>OW964833.1:34918996-35542842 GCA_943142095.1 Ophonus ardosiacus | reverse complement strand
CAGACCACCCGTCCCAAGCTTTTTTTCAGAACTACAACGTCCTAGAGGTTCAGGAAAAAAACTAGCATAATATAATCCTATCTGAAGAATTTAATGTCAGTAGTCTCGATTTCCGGAATTTACCGGAAGTAGGCGTCACCACACTCATGTTCAGAATTTCAAATGGATGCGTATTCTAAAAATAAACAAATTTTGTTGAAAACTTTTTTTTACATTAGGTGTTATTTATGAAAGAAATACTAAAAATTGTTTATTCACAATCATTATGGTATTATACCAATTCCTACATGTGTTGTAGATACTGGCACACCCAGAAATTGGTAATATGCCGTGATGATATATTTATTTTATTTATTTATTTGGAGGTTGAGAAATACGTCATTCCTAATCTTAATGACAATCTCTTGGGTTGGAAATAACAGATTTCACTTCCATTTCTTGGGTTGTAAATGTTTATGTAGGGGTAGATCCCTATAACTAAGTACGCTAAACAAATTTTAAGAGAAATGTCAAATATATTAATAAAATTAAAGGTTATAACTCATTGTTTTATTTTGAAAATTATTGATTTAAAATGAGGATGATTTTGAATAAAATAAGTAGTATACATAACCTCAGTGGGAGTTTCATCACAGCCTCACGCTTTATCTCACTATACTCAATATACATAAGCCTTCGGCTGAAATGAAACATCTCCCACCTCGGATGTAATATACTATTAAATGTTTGAAGTGTCTTGCACCTTGATCGGTGCTTTTTTGCAGCCGAAGTTGATTGTTGACTGCGCCTTAATACTTCATTTTCACTCAGCGACCGATATACGTCCCAAATCCTATCCTCCATGTTATCCCTCGTGGTTGGACCTAATCTAACGCCATAAGCATGTCTAATCCTTCGTGGTTTGAAAACACCATGTTGTCACAATCAAAAGCTACATGCAAGTGAGGCTATTGACTAAAAGTAGGAAATGTCAAATTAAACAAGTGAAAAACAGGAATAACCTGGCTATGCAATGATTATTAAGGTGGAAAGTACATTTTAACAATTTTAGTATTGTTTTTCGTAAATAATACCTAATATAAAAAAATGTTTCGAAACAAAGTTGTTTGATTTTTACAACACGCATCTAACACGATACTATTCATAACCTACGTTCCCATTTAAAATTTTGAACCTGAGTATAGTTACACCTACTTCCGGTAAATTCCGGAAATTGAGACTACTGACATTAAATTCTTCAGATAGGATTATATTATGCTAGTTTTTTTCCTGAACCTCTAGGAAGTCGTAGTTCTGAAAATAAGCTTGGGACGGGTGGTCTGAAGCATTCTGTCGTATTTGTAGGTATACGTAATTAGATATATTATAAAAAATGTGCATTAGATCGCTGGTTATTTTTAAATAGCACAAAAGTAACTTATGAATTGTTTTCTCCATAAGAGATTTTAGAGCTCATGAAGTGACGCCTGGTATTCGTCCTCCCCCAACAGTACAGATATGATATATTGTTATTACTGAAACCGTTAAATTCTGGAAATCGAGACTAGTGCCATTAAATTCTTCAGATAGGATTATGTTATGCTAGTTTTTTTTCTGAACCTCTAGGATGTTGTAGTTCTAAAGAAAAGTCTGGGACGGATGGTACTAGGTATTATTTATTTCATCAAAATCTGCAGGGTAGCATTAGCATTAGGTATAAAATGACAAAACGCCCCACAATTACGGAAAGGGAAACAAGCTTTAAAATATAAGCACCACAAAGCACAAACACAAATCAATATGTGTAAACACTGTCGCTGGTTTCATGAGTACGAACAGGGTTGAACTTTTACGTTATCAATATAAAGTGTATTTAATTTGATTTAATTCGTTACAAATAAAAATCGAAATATAGGTACAGAATGTCCAGAACAACTTTTCCTATTTAGAAACTTCTTTAGATTTTTAAGGACTTCCCAAAAAAAAAGAATCATAAGCCTCTAATGTAACTGGACAATTAGTATCCTTTGGCTAGTAACTTCCAATAATAATCGCTAGTTTAAAAACTTAGCCACTCGTGCATGTATAAAAATAGATTCACGGGCAGGCCTGGCTTCAAACTTGAGAATTTTAAAAGGTTATTTTTTCAAGACATACCAAGCTTTAGTTTGATGAAGCCCAAGCTCTCCTACAGTTCTAAAACCTTGAAATTTTAAAACAAGCTTTTTCAAACTTTTGCGTGATAATAATTGCTGACGATTCTAACAAAGCCGTAATTATATGGAAGTAACGTACTTTTCAGTGCTTCGGCACATTTGTGTGTAAACTTCTAAAAATCAGCTTTAATTACCTGTCAGTTTACTTGGCTCCAAAATATTGTTAGTGGCGATGTCATGAGTAATATACAACATATAATCCTTCTAATAATGGCATAAATGCCAAAACTACAGTCAATTGTTAATAAATTTGTGAAAAGTCACTGTAAATCTGAAGATGCTATTTTATTTTGTTTAACTTCGGCTTTCCAACAGGACTATGTCCCAATAACAGGAAAGCACATACAACATAAATGCAAAATAAAAAATACATTAGCAATTAAGTTACATTGGAAATAATAATATATCAGTATATAATTTCATGATACAAATAACCAACTACAATGAAAACATAATAGAAAAATGAATAACAAATAACTAATTAAAGAACAGTACTACATTTGTCACTTGTTTCTTAAACTGTGATAAACTAAAAAGAAATATATCAATTGAATTATTATAAGACACATATTTATTGTAAAAAAATGGTAGACGATTTAGTGCAGAATTGAAAGCAGCATTAGTTCTATTAAATCCTAAACAGAATAAATCCGTTGCTCTAGTCGCATAAATTGGTACGCGAAAGCCCAAACTGTTTAATAGATCAGAACAATCGACTCTATTATTTACTAATTTATATAAAAATATTAAGTCAATTACGATTCGCCGTTTTTCCAGAGGTAAAATATTAATTTCAAAATTATTAAATTTATATCTAATAAATTTACAAAATTTTTCTTGAATACGCTCTATTCTTTTAATATGAATAGCATACTGAGGTGACTAACAAATTGTTGCAAATTCTAATTGACTTCGAACTAAAGAAAAATATAAAACTTTTAAGGTTTTTGGATTTTTAAAGTTCTTTGATGACCTGATAAGAAAACCAAGCATTTTAAATGCTTTCTTTGTTACGGTATCGCCATGTACATCGAAAATAAGTTTTTTATCATAAAGAATTCCTAAATCCCTTACTTCTGAGGCAGGATTAATTATTTTACCAGCGAAAGAGTAAGAATAGCAAACATCAGATCTATTTCTAGAAAATGAGATAGAATGACATTTGTTAATATTTAAATGCAGACGATTATCTTTAGTATACTGACAGAAACGATTTAGATCAGATTGAATGGATTTACAGTCATTGATGTTATTTACCGAATGATACATCTTTAGGTCATAGCAGCATATAACAAAAAATTACAAAATTTGAAACATTTGGAGATATCATTGACAAAAATGTTGAATAAGAGCGATCCTAAATGGGAACCTTGAGGAACACCAGACGGAATATATATATCGTGCGACTGAAATCCATTAATCGTTACTCTTTGACTTCTTCCGGTTAAGTAAGAAGTGAACCAGTCAAGGAGGCTTCCACATACACCGAAATCAGCAAATTTGTTTATTAGTAATGAATGATCGATAGTGCCATTGAGCTATTGTACAGAGAAACTATAATCATCTAAAATAAATAATTTGTGAAGTTTCACCAAATAAGAGCTGACACCATACAAGAAATGAAACTAAGTATTTTATTTTCTATCAGTGCTTAAGGAACAAGCTTGTGATTTTAAACTAATACCGGGAGTTTTTTTTTTATCAGTGAACATGAGTGTATGTTACTACCATAGCTACATTTAAAATGATTGACAGCAATGCATTATCGCGTTTTTCTTTAAATTGAACATAGGGAGTTGTCAAAGTCATCAAATTGTCATCTGCCAATTTCAGAAATTCTTTTTATATCGAAAGGATATTGCCATTTACATTTCTCTGTATAATTAAATGTTTCTTATTTTTAATTACCTTAGTAGTTCTGATTTTCTTTTAATGCTGTCCATTGATGCATCCTGTAGTTCTGTAATTATTATAGATTTTTCTTAAAATTGCTGGAACGGGTCGCTTAATAAAAGTAGAAAGTAGTAGCAAATAAATCGGAAACTTGTCTTAGACTCATATTGGATTTATACCATGTTACAATTTGTATTTTTACATGAAAGATGACAGTTTGATGACTTTGACAACTGTTCAGTTTTTTTAAAAAACGCGATAACAAATTTAACTGTGATAATGAGCAATATGCATCTATATGTTAACTGATAAAAAATACTTTCGGTATATTCACTATTCCAAGCAAATCTGTCAGTATTGCTGACAGATTTGCAGACAAATTGAGCTAAGTCAGAAACTACACTGGTTGTTTTATTTTTTATCAATGTTCAAGACATAAGCTAGAATATAGTTCGGCCCGTTAACATTTTCAACAAAGAAATTATAAAACCTACTTAAATGATGAGGATTTTTTACAAATTTCTTTCAACTACTTTAAAATACAGATTTTAAACTTACGAAAACTGAAAATGTTATTTAAGTTTTCCATCATTTAATATTGGGTTACATCGCATTTATTAGTAAAACTTTAATTCTATTAGGCAATGTATCTCTAAGCCCTGCACATTTTTCTGTGACTACTGTCTCGCAAGGTAGGTTTAACAGTACGCACTTGATATTTACGAAGTTGTTTTTCATTATGCCAAAAGTAAAGGGTCTCGGTAGAAGCTAAATCTGGACAAGAAGGTGACCCTTAAAATACCTGTCGAACTATTATCACCAGTCATTTGGCTCACAGTTTTTTTAAAGTTTTAAGTCTATATTTAAAGTAGCCAGAAAATTTTGTAAAAATTTCTAACCATTTGTGTAGATTTTATAATTTGTTGTAAGTGTGAACCGGACCGAATTATTATGAGTTTGTGCTCGTAGTTACCTACTTTTACGTTAATCCGATTTTAATGAGTTCACACCTTAACATTAATAGAGCTTGTAAAGCTTAAGAAAGCTTGATAAATCTTGAAAATTCTAAAAAAAATGACGCTTGGTTAGCCAAGCTTTGCTTTTATCAAGTTCAAGCCCGTAAAAAGCTCAGATATTCAAGCCAAGTTTTTTTTAAAAGCTCCTTGGCTTGGTGAATCAATAACAACAGGGGTCACTTTTGTATTCTTTTACTGGATTGAAAAAAATGAAGATGTTTTTGATCTATAAAACGAGTATAACGGCCAGAGTTTTGTGCGTTAGGTTACGTTATCTAATGCTTCCCAGGCGTCATCTCCCGGACCCTCAAAGTTGTGGAGAGAGCACCACAAGAATTAATTTATTGTCATATTACAAAAAAAGCTTTGAAAGAGCTATTTTATTCGATCAAGGAAAATTACGAAAATGTTAAATATTTTTTCATATTTAATTCTCGTTGGTTTACGATGATTTGAAACAAGGTACATATATATGTATGAGCCATAAATAGTGGAATTCTGCGGTAAAAGAAGCAATACACATGCGTCTGTGTCCAAACGGCAATTGGTGCGTTCAGAAGTAGGTTGCAACTTCCTTTACAGCCTTAAATTATGCAGCACAAACCAACTGTTCCGATTTGTGGATATAAAAAGACCACGCCTACTTGTTTCTGAGGGTGTGCGCTTCATGTCACCCCCAAAACGGAAGGGGTGCAATGAAGAATTTAGTTACATTCCGCACAAGTGTTAAGTACATCGTTGTTCAGCGACACTTGCATCTGTGATTATTGTATTACTAAAAACTGCTGGGTGTGGTGTGTGAAACTGTTCAAAATTTGTGCTTCTTACTTTTTGCATCAAAATGGAACATATTCAGAAATCAAGATCAGTAAATGAACAAAATATTCCTTCGACAATAACTGCGTCAAATCCACAATTAAGTTCAAAACCAAATCAGGTAATTTTCAAAAATTATTGCCCATTAAAATATATATTTATTTTTTTAATAACCTTAACTTCTTTAATGTGGGTACCAGTAACTATACTATACACGGTGTTAAAAAAGAGTAAATTTTTTAAACAATATAGTGCTGACAAAAATGAGTAAAAAAGTTTTTTCAACGAGAGTCCGACCTTCAATAGTTTTCGAGATATAAGCCAGTGAAAAATGAGTTTTTCGAGATTTACCTCTGCTACTTCGAAAACTATGAGTTAGGACTTCGATTAAATGAAACTTTTTATTTACCTTTCAGAGCTCATCTTAGATATGCTTTTGTTTTTCGAAAAAAAAAAAAAAAAATTGTACTAAGTTAAATAATCTGGCGACCTTGACCAATATTTAATTTTCATATAACTTCGTACTTCGTAACTATTGGAAATTGAGAAAAATATTTTGTATAAAATTTTATTGTTTTTTTAATAGTTTATTTACTGAAAGATAAAATTTTGTTCAATCACTATTTCTGTTAGTTTTTTCTTCGCTTCTTATACAAAATGGCCTCTTTCGGGGAAATAGTTGAAGATCAGACCTATGTTTATTAAGCTTTTTTACTCATTTTGGTTAGTGCTATATACCCTCAAAATATTTTTTAATACGCTGTATAAGTTAAGTTTAAAATAATAAAATTACTTTGCAGCACTGTTAAATATTCATTTATAAGAACACGATTTTGCATGCACTGATAGAACAATATTTTGCTGCGTTATTGGGGCTGTAAAAATGCTCATCAGTAATACAAATAAATACCTATATTCTTAGGCGAGTATTTATTTGTGCTATAATGAAAATATCTATTATAGTTTATTGTCTGGCTTCCTCTGCATATTAGAGCCGTTGAAAATTAGAGTGGTGTGGGTCAAGTTTATGAAAAAAATGAATTAATAGTGTACGAAGCGTCATTTTTTTATTCAAATAGTAAAACAAATCAATATTTTACGTTGTAACCATTAGATAACATATTGTTTCACTTGGAAACATTTTTGTTGGTTTTGTTAATCACTATTTTGTTAAAAAAATTGCGCCATTTTTTTACAAAAACTTGATTTACACTACTTTTCGATGGAGCACTTATTGGAATACAGATTAGGGAAGTTAAAAAGTTAGAAAATAAAATGAAATCCACTATATTTCTTTTTTTTTCTATCGGATGCGGAAAACCGCATTTTTTAAAGCGCTGAAATACTTATAGTTGTTCCTATTAAATACATGTATGTAGTGATGGTTGCGTACATTTCCTTTGACGTTTCGGCAACAATAGAAATCGGTAAATGTCGGAATGTCGCACGGATTAAGGGCTGTAATTGTACGAATTAATAATGAGATGAGTACCTACGGTACTTACTGTCAATGGCCGAATAGAGTTGCCATAGAAAAATATATGTATCATTACTATTATTATCCATTTCTCCATTTATCCAGTCTATATCTATTCGCAGTACAACCGCGTGAATATTGAAAGAAATGATTAATATTATACGCTAGACATTTCTTTCAGTTTATTTGTGCTATACAAGTACTGGTGTTGTAATGCTTGGAAGAACACAACGAAGTGTTCCATTTGCGTTTTTAATTTCCTGTATAAGTTCTTGGTTAGAAAAAGAAAACACCAGTTCCTTTTAATTTACAGAGTAGAGGTTCTTTTCTTATAAATCACTACCGTTTTATATTTATATTTCGGCTTATATCTAGTGCTCTACGCATTACTACTGGAAAACAAATGTACCACTAAAATGGCCAACTAATGAGAAACACATTTTTTTAATTTAACATCAAGTCTATAATTCTGTTTTTGAAGTACACTGTTTCATATTTATCTATTTATCTCATATAAAAAGATAAATCTAGAATTATTGAGTATAAAACACATGGTATATATTTTTTAGAATTTTATTTTAAATAGGTATGTTCAAAGTAGTTCCCTTCAACAAAAATTCACTTCATCATTCTTTCCTTCCACTTCTTAAAAGCTCCCAACCAATTTTCTTTTCGAATGCTTTCAAACTAATTTTTGGGGCGCTTAAAACTATCAAAGCTGTTAAATTAATTACTGGGAACTCGAAAACTGTCAAATTAATCTCATTAATTCCATATTTTGCAACGATACTTATAAAAAAAATCTGTTGTGGCCAATACAATACCTCTCGCTATTTCCGTTTTGATACATAAGTTTCGAATTTAACATTTCTTGTACACACAACTAATTCTAATTGTATCTATTCTTTCATTCTGTAAGGAATCTTATCCTATTCTTCTAAAATGTTCAAGCTGGTTCCAATACATTGACGGGATCAAGTGCACCCGACAAAATAATTTGTCGGGTGCAAAAGTATTGATTTACACCCGATAAAAATTTTTAATAATTAAAACATTTTATATTATTTTTATATTCTTGTTATACATGTCAATTTTTATTCATTACTAATTATTGATTAATATAATTACGTGTTATACATTATTAAAATTATTTTTATTTTCGCACTTAACAAGTAACGCCGTTTTATACAGCACAGCCGAATATATGTAAAAACAGATTTTCGTAATTTCTTGCTTCCTTATTTTAGGTAAAAATGCTTCGAAGAAAAGTTGTAGGTAAAACATAAAACTCTACATCTTTGAAGCAATAGCAATGGAAGTGAAACTAAAATTAGACATTTGTTAATTATTTTATTTCGTGGCTCCATTGCTATCGTTCTTTATGAGGTGATTTTCGACATTTTCATACCTAATTTCTGCCGTTATAAAGCATGAAATTAATTTTGCTTATTGATTCAAATGAAGAATGAGAAACACATTTTATGCCCAACAATTTTATTTTGAAGATTTTTTCTAAGCAGAAAATACTAAAGTCCTATGTTCGGCTGTGCTCGGTCACCATCCTATATATATACATACAATTTCAATTTTTGTTTGGTGAGTGCACCTGACAAAATATTTCAAAGTCGGCGCCTATGTGTATATACATACGTATAATTTTAAATATTTAATTAATAATTTTATAAGAAATATTAAATGTGCTTCCCAGAAAAAGTTTTCAATAATGTTAGTAACACTGGTGATTTTTAACACTGTCAATTACAAACATTTGAATATGACAACTGATTTCCTTGGTGTAATCTGGACTGCGCGATCTATAGCAGATTATTCTATATATTATATTTTCTTTATCTCTAAAACTGTAGAATATACCGGGTGTCCCATTTTAATGTACCACCTGGAATATCTTCAGGATCATGCATCATACGAAAAAATGTTTCAAATAAAAGTCCAACGATTTGAAGAAGTACATCCAATCCTGTAAATAAATTCAACCCCCAACCCCAGGAGAGGCTGGGGTAGTTTTAAAATTTTAAATGGTAACCCCTATTTTTTATAGCAGAATCGGATAGAACGAGAAAAATAAGTATATTTTATCTAAAAAAAAATTTGTTACTTTAGTAGATGACGCTGCAATCAACAAAATTGTTTTCAATACATAATTTTCCGGAAACAAAGCAGTGTGTGTGTATGTGTGTGTGTGTGTGTGTGTGTATGTGTATGTGTGTTGGTGAGGACATCCTGATAACAATTTGCCGCCGGCATTAGCATTACCCGAGACGTACCACGAGGAGGTTGCTCGTTCGGATTTATGTCTTGTGTGCATGTGTGTTTGTGTCTATAAATTTTTTTTAAAAAAAAATCTACTTATTTTTTCACGCTCTATCCGATTCTGCTATAAAAAATAGGGGCTGCCATTTAAAATTTTAAAACTACCCCCCTCCTCAGTCTCCCTTTGTGGTAGGGGGTTGAATTTCTTTACAGGATCGGATGTCCTCCTCCATATCGTTAAACTTTTATTTAAAATATTTTTTAATACGGTGAAGATATTCCAAGAGGTACATTAAAATAGGACACCCTGTATAATAAAATTTTTAAGTGTATAGATGGAGAATTTTATGTTTTTCAATATTTGTAATAACAAAAATTTTCAAAAAATAATATTTAGAAGATTTTTTTTAAGAATCTACTACTTCTGGTTGTCCAGTTGTTATCAAAACCTTTTAAGCTATTCCCATTAATGTCAGATTTAGGAATACGTAGTTAAACAGGTCTTAAGTATTATAGTTTTTGTAGAATCGTCCTTCCAACACCCAGACACACACGCTTCCACACACATCATCGTAAAAATGTTATAATTGGAATCTAGGGACCTTAAAATGTGCTTATTCACTAAAATCTGGATATGCGATTTTTAGCATGAATCCAGTAACCTTTCTTAGCGGGAGGTAAAAATTGATTAACTAAGTTCTAACTAACTTATCTTTACCTTTAGCAGTTTCTTTTCAAATGTTTAAAATGATATGTTCAAATTTTGTATTGCAAGACCTACATCATTTTCTTATTCTCAATAATTCTAGCGTGACCCTCGTATATTGCCCCCAAAAATATGTTTAAGGAAAATATTGCACTTCTATTGTTCTCCCCTGTGAATACAGCATAGCTATTTCTTACTTGAAAAAGGGGCAGAAAGTCGAGGATCGCACAGTGGCGGATTAAGGGTAGTTGGGGCCCCTAGGCAATAATTATATCTGACCCACCGCCCCCCTAAAAGAAACAAAAAAGAATAAAAAATAAAATTTAGGTGGAAAAGAAATGAAATTTTACAGTATTTTTTATTGTGTTTACTGAAAACATTATTCTGTTTTAAAACACTATAGAAAAATGTCTTGGGGCCCCACATCCTGACGCCCTTAAGGGGTAATCTGCCACTGGGAGATAGCATGACACCTCTCCAAAATAATAATAATAATAATAATAATAATAATAATAATAATCTCACATACAATCTTTATTGTTTATAATTTACATAAAATTTGTATAATATAAAAATATATAATTTCTGTTGAACCAAATAATTTTTTACCGTCGCGCAGAGTTTTAGAAATAAATAACACGCATCCTGTGGATGTTAATAATACCGAGAGTCCTTTTATGACACTTGATATTATGCCCTATTAATGTTGATTACAAATGTCAATAATTTTATGGTTTAAACTCTCTATACATCATTACAATCATTCAAGATTTTGAAAAGATTTAAAAAGAGTGAATGGTAGCAGTGTTTTAATTCTGTCAATTGGTTATGGATTATTTTAGAGAAAAATAACTTCAAATAATAATTATAGAAAAATTAACTGTACGTAGCTTTTCTTCGAAGTAATTTTCTCTAGTGATGCCGCGAGGCGAGATATGGCGAGAAACAATTCACTCTCGTCTCGCCTCGGATTTTCGAGACGAGATTTCTCTGCCTCTCGTCACGTCATATTTTTTCTTACTTTCTCTCGATCTCGACTCGAGAGTCTCGAATTTATAATTAGAAATAGTAAATAAATTAACATTACAAGCGACATGAATTTAATAAACAGTACCACTGATTAAAACATTATTTTACTAAATTCGGTGTTTAAATGGTAAGTAAAAAAAAAATACTCTATAATATCGTAACTTTATTACCCGTTGTTGGGTATATCATTCTGCTTTGTACGCTAATATTGGTAATTATGATTACATATTCGTATAGTACGGGTACTTAATGCTAGCGTGAAGAGTATACCATAGATGTTACTAAAACGCAATAAATCTAAAATTAATAACTAAATATGAATGTAAATGAAGAGGCAAATAAAATATTTATTTATATCGACAACTATTTTGTTATTTTGTTTATTTTAATTAGAAATATTTATGTAATATAAAAAAATAGTACAATCGAGATCTCGAATTTCTACTCTCGTCTCGAGCAAATCTCGAGAGCATTACTTTCGTCTCGTCTCGAAATATCGAGACAAGAATAAGATTAATCTCGTCTCGAAAATTCGAGAAATTCAAGACGAGATCTCGAAAATGCGAGATCTCGCGGCATCAATAATTTTCTCTAAAATTGACAGAGATAAAACACTGCTAGTCATCTCTTCGCTGATTACACGTAATTACTTGTTCATGCTACCACCCAGTGTTTTTAACCAAGCTACTTGATAGTTGAAGGCTTGGATTATAAAAATAGGGTTTGGCTGGGGCTGGATGAAACTAAAGTTTAACATTTTAAAATTTTTGAATCGTTAGGCTTTCTCAAGCTTTTCGAGGCATGGCAAACCAAGCTTTGAAACTGTAAGGCAAGCTCGTGAATCTCTATATACCGGGTGTAACACGGAAATCTGGCCATTGGCCATTTGGCGTAAATATGGGAAAACAGTTTTTCCTTGCGTAAAAGTGGCCTATTAATGGGGTATTCCGACATTTTTTAAAAATATTTTTTTACATTAGTACAGACCAGTAGGACTCTGAATATCTAACTTTGAGTAAGAAAATGTATGCATCACATGAGATATGAATTTTAAAAAATTTCATCACAATTCAAATTTTCTTACCATGGCGCTCTTATGACGTCAACTCGATGGTGACATCTGCAACGAACTTCAGCGCCCAAATCCACATGTTCATGACAGCCATTTGCTTGTTTACATATGATTTTAGTAGCAGCGTGTATTTCGGTGTTTGTCCTGTGTTTGTTTATGGTAAAATAGGAGTAATAATTATAAAGTGGACGAAATGTCAAACAAGAAATATACCCGCGCGTGTTAACTACTGGCACCATCTGTGTTTTTAAACGAAAATATTTACTTTGAAATGAGCAACAGATTATCAACTTGACGTCACAAATTTCAAGGACGTTTCTAGAGCTGTAAAAATTCTAATTTTGTAACATTAAATTATGAATTAAAACTTTTTATTAAACATGTTTTATTATATTTTTCTACTATATGAACATGGAAACTATAGAAAAAATTTATTATTTTGCATTAATTCCATATCACCGGAATACCCCATTGTACACAATAATGCTACAAATAAAAGTTGTAGAGAATTAAATTTTGCATTTTTTTCAATATTGATATTTTTTTTTTACGATTTGTATCAGAGCAAATTGAATTCAAAATGTTATGAAAGTTGCTTCTTTAGTGTTAACCATAGTACCTATTGAAACTAAATTTGAATCAAATGTTATGACATTTTAGCTATCAGAAATTATAATAGTTTGCATCAAAATAATACTACTTAATAATTTGTACCTGGTCGTCGTGTGAATAATTCTCCATTTTCCATAATGATGACTCAAGCAGAGTGTTTCTGACAGGTAAACTATGTCACAATCTAACAGATACGTTTCTGACAGGTAAAATGTTATTAAAGTTGATAATGATTATATTTTAATACCATGGCTAACACTATAAAGAAGTAACTTTTAAAAAAAATTATATTCAATTTATTCGGTTACAAAACGTGCAAAAGAAAATGTGATTATTAATTAAGAGGCAGAATTTAATTCTCTACAACATTTATTTGAAGCATTATTGTCTAAAATTAATAGGCTACTTTTACGGAAAAAAAAAACTGTTTTCTCATTTTAATCGCCTATGGCCAGGTTTCGTGTTACACCCGGAATATTTTGCTACCTATTTTTTTTTCTTTTACTGTACAGTATGCTGACGAAAATTGGGGACACCTAATTTATGACCTTTAAATTTGGGCTTTTATTTTCGCTGGTTTCTCTTTGCACTTATAATAGTATTTTCAACATATCATCGGCTGATTATTGGAATGTGCCAAGTCTACTTTTTGAAAAAAAATAGATATAGTCAAATTCGGTTTTCCGGTATTTTTTTTTGTACCATGGCTAGTAGAAATAACATCAAATTCAGTGCTTCTTGTACTTTAAACAGACTTATAGTTTTGTACCATGTTCTTTAAAATGACATATACTAAGAATTGTTTTGAATCAAGTCCAGAGCCAATTAGATTTCATAATTCTGTCACGTGCTTCTGGACATAGTACAGTAAAAATAATAATAAAAAGTGTGGACATGGTACAAAAAGTCTCTGTATTGGATTTTTTAAAATAAATTTACTATGTTATTTTGAACCACGTTCAACTAGGTCTTTTCATATTTACAAAATTAAGGAAAATGAAACTATACAAACAAAAAAAATTCAACATGTGTATTCATTATCCATTCTTTACAATAAAATTTTAAATGTTTGAAGCAGTTTTTCTCGAAAGTAATATTTGTGGACATAGTACATTCCAATAGTCGGCCGACGATGACGATATGTATATTTATTGCATATACAACAATATGGTTGAGTTTTCTGTAACTGTGGCATATTTTAATCCGAATATGTGTAGAAGATATAGTTCTCGTCACCAATAATCGAGGGACGATCATAAACAGCTTAAACGCCTATCACTTAGGTTCACAAAGAAACTTGAAACTTCTGTCCACCATAAATAATAAGTGAAGGAAAGAAAATTACTGGATTTCAGTCAATTATTAAATATATTTTCCGCCTCTACCGGTTTCGACACCTCATGTGTCTTCTTCAGGTGTCGAAACCGGCAGAGGCGGAAAATATATTTAATAATTGACTGAAATCCAGTAATTTTCTTTCCTTCATCACCTTTCCAGTCAAGAAGTTCTTGCAGCCATAAATAATAAGACTGAATACTGTCACTGTTTTGCACACGGTGTACCGTACTAAATAATTCCATTCTAGTTTTACAGTTTAGGGGCGGTTAAGCTGTTTATGACTGTCCCTCGATTTTTGGTGACGAGAACTATAATAATAATATTTCTGAGGTTGCTGTACATAAATTTCTGTAGCAACATGTTTGCGGAAAAGTATCATTGCGGTATTACAAAATGTTATTGAATTGAAGTAATTTAAAGTAGACAATATTTAGAGCAGAGAAGCGTGCAAGTATTACAGCTCTTATGGCCAGAGCCCCCTGTTGTGGGCTTTGTTGTTCCACTCCGGTGCTTACACTAATTGACTACGAGAGACAGCTTCAGGCTTCGGGAGCTTTATATAAGTTTAGCAGAAAGCTGATTACTTCTTATTGTTTACGGCACTAGCTTTGATTTTCAAAACAATTTATTTTTTTTTGTTCACGTAAATATTAGGTAATAAACATTTTTCCTAAATAGTTTATTTCTAGGCGTGGCGGCCTATACGCACATAAGTCAAAAATGTACGTTTTACTACAGGAAACACGAAAAACTTAAAAACACAGAGTAATTTATAATCATTTATTTTTTATTTTTATTAGTACGTATTAAATTGGATTGTACAGGGTGCTAAAAAATAAGTGTCACAAATTATGAGGGTATATAGTAGTAATGACCAAAATGAGTAAAAAAGCTTAATCAACATGGGTGCTATCTTCAATAGTTTCCAAGATATAAGGCAATGAAAAATGAGTTTTTTCGGTGTTTACCTCTGCTATCTCGGAAACTATAAGAGTTACGACGTTGATTAAATGAGACATTTTGTTTACTTTTTCGAGGTAATCTTAAATGTGTTTTTATTTTTTTAAAAAAATCGAATAATTCTACTAAGACAAAAGTTGTGTCGGCCTTGGCTATTTAGTTTTCAAATAACTTCGTAACTGTTAGAAAGTGAAAAAAAAAATGTTTCATATAAAATGTTATTGTTTTTTTTATAGTCTATTTACTGGCATAGACAAAATTTTGTTCAACCACTATATTAGTCAGTTTTTCTTCGATTCTAATACAAAATGGTCTTATTCTCAAAAACAGTTTAAGATCGGACCCATGTTGATTAAACTTTTTTTACTCATTTTGGTCAGTACTATATGCCCCCATAATTTGTGACACTTATTTTTTAATACCCTGTATTTAGAAAAATAATTAACTTTCTAAAAACTTTATAGCTAGGTTGTTTGATGACTTGTCATTTTTACCAGAATATAAATTTGAAACATTAGTTAAGGTTAAAAAAGAACTTGTGTTTTTTTCGACGGTCAACAAGCGAAGTTGACTTATGCTTTAGTTTGGTTGCGAATATTTGAAAGACGGACACGTTTCAATAACAAATAAATGCCATGTTATTGACTTATGTGCTTAGGTCCGCCGGGCCTAGATTTATGGATTTAATTAATGTAATGACAACTGACACTACCGTTGGTGGCAGCATCGTCGCCGCGTTTGATTTAGTACTACTGTCTTTCGTATTACTTCTGCAGGCATGTTGTAATATTATAGAAGATATTTTAATAAATTCAGCACTGGCAAAAAATACAGCTTTATATTTAAGCGAAATTGAGGCTACGGTACGTCAATAAATATAATACTACTAAATAAGTGTCTATTATATGTAAATTTTTTAATTAGGCGAGAACGCACAACGCGTAACTGTGATTTGTAGGAGAAGCAAGACCTTTTCTTTCAAATATTTGCGCTGTTTACAAACTGGTGCACTAAAATCGGCTTCTGATGAAATTGAGATTGTAAGCCACGAAGATAATGTGCTAAAAACTTTATTTTATTGATATTTTAATTCGAAATACAAACCCGTTATTGCACCCGTCAAGGATTAATTTTGTACTGATTTTACTAGTGATAACTACAATATTGTCACCAAAGTTAGGATAATTGTGAAAGCCGATAGTCCTCTTCATTCATGACGTACGAGCGTACAACAAATAATAAGTTTTGCTTTTACATTTATTTAGATTCATTTTTACTACAGGAGTTCTGATGTTAAATTAGACAGAGTATTGAACGAAATAGTTACAAATTATGCCGCCAGATGGCGTGGCGGTTGGTGTCAGTTTTCAATACAAAATCAATTATTAGTGACCATTAAGCATGATTTCTATTAATTCTCGATTCATGAATAATTTAGTGTAAGTACGTTACTAACCTAAAAATATTTGTCTTAAAAATGATTTTTCTCCAATTTTATAAGTTACGATCAACGAAAAATAGCTCGTGTGTTAATTGGCGATTAATAATCAAAACATTTTAAGCGTAAGCTATTAAATATATCATTTTTATTTGTTTTCCAGTTGAAGTATCTTAAATTTTTAATCTACAAAAAATTGTTTAAGATGTATCAATGGATCTCTAGACATTTTTTGGCTCTCCCGAGTTCGTTTTGATGATCCTTTATTTTATATACTCTAAATTTATGCACCTCGATTGTTCACTTCTGTTTTGTGCACCTTAATTTTTAACCTGCCTCACAAGCAAAGGTCTAATGGAGCATGGAGCGATTAATATGTGGCTTTGTTTATCATTCTTAAACAAGCAATAATAAATGATAGGTTTGACAATTAAAATGTGCCAGCCTATTTCATTGAACTTAAACTTTTAAGACACTGCATCTCGGAAACAAATAAAAATCAGGTTACAACTTTTGGAGTTTGCTGTGTAGTATACACTCCCGAAGTTTGACACTTTCCTTTTGTAGTAGTAACTTAAAGCTGGGTTTTGTCGTCAAAAAGACGACAATATTCCTGGGTCTGTACAAATTTTACGGACTTAAAGCAGTTTGTGGCAAGGGTGCTAAGAGATTTCTTTGTAGTTTTAGGGTGCGTTTAACCGTTTTATACCGATCCTTCGAATTTAAAAAATGAACTATTTTTGTAGAAAAAGTCAGATAGAAACGGATTAAATAACACTTAAATCAGCCTGCGAAAAAGTTGCCAGAACTACAACCGGTCATTTAAATTTTAAAATATTTAAGCTAGTTCATCCGTTGATGTTGATGGTCTCAGTCAAATAAATATATAATATTCAATAGTCGTAGAATTTGGATGTAAATTAGAAATCATAAGTAACTATTGAAATAACGAAGTTAATTGAATTTAAAATTGACACTGGAATACATTGCGCATATTGAGGTTAGCACTAGATTCACAACTGATAAGAAAATATTAATATGACAACACACCAACACATGTTTTGAAAACGAATATGTTACTTTTTGATGTTTGAGATATTTATTAAAAAAATAAAAACTCTGAGACACCACAACTATTGTTGAGAAATCGCACGTACAAGCAAAAGGTTGCAGTCTCAAGAAAAAATATATTTTTGAAACTATTATGCAAATGCGCAATAAAGTGTTAAGTGAACTGGCAACGTTGCAATCAACTATTCAGAGCGAGATTTAATTCACGCACGATGAGAAAAATAATTACTAATTTATTTCACTCGAAATCAGTGGCGGATTCAGTAAATCCGAAATTAAATCATGATGATATTTTGCCGACAATAATTTCTGTGTTAGACAAAATGAGCAACAATATCATCACTAATCATCAAGCAGCAAGTAAAGCTCATACTTTGTCTAATGCAATTTGCAAATTTCAATTTTTAATTAGTTTAAAAAATTTAAAATTATAAAACTCAATAATTCGCCGAAGAGTTAGATATCGAAGTAAAAATTTCCAGAATAATTATTACACAAAAACACAATTTATCAAAATCAGAACCACAGGAATATTACAGAATAAGTATATTTGTACCTTATTTAGATAAACTTGTATCAGAATAAAAGTCAAAGTTATTAACTGATACAGACTATTTTATTTCAAATTTCACCAAAATATTATTTTGATTATAAATTTTCAAATATTAATATTTTAGAAGTAACGCGTAAATATGAAACTGACTTGCCATCGTTAGTAGAATCCCTTTGTGGATATTTAAATTTATGGAAGGAGTTCTGGATTAACAGACATGACAAACCAGAAACTCCTATTGTTGCTTATAACTTTACATCATCATTCCCAAACATACAATCGCCCCAATTCTGTAAGAAAGTTGTTAAGACTTAGTAACATTGCTATAGCAAATAACCAATAATAATAGCGAACACTGAATAAAACATGAAAATGACAGCCTTTCAATTTGTTTCTATTGGTTATAATTTTTAGCAACGTTGCTAAGACTTAACAACTTTGTTAAAATTTTTAGTAAATTTATTCATTACTACTTGTACTACGGAGAGATCATTTAGTTTGGCTATGCCTCAAGTAAATCGCGATATTGAGGTCGAAGCTGAAGAATATATTAAAATGCATATTCTCACTGTTACAAACTAAAATTATATTTTTATTTTATATGTACATGTACAGATAAGTATATGTATTAAAATTTATATTTTAAATTTTTGTTAGGCCCCCCTAAATTTTTTTTTCTAGATCCGCCAGTGCTTGAAATATGGTAAATTATATAAGTAAAGAAATGTGTAACACAAAATCGTAGAAAATTAAACTTTTTTTTACATAAAAATCAATGTTGCCATATCAATCGTCTGGATTTTTCATTTCGGTATTACTGGTCAGACATAGAACTTATAATAAAAAAATAATTTAAAAAAAAAGTAAACTATACATTTAGTTTTCATCAAATGAAACTAAAAAATATTTTATCAATTTTATTAGGATTAGGAATGTCACGGATGAACTACCTTAAATTCGCCGATATGTTTAACAAATAATTTAATAGTACAAAATTATTTAAAAATGCTTAATGATTCACCAGTAGAATTCCTATTCTAAATCGAATTTTAATTTTAGGTTGGAACTGTTATATTGTATGGAGTCCCAATAGTTTCGTTAGTCATTGAATCCCAAGAACGTTTATGCTTAGCTCAGATATCTAACACATTATTAAAGCAATTCAGTTATAATGAAATTCATAATCGTAGAGTAGCTTTAGGTAAGTGGCGTTGCTTTAATTGTATGTTATAAGTAACACGGAGTATTGCCTAAGGTATCACATGTGTACAATGCACACCTGTTCAACTAGAGATTCTTCGACGAGCTGGTGCGATGCCAGTGTCTTCTAGAAGATGCGGAATGATCACACGACGTGAAGCGGAAAGGTTATGCAAAAGCTTCTTAGGAGATAACAGTCCACCTAGGTTAGTAAATAATTCATTAGTATACCTAGGTTATAGATATAGTGCACTGATTTATCTTCATAATTTGTGGTTTTTATTTCCTTCGTAACAAAGTACCACTAACTAATGGTGTTTTTAATAGAATTTTATTTTTCTCCGAATTATATTCTACTGAGTGCCTGATATTTAGACTTTTATTACAGTTATTATGAGTCACATTGCAAACAAATAAGAATTTTATTAAAACTTAACATACGATGTGGCACCCAAAAATAACGGGTGGTAGGTCGCTAGTTGCAACTTCTCCCGCTAGGTGCTTTTATAGTAGATGCAAAGATATAAGAGCTAGCGGTGTGGAAGCTACTAATAACGCTTAAGTTCAGATCTGCGGGGGTCTTCTTACATAGCGAACTGACCCGTATTTAACACTAATCTCGATGTATTTCAGTAAATTTAAATTATGTGAAATTAAATTTGAACTTAATCTTAATTTCTTTTATTTACTATTTACATCCAAAGAAATACGGCATCAATTTTTAATGATAATGAGATTTCTGTCAATAAAGTGACATAAAACTGAATACATCCCTGTTTTTATATCTTTTTTTATACATTGCTTGTTTATTTCTTTGCAAATTGGTTGTTTAACTTTTCGGTTTTGACTCACAGCATGACACGCAATATGATCTGGCTCTTATATCTTTGTCTCTACTATACTAGACACCCTTTTGGATCTGTTGGCCAAGTGTTATCCATGGGGAAACATCTGATTTATTTTCGCGTCTTGTTTACCGTGTTCGGTGATTTTGCAACGGTAGGCATTAAAAAGCAACGTGTTGTCATAAAGTTCTGTTTCCTGTTAGGAAAATCATCAGCAACAGAGTTTACGAAAAATCAGAATCGATTTCTGACTGTTCTTTCAAATCCTGGCACACATTCAAATGATTGCCTCTCTGGTCGTTGAAAAGTACATTTAGAACGAATTTCGCTGCCACAAGTTTCATCTTGAAAATTTCAGTCAAAATTCGGGATATTTCAGAAAGTTCCTCCAATTCATTGATTGTTCTACGCATTTTTCAATGCTTTCGACCATTCTGGAAGTCGAAGGACGTCCCGATCGAGGATCATCTTCAAATAAAATTCGACCACGCAAAAACCGCCAGAAAACGCTTCCTTGGTTCGAAGCTTCCTCCGTCTAATTTCTCCGAAGCATTGCGACAGTTTTCACTGCTGATTTCTGTAACAGAAAACAAAACTTTAATGTCAGCCGGTGCAAAATCGCCGAACTCGGTAAACAGGGTTTACGAAAAAAATCATCGATCAGATGTTTTCCCAAAGATAACACTTGGACATCACATCAAAAAGGGTACCTACAACAAACACCTAGGTGGAAGTCAGAACTAGCGCCCTACCATCCGGCAGAAAATAATTCATATTATTTTTGGATACCACCTCGTATGGTAACTACTCCATTTACTTAATGTTTTGCAATACTTAATAATTAACTGTTTCATAAGCAACAAAATTGGGAACTTATATAAAGATGGGCGTGTTCATCAACAAGGCGCAACTTTCTACAGACACCTAACATTAGGTTTTAGAAGATATTTACATCGACTTCTCGGACTTCACACTGAGTAACTCCGAAACTAAGGGAAATGGTGTTTTTTTTATACTGACATTATTGTAGAGTTCCCTAATAATGTCAGATATAAACAAAAAGCCAAATTCACAGGTAAGATGTTGGTATAGTGCGTTATTTTCACAAGGGGTGTATTCAGGCCTTATGTGGGCCGAGTGAGATCAAGATACCTACATCGATAACAAAATTGGTTAATTTTATTGGAGAAGAACATGATGGGGACGATTTTATCTTCTGGCCAGACCTTGCGCCCAGTCACTATGCAAGACTAACTCAAAACTAGCTAACTGATTAAAACGTACCATTTGTTCTGCGAACGACAATCCTCCTAATCTTCCCCAGGCTCATCCCATAGCAGATTTTTGAGCCTCTATCTCGACAGGTTTAAGATGGAGGAAGGGAAGTCCAAAATGAGGATGAACTTCACGCAGAATATACAAGAATAAGGAATGTCCAAGAAATTGATGTAAATATCGTCCGAAACCTAATGCTAGGTGCGCCTTGTTGAATGACACGCCCATTTTTATTCAAATTAAGTACACAATTTTGTTGCTTATGAAACAGTTAATTATTAAGTATTACAAAACTTGAAATATAGTCGGATTTTTATACGAAGAAGGTTCCTTAGTTATTTGTCATCTGCTGCTGATACATGGTACCCTGTCGGTGACTTACACAAATTTAGTTCATTGATGCCTGAATATTTAAATAAAAGTACATATACCGTTAATAATTTGATTGACAGTTTTAATACTTCTTTTAAAAATATATTTATTTAGATAAATGGTGCCTGACAACGTGTATAATACTTTTATAAACGTAGTACATTCGAAGTATTAAGCCAGTGCAAATGAATCAAGACGCGAAACACGTTCACTTTTACACATCATTCAACGATACAGATCAAAAGTAGATAGTAATGTCGAGACGTATGGGAATGTTGAAAATTTATTATAAATGACTCATAGCTTTGCAGCCTGGTTGAATAAAAATTCGAGTATAAATGCATTTTTTATTAAAAAAAAAAATTGTTGAAATTTGTGCCAAAACTTATGGGACACAGTTATGTCACAGATTCTCATATTCATTCTGTGTAGTGTACTCGTAAAACTCGTAGTGATCAGAAGACTAATAAAAAAAATTGTTTTAGACTGCCAGATGATTTTGCGTTTTCGGTTCACCACGACTGCGCCTGGGGATGCAGTGGTTCCTTCCTGCCATCGCGGTACAACTCCTCAAGAGCAAAGTGCATCAAATGTTCAATGTGCGGTTTATTTTTTTCGCCGAACAAATTTATTTTTCATTCTCATCGCGTTTCGCCGTCGGATAAATACGTGCAACCTGACGCCGCAAACTTTAATTCGTGGCGTCGGCACATGAAGCTAAGTGGCAATCCATCAGACGAAATAGTACACGCCTGGGAAGACGTAAAAGCGATGTTTAACGGTGGCACGCGTAAAAGATTGTTGCAGAATTCCACAAGTTCTAAATCAACTAAACAAATCAAACTGGACACTGAAACGCAGCCAGGATTACAAATTCCTTTGATTCCAGCACCTAGAGTTCCTAACCTTCAAGATATTCCGCTTCCTTTATCGCGTATGGCCGTGGATTTCATGTACCATAAACCGTTTACATTTTCACCATATACCTCACTGCCGTGGATTAAGAGAAATCCAATGTTTTTTACAAATGAAACGTCTTTAATAACTATTGACAAAAATTATCAGTCCGCCTTTAAACCAGTTCATCCAATTGTGGTTTCTGATGATTCGAAACAAAAACAGGAACCTAGTGATGATGAAGTTGATATTGAAACTACTGATGATAAAGAAGATTCTACGTGTTGTTCAAAATGGAGTCCCGACGTTGACAGGGTGAGTTAGATTTTCAATTTTTATTAATAATTCTGTGCTTCTAAGACTTTTCGACATTAATCCATATTCGCGCAGAGATTTTAATAAAGGTTCTAACAGAAATAAATACATCCAATTTAACCACTGACAGAACAATATTTTTTTACCGATAACTCTATTTTTTTTAAACATTTTCACCCCACCTCCCCATAAATTAAAGAATCATTTAGGTGTTTTCATAATAATTTGATGCACTGCAGTAACAATGAAACAGTTGAAGAATGAAGAGCTCTTGGCAAAAACAACCATATTCCAAGTATTGTAAATATAAGTTAGCGACATGATATGTACTTTCAAGGATGCTAAACAATTTGGTAAACTGTTTTTCCCAAAAAGTATTTTAGTCATAAGTTATTATATTTTAAAGTTTGAGCGTTTCTACAAAAGCGTTATATAAAAATGTTTAATTATTATGTAGCTGTTCATCAATGTTTATTTTTCTATTTCTTAACATCTAGCAAATATTTAAATATGCAATCCTGAAGTAAATTAAGTTAAAGAAATCTATAAAAGTCGAGATAAAAGTAAGGAAACTAGAAAGTTGTTTCTTTGTTTATCACAAATTCAAAAAAATAAGTCGCGTGCCTGAGTGTCTGGTCGCGAACCTGGGGAACAGGGTTCGATCCCGACCGACGCCAAATATTTCCAATTTTAAATGGCATAAAAGTGACCCCTGTGGTGTACTCTCCACACTAGCTATGAGTGCCCGTGAGGTGACGCCTGGTAAGCGCCCACACGGTAAAATATATCGTCATCATTACCGATGTCTACATGTGTTGTAGATACTGGCACACCCAGTAATGGGTAATATGCCGTGATGATATATTTATTTTATTTATTTGATTATTAATTAATGATTGAGACTCTTTTGGTCTAAAAAACGTAGCAACGAACTGATTTATTAGTCGGACATGGGTTCCATAGACAGATAACGAAATTTATTCCAAAATTTTAAAGATTTTTAACACTATATCTAAAAGGTTTGCAAAAAAGTTGTTTACATATTGGACATAGGTAATAAGATCAAAGAAATATTAAATTAACAAATAAAGATTTTGTGAAAAATTCACAGGTCTTACTGAGATTTGAATCCAGGATCTTCATATTGCCGGTACCAACTGAGCAGCATCGTACTGGCAATACGAAGGTCCTGGGTTCAAATCCCAGAGAGGCCCGTGAATTTTCACAAAATATTTCTTCGTTAATTTAGTATTTATGGCCTATTTCTATAATTTAAAGGATTACATTTGATCACAAATAATTATCAATATACAAGATGTTAAAAAAATAAGTGTCATAAATTATGAGGGCATATAGTACTGACCAAAATGAGTAAAAAAAGCTTAATCAACATGGATCCGATCTTCAATAGTTTCCGAGATATAAGGCTATGAAAAATGAGTTTTTTCGGTGTTTACCTCTGCTATCTCGAAAACTGTAAGAGTTACGACTTTTGTTTACCTTTCAGAGGTCATCTTAGATGTGTTTTTGTTTTTCAAAAAAAATCGAATAATTGTACTAAGACAAAAGTTGTGGCGACCTTGGCCGATATTGAGTTGTCAAATAACTTCGTAACTATTAGTAAGTGAAAAAAATGTTTCATTTAAATATTATTGTTTTTTTATAACCTATTTACTGGCGTAGACAAAATTTTGTTCGATGACTATCTTAGTCAGTTTTTCTTCGATTCTAATACAAAATGGCCTCTTTCTCAAAAACAATTGAAGATCGGACTCTTGTTGATTAAACTTTTTTTACTCATTTTGGTCAGTACTATATGCCCTCATAATTTGGGACACTTATTTTGTAACACCTGTATATAATAGGAAATACTGTTGCTCTCGACGAGTTCATTCACTAGTTAAATTTAATGCACTTATTTCTGTCACACTTTGTGCAATGAATACTGCCATTCGACAATAAATAACAGTTGAAAGTATGTTTTACGAGTGATGACTGTCAACTTATATGAGGGCCACGCTAGAATTATTGAGAATACAGATTTATTTATTTGTAATCTGAAATTAAGTTGCAAAAGTTAGTTAAAACTTAGTGAATCAATTTTTTAAAGTATTCTTATGAGTGAAAATATGTTAAGACAGCCTAAAATTTCTTTGACAGTTTCCCCCAGTAATTATTTTGATAGATTTGGCAGTTTTCAGTCACCAAAAATTAATTTGGCAGCTTTTGCAGTTTTTAAGTTTCTTAGAAATTTATTTAAAAGTATTCTACAAGAAGATTGGTTGGGAGCTTTTAATTTGGGAAAGGAAAAAATGTTGAAGTGTATTATTGTTGAAGGAATTTAAGTGGAACTAACATGTGTCTTATTCTCAATTTCTAGCCTTTAGCGCGACGCTTGTATAATTAATTGAAAGTTAAGTGCGTTAAATAGTATATAAATTTAAAAGGTGCGAGCCTATAGACAACCATTTGTTAATATTTATAGAGAAAATTAAGTACAACACACGTCATTCAACGCTTTCAATGTGATTAAATGTAAACATGCTTTTTTGTCTAATGTATCCCCTAACATCCGCTACCCTTCAGTTACATAATGTAATTAAATTTGAATTATTTATTACCTAACTGTGAAAGCGAAGGTAAACACCAATAAAGAATAATAACTTGGGGCGTATTACACCTTTCGATATAGCAATTTGATAGCTCTTGCTGTTACTTATATTGTCTCATCATTACGATCATTTTGTTCTTTTAATTAATTTTACTCTAGTTACGTGTTATATGTCAGGTTAACAAAAGGAAATAAATTTATGAAACACAGTTAGTATAGTAAGCCCAGATAAATTTAGGACGCATGATTTATGGAACACACTTTTCTCGAACATAATATTTTTACGTTGATTTTAATAGTAAACACACAGCCTTTAAATGTATTTAAATTGTCTTTAAATGTAGACTATAAATTTTAAAATCTTATGGGTCATAATATACATGTATAAATATAAAGTGTAAATCGAAAAGTGAGACAAGCTTTTAACATGGGAATTCAATTTTTCTTTGCGCAAACGTTACCTAATTATTTTATGCCATAATATTTCAAATAAAAGTTATAGATTTTTAAATTTTGCACCTAATTCATGTGAAACGATTATTCTAGCTCTTCGTGTACACGTAAAAATTAATTATAAAATTACAGTTTTTATGAGCTTTTAGTCTAGGCAGCCATGGATTTATAACAAACAATAAACAAATACATACATACATAAAAGCACGCGTGTCCCACTTAGTGGGTTAGCAAAAACCCGAAAACAATAAGAAAAGGGATGAAAGTAAGAGGTCAACTGAATCACTTAACTCTTTAATAACATTCTTTTTTCGCCTTGTCCAAAATCATCATAACATTCACACAAAGAAAATATTAAAGTGACCGATTTTCGGTAGCGAATAACCGCATCCGACCACAATAATAGTTACGCAACAATCATCCTTCGCCAAACAGTCCTATCCATGCACACTTCTTTCACCTCAGCCACATTCATAAACGTATTCATACATAATAACATATTAAAGTGACCGATTTTCGGTAGCGAATAACCGCATCCGGACCACAATAATAGTTACACAAAAATCATCTTTCGCTACACATTCCTGTACAAACATACTTCGTTCATCTCGTCCACATAAAAGTTCAGTTGTCTCTCCATTCTCATAAAACATTCTTACTAACCATACATCTTCACACCACAATAATTACGAAACAATCATCCTTCGCCACACATTCCTATCCAGGCACACTTCTTTCGCCTCAGCCACATTCATAATCGTATTCATACATGCTCTTCTTCTCTTTCCACTCGGAAACTTACGCTCCTTGAAAACACTACCAATCACATCCATCCACTTACACACTGGACGGCCGCGCAATCGAACACCCTCAATTTTACCAACATATATGCGTTTTACTAGTCGTTCACTCATCATTAGTAAACAAATGCATTCTTTATTTTACCTTTTTGTGTTTTGTGTTAATTTACTGCTCTAATCCAAATTTAGTTATAAATGACAGTTAAAAATAACGCATTTGACATAAATCCATGGCTGCCTAGACCAAAATCTCACAAAAATTGTAAGTTTATAATTTTTACGTTTATGTCAAGAGCCTAGAATAATCGTATCACATGATTTAGATGCAGAATTTAAATCTCTATAACATTTACTTGAAGCATATTTGCATAAATAATTAGGTAACGTCATTTTTCGATTTACACTCTGTACAGTAAGCCAAAGAAAATTATGTACATGTGATTTTAGAACTCTAGATTTTGATTTAGAATTAAATAGTTTAGATAATTTATGGGAAAAAAATAAAAATATGTTTCCTTAAATCGTTCTACATTTGTTAACATAAGTAGTTAAAAATGTGTTTTTAATGTAAGATTTTGAAATATTTTCAGTAATATAACACTGTGGAACACTCAAATAAATTGAGGAGCTTTTGGCAAAAACAACCATAATCCAACTAGGTATTTTCAAGGATATCAAACAGTTTGGTAAAACTGTTGCTCATAAATGTATCTTAGTCACAAATTATTAAATACATTTTAAAGTTTGACAGTTTCTAGAAAAACGACTTATAAAAACTACCAGGGTATCGAACCCGAACCTGAACCGAACCCAAACCGGAACCAAACCGTAACATTTTAGGGAACCCAAACCGAGAACCGAACCTCAGATACATTTTTAATTGAACCTGTGTCGAAATCGAACCAAGTATTAAAATTCAGGTTCGGGGTTCAACTCCGGTTCAGGTTAAATAATCGACGTCTTAGGCGTCTGCGTTGCTGTCTGGGCTGACTCTTCGTGAAAATTGTGTTCGTTTCTTGTTGCGTTTTGCGTAAATTCCGGCTCTCATTTTACATTATTTCGAACCTGAACCGCGAACAAAACCGCAAATTTTATTCATGCTTGAACCAGAACCGCACCCGAACCCATCTTTTAAAAAACAAATTAACCTGAACCGAACCCAGTTTTTGGCGGGTTCGATGCCCTGAAAACTACTAATTAATATGTAATTGCTCATCAACGTATATTTTTCTATTACTTAACATCCAGTACATAATTTTCTAATATTTAAACATGCAGAAATCTTTAACAGTAAGGAATCTACAATTTTTTTTTTTCATTACCTCATATTTAAAAAATTAACTACGGTTGTTTTTACCAAAACTCCTCAATTTTAGTGTAACATGGGATTCCTCGATTTTTTTGATTTTTTTACGTGTTAATAGTATTTTTAAATTTAGAAATTCCCTAATTTTTATTTTTTCAAAATTTGGTCTCTTATGAGAGAAAAAAAAAGGTAAATATTTGGTACCCAGCCTTACGACGTAAACGAACCCATTGGCTGAGAGCAATGGCATGATATCGTGCTTTCTCTCTCAGCAGCTGCTGTCTTGGCTGCTGTTGCTGTTACTAGAGGTCTTAAACCATTTGTCATGTCATGTAGTGGAGCTAAAGTTAGATCATCTGCTTTATTATTAAATTGTAATTACATAATGAATAATATTCTGCTGCCTTAACCAAATAATAATACAAAATTGGAAAATGACGTTTAGCCATGTAGCGCATATAACCACTATATAAAAAACACTGTAGTGAAACTGTCTGGCAGTCACTGGTTTGCTGATGGGAACGCCCACTTACAGTGTCGGCCAATAAAAGAGGCCGGGGTCTGTAGCGTCATCGAGTCCGGAGAAAATCCGCGCGTTTTAAAAGTATGTAATATATTTTAGCATTTTTGAAAAAAGTGAGAAAAGATATAGATAATAATCAATAACACAGTTATATGGGAAGAAATAATTATTATGCATATAATTTATATAAAAATTCAATATGAGCGAAATTCCCTAATGATGGTACATAAACTATAGAGTACTATGTTCCATACTATTCCGAGCCCAAAATCATATCATTTGGGTCGGTACAATATTTTACCTTAATGACAATAAATTTGAAGTGAAAGTTTTTACACTCAAATGGCTCGTGGTAAACCATATAGTCAAGATTTAAGAAAATCCATAATTAATGAACGGCATTTCGGCAAGAAAAATTTCGATTTCACATCGAGGAATCGATCGACAGTACAACGTATTATTAATTTGTTTAAAGAAAACGGAAATGTTATGGAAAGGAAAAGATAAACCGTCAACTTCTAATGCTGATCATCGAGCTTTAAGGAAAATTGTGAAACAAAATCGCAGATCAAATGCTCCAGATATTACCGTATAATAACGGGAAAGGATCGGAAGATAATTTCGGTATCTACCATTACAAGAAGAATAAAACAAATTTTTATAAGGTATTTTTTTCCGATTTCTCTGTTAAAAAGAATTATTAGTATTTTGTATGTTCCATTAGGCCAAAGAAAAGCCTTTGCTTGCAAAATTGCAACAGCGCAATAGATTCAAAAATTGGACGCAAGAACAATGGCATAGAGTTCATTTGGAGTCCAAATTTGAAATTTGCCTGGGAGATTATAGACAAAGCGTATTGCGTACTTCTTTCGAGACATACCAGACAGACTGTTTGGTTAAAAAAGTGAAATTTCCTGCAAGTGTTATGTTTTGGAGTTCTATATCTGGAAGGGGGTGGGCAAGCTATATTTTATAAATTGCACTGTTAACGCTGATAAATAGATATACTTAAAAACTTTTTTACTATCGATTCCTTTATGCCAGTCCGTCGACAGGAACTTCATTTTTCAGCAGGAAGGTGCCCCGTGTCATAAGGCAAAAACCGTTAAAACCTGGTTTGAAAATCACAATATTCCTACTCTATAGTGGATTTCAAGTATTCCTGATTTGTCGCCGATTGAGTCCCTTTGGTATAAAATGAAAAAGGAACTGTGCAAGAATCCGGCACGCACAGTAAACGAATTAAAAGTAAAATTGCAAGTATGGGATAATATTGAACCTGATGAGTATGCAAAGTTAGTTGATACAATGCCTAACAGAATTAAAGCCCTTATAGTCAATAAAGGGGCAACGCAATTTTAAAATAGTGGCCCAACTATTCTGATTCGTGTGTTAAAGTTAATTTTATTTAGCTTAAATCCTAATTAGTATGGAAACTAGTTTCGTCTTATTGATAATTTAAGCTAAAACTGTATATTTTAAGGTAATAATATATTTGTAATAATAATAATATTTAATGAATTTTCTGTAATAAAATGAAATGCATTAAGGTAAAATATTGTGTCGGCCAATTAATATGATTTTGGGCTCGGATGTGTATAGTATCATTTGATACCATAATCAATAACTGCAATAGGTTCAATGTAATATTCTAATACTGCCCCTCTTTACTTTGTAATTAAATATCACCGCAGGAGAATCTTCCCTGTTATAGTTTTCTCTTCCTAGTTCCTACATAGTACGCTGCTAAAATCAATTCATACGATCAAGTTTTAAGATTAATAATGGATCCCAAGTCCCTCAATATGACTCGATTTCCTTTAATGCTAAAATATTTTATAAATGCTACTGATAGATAACCCGACGTGAGTACAACACGTACTTAATCCATTTTTACAAGTCTGTAAGTTTACTCAGTCACCAAAGGTGTAAATTAAAAACTAAAATTGATATTAAAATACTTATGCATTTATAAGTATACTTTTTATTTTTATATCGTAATAAAATTTTGAATTAATTTTTATGATATATTATCGTGATCCGCTATTATCGTAGAACTAGAAGAGAGTTAATAATAATTAAATATACAATGGCTCTTGGGATATTACTTTCAACCCTTAAGGAACATTAACTCCTAAAGGTCAAAGAATAATAGGAAGCTAGCAAAAGGGAGATGGCATTATTCAGCCCTCACACAATACTCGACACCGACACGTCAATATTCAAGGCTCAAGGGGAACAGAACAAAATTATCTAAACATTTTTTGTTTTTATTATTTTGACATTTTCAATATTTTTATACCGATCATAATTATTTTTGCTAATATTTCTACTTCATATCGACATATAAAATATTAAAATATATTTGGTTAATTGAATCATACTTCTCATAAAAAAAGCACTATTGTAGTACGACTACCCAATGCAAGTTGACATGTGGTTTCTTTTCATAACTTTTTCCTATGATTTGAGAATTTTTGCAAGTATTCATTTAAATACTGGACTAGGAAATCTACAAATACATTACTTGTCATGCTGAAAATAGATGGCTAAGGTATGCTCTGTCTCATGGAACGTAAAAAATTCTAATTACATCTATTCTTTATTTTACAATTCATTCTAGGAACAAGTTTCCTCCTACTCTTCTAAATGTTCGAGATTCTTCCAATTCATTGATGAGATTGGCGGTATTTCTGAAGGGTAGATGATGAATTATACGTATAGCAAGCGCGTGTTTAGTTGACACTGATACTGTACATACTTTGGCTTATAAATGAATCTCCTTTCTTTTTATATGTATCTTAGATGTTGACGGAGTCTTTTCTTCGTTATAATAATAGCATATTATATTACTATTACTTTTCGACTTGTCCATATGTACGTATGTAGGTTTTCTGCATTCAAAAACAGTGTCAACTTAACGTGCGGCAGCTATATCTAGAATTATAAATATTTAATTAATGATAAAATAAGAAATATGAAATGTACTTCCTAGAAAAAGCCTTCAGTAATGTGTGGATTTTTGACACTGACATTTATATCAATTACAAACATTATAATTTTTCAACTGGTTTCCATGGATCAATTTTCAGAAAACCTGAGACAGTTCATGTACCAATTCTGAATTTTCGTCATTTGTAACAGTTATACTGACATTCCCCTTATCCTCTTCCAGGTTTTCTAAAAATTGATCCAGTTATTAAGTTGGGGTTTTGTATTTCACCAAGAATCAAGAAATTTCTTGAATCTTGAATTTTTTGTCTTGAAAACAAGACAGGATCAAGACAAAAAGGTGTGTTTTTATTTCAAGATAAGAGAAGAACATTAGTGTCAAGATCAAGATTTCTTTGGAATGGGAAGTAAAACTTCCTTTAGTTTTACTGGCTTTATTGTATATTTCCTTTAATAAAGATGCGACATTTCCGCCAAGATCCTGGCCATTATCAAGCTTGTATGCAATTTACATTAAAAACTAATAAAAAATAATTTTGTTACATTTTTATAGTCAAGTTATAAAAAGTAAAAAACTAGAAGTGTGAAAACACTTCAAGAGTCCCAAAATGACTAACAACTGAACGTCGCATCTTTATTAAAGGAAATATACAATAAAGCCAGTAATCCAACTAGAGGAAGTTTTACTTTCCATTCCAACTACTCCAATTCGGCTTAATAAACTTTACAAAAAAATCAAAATTTCTTGAAAGTTAAATTACGTATATAAATGGAACGAAAAATTAAAAGAAAGTAACTTTTCAAATAAATATAAATTTATCATCTTATAGGTACTACTTTATTTAGAACATATTCATTTGTTGATGGATTTAGACAAAGCAAAATTTCTCGCTGATTGTAAAACTACTCCCAGCATAAATTTTATATAAATATTATATAAAAATCATCTCGGCTTATTACCCATTGTCAATCTACTTTATATACGCAGATTTCGGTAATGATGATGACATATTCGTACCGTGAGGGTGTTTATCAGGCGTTATCACACGGCCACTCACTGCTGGCGTGGAGAGTGCACCACAAGAGTCACTCTGGCCCATTTAAAATTATAAATAATTTTGGCGCAAGCCGGGATCTAATTCGGGTCACCAAATTCGCTACAAGACACTAGGCATAAATTCTATAATGCGGTAATTTATTTTTTTCATCAGCAGACAGCAGATTTTATGAAAAAAAAAACTACTGCGTTTTTGTGTGCTTCTTCTTTAATTACGTGCACCCTTTCATCTTTCTCGGATTGTATCCTCATGCAGCCTTCCACTATCATCACTCTCTGAATCTGAATTTATTTTCTGTCTTTTGTAAAATATTTATATCAACTAACATTATTCACTGAGTTAGCGAAGACATACATGCATCTGAACCATAGACAAGGAAAGATATATACTAGACCAAGCTTCCATCATGGCGACAATGTCCAGCTTTGTGCCGATTTGAATAGCATCGAGACGCTAATTCTAGAGTAAATTCTACAACATAATGAAATAAAGTAACTATGCAATAAATTAAAATACATATTTTACATCATTTCAAAATAATAAAGCTTAGTCGTCCAATAAGTACGAACCACTGAAATATATACTAACTGGAATGCGCGTACGAACCGTGACTGTGAAGCATATTGAAAGCCTGCTGCTGGAGTAGTCGGCAAACATCGAGACAGTTCGTGAGTAGACGGAAGCCTGCTGCTGGAGTAGTTGACAAACATCGAGACAGTTCGTGAGTAGACGGAAATTATTTCGCGTGGCGCATGTTTAAATAAATGAAAACAAAACGATCAGCTATGATACGAGTTATTCGGCTAGGTTCGGTTCGGCACGAACGTGCGCGAACAGGACCAGCCATTATTGTTTAATGAGGCTTCAGTGCAGAGTACGCTGATAGGTAGAGTATGCGAGTTCCAGTTAGGATATATTTCAGTGGTACGAACAATATTTAATTTACATTATTTTTACAATAATTATAATAACTATTTTCTTCAGTTGTAGTGAATTTTAGTTATTTATGTTGGCAGCCCAGTAATCTGTCATTTCTGTTAGCGAGAGTCTTTCAAGTTTATTTCTTTGGTTAATATTCGTTTACAAAGCTTGTTTCGCTATTTGCTTCATTTACAGATATATTTTATTATTGAATTTGATTGCTTTCAGCCTTTACGATGTACATATGTCTATATTTTGTTAGTTTCAGAAGACATATTTTTCCTATTTTTAAATTTCGCGCCTTTCTATTAGCGTCTCGTTATGGCGCCCATCGATTCAATTCGTCACAAACTCATAACATTGTAAACTCGGTCTAGTATATATTGTCCCTTGTCTATGATCTGAACACACAGTCTCCCTGTCCTAAGTATCACACAAATTTCATCACGCGCAGGCGCAAAATTTCAAGAAATTTCAAGAAATCTGATTCAAGACACGAAATAGGCCGTCAAGAAATTATCAATTTATTTCTTATCTTGAAATTCAAGATAAAACAAAAAGTTGATCATCAAGACAAGATATCTTGTCTTGTTGAAACAGTACTGGGCCCATCAGAAGTCGGGGCCTAGGGTGCGCGTTTGGTACGCCCGCTGTTAAATCCGCAGTATTAGCTTTGTTCGATGAATAGTGCAAGAAAAGCATGGCAGAATAGTGCAGTGTAAGATATTACAAAAGAGTGTACACTGGTTCATTGAAAGTTATAGAATACTTCAGTGCATTTATGGCAGTAACATAACCTATAATATTATTTTGGTATTTTCAAAATGAAAGCTACAGCGAAGAACATCATTACTGAAATTTTGGATGAATCTAGTGGTGAAGAATCATTACATTTTTTAAATTTCTCATCATCTGAAACAGATGATGAGATTTTTGCAGTCCTTAGCAATTGCAACAAGAAGAAACGTAATTGCATAAAAAATTACTTTGAGGAAATTATACCTTCATTATTAAATGAAGAATTCATTAAACATTTTAGAATTTTAATTTATTTTATGTATAAATATAACCAAACACAGCTGGTTGAACATGATAAATGAGAAATGCGCAATATCCCCACTCTTACATTTAACACTAACTTACTCTACCTCAAAAGTCAGTGTAGATAAGTGCGCCACAGGTTTAAAAATATTTCTCATCGAACGTCCTAAACTACACTATTAGTTATAGAACGGAATAGTGCAATAAATTGTACCTTAGAACCATAATAGTTCTCCCCATCGAACAAAACTATTATTTTGTATTTGAAGTATTTAATAAAAAATTAATATGGTATACTTATTTACAGATTGTGTTTCACAATTCTACATGCCAAAACAACATATGCTGTGGGCTTCTTCACCGTAACCAAGTGTCAACTCAGCCTAGGCCCACATTATGAATATTGAAGAAAGTGTCACTTTGTTTTGATATCATTCAGATATCTACCGCGTAAGTGATATTATCTTTCATTGACAAAATATTTATTCATGAATAAGTTTTTGTAAAACACATTTTATATTCGGCAGTATCGACTTTACCCAGCTATATTTTGAATTGATTTTTTGTATGTATGTATATACAATATACCCGTGTTGACTTTGGCATTTATTTCAATCGTTGTGATATTTTTTATGTTTTAATTTATTGATTATACACGAATAAATTAATAAACTTTTGTTGTGTACATACGAGTATAAAAAATATTTGTTTTCCATTGGAACATATCAAAAGCTAGTAGTACTAGAAAATGGCGCAAATCCTATCAAAATCAAGTTATCGTAGTTGGCAATGACTAATGACGTAATGACGAACAGTTTATTCTGTATATTACTTAGAGATTCAGAGCGAACCTGTGCTTACTATATTATAGTTACAAACACAATATAATATTGGTGTGAGTGGCACATGTATCGATGTAATTTTATCCTATAAGTTTGTAGATATAGCAGACTTGCGATAAGATAAAAGTGACATATTATACTCTATAAGAATGCCATTTCGCAATAAAAATTGTATGATTGCATATCTTTAGAAGAAGACAAGCTCGAAGGGAGTGATAGCTGAGTATTACCATGGTTTTTCTTCTCGTCGCAACATATTGTCCTAATCTGATTTAATATTTGAATCGTCTAGTTTCAAAATCTGACAAATTCATTTTTGCTCAAAAATGAGTTTGATTCATCTTCTCATTCTCCATAAGTTGTTGTGATATTTACGTACCAAAACTCAACAAATCCTTATGATATATACGTTTAAAATAACAGATTAGTTTCAAAACAAAACAAATCCACAAACGGTTTGGATCTAGTGCCAGCAAATCCAAATAAAATGAACCCAAAATATCCAAAGTTCAAAATCAAAAACTGGACAAATCCATTTTTTAATTTAAATTCTGACATTATTAATTAGTTTTTCTTATTACACAATGTAGATTTTGGTTCACTATCATCAACATTAAACACCATTTAAATACTATTTTAAATTCTATCTAATAAGTCATGGTGATACTCAACCATCTCTCTTTTGAGCTTGTTGTCTTTGTCTAAAGATGTTACTACAGAACTCACTAGATGGCAAACATAAAATTCTAAACGGAACGTACCTACAATATTTCAAATATGAATTCTAGAGCTTATTTAGAGATGAAAAGTTCATATAAACAAATGTCCTAAACGTAACCGTTAACGGGTTATTGGTTATTTTATAATTTATGTGGGTAAAATTTTAGTTCAATGAATTTTATGAAATAAATTTTTTAATACATTATTTTTATTGTATTTACAAAAAATGTTCAAAATTATCTCCATTGTGTTCGATACACAAAGCCGCACGTCGCAGAACAGATAATATTCCTAATAATATCGCCAACCTGCTATATTCTTTGGCGTAATTCTTCTATCGTGGATATTTCAGTTGCATAAACAATCTGTTTCATGTGACCCCCAAAGATAAAAATGTAATGGAGTCAGGTCCAGCGAACGCGGGGGCCATGCTACGGGTCCTCCTACTCCAATTCATCTTCCTGGAAAATGTGCCAAGCTCTAACACGAAGACATTGATGCGCTGGTGCCCCATCGTGTTGATACCACATTGCATGTCTAATATTTAATGGCACTTCTTCTAGTAACATGGGTAAAGAGTTTTCTAGACAATGTTCGTAATTTGCACCATTCAAACGGTGTGGCAGTTCAAATGGTCCAATCAGGCAATCATTAAGAATACCAGCTACCATATTAACAATGCGAGCGTCTTCTTAAATAAGGATTTTCTGCAGCCCATTCATGACAATTATGAAAATTATTGATACCATCTCGTGTGAAAGAAGCTTCATCGGTCCATAAAATGGGCAGATCTTGATTATTTTGTACCCAATTACAATATCCGTTGAACTAAAATTTTACCCACATAAATTATAAAATAACCAATAACTCGTTAACGGTTACGTTTAGGCCATTTGTTTATATGAACTTTTCGACTATAAATAAACTCTGGAATTCATATTTGAAATATTGCCGGTACGTTCCGGGACACCCTAGAGTGTGTTAAAAAAAAATTAACTCGGAGTAGGCTATGAACAAAGATACGTTTGTCTTAATTTAAAAGTATTTAATTAAATGTCATTTTGATATGAGATATTATCATAAATGTTATCTAAATAAATCAAAGTTTTTCTTCTTGAATCATATTTTAGAAATGAAAATAAAATAGAAAACGGCGAATGGCAATATTCTGTTTCCTCCTTCATTATCTTTTCTCCTTAAAATTATATTTCAAGATCAATTTTGACAACTTGACTTTTGAATTGAATGATGAGCAGGCATACTTTTCTTTTTTCATAGCTTGCTCCGAGTTAGGTTTTTTATTGAACGTACTCCTTTTTTACGATGTTAAAAAAAACTTATCAATCACTCGTCTTTCGTTTCATGGATAGCTAGATACTAAATCACCCTTGTGCAACAAGTTAGCTTTTCTGTCAGTTTTTTGTTTTATCGTGCGTCTGCTATACTTCGTAAATTATCAGTTAAATTATATACTATGACTTTATTTACAAATTTTTATAGAATGGTTAATATTGCCTACTTAGTTAATTTTTAATGTAAGAATGTGGTAAAAATATACATAGTACCTGTGGAATATATAAGATTATTGTTAGTTTTTATTTATATTCCACGACTCAGCTACGTAAAAATATCAAGCAACTAAGAAGATATTTGCTCATAAAAATTGCGCTCATTGAAAATAATTATTAAAAAATTAGCATGAACATTATCACTTATATTCACAATCAAATTTTCTATACATATAGTAATACTTCTTAAGTGCGAATATTTTTACGTTGCTATTTATTTTTATTGTATATTAGATACTGTGTACAAATATGATACTAGTCATAGAATCGTTTTTATGTCTGCGCAGAGTGTTTCAAAAGTGACGCCCGTAGTTTTCGGGTTTGATTCAGGCAGGGGGCTAGAACAAATCACAAATTAAGAGTGGACAATTTTTAATTAAATCCCAAAATTATGGGCGATATTTTTAAAACTACCTGTATTTGTGACATTTGTTTATTTTGGATATTTTATCAATGTTGTGGAAGTCTTCCCAGATTTTATTTCTTATAATACTCAAATTATGTTCACATATGTAACATAGTGTGATTTTAGTTTTGAAAACTGTATATAGATTAAAATAAGATGTAATTATTGCCCTGCATATAACATAATTAAATATTTCCTAAACATATTTGCTTATTTATTTTTTCCATGAAAATAAAACACATTTTAATTTTCAGTTCGATTTTTTTTACTTTACATTTCAGAAATTCAACATCAAAGGTATAAAGGTAAGTACGAAAAACATAATTTTTCATACTCATTATTGTGAAGGTTTTCGTGTAAAATTGTATTTTTTATATTTTGCGTTCTTATGAAGTCATTACGAAACCCAATTGCGTATCGAAAGACCCTTAATATAGATACGCATTTTTTTTTTGTTTAGGAGGTTAGTACTAGATGACATTAAATTTTCAAACGTCATTTATATCAGAATTGATATGAACTTTCAACTAATTGAATAAATTATAAATGTCAATTCAATATTACCAACTACAACATTACAAATACAAATTTCCCTAAATCAACTTGGTTTAATATAGCAGGTTTTTAAAATTTCTTTTAGTATATAAAAAATGCGAAATATAAAAAATAGTACAAAGGACTTATTTTATAAGACTTTTTTCGCACTAAATTTTGACGCGTAGGAATAAACATGTTTTATAAAACTCGTTCTTTTATACTATTTATATTTTTAAAAAAAGAAGTACAGATACAGTAACTTCAAGAAAAAAATGAGATACGTAATTTATGGTTCCTAAATTCTGAACAAAGTTAAGACTTATGTATTTCTTACTCATTTTTCTGTTAAAATATGTTACAGAAAACAACATAAAACTCAATATAATCCTGGACAAAATTAACGCACCACTTTTAATTTTTCGTTTATTTTACAAAGTTATCTTATTTTCTGCATGTTTTATAGGTTTTTAATTAGTCTTTTGTAGAAAATTAAAAAATTGTAGAAAATAATGCAACACATATAACTTTTAATTCAAATATTACAATATTATGCAATATGAAACAAAATTTCAAATTTCAAGGAAAAAATCACTTAATATTTGGTGTTACCATCTCCTGCATTAATAATCGAATGCTGTGGATTGTTTACGAACACTTATAACACAGCTTCTTTTAGCTCATCTAGAGTGAGTGGGGAGGGTATGCGATCTGTTACAATTCTTTTCAGCATATCCCATACGTGCTTTATTGGATTTAAGTCTAGATTCCTAGGTGGCTGCTCCATACGGTTAATTCCTATTGTATTTCATTATTCATTTACTCCCCGAGTTCTTGCATTTTTATGAATTGAAATGAAATCTTGTATGACCTCTTCTATGTATATCTGTTCATTCATGATCTCCCATGAAACACCATCAACTCTGTACGTCCCTCAATTCAAATAACTCCACAGAACATTATTGTACCACAATATATCATTGAGCTTATCGCTCTCCCGGTCTCCACCAGGTACCGTCCCTTCCGTCTGGTGATTTTTAAACTGACTCATGTCTCGTCAGAAAACAAAACACGGTACCTATCTGCTGAATACGAAGGAATATGTTGTCTTACAAATTGTAACGAGTTACTCGATGAGTTCTGGTAAGACACGGTCCTGTAACTGTACGTCTACTGGCCAATCCTGTTTCCTCTAGTCTTCTTCTTACCATTCGGCTAGAAATTGGCACAGCCCGGGCTCACTTGTAATTTGTCGCCTTGTCAGAGTTTCTAGAGTTAGAAATTTGTCGCCCCGTTCTGTTGTTAATCTCGTACGACGTTTTTGTGTCTTCTAGAGTTAGACCCAGTCTCTTCAAACTTGCTTAAAGCTTATTCTATAGTTCTATAGATTATCTCCAAGGTCCCTGGTTAACGTTGACTGTAGCCGCCATCCAACAGCGTTAATTCCAGAATAACTTCGAATTCGGTCAAATATTCTATTAACTTTGTCAACTCAATTTAAAGTTAATTTTATAGTAAAATACAGAAACATTAAATTAAATTTAAGTTACGTAAAAACACTTTCAAACATAGGAGCCGACTTTGAAAAATTTTACCGAACAAAAAATTGAAATTATACATGTACAAGGTGGTGACCGGCACAGCTAAACATAAAACTTTTTTAAGTTGTTTATTTGGCAAGCACCTCAATAGGTACGACTATTGGTGCTCGGACTGCTCGGGCTTAGTATTTTACAGTGATTATATTTTACTGTACATTTGTATGGTTTTTAGATATTTTATTGTTGTTTTAGCTTCTTTGGTGAGGCATTCTTAGAGGGTTGGTGGTAGTTCACGTTGTTGCCTTTGGAAGTCGTGGTTAGTACATTGGAGTAGTACGTGACTGTGAGTCTGGTGTTGCAGGTATCACAGGATGTTGGTTCTTCTCTTAATGTGACCGTGTGTAGCAAGGGTATGGCCAATTCTTAATCTGGTTTTTGTTACTGTCTCTTCAATTTGCCTTTGTAGTCCATCTTTTTGTGTCGGTTTTCAATTGTCGTAAATGATTATTATTTGTTTCGTGCCATTTTTACCTCCCGCTACCCTAGGTAAAAGAGGTATAGGGATCGTGCTAAAAATCACATATAGAGATTTTAGTGAATAAGCACGTTTTGATGTCCCCAGAATCCGATTTTATCATTTTTACAATGATGTCTGTAGGTATGTATGTGTGTGTATGTCTGTATGTCTGTGTGTGTGTCTGTGTGTGTCTGTGTGTGTCTGTGTGTGTGTGTGTGTGTGTGTGTGTGTGTGTGTGTGTGTGTGTGTGTGTGTGTGTGTGTGGATCGTGTGGACACGATTACTCAAATACTATCAATCAGAAAATTTTGAAATTTTGTATACTCATTCTATACTAATGTGGGAAGAGCTCATTAGTTTTTAGTGTATATCGGATAACCGGAAGTATCATTTATACAAGCTTTTAACAGTTTTTCTTGTAAAAAATTCATTGAATATAATTTTTTAGCAACTTTTACCAATACAAATTAAATATAATGGCACAATCTTCAATTCTACGATAAGCATTTAGTAAATAACTTGAAATAACTTTAAATATTGAATTATAAAATAATTTCTTTTCGTACATCACTTTGCCTCTGCGTCAAACAAAAACAATACTTTAATAACAAATTTGACATATTTAAACAAATGTCACTGTCACGAAGAAATTACATTAAAATTAATAATGAAACCGTGTTAAGAAGAATTTAGTAGTTTAAATATGATTCTAATGAAATTAAGGTTTGTAAAAATAATATATTTTCCATCATACATAAATATTAGATATACAGGATAATTCGATTTAAGTTTTATGTTTGCAGCTTTATATATCAAACAGCTCTCAATACGAACGTAATTTCAAAGTGTCAAATAATAGTTTGCAACTACACATTTACGAAATGGTTCATGTACGTCGAAGAATTTACACAAATTGCGTTTTAGAGCATAAGGAAGTTGGTGCTGATTTTGACAATAATGTGTGGGTGATGATTTTTTCTTAAAATATATTAATGATCCAAAACTTCGCAAAGTTGGTATTAACTTTTCTATTTATTGGAACAACAAAGTAGATTTTGTTTACAAACGATCAATCGGAAGTGATACTTTACTTAAAGCTCATTGCTATTTTAAACATGGAATTGGCGGGAGGTCAGTGCTGGCCACAACAGATTTTTTTGTCCATCTTTCCTTGAATTTACTTTTGGTGTTATTTATGAAGTCATATGTTGGAGTAGGGATGTTGATGACATTTGTTTCTGTGGCTTGCTTAGCTAAGACGTCAACTTCTTCATTGCCTTTAATACCGCAGTGAGAAGGCACCCAGAGGATAGTTATATTTTTTGAGTGATGTGTGGATATTTTACGGATGAGATTTTGATTTTTTTTTGAATGATAGGATCGGTAGGGTAAAGTTGTCCTATATTTTTGATGCAGGAAAGGGAGTCTATACATATTACGTGATTTTTTTCTGTAGTTAGTTTTACTGCTTGTTGAATAGCATATAATTTTTTTTTTCTGAGATGTTATCAGTTCTAATAGCTGCTCCAGTTTTTTGGTTGATTCGTGAACCTATTTTTCTGAGATGTTATCAATTCTAATAGCTGCTCCAGTTTTTTGGTTGATTCGTGAACCAATAGTGTATATGAAGTTATACGTTTGGTATGAGTTATTCTTGATTCGTTGGAATTCAGTTTTTATTATTAAAGGCGATGTAATGTGTTTGTTATATATTTTTAATTCTGTGTTTATGTCGGGAGGTTTGGTAGTCCATGGTGGGGTTTGTGAGATTTTTATTTACATAGAACTTTAACATGTAAAATCACATTTTCATAATTTCCTACTCCCTAATTATTTTAGAAAAAAAATCTTCAGATAAAAGTTGTAGATCATAAAATTTTGCATTTGAATCAATAAGCACTTTTGCATGCTTTATAACGGCAGAAATTAGGTATGAAAATGTCGAAAATTACTTTAGAAACAGCGATGGATTCATGAAATGGAGGCAAAATAATTAACAAATATTTATTTTTAGATTCAATTCCATGACTATTGCTTCAGATGCATAATTTTATGCTCTACAACTTTTATTTGAAGCTTTTTTTACCTAAAATAATTAGGGGAGCAGGAAATTACGAAAGTCTGATTTTACATGTTAAAGTCCTATGTCCAGCTGCCAGTCAATATACCTTATACTCGCATGTATAGCAAGTGATTATAATAATGCGGACAAGTATAGTACTTTTTTCTCTATTTAAGATCTATACATTAAATTACAAAGTTGTAGGCGAAGTTCAATATCACTTTTTGGTGTGAAAAGATTCTGAATTCTTTCTCCGGGTTTGCCGGAAACGTAATCATGGTTGATTTTTTTTTTAATAAAATGGTTTATATCTTTTTCTTAATACTTTGGCGAAGTGTCAACCAAAGTAGAAATCAGGATCTAGTCACACGAAAAAATGGCATAGTACTTCCCTCACTTTATAATTTGAACTATAGATTTAAAATGAATACAAAGAAGGTGCGAGCAAATAAGTGATCAACTCGTCTACCCGACTGTCGTGCCATCTCATAGAAAATCGTGAATGTAAAATAGCATTATTTGTTAAAAAAATAAAAATAACTTTAAAAATGTATAACTCATAACTATATTAATCAATTAGTAACGAATGAATAACAATAATATAAATATGATATGATAAAATGTCTAAATGGATACAAATTTTGTCGGGTGCAAATCTATACTTTTGTCGGGTGCACTTGATCCCATGCACCCTACAAATCGGCGCCTATGCTTTCAAACGTATCTATACTTTTTCCTTGCCAAGACATATCAATAAAATATTTGTATAAATAAGAATTGATTTTTACGTTTTATTATTTTCATGTGTCTAGGACCCTAAATGGTCAATTGCATTCTAAGAAAATTTCATATATGATTCTGTTTTAAAATAAATCGCTAAAATAGAAGTGGTGGGATAATTTTGTCCAAGAGTTTACTTTATCTTAAAGTAGAAGGATCGGCATAAAACAATTAAATGCCCTCTGGACTATGAAACTATGTACAAATTTGTACAAAGACTCAGGGTTGGATTCAATGAAAATTGTTTTTGACGACATAGTTCAATTTTCAGTATTTCCATATAAATATTATGTTATCAGTAAACTTATGCTTGAACGCTTTTAAGTAATTTAATATATTATCATTACCATTTTCTGCGAACTGCGACTAATACACCATGCGAATGCGAACGTATAACCCTGTGCAAACCTTCTGAAACCAGTGACGTAACCGAGAGGCGTTTCATCGTTCTATGATGATCCTTTAGTTTCAAAAAATAAATTATTATAACCCTGTCTCAACTTATAGAGAATTGACTTGACTTTTATGATGATACGGTAAATCTCGTCTCAGCGTGTATATCATATTGTGTTTTATATTTACTAAAACAATAATATTTCTTGAGCGCAAAATTTGTAAACAATTCTTTCTTCCTAGGGATATCGCTCAATGAGGTCATGCAAAAAAAAATAATTGTACCTTTTTTCTGTTTAAATCGAAAAAGGATAGTCTAATTCATCGATCAGTATGATTAAATTATTTTTTATTTATATTTTTTGTTGTATAAAATCGTTTTAAAGTATGGTATTTTTAAAAAGTTGCAAAAACCAGCCATGTTTTGTCGTCACAACGTTACGAACGAAGTTCACACTCATTTCAAACAGACATTTTATATGGACACATAATTTCTAAAAGAAAAATATATATAAACTATAAATTGAGGATTACATATCTAAATATGCTATATTATATTAATATAATATCGTTCTATTTATTTTTATAAATATAATTTTCATTTGGCGTGAAATTATCTACGTTACATCAGATGTTTCTTTCACTTTTGAATCTTTGAATTAGACGGTAGGAGGTTATAAACGCATATGAGACATTGAATATATTCCAGAATATTATTTTATTCTTTATTTTGGCACGAAACAACGTTCCATCGACATGTTTACTTTCATAAATTTTAGGTTATCTTTAAATGTCACTTTGACGTTTAAGACAATGTGAAAATCAAAATGGCCGTGCTTCTCACTCTGTGACGTCAATGGACAAGGGACGAAGCGGGGATCTTCAGCCGCATTTTAAAGAATGTCATTTTCAATTACAATTTTTTCATGATTAAAGATCGATTTCAGGAAAAATAAAAAATACGGGTATATTATTTTTCATTACTCTATCGATTAAAGTTATAAAAAAAAAGTCGTGCATGACCTCATTGCAGCTGGTGGGTGGTTATAAATCACCGCCGCTGTGACGTTGTATTTATCCACAATGGGTGTGGAAGTACTGACCGAGGCAACAAAGGTGTTTTGGCTGCTTACTAGTGCTGTTACACTTTGTCGGTTTTTTTAATTACTACCTCTAGTTAATGTCCACCTGTTAACTAGCTATGCTGTACTGATGAGCTCTAATAAGAGCGAAACACGTGTCTACAGCTGCAATTGAGCGATATCCCTAGGAAGAAAGAATTGTTTATATTTACTGTACACTTTGTGTTGGGTTTATTCTGGTCATAGTCAAAACAAAAACAAAAAAGACAAAAATTTCAAATAAGAGAAAAATATAAATTAAATCAATACTAATTTAAAGTGCACATTAGATACATTATAGAAAAAGATATTTGAAATGAATTAAAGATTAAGCTCTAATTATTATTCAACAAAATGTAATTATTCTGTTAAAATTTATGTTTCTGATAAGCCAGTAGTTTATACAAAATTATATCACTAAAACGAAATTGACTGTATCTGCACAACAGCCGGAATATCGAGATTGTCGAGATCTCGACCTCAAGATCGAGAATAATTTTAATCTCGTGGATCAAGAACAAGATTGTTTTCAATTTCGAAGAAAAAAAAATTTTAGTCGAGATCGAGATAATGCAAAATCTCGACAAATCTTGACTCGCGGCAACACTACTTCTACAGAGCATAGCTGAATAATAAATCATAGAACATTGAAACAGTTTGACCATTTTTGACAACATTATGACACAAAATATGGCGGCGGGTGGAGCTAGTATTTGTCCATTGATGGTTACTTAGGATCAGGGCATCGAACCCGCCAAAAACTGGGTTCGGTTCAAATTCAGGTTGATTTGTTCAAGCATTAATAAATTTGCAGATTCGTTCCGGGTTCAGGTTCGGTTCGACTTAATGAAAATTGAATTAATGTTCTTTGAATAACAATCTTTATAAAGAAATAATTTAAAATGCGAACAGGAATTAATAATGCAAAGTAATTTCACGAACATTCAACAAAAGCAGCAATGCAGATCGGCTGTACGATCACGCTTGCGTTTCGAACTAAAAATGAACCTAAACCGGAGCCGAAGGTTCAGTTCGGGGTTTGGGTTCGCTAAAATGTTACAGTTTGGTTCTGGTTTTGGCTCGGTTCAGGTTCGGGTCCGATGCACTGCGGTTAGGACATAATACGTCATAAATTAGCAGTGGCGTGCGGTGCGTTTTTGTGTTAGGTGTGCAGATTTTTTTTTAAGTATTGTGTAGGTATAATCTTAGATTAACAATTCAGAATTATCTTATTTTTTATACTATGTCCCTTCTAGAAAATGGTTTCTTCAGTAAATCCGCAATAAGTAATTCACTTGCAATTTCCATTCTATAAATTTTCATAAATACAAATGTAAGTTAAATAAATAATATATAAATTATATACCAAATACCTAAAATTAATAATTAATTGTTTGTCTGAACTTGTTTATGCTTGTGAATACTACCAAAAGTAATTTTACAGCGATACGTGCACAAAATATGCTTCACGCTGGAGAGTGCGATGGAGCGATACGTACTTCTAATACTTTATCCTTCTCTGCGCAGATATACTGTTCCTATACCCTCCCTATGTAAAAACATGCGCACCGAGTGCAGTGCGGAGACCTGCACTTGCCCGGCAATTCACACATTCGCTGATAGGCAACCAAACACGCTACGGTTCGTTATTGTCCCATAATTGTATTAATATTTTTATATTTTGTATATCATATATTAAAATCAAATCAATTAAATAATATACATTTTAATGCAATAAATTTTGAAATTATTCGCAGGGTGTGCAGTGCACACCTTGCACATATGGACTGCACGCCACTGCTAATTAGTAATCGAATTCAATCGCCAGTAGTGTACAAATTTATTTCACTAATACTTCTTAATTTATATAAATTTTCGCTGACTTATCTAAGATAGTTAAAATTTGGCTATGGTGTGACAAGGAGAGTGCAAGAGCAATCACTAGCTAATTACTTTATTATAAACTCTTCTAAATTATGATTTCAATAACAATATTTCAATTCTGTTATCTTTGCAAGTCAAAATTCTGTTTAGAAATAATTCTTCTTTTTCTATTAACTCTCTGTTTAGTCTAGATGTCAGCTGCCTAGCCATTTTGTGTGTTGATAATTAAATATGTAAGTTATTGCAGACCTACGTGTAAGGTTGATATTTGGCCATGAATATCATGATTCTTTTCACCCTGTGCCCTTAAGATATACTCTTCTGAAGCTGATATCCGTTTACTTTTAGTTAGTGTGGTTTAGAGATTCATATCGGAAAGACTGAGTCTCTCTTGTCCAAGAGTTTTAGTTTAGCGAGTATTTTGGCCTAAGGATGCATCGGCATCTTTAGGATTTAGTTGGTTCATGTCATTAATAATATGTGTAACTCCCCCCCAATTCAATGGTATAATACCCTATTGGGATTAACTTTTATTCGTGCCGGTCTGTCACTATTTGCCCGGTTCCGGGTTGGCATTAGATCTCGTATCGGGCCTTGTTATCTATAATGAGTTCTTTGGCTATGATTTTTTTTGTAACTTCGTACGACGTCAGGTTTTCGCGTGGTGTGAAACAGCCTGTGTAACAAATCGCGGAAGAAATGATCGCGGTAGAAAGCGTCTCGACGCTCTACTTGTAGCGTCATCGACCGCTCCCTTCAATTTCAAGAAACGTAATCGCCTTAACGTTACACAATTTTCATTTATATTTATTCGCTCATTTAAAAAAGAATTTAATATGAAAATATGAATATAATTTTTAAGCCTTAATACTATCAATTTTTAACATCAAAAAAATAATTCAAAATATCATTGAAAAATAGTAATAATCTGCTTTTAAATAATGACTTGCTCATAAATGTAATACTTTAACTTAACAAATAAAATGAGGTGTCGTGGCTTGTTAAAAAAGACTTAATACTTCGTAATGAGGTATCGGTAAGAAAAGAATAAAACCCACATAAACTGTTTTCACAATAAATCCTCAAATAATTGCATTTTAAATCAAACATTATAAATGGAATGGAACCCAACATTATTCTCAATTAATTACACATTTTTAAGTACCTATTATATTTAAAAAGTAACATAAGTAATCACAAATCAATAACCTATACAAGAATAAAAAAGAATTCAAGATACAAAGTACAGTTTCACCTAAAACTATACCCTGGTTAGAGATATGACTTTTAGGTACAGTTTTGACAGTTTATACATACCATTACTAAAAAATTATCCCTAATTTAGGTCGGTAGACATAACAGACGCGTATTCTAATATTTTTATACGAATATAATGGTTATACAAAACAGTGAAAATATACATCAAAACTAAAACTCATAAATAAATAAATAATATATCATCACGGCATATTACCCATTTCTGAGTGTGCCACAATCTGCTTTATCGCAGATATCGGTAATGGTGATGACATATTTATACCGTGCGGGCGCTTACCAGGCGTCATCTCACGGGCACTCATTTCTGGCGTGGAGAGTGCACCACAGGGGTCACTTTTGTGCCATTTAAAATTTGAACGGACGGGATCGAACCCGGTTCCCCAGGTTCGCGACCACACTCTGGCACGCGGCCACGGGACTAAAACTCATAATATACATAATAAAACTAATTAACTATACAGGGTATATCAATATCAGAACAGTGCATTTTCTTCGTTTATATGTAAAGTTACACGAAAAAATGATTAAGATAGTTTGTAAGGCATATTATTTTAAAGCCAGTGGTACTCAACTTATGGATCAATTTGAAATGGCATTATACAGGCTGTCCCATTTAAGGTACGAATGCATTGGTATCTCGAGAACCGTAAGAGCTACGAGGTTGGTTAAATTAGACAATAGTTGCCCCATTAGGAGGCTATTTTAATGGTGTTTTGTTATTTGTGAAAAAATGCATAGGTCACTAGATATAGGTGAAAATGTAAATTTAGCGATTTTCTTTTTTTGCTTATAACTTTGTTATATGAAATAATACGAGATTCTGGTTTACACTTTCTTAAGGCACTTTTATATGGTGAATTTGCAGAAGTACTCAAATTTTTTTTTATATCATATGGAGGTCATATTAAGCTGTAGCATTTTTAAATAGAGATTTTTTTTAGCTTTACAATGATATAAAACAATAATAATTTATTTTTATAATTAACAGAAAAATGAACAAAAATTGTTATTTATACTAAAATTGAATTGAAAAAAGTAAATCGAAGGCTGCTATAGAAACAACGAACAACAAAAAAATGCAATAATTGAATTTCTGAATTTTACTTGACAATAGTAGATTATTACGAGTAATAAAAATGAATTTTTATCGTTGAAAAACATATGATATGTTGAGTTGTTACATTCGTTGTCAAAGTTCGTTTATTACTCGTAATAATCTACTATTGTCAAGTAATATTCAGAAATTCAATTGTTGCACTTTTTGTTGTTCGTTGTTTCCATAGCAGCCTTCGATTTACTTTTTTCAATTCAATTTTAGTATAAATAACAATTTTTGTTCATTTTTCTGTTAATTATAAAAATAAATTATTATTGTTTTATATCATTGTAAAGCTAAAAAAAATCTCTATTTAAAAATGCCACAGCTTAATATGACCTCCATATGAAAAATAAAAGTTGCTATCAGTAACTCGTAAATGGTTAGATATAAAAAAAATTTGAGTACTTCTGCAAATTCATCATATAAAAGTGCCTTAAGAAAGTGCAAACCAGAATCTCGTATTATTTCATATAACAAAGTTATAAGCAAAAAAAGAAAATCGGTAAATTTACATTTTCACCTATATCTAGTGACCTATGCATTTTTTCGCAAATAACAAAACACCATTAAAATTGCCTGCTAATGGGGGCAACTTTTGTCTAATTTAACCAACATCGTAGCTCTTACGGTTCTCGAGATACCAATGCATTCGTACCTTAAATGGGACACCCTGTATATTTTTTATTAACTCGTTAAATAGATCATATTCTTCTGAATTCAACGATATAATAGTATCATACTCTTACATTAATTTAAAATTAATGTTTATTTTATTTGTATTTTATTTTTTCATTCATTAAAATAAAAGAAAATTAGCTGTCATTTTTGTTTGTCAATATCACCCATCATTATAATTAAGGTTGTTACCTTTTTTTTTTCTTTTATAATCTCTTAACAGGATAAAATTCCAATTACTGAATAGGTTCACATACACAAATATCCATGCCTTAGTGGGATTCGAACCCAAAACTCCGAGTGCACTCATGACGAAGAGGCGTTACTCTAACCATTGAGCCTCCGGAGCCAACAAATAATTAATTTAATAATGGCAGCAGATTTAACAAATACTTACAGATTATTTTATTTATTGATGTGAGACCCATCATAATAAATTTCTAGCATTCATTTTTTTTTGCAAAAAGTTATCCTAATTAAAGATGACCAAATAGTAATCACGCGAAATAAAAAAATAACGAATTTTGGAACATATCGAAAAATAATTTAATAATTTGTAACAATGACATACGAAAATGACAAATAATTTTCTTTTGTTGTAGTAGTTACCTAAATGTTTGCTTCGCCTACTCAAAAAATTTAAAATAGAAATAAAATACTTCGAATTAATTTTTATCAAATTGTTCGCAATGTAATAGCCGAGACAGACGACAAAAATTAATGATAATTAACGGTTAGTAATAGTATGCGTATTTTAAGTTGAGACTATTGACAGAATTGCGTTTATTAATAAACCAGAAAATGTGGACTGTAGTAAGCTCGTGCTACTTATTGTTTTGTACTGTACGAGTACAATACAATAAGTAGTACGTGCTTACTACATTTTATATTTTTTGGTTTGTTAATAGACGCAATTTTGACATCTATCAACAGTCTCAACTTCAGACGCGCATACTATATCTAACCCTTAATGATCATTAATTTTTGTCGTCTGTCTCGGGTATAAAGGTATGATATTATTTAATCGTTGAATTCTGAAGAAAATTTCCTATTTAATGAGTTAATAAAAAATATATGCCATTTTTAAAAAAAACATAACATTGATCCTTAAGTTGAGTTCCACTGGTTTTAAAATAATAGTAGTCATGCCAAAATGTCTCCCCCTCTATGCATTACAAAATTTCTTAATCACTTTTTTGTGTAACTTTTCATATACATGAATAAAATGCACTGTTCCAAAACTTCATACACCCTTTGTATCATATTGTTAATATATCAGAATCAATAGAAAAGAGTTTTCAATGTATTCAGAAATAAATAGATTCTACTAAAAAAAAAAAAATAAATAAATTATGACAGCATATTACCCACTGCTGGGTGTGTCAAACTGCTTTGTATATAGATATCGCTTACCAAGCGTCACCTCACAGGCATTCACTGCTGGCGTGGAGAGTGCACCAAAGGGGTAAATTTTGTGCCATTTAAAATTCGAAATAATTTATGGCGTCAGTCGGGATCAAATCGCGACCAGACACTCAGGCACACGGCCACGAGACACCATAAATAATAACAATATTAATAATAATAATAATAATAATAATAATTTTTGGAACAACTATTACAATCTCTGGAGCAAAATAACCGAAAATCGCAAAAAATCTGAGGTGTACCCCTTGCAACTTTTTCAAAATTTAGCCATTTTCATACTTTTCTTTATAAAAATTGAACCAGTAATTCAAAAATATGCAAATGGTATCCTTATATAATTTTTCCCGGAGAATCGAATGGTAATATCACCAAAACTGGAATTTTTTTTTTTGATTTTCAGTCGAACGTGATGTAAATGACTTTTTAGGGTGATAACTCAAAAATTAATAGAGATTTTTTGTACATTTTGATTGAATATAATAATATAATGGGATCCTACATTATTTTTGTTATTTTTTTTTTGTAAAACTACATCATCTAAACTGAAAGCGTGTCATTTAACATATCTTTTATCTTCACACAAATTCTGGTCCAGCATCATAAATTCAAAGTATTTTTTACTTTCGTTGTATCGTTAGCATTCATTTATAAGAAAAAGGATTCTGTATTTCAAAAAGGCGACAGTAGAATACTTAAAAGTAGTAAGAATTTGGAATAGAGTATATATTAAGGCATTAAAAACTCGAATATTTTAAAAACAAATTTCTAAAACTTTGATAGTCCTTATCCTTATCACACAGTTTTAATGTCTAATTTTATAAATGACCCATTTACTAATTTGTTACTCTGATGGAGTACCCCATTATACGATTTATAGATAACAGGGTCACGATTTTTTTTTATAATTTCTTTGTAAATTTATTTTGTATTACTTTCTTCAATAAGCAATACTTTATATTTCAGTTATAATACATGATTCTCTGTTACATTTGAGAAAGAAGATTTATGCATATAATTTAAAATATTAGTATAAATAACACAAATCACGTTCAAGAATGTAATTAAAGTTCGAACAACGAGGTAATTTCGACGGATGAGAGCGTACAAAATTTTTTAAATCACACCCTTGAGGGCCACATTTAAACTTATACTTAGTTAAAAGAAGGTTAACTTTTCGCTTCGCACAGATATTTAGTTCTTATAATTACATGTATTATCAGTAGCATCTTGATTTAGACACATATAATTTTGATCTAATGGGTCATGAATAATTATAGTTTTGGCTTCGATACATTTCTTAATTATCAGAAGTTATATGACAAAAATATAAATCTTCCAAATTTACATTTTCGCTTGTATCAGTGACCTATGCATTTTTTTCCGAAAAAAAACAAAAACACCACTACTAAAATGGCCTCCCAAAGGAATAACGCGTCTAATTTAACCAACTTCGTATCTCTGCCCCATGTACAGTATGTCCCCGGATTGAGTTTACAAAAGGAAAAAAATCTTATATTTCATTTTATGAAAAAATGCCAAGGGAAGAAATTTTTTTGCTTGAATTAAAACGCGTGCTTCACTTATTAAAACTTTTAATTAATGCAATGTTCTTTTATTATAACGTTTTTTCGTATTTTTTCCTCCTAATAACACAGTTACTGCATTGAATCTAACGTTATTTTAGTTAAATTTGAAATATTGACAAATGACTATTAATTCTAATTACAAATAAAAAGAAACAGCTAAAATCAAAATACTTTTTTATTTTATTCAATTAACACTCTTCTTTCTTGTTTTAAAGCTAACATTTCTTTAACAAATTCTCTCTATTTTGAATAATACCTACCTTCTTACTTTATAATAATAAGAATTACTTTTGACATATAATCATTTGTCAATATTTCAAAAAAAATAATGTTAAATTCAATGTACTAAATGTATTATTAGGACAAAATATGAAAAAATGTTATAATAAAAGAACCTTGCATTAATTAAAAGTTTTAATAACTAAAACATACGTTTTAATTCAAGCAAAAAATTTTCTTCCCTTGGCATTTTTTCATAAAATCAAATATATGATTTTTTTTCTTTTGTAAACTCAATCCGGGGACATACTGTAGAATACATTATTTGGGGTACTGTACTTCGGGCGTAGGGCGTAACATGAAAAGCGGGCTATGTCATAAAGACGTTTAACATGGGAAAACAAAAGTGGCATATTAATTTTAGACAATAATGCTTTAAATGAAAGATGTAGAGAATTAAATTCTGCATCGAATAATTTAATAATCATATTTCATTATACACGTTTTGTAACTGTAAAAAATGAATTTAAAATTTTATAAAAATTACTTCTTTATTGTGTTAGTTATTGGATTGAAACAAAATCACAGACAAATTTAACCTTTTTTTACCCGTAAGTAAAAAGTAATTTCTTTAAAATTTTAATTCGTTTTGATCAGTTACGAAACAGAAATTAATTCTCCACAACATTTATTTGAAATATTATTGTCTAAAATTATTAAGTGTTAAACTCGGTGGGGCAGAAACGACGGACGTTTTTTTAACGTCACAAAATTAAAAAAAGTTATTGATAGATTTGAGTTCGCAATGTTGTAATCGGTCCGTATTTTTTCGACAATGATAATGGGACTGCTGTTACCGTGAACTCGGAATGTTATATCGAGATCTGCATCACGAAGAAACCGTGTTCCTATCCGACGTGTGTGGTTCGAGGAGGATGGGGCGCCAGCCCACACACCCAGAACATCAATGGACGTTATTCACCCTTTCTTTCCTGATTGCGTCATTTCCAGGTTTGGTGACATTCATTGGCCTCCTCGGTTCCCGGTTTTGTCCATATGTGATTTTTTCTTGTGGGGTCACCTAAAGATAAGTACATACGAACACAAACCCCGCACTTTGGAAAAAGTGAAAGAAGCTATTCGCGTAGAAGTCGCCCAATGTGACAGAGCAATGTTGGAAAGAGTGTTTGCAAACTTCGTAGAACACCTCCAGAAAAGCATTAATTATAACCGACACCAGATGTAAGATGTTGTTTTCCACACTTGATTCAAACGCTGACATTACGAACTTAAATATGTCAATAATTTTTTTCTTAAGCAAAAAGTATCAATTTTGTGACGTTTTAAAAAACGTCCGACCTTTCTGCCCAACACTATATTAACATCACTACTTACCCATTGCTGGGTGTGCCAACCTGATTTTATTAAATACTAGCTGATCCGCTCCGGCTTCGCACGGGTAAAGCTGGAATAACTATTAGCTACACGTGTACCAGTAATTTTTCACATTTACTTCGGATACATGCACTGCGTAGGGAGCCGGAAACCTGCCTCGCATCGTACATGTAAAAGGCTCAGCCCACTGCCCTCCCGATCCCTGCACCGCACCTAACAGTGCCCTTTTCGAAACATGTCTCGGGTACTTTTACTTATGTACATATGATGCAAGCTATCTCTCCGACAAATATCGAAAATCTGCTAACGGTTAAAACTTAACTATAGATACAAGATAAAAAATAATTGAAATCATCCCATATTGTACCGCCTTGAGGGATGATTTTTCTAAAACGCTAAAACACTCTTATTTCTTACCAAAAGCATAAATAAGAATTTTTATACCCCTAACTTGAGAAATGATGGGTTCTCCATACAAACTTTCATCCCCTATTTCACCCCTTCAAGTTTTATTTTCGCGTCAAAAGGTAGCCTATGTCTTTCTCCAACGTCCAATTTAACTCTATACCAAAATTCATCAAAATTGTTTCAGCGGAAGAAATGATGGGTTCTCTATACAAACTTTCATCCCCTATTTCACCCCTTCAAGTTTTATTTTCGAGACAAAAGGTAGCCTATATTCTTCTCCAAGATCTAATCTATCTCTATACCAAAATTCATCAAAATTGGTTCAGCGGTTTAGGCGTGAAAACGTAATAGACAGACAGAGTTACTTACGCATTTATTATATTAGTATGGATTTGGAATTTCAAAATATAATTATTTTTATCATTAGTGTATCAAAATTTGCATAATTATTGTATAAGCATAAAGTTATTAACATTTCAAAAGGATTGAAGAATTAAATTCAAAGGGATCTAAGTGCCATTTTGATGTTTTAACGAGTGTTTTAAAGTTAATAACAAACAGTACTGTGTACAAAACAATAACAATAGCTGTAATTTCATTTATTAATATTATAAACCATTTTGTTAAAATATTTGCCAAACATTTAAAACTCTGAGGTACAGAGTACGAGTCAAAATATTTACTATTTATTTAGTTTACTTCCATAACCTTTTCTTTACAAAATTAGTTCCATTTTTGGCTGTGCAATTTAACCAATTGACCAATTTTAGACGCCGAAAAGTTATTTGAAACAAATTCTGTGAATGTTCTACTGGATGAAATGAAAAATCGTATTGAACTGATAACTCATGGAAATCCATGGTGATAATTTTGCAATGTTTTGTAACATATATGAAATAAAATATAAAAATACAGGCTATATAAAGAAATATTTTCAGTGATTTGCAGAATCTGATAACCGATGGAGAACATTATATAAGTGAAATTGATTTAAAAAGGTTAGCGTTATTAATGTTAGTCGACATCTTCTATCATCAAAGACGCCCATGACCCCCCCTTCTTGAGCTTGAGCTTGAGGTATATAATTCTCGTCACCAAAAATCGAGGGACGGTCATAAACATCATAACCGCCTATCACTTAAGTTCACAAAAAAACTTAAAACTTCTGTTCATCGTAAATAATAAGACTAAATACTGTTGCTGTTTTGCACACAAAACTAAAGTAATTTACGGTGTACCGTATACTAAACTATTCCGTTCTAGTTTCTTCAAAAATATTAACAAATAAAATTTCATTATGTACATATGCACATTTAAGAAAAAATATAGAGAAATCATCAATTTTTTGTATTATTATGAATCAAACCTTTCACCCCTAAATTTTGGGGGCCCTATTGTAAAGGATTCTACTTATTAATAAAATTAAAATTACTGTAATAATAAAAATTTTCAATGCATAGTGCATCTTTAATGCAGACAATATCGATTCAATATACCTCTAAATTTCCTTTGTTTAATTTAAATAATTAAAAATAATTTCATACATTTATTTGATCTAAAAATTAAAAACAATACAAACGTAAATAATAATAATATTATTAAATTATCTTTCAGAACTCATATTAATAATTGGAATAATACTACCTTTTTAGTTTAAGTTCTGTATTTTTTATTATTAAAACCCAACGTTTCGATACCATAAACTGGTGCCTTCTTCAGGGGATTTGACATAAAAATGTGAAAAAACGAAAACGGGACCGTTTTTCCTCTGGCAAAAGGAGAGTTTTCCTGAGAAGATGCATGTTCGCCGTCCAAGTTATCGCCAGTCATGCATATATTGTCTAGAAAATTGTATACATAAAAAAGGTAACATTTACGTACTTTTCATGGTACCTTGCTCACTTGTTGTTTTTGTTTTTTCACATTTTTATGTCAATTTCCCCTGAATAAGGCACCAGTTTATGGTGCCGAAACGTTGGGTTTTAATAATAAAAAATACAGAACTTAAACTAAAAAGGTAGTATTATTCCAATAATAATATTAATAATACTAAATATTAACAATTTTACTTAGAATAAATATCTGTAATTTAACAAATGTTATGAGGTTATTAGTATAAATAAATAAATAAATAAATAAAATACATATATCATAAAGGCATATTACCCATTGCCGGGTGTGCCATTTTGCTGTGTACGCAGATATCGGTAATGATAATGACAATGACATATTCACATTCGTACCGTGCGGGCGTTTACCAGGCGTTATCTCACGGTAATTCATTACTGGCGTAGAGAGTGGTAATTAAAAAAATAAAAAAATTGTTCATTCCTAATTGATATATTATTTTTATATCTAATTTGAAAATCGCCATTATTTAGGTAGAAAGACAGGGGCTGGTTGTCACACGGGTAGGTTGCCCCAAGTATCAGTTCTCAATCACTACTGCAAGTGTGTGCAAGCAGTTTCATGTACCCTGAGACAATTCTATGAATTTTATTTGTTCTTTTGTGTTTTTTTGCAGCTGCAAGTATTTGTTGAACGATATAATTAACTCTGATTATTAACTTTCTGTTCAATGAAGTCAATATTTCAATAATTTTACTGTGAATCTATAAGGTTGCATGATGTTACTCTGTATCAACTTTGAGGTTAGGTTATATGGTATTTCCGCCAAATCGTGATTTGTCTGAAATGTCTGTACAGGGCTGGTTGTCACAAAAACCCCGAGGATGGTCGTCATACGTGAAAAAATGGATTCAGTGTGTATAACTGTGCTCACAAATCATGTACCCCCGGACTGAATAACTTTTATACTTATCAAAATTGAAAAAGTGCGCCCGAAAGTGACTAATATATTATTGACCATTAAATATTCACTTAAATTCTTATTTCAATCACAGAATGGTCTTAAATTTAAATTACTACCTATTAATGTTTTTCTTTATCAAACTTAATTTTTAGCTTCGGTCTGTCCTAAATAAAATTTATTAATTAATTTTGATTTTTTTTTTCCATTTAAATAACCCGTGACAACTACCCCAAAGTCTGTGACAACTAACCTGGAATAGAGGCAGATTGTTACAAAAATTTGCTCAGGCGAAAAAAATAACTTTTACTAATCCCTTAAAGCTATGGTCCCAAAACTGCAGGAAAACAGAGCTAAGGGTATAGGCTAATGATAAAAAGGGTAATTGTAAACCCTGCCTCTTAAGAAATTCGAAAGCAAAAATTGTGACAACAATCCCCGGTCTCCCCGTAACAATGTACTAAAATTGTTTCCGTCATATGGGGGTCACGCTAGAATTATTGATAATAAGACATATGGTTAATAAACTTTAGAATTATATTTCAAATATATTCGAAGTATTGTAGTTCCCTTAACAATAATACACTTCATTATTCTTTCATTCCACATTCCCCACCAATCTTCTTTTGGAACCTTTTAACACTAATTTCTGAAAGACTTAAAAACTGTCAAAGCTGTCAAATTAATTTTTGGCGACTTAAAAACTGTCAAACTAATTACTGGAGGACTTAAAACTGTCAAATTAATTTCAGGCTGTGTTAAAAACTGTCCAAACTTGCCAAATTATAAATCATGATTTGAAATTACTTTGTGGTTAATTCCATATTTTCACTCACAACGAGGCTTTAAAAACGGATTGACTAAGTTTTAACTAGGTAACTTACCTTCGCAACTTAATTTCAAATGACCGGTAAAAAACTATTTAATATGCAAATTTTGTTTTCCATGGCCTATCTGATTTTCTTATTTTCAACAATTCTAGCATGTTAAATATTTTAGTTGTTTTTTACTGCTTTTCCCGGAATTATCAGGTATTCCTCTATTTTTGGACTGCATTTGTTAAGTTAAAGTCAAATTCAAATAAATAAAGCTAAGATGGTTCATTATTCAAAAGTAGTAAATAATGAAGAGTTAAATTCTTGTCTTCACATTCACATCTACATCTCCCTCGTTTATATGATCTGTTTAAATGATTTTCCGTACAGAATTAAATATGTAATGTAATGCATAGAAGTTTTGTATACAGAGCTAGTACAATACAAGTCGTGCATGTAAATTAAAAGCAATTATAATGAATACCCCGTTCCGACAATTAGATTAACGTTTGCTTAACTTAACAATAGATTAAAATTACGCTGTTTTCACGAGTTAATAAATGATTCAAAGCGACGTTCGAGTAAAATACACACAAGTATACAAAGAAACTTATCGATCCAGATGAACTTCTCCTGTCACTCAGTTATCTGCCACACAAACACTACATTTCTCATTTTTTAATTATATTTAAATTTATAAATATTTATTTATTTGAAAATCTACTCAAAAGAAAAACAAGAAATCCTAATTACAGAAATATAAAAGAATTACAAACAAAATAATTGAAGCAATTAGAATAATACTACCTTTTAGTTTAAGTTCTGTATATATTTAAATTTTACCCAACGTTTCGGTCGCATACACTACTGCCTTCTTCAGGGAAAAACAACATAATTGATAAAATAAATAGTTACAGAATAAAAGCAACAAGTAACAAGTGCAATTTACTAGGCATGATAATAGAAAACAGTAAGTTAGCTGTTGTCTGTCTGTTTTCTGTGGCAAAATGCATCGCCCGGCATAACTAGGACGGCGAGGATGCATCTTCTCAAGAGATACTCTCTTTATGCCAGAGGAAAAACCGTCCGCAAAAGTACTAAAACAAGTTGTTGATATTATATTAAAATTTCAGTTTCAGTTTACATGTCAGAATTTTTAGTACAATTAGTGATTCGGTCGAGAGGAGACGAGACGAGATATTCATTGTCTCGTCTCGTCTTGTTTTAAATTCATGTCTCGTTTAATAGAGTCTCGTCTCGGCCGAGATTGCTCAATGGACATTTAATGTGTATATTTTGGTCCCAGAAACTAATTATTAAATTTATACAATTTTGTATTATTAGTAATTTGAACAAAAAGATAAATATTTGTCTTTTTATCTGTCAAAATTTGTTATAACCTAAAACTTGTGCAAATTTTATATGTTATAATTTAATATTTATCTAGCATTTTCTAATTTGTTATAAAATATTAAAAAGAAAATAACGCCAAAATCTTAGCTAAAGCGTGGATTACACGATGAAGTTCTTATTTTCAAGGGACTTGAAAAGTGTCTTTACTTTATATGTGACCTTGCAAGAATATTTACACGATCAATTTTTGCGTGAATTAAAATATCCAAATGTCAAAATTTAAATTACACTTACATTAAATTGTCATTGAATTTTCATCACTTGAATTTTTCATATGTAGCTATCAATATTTATTTACTTCTCTATCTCATTTTGACATTTTTCAGTTTAATATCGATTACTTATAACATTACTTGTATTCATCAAAAAGATAGACACAAATGACATTTGACAGTTACTTAACAGTCAAAATTTGTAGGGACTTTTAAGAAAAAGTAGCGCATGTTCCAGTTTCTCTTTAAAAGTTTTTCGTTAAAAGTCTATTCATTTATTGTGCGAGAGAGAAAACTTTGCAAGTCACTTGAAAAGAAAAACTTCATCGTGTAATGCACGCTTAACAAATTCTGACAGATAAAATGTCAAATACTTTATTATCTTTTTGTTCAAAAATGCCATAGCTAAATAGAGACAAATATCACTAAAAATGTGTTAAATTTCACACGTTTACAAATATCACTAATGAGAAAAATAACAACCGAGAAATCTCGAAACAGTGTTCGAGAATCGAGATCTCGGCAAATATATCTTGTCTCGTAAAATATGTTTTACATTTCTGTCTCGTCTCGTCAAGACGAGAAATCTCGAGTACGAGTCGAGACGAGAATCGAGAAATATCTCATCTCGACAGAATAGCTAAGTACAATATATTATATTTTATTTATTTTTATGGGGTCCCGTGGCCGCATGCCTGAGTATCTGGTCGCGAACCTGGGGAACCGGGTTCGATCCTGACCGACGCCAAATATTTCCAATTTTAAATGGCACAAAAGTGACCCCTGTGGTGCACTCTCCACGCCAGCAATTTGTGCCAGTGAGGTAACGCCTGGTAACTCTAACGTTTAATAGTAAGCACCAACTAAAAACGTAACTTACCTTCGCATCTTAATTTTAAATGATAGATAAATAAATAACTGTTTAATATACTAATTTTGTTTTTCATGGCCTGATTTTGTTATTCTCGACAATTCTACCATGATAACTATTTGTTTTTTTACTGCTTTTCCCGGAATTATCAGGTGTACCCCTATTTTTAATTAGGTCACTTCTCTACCAGTTTTTGCAGATGGTTTTACTTCTGGCATAAGGAGAATATCTTCGGAGAAGATGCATCCTCGCCGTCCTAGTTAATGCCAGGCGATGCATGTTGCCACAGAAAATAGCTTGCTTCCTATTTTTTGTTATCATGCCTCCCTATACTATGCCTGGTTTAAAAATGCAGTGTAGCATGATATAAGGACGACATTACACGGCTTGTGCAAACGCGAGACAATTTTAAGCTGCTCAAATATTATGTTTTTTGTATATAATAAATTAGGCTAGCTAAATTGAATGTAAGTGAAATAAATAATTGTAATATAAATATATTTGTAAATAACTAATAATATAACGTAAAAAGTTAATATAAATGCAAAAGATAAATCGCCTGTCAACCTGTCAATAACTGTCAAAAATATTTTATTATTCATGCAATTTCACATGTCTGATCAATATAGTCCTCAAATGCATAATATTCAACATGTTCCACATCCAAATGATGCTTCCGAATGTTTACGTAATTGTAATATTATTTTATTGAAATGAAACTTAGATTCATATTTAACCTTAAAATGTTGCTGCGTAAACTGCTCTCATCAAGCTCCGCCCACCGCTGCAGTCTTAAATCACACAGAAGCAAATTGCATAATTACCAAATACATTTATTATTTGTTTATTTTTATATATATACTTTTTGTATTACCTTGATTTCTTGTTGCTTTTATTCTGTAACTATTTATTTCTTAATTATGTTGTTTTTCCCTGAAGAAGGCAGCAGTGGTTGCGACGGAAACGTTGGTTAAAACTTAAATATAAACAGACTTAAACTAACAGGTAATATAATTCTAATTGTTGTTATGTGTTGAGAAATCTATAATAATTATAGAACTACAGGATTAAAAGAATATCAGAACAAGTAAGGTAATTAATAATACGAAACATTAAATTATACATTGTACAATTAAATAAAAATGACAATACCCTTTCGATAAAAAGAATTTCTGAAATTGACAGATAATAATTTAATAACTTTGACAACTACCTATGTCCAGTTAAAAAAATATCTGATGTGGACAGCACATGACTTCCTTGTACGCCTGTTACACTATACATATTTTGTTAAAATTAAAATATGTATTATAACAGACCCAATCATAAAATTGCACGTATTTGACATAATTTGACATCAACATTTTATTTTTTTTGTTATTTTTTGTCCTAATCCATAGCAAACTTAATTAGAGAATACAAAGAGCTAATTTAATCATAATTGATGTTTTCGACGCAGAATTCAATTCTCTAAAACTTTTATTTGAAGCATTTATTACTAAAATCAAAATAACACCATTTTTTTCCAGAAAAACTGATAACATCTTCATGTAAAGTATCACTTCCGGTTAGACTATTTTAACCAAAATCTATTATGTTATTCCCATTGATATAAAAGTATTATATACCAAATTTGAAAAATTTTGGATTATATTTTAATATAGTTTTTCATTAAAATCTATTATAGGCTTCAAGTAAAGTACCACTTCCGGGTAGACCATTTTAACTAAAATCTATTATGTTATTCCCATTGACATAAAAGTCATATATCAAATTTGAAAAGTTTTGGATTATATTTTAATATAGTTTTTCATTAAAATCTATTATAGGCTTCAAGTGAAGTACCACTTCCGGGTAAACCATTTTAACCAAAATCTATTATGTTATTCCCATTGATATAAAAGTATTATATACCAAATTTGAAAAGTTTTGGATTATATTTTAATATAGTTTTTCATTAAAATCTATTACAGGCTTCAAGTAAAGTACCACTTCCGCAAGTTATGTAATGACCAAAAAGGGAGGTGCACAACTAGATGTTATAACAGTTCTAAATACAAAATTTTAACTTTCTACGGCTTCCCGTTTTTCAGTTATGCGAGATACGTACATACGTACGTACATACGTACATACGTACAGACGTCACGACGAAATTAGTCAAAATGGATTCAGAGATGCTCAAAATGGATATTTCCGTTGAAATCTGGAAACCGAAATTTTTCGCGATTACAATACTTCCTTTACTTCGTACAAGGAAGTAAAAAACGCGATTTTACATTGGGCACCTAATAAGAAATATTCATTTATTTTTTGAAATATTATATGGAACAAAAGAATACTCCACTGTCATTTTTTCTTCTAATGCTAAACATGATGATCCCCGATTAAAATAATTGCTGCGTCGATTTCCCAAGGGTTATAAATGTGAACAATTGCAGTAGGTTCACATTACATTATAAAGTTCATATGTTCTCCATTAAATACATCATTATACTAAGTGACAATTCTAACATTATAATGATACTTTGTTATTTTGTAACAAAATTAATAACATACCTATTTTATGCTAGCGATGCCACTGTGGATATTATTATTACTCGGGTTTACGCCGTCGCGTTAGAGCAGTTTACCACTGCGTGATATAGCGGCTCGTGTAAATTGTAACGCAAGTAAAATTTCACGAACTGGGAGACAATAGGCATAGAGACAGGTTTATAGAGACGGCAGATAGGATTTGAAGCCCATAGGAAAACATCAGAGCGGGAGGTCCGTCATCTTATTCGTCTAGCTTTACAAGATCGCTCTTAAAGTGCTCTGGCTTTAGCTCTCTTTACAATATATTCATTACCGTTTGGCGGAATTTGGTCTACACGCGCGCCGGGCACTATTAAGATTTCATTTCACTGCGCGCCATAGATCTTTGCGATGGGATTGATGTAGAGAAAGACGACTATGGAATTTTGAATGGCATAACATAATCTTTTCTAATGAACCGCGATTTTGTTTATACCAAAATGATTCTCGGATGCTTGGTAGACGACGTCGGGGCGAAAGAGGGAATATGACCTGCATTCATGTGCCTCATACGGTGCCTACACAAAGGCATTATGGCATATTTGGAGTGTAATATATTATAACTGGAAATATCGCTTAATACGCATTTCCGGTACTCTGGGCAGTCAGCGGTGCATTAGTAATATTCTACAGAGTGATCAAGAAATGGTGCAGTTGACAATACAATTCTGCAAAGATTTTCTGGGGATCTTTTTATTCCAAGTTTACACAACACCGGAGCAGAGACCTGACATCTAATAGTGGGGCCTTTCCAATTAGACACAGACAGATACTGTGTAACACAGTGTCCTACACAAAGGCTCGTAGTATGATCACGGTTTTAACTAAAACGTTGTTTTTAGAAATGTCAAATTCAAATTTAAATATTTAATTTCACCCGTAAGTTTAAAGAGCGATTTTTTAAAAGATATTTATTTGAATACAAACTATGTTCTGCTTTAGAATCGTATTTTGATAAATTTGATATTATTTATTATTGTTATTAAATAGTGAAATTTGACATTTCTTAAAACAGCGTTTTAGTTAAAACCGTGATCATACAACGAGCCATTGCGTTCCATTAACACAAACGAACACTGCCTGACACAAGAAAATGTGTTTCAGCGCAGAGCTGTGCACAAGTACAAGAAAAAAGGATTTAAGTACAAGTACAAGTACTTTGCTGAAAAATGTACTTAAGTACAATTACTTTCATTTTAAAAGTATTTAAGTACAAGTACAAGTACAGTACTTGTACTTGCAATTTCAAGTATAAGATCAAGTACATATAAAATACGAAAATTGAAAAAAAAAACATTTAGTTTATTTTTCTTTGACTTTCTTTATGAAACATAAATAAATGGTTTATTATTTAAATGATTTCGTTATCGTACGGAGACTTTTTTGTCATGAAATTATGAATACTTTCTATGTTTACCCCATAAAATTAATAAAATAACTACATTATTTGTTTATTTTTTATTTATAATAAAGTAACATAATGCTTTTCATTTTCCTAAAATAGATTAAAACTATTGTCGTGCGGAGACTTTATGACTGTATATCTAATAATTCATTGCAAAATATTAAGAGCCTGTACATTCACCGAAATGAGTATTTTTCTACGGAACTGCGGGTTTTAAACGAAAAACTAACATTAAACACAAATTGATAATTAATTTTTATAGATATTTATAGATAGTACAAGTACATTACACACCACATTTAGTAAAACGTTTTATTTAATTTACGAAGAAAATAAACGGCTAAGAACAACAACTAATAGCATTGAATACATCCGCAGTTTGAAATGCAAATGAACTGATTTTATATCTTAAAAAATTAAGCGCATTGCTTAGTTCGAGAATACGAGACAAACTGGATACATATTTTTTCTGCTGCGCAATTTTGTAGGTTGAAACGTGCAAAACAAAAGTACTTGTCCATGTACTTGTGAACACACAAGTACAATTCCAAAAATATTGGACTTAAGTACAAGTATAATTACACATTGGAAAATTGTACTTAAATACAAGTAGAAGTACAATTAAAATGTGTTTCAGAGTGTGTTGGCGTGATGTTTGTTTTGTTAACATATAAATTTATTTAACTAAAGTACCAAATCGGAATTTACATACGTATTTTCTGAAAATGTCTGGTAAGTAACATAAATAAATTAATTGTACTGATAATACTTTTATCGTAATCTATCTTTAAAAAAATATTCTAAAATATTTTTTTTACAAATAAATAAATGATAATTGCTAAGTTTTACAAGAAAAATTATTTTATTTTTATAGGTCATTTCCGAATTAATCTGTAAGTCAAAAAGAGAAAAATATTTAGCGAATTAAAATGCGTTCCATTTACTGTGCAACACAGTGTTTGAGTGTGTTACACAGTGTCTCTGTGTGTCGCATAATTGGAAAGCCCCCAGTATTTTGAGTAATTGAAATGTTTTAGATTATTGTTTATGGGTAATGTAAGAAATAAAAGTACATGGATAAGGGAAACAACATCCATTTTAACAAAAAATTGTAAATATACCCAAATTTAAATTTTTAAATGTCACTGTCAACAACAGGAAATCAATTTTTTGTATCAGTGTTACCAATTTCAAATAATTTTTTGTTATTGCCAACTGAATCAGTTCTTTTTGATCACTCTGTAGTACTGGAAATTGCTCTCTATATGCAGCTGAATCCGACAGCCGTATTTCAGCAAGAAAACACAAGACCACATGTTGCGAGAAAAGTACTGACATTCTTTAATCAGCACATAATATTATTGCTTCCACGGCCTGCTCGTTCTCCAGATTTGTGACCAATTGAAAATCTGTGGGATATTTTAGGAAGATCAGTGAGTCGTGCTCAGCCGTCGGTGCAAACGCTGGAAGAAATAAGGACTGCAGTTGAAAGAGAATGGTATGAAAGTCCGGAAAATGTTATTCGCTACCTTATTGAGTCCATGAATCGGTGTATGGTAGGGGTACTTAATGTGCGCGGAGTACATAGTTCTTATTCTTTATTGTTTAGAGTTGTGAAATTTTAATCGTATCCACTACTAATAATAAGCAACTACTTCGCTATATTTCATTTATTTATTCCTTATATTCTTTGGTGTTGCATTTTTAATAACCGCTAGTGTATTTAAAATAAATTTCTAAAAAATATGTACCATGTGTATTACTTAATAATTTTAGCGTGAGCTTTAAATAAACCAATTTAATTGTTTATTTAACACGTAATTTCTTAGAGTCTACAGTGTTCTAAGTATTTTGTTTATACAGGTGTTAAAAAATAAGTGTCCCAAATTATGAGGGCATATAGTAGTGACCAAAATGAGTAAAAAAAGTTTAATCAACATGGGTCTGATCTTCAATAGTTTCCGAGATAAAAAGCAATGAAATGAAAAATGAGTTTTTTCGGTGTTTACCTCTGCTATCTCGAAAAGTGTAAGAGTTACGATTTTGATTAAATGAGACATTTTGTTTACCTTTCAGAGGTCATCTTAGATGTGTTTTTGTTTTACAAAAAAAATCAAATAATTGTACTAAGACGAAAGTTGTGGCGACCTTTGCCAATATTTAGTTTTCAAATAACTTCGTAACTATTAGAAAGTGAAAAATGTTTCTTATAAAATTTTATTGTTTTTTATAGTCTATTTACCGGCAAAGACAAAATTTTGTTCGACCATTATCTTAGTCAATTTTTCTTCGATTCTAATACAAAATGGCCTCTTTCTCATAAACAGTTGAAGATCGGACCCATGTTGATTAAACTTTTTTTTACTCATTTTGGTCAGTACTATATGCCCTCATAATTTCTGACACTTATTTTTTAACACCCTGTATACACCTGGGTGTAAAAAAGCGGGCCATTATTTTTTCTATTTTGGAAGTGAAAACTTCGTTATGCGCACCTTGCACACTTTTTCCTGGGCAGTGAACAAAGCTGATCCGTCACGCGTGACGCGTCACGGTCATTCGGGTAAACTCGGCGAGAACGACGGTGACGTCACGTTAATTCGGGTCATAGCCTACGTTATGTTATTAATAAAAGGCCGGGAAACATCACAATATGTCAAAAATAAACTTTAGTTACAAACTCGCCGTTTCCGCGTGTTTTACTCCAAGTTTCACTGCTGTCATTACCGATATCTGTGTACAAACAGATTGATACATCTAGATTAGCACACCCAGCAATGGGTAATATGCCGTGATATATTTATTTAAACATAAATAAACAAATTATTACTTACATTTGTTTTTATTGTAGATTTTATTTGGATGTAATTTTGAAAAACCGTATTAATAGCGTTACAACGTGGTTACAACCGCTAAATTGATTTTTTGAAAGTCTAAAAATGACAACGGGAATAAATCGCGAACTCATGTCCGGGTTGAAAAGTATTTTTGGGGTTTTTGGCCAAATTTTAAAATAAAATTTGTGTTGTTTCCCAAGAAAATTAAAAAAATATCTTGAAAATTTTGTTAGAATTTGGTTAAAATACTCACAAGATTTTGACGTCTTATAAAAAAATATGAATGTAAGCCCAGCACGCGTAAAATTTAAGATTATAATGCTTCCGGGAGAAGTCAAGAGATGGCATTGCTGTACGATCCAAATGTCAACCATTTAAGTTTTCATTGTGGACGTGCGATCTTAAACACACAATTTTTTATTTCTGTTAATTGTCTCGACAACTATAAGAGCTACGAAGTCGCTTAATTAGACAAAAGTTGCACCATATTAGGATTCTATTTTAGCAATTTATTGTTTATTCAGAAAAAAATGTAAAGGGCACTACAGACAAATATGTAAATTTTGCAGTTTTTTTTTGTTTTTGCAAAACTTCTAGATATGAAACAACTCTAGATCTAGATTTTGATTTGTACTTTTTTAGGACACTTTCAAATGGCGATACTCATTTTTTGCCACTATTGTATTTCAAGTTACAATACTAAAGTTAGCTTACAATTTCATGTTTGATACTATACAGTATATGATGAGTTAACGTGAAGGTTTCTTAAATAATGAAGATTTAAAATAATTTGTACCTTTTCTTCACAAATGATTTTATTGTAAGATGTACATTTTGATTACTGTGTATACCTCGTCCAGATTTCATTTGAACAAATGACTTTTAAATCCTCTGTGTTAATCCTAATCTTTGCTACTGTGAATATTTTTACGTTTCACGCAAATATAGTTTCTTCTCAAAGTACATTATATGTCTATGAAAGTTGAAAATTGCTTGTAACTATTTAAAAGGGGGAAAGTTTTATTGGGGTATTGGGGTATAACTCAATACAATCCTGTACCTCGTGCATATTTACATTTTGGCACTACCAGTTGCTTAATTCCGTAATGAGCGTTCATTGTTAAAGCAAGCATTACATCTTGGATAAGAATTTTACAGGTCAACTATTGTTTTCTGGAACCTCAATAAAACTTTTTCCCTTTTAAATAGTTACAAGCAATTTTCAACTTTCATAGACATATAATGTACTTTGAGACGAAACTATATTTGCGTGAAACGTAAAATTATTCACAGTAGCAAAGATTAGGATTAACACAGAGGATTTAAAAGCCATTTGTTCAAATGAAATCTGGACGAGGTATAACCATCATCAGTTTCAACAATACTTAAACTAAGGAAAACAAACAGGTATTTATACAAGATGATTTTACAAAACCTAACGATATTTTTAAGGATGAAAACTATTGCTATTGCTTCCATCCATAAAAATACCTTTAGGATTTGTTTGTTTTCCTTAGTTTAAGTATTGTTGAAACTGATAATGGTTACAGAGTAATCGAAATGTATATCTTACAATAAAATCATTTGTGAAGAAAAGGTACAAATTATTTTAAATCTTCATTATGCATGTTTGATAATTATTGTCCATTAAATAAACATACAAATATCATCTCTATTACTTTTTTGTACACTGTAATATAGTCTGTCTTTCATTGAACAAAGTTAAATGTTTTATTTAAAATGTTTCAAAAACAATGCTGTTAACAAAAATGAAAATAAAATGTGGCCCGTTTTTTTGCACCTGAGTGTATTTTCCAATATAAATTTTGAAGAGTCAAGTTTCTGTGGAGATACAAAAAAAATATAAAATCTATTAGACATAGTTGAGTTAACATACGAATAGCGTAGGTACATATTTTCCGGCAGGCATAATTTCCAATTCGATATATCTATTGAACCGGTATAATCCTTGTATAACAGTGTAATACGGATTATTTGTAATCGAAACTTAATTATCGAAATCGCCTTGTTAGTGAACACACACTGTTGCAGCTCATACTCATCCCTGCACATAGACTCATGGCTCATCCTCAACCCATTACATTAGAAATGTAAGGTCTGTTTGTCCATTGTTTTCATCAATATCCCCAGGCACAAAATGTGAAAACCTTAACGATAACGAGAACGACCCTTCTGCTCACTGTTCCTCTATATTTATTAATCTACTTATGTCGTTGGTCGACGGTCGTGGTCAAAGAAGCTTTTCACAAGATACCGTAAAAAAACGATCGATAGGTACTCTTCTTTGGCGAGAAATAAGTTCTTGAATTTAGGCCTCTGATGGTGAGCAAGTAAATAAAACTTAGTACCTATGCGGTTATTTACTAAATGTAACCGTTTTTGTTATTATAAATACTGAAAAATTATTTAAATACATTTAATAGTGATATCGGTAGCTGTCCTTTAAATCCTGTGGCTTGTAGGATAACTGGGCGACGGACAAGTGAACGACAACTTAAAAAACTTCATAACACCCCATAAATGTATCTTCAAACTCATTCTTTGTTTTTTCGCCATATCATAACCACCCGAGTCAGGTCTTAGAGACCGCTCAAATTTTTCAAATATTTTGCCTGTATCTCTACACACACTCTATTGATTGATAGACAAACGCTAAACCAGATACTACGAAGGTGATGGGAGTTAAAAGTGGACAGATATATCGAATTTGTATAACAGTTGCTGTCTGGATGGCACTTAGATCCTTGTGAGTTTAAACGCTACAGATGATATATAGTAAATAAAAGGTACACGACGAAATTTACTACAAAATGTAATTAATTTGATATACCGGGTTTGTTTTTCAAGGTTCACACAGGAGATTAACACGGGAAATCAGTTTTTTGCAGACTGTTCCCCACCCCCCCCTCCCCGTTTTTACTGACAACGATGGTTGCAGCATCAAACACATGTAATATTTTAATCTCATACAGAAAAAAATAACCATCTAAATTGTAGTTAAATTAACTAAACAAATCTGTAATTTTCAGTCTACTAATATGTTTTCATTAAATTATCTAAGTTGATTTAGTTAAATTTTCTATATTTGTAATAACAAATTATAGCAAAATTAACACCTTCGCTGCCATGGCGGACATCGTGATATTTCGTTGTGCGCCAAGGCGGACACCGGTGTCCGCCAGCGTTTTTTTCGCTTTACGCCAAGCAGACAAAATGTATTGGAAGAAGCATTGAATATGTGTCTGCTGTGGCGCCCTAGGATACTTTGACTATCTTGGTTTTTCGATATATCTTATAGTAACAGTTTTAGAGATGTGTCCGCTATTTGTGGTCGCTCTGGCGTACAGAAGATAAATTAATATTTTTATTTTAAGAGGCCAAGCGGACACGGTAAAAAAATCTGGTAATATGTGAATAAATCAGTATTATAAAAAGCAGTTTGTGAAAAATAAATATAAATTCCTTATTAATAACGTTACAATATTATACAAAATAAGTTATATTAAAAGGAGATAAGGCATCTCCATAGCCATATTTACAATTTTTTTCGCACGTTCTGTCATGATTTAGATATAACCCTAATGACAGATTATACTACTCTGATGAAAAGAAACTTACAGAATACAACAATTCAACATTATTGCGCATATTGTCCATACAAGTTTATTCGTGTCCGCCGATTCCATTGTGTCCGCTAAAGGTGTCTGCAGTGGCGCAGGAAAAAAGAAAAAATATGTCCGCTATGGCGCCTTGAGATCTAAAAGCCAGTATGTAATAACACTCCGCCAACGGCAGACACCGGTGTCCGCTCGTATTTTTATTAATAACTAATTACTGAATAAAGATAAAATAAAAATAAAACTACCAAACTGCATAGAATTAACCCTGTTATAAGGTACCAGTTCTGGTCTTCAGGGAAAATTTTGAAATGACCGCTTGGCAGTGCAGGTGTTAAATTAAATGACTACATTTAGTAGGTATTGAACTAAACATAAATAAAGAAATTAACTAAATATATATTTAAATTTTTTATTTATTTACCTAATTCATTAGATCAATCACCGAAAATTGTAGAACAAAAATAATGAAGCCAAAATATAATAAAATTAAATAAAATAAGTAATTAAAATAACTATTTACATATTTAAATTAACGATTTTTCACAAAATATTTATTATCTATTTCGAGTTAGTTAAAATGCTAAATTAAGATTTGTAAATTATACTAAATTATTAGACATATTGCCAAATAAAATATTATCTAATTATAATTAGACAAAATTTTAATTTTTTTTTTCTGTGTAGATAACATTTTTGACAATATCTCGTGTCAAATTGACATCTAATTAACAGTATTTTACATTACAAGCCAAGTAAAACGGTTTTTACTGTCACTGTCACCTCCTTGAGGTTGTAAAAACAATTACGTGGCGTGTATTGTACAATATTTGATTTGTTTCTCACTTGTAAATCAAATTTGAAATTATAACCTAAACCTGTTAGTTGCAATTGACACTTATTTTTAATACGTATGGCAGTAACAAAACACAACTTTCATTTGTCAACAATGTTACTAATGTGGTAACTAACTGTGCATAAATAACAAAAAGATGTACAAATGTTTGACATTTTATGTGTCAAAATTTGTTATAAACTTATACAAATTTTGTTGTTATAATTTTATTAATTTAATTGTTATCAATCAAAGCATTAAAATGAAAATAACAAACATTTATAGCTAACAATTCTGACAGATAAAATGTCAAACATTTGTTTATCTTTTTGTCCAAAAATGTCAAAAATTGAATAAATTTAATAATTAATGTATGGAATCAAAATGTTACATAATTTACATGTGTTTATGTCATCACAACCATCGCTGTCCGTCAAAACGGAGGGCAACAGTCTGCAAAAAACTGATTTCCTATGTTAATCTCTTATGTCTACCTTAAAAAAAAACACCCGGTATGTATTGGTAAGTAGCAATTACATAAATATTTTAAGAGATAAAGTAAAATACTGTATATGTAGCATAATGTGAAAATCCTGTTAGCGTTACGGTACCGTTACCGGAACAGATAGCGTAGAACGGCCGAGCTGGAAAAAACAGTTAATGTCGCCTGAAATAGCGCAGTTATCCCAATCCCAAGTACCAGAAGATGTATCAGTGGCGTTGTAGCAAAGTAGGGATTCGCTGCTTGTCTACGTGCTTTGTGTACAGGATATAAAAAAGCAATCATGTATAAAATCAGTGTTGCCAACTTGGTATCGACTATTTCTATGTTACCAGTGGGACACATTTGTTTGTTAGCTTACAGCCGGAGATCTATGTTTCTTCTACTGGGATCCAACTTTGCGAAACTTATAATGCACTAAATTCATGGAATAAATATACCTATACATATCATCTGGCTTCTCTCTAAGCAGAGGATAAAAATATCACAATATCATGCATCATTTCATTTGAATTCATGATTCCGGGTGGTTGTGTGCGTTAAGTGATTAACGTACACTTGTGGTTTGGCCGGCATGGGTTCGAATCGAATCCAATCATTATAAAACTTGAAAATTATTTACATTGAGCACTGTTTGTCAACAGATCTATGTCTAGCAAAATTCTTTGATTTCAATGTGACTTTGTAGCTCAGGTGGTAGAGCATCCTACTAGATATATTATTTTTCATATTTTTCATATATTTTTAACTATGATACATTAATTGTTTGTAGCAAGTCAGTAATTATTACATGCATGATATTAAAATGATAAGAATAAAAAAAATCTGATGTGGCCAACACATGACCTCCCGCCAATTCCATGTTTAAAATAGCAGTGAGCTTTAAGTAAAGTATCATTTCCGGTTAATCGTTTGTAAATAAAATCTAATTTGTTGTCCAATAAATAGAAAAGTCTGTAATACGAAATTTTGGATTGTTTTTCCTCAAAAATTTGTTAGAGCTCCAAATTAAGTACTAGATCCGATTTATCATATATGGTTAAAATCTAATATGTTGTTTCAAATTATATATGAGTTTTAAATACCAAATTTGAGAAGTTTTGGATCATATTTTAATAGGCTTTAAGGAAAAATCGTCAGACACGTACATTCTTATAAAAATCAGCATCATCTTCTAGGTGCTCTAAAACGCAATCTTTGTAAATTCTTCGCCGTACATAATCCATTTCGTAAATGTGTAGTTGTAAATTAATATTAATTTATAGTGCTGCAAAAATAGCAATTAGCAAATTTAAATCAGATCATCCTGTACATCTAACATTTATGTATGATGGAAAATATATTATTTTTACAAACCTTAATAAAATATTTTACTATTATATTCTCATTAACACGGTTTCATTATTAATTTTAATATAATTGCTGCCTGTCAGTGACATTTGTTTAAATATGTCAAACCTGTCATTAAAATTATGATTTTGTTTGACGCATAGGCTAGGTGATACATGGAAATAAATTATATTATATATTCATATTTAAAGTTATTTAGAGTTATTTACTAAATGTTATTATCGTAGAATTGAAGATTAAACCATTATATTCCATTTTAATTAGTAAAAGTTGCTAAAGAATTATATTCAATGAATTTTTTACAAGAAAAACTGTTAAAAGCTTGTATAAATGATACTTCCGGTTATCCGATATACACTAAAAACTAATGAGCACTTCCCATATTAGTATAGAATGGGTATACAAAATTTCAAATTTTTCTGATTGATAGTATTTGAGTAATCGTGTCCACAAGATCCACACACACAGGCACACACACAGACACACACACAGACACACACACAGACACACACAGACACACACACACAGACACACATACATACATACATACATACATACATACATACATACATACCTACAGACATCATTGTAAAAATGTTAAAATCGGATTCTGGGGACATCAAAACGTGTTTATTATATAAAATCTCTATATGCTATTTTTAGCACGATCCTTATACCTCCCTTACCTAGGGTAGCGGGAGGTAATATATAAATATATATGTACAGAACAGTTTATAAAATATTACAGTCTTTTGTTTGTTGAAAATATTCATCTACTGAATAAAAACAATGCCTCAAAAGATAGGTTTTAATTTTAGATTTAAAAATATTATATGGTAAATTCTTACTTGATTCAGGTAAAACGTTGTACAAGTTCAAATTCAGAGAATTGTTCTTTGATTTATTTAGTCTAAATTTTGGAACTTTCAAAAGATTCGAATTTCTAGTGCGATAATTGTGATGCATTGATACAGTCGAGAAATTATACTTATTACGATAAATTTCTAAAAGAGTAGTGTAAATGAATAGACAAGGTAGAGGCATTATTCCTAAAAATCTGAAATGAGGTTTACAATGATCTCTGTGATTAACACCCTTAATGAACCTTCTTACTTGTTTTTGTGCTTTAAAAACTCTGTTAGCGTGAGAAGAGTTACCCTAAAGAATAACACCATAACTTATCAAAGAATGGAATAGTGCAAAGTATGTCATCTTAAGAGTTTCAATATTGAGGTAATTTTTTAATTGTCTTAAAATAAATGTAACTCTTGCCAGCTTATGTAACAATTCATCAACATGTTTGACCCAGGTTAATCCATCGTCAATATTAAGCCCTAGAACTTTAATTGATTTACCATGACTTGAGGTCGAGCGCGAAGATATTATTAAAAATTGTGTTTTGTCACTATTTAATTTTAAGGAGTTTCGCGCGAACCAGACCTCCGCTAACTTGCAATTTGATTCGAATAAGTCTTCTAGTGACTCTAGACTCTTACTGGATGCTAACAAAGTAGTATCATCTGCAAACAAAATAGTTTCTATAGGATTCATGCTCAATGGAAAATCATTTATGTATATAATAAATAAAAGAGGCCCTAAAATGGATCCTTGTGGAATTCCATGTTTGATTAATTTGAAATCTGAGCTATTATTATCCTTGTACACACTTTGTTTACGATTATCTAAGTAAAATTTGAACAGCGCAAATGGAGTTCCAGTTGCTCCATAAATTTTAAGTTTTTCTAATAATCTTTCATGGTAGATACAATCGAATGCCTTCGAGAGGTCACATAAGGTGACTGATGTGTGGCAACCTCTCTCCATGTTCTCAACAATATCACTCACGATACGCATGACAGCTGCAGTGGTTGATTTACTATTTCGGAATCCATATTGTCTCTCTTCAAATAAGTTATTTGATTCAAAATAAAAATATAATTTATTTTTAAGAATTTTTTCAAATAATTTAAAAAATAGGGGAATAATTGAGATGGGTCTGTAGTTATTTAACTGACTGGGATCTCCTTTTTTGAATAACGGTAAAACTTTTGTAACTTTAAAAGTGTCTGGAAAACAACCTTCTTCAATACATTTGTTGAAAATATATGTTAGAACTGGCAAAATTACATCAAACACTGCATTTACTATTTTGAAATTAATATCGTAAATATCAGTACAGGCAGAGTCTTGGGTTCAAATGTCAATGAGGTCCACGAATTTTTCATAAATTCTTCTTGAAAATTATTGGTAATAAAATTAAAAATTACCCTTCCCGTTAAAATTAAGTGAAAATACTATAAGACAATCTTATAGAACAGCAAGGGGTGACATCCGATTAGAGAAGAAAATATTTTTTTTAAACCAGTATTGAGAAAAATTCATTTGAAATTTAAATAAATTTTATATTTATAGTTATTTTTCAGTGGGCTATGTATGAAAAACAACAGCTGAAATTAAAACGAAACATAAGTATTTGTTAATAGCGTTTTAACTGAATTATGCACTAAATAATTCAAATTAACGGCAGTTTTGTTTTTCAACATGGCCTACTGAAAAATAACTACAAAAATTAAATTTGTTTAAATTTCAATTGAATTTTTCTTCGTATATTTGTTGTGTAACAATATAAAATTATTACATGATTAAATTCAGAGAATGGGTCTATAAATATATACCATCTCATTTAAAAATGTATGACTTTGTGTTGTAATTTCAGAACCACTGGTTTAAAAAAGTATTTTCTCTAATCGGTCGGATGTCCCACTTGGTCTTCTAAAAGACCGTCTTTTAGTATTTTATTGTGTATTAATATAGAAATTATTTGAGATAGCTCGTTTACTGTTACACCCTGTATATGATCCATTAGGACTCAAAGCAAAGGGATGAGAGAATAAAGAGAAATTAAGATTACTCAACATGTCAACCTTGACATAGATCCTAATCTAATAGTCCTTTTTCTTAGAGAGTGATTAAGATTACTCGACATGTAAACCATGCCAGAGGTCTTAACGACTCAACGATTGGCACAGTTTAATTAAAACACCCAGAAATGAGTAATAAGCCCTGCTTAAATTTTTATTTATTTTACGTTTTGTGTTTACTTATTTAATTTCTTATTAATACATATTAAAAGATTAGATTTTCAATACCTAACGAAAATTTGTGTACTGTTTTTGATATGGATATTTCTGTTTGAAACTTAATAAATATTTCAATCCCTTCGTGAAGTGCACGATATTTTTTGTTCTATTTCCAAGTAAATTCCGTTCGGGGACATGTTACTCGGATTGAGTAATAACTGAGATTGGCGTGACAGATTGTCCCTTTTACTAAATAATTTAGTATTAGGACTATGTTTCATAACAGATCTGATATTGAATAACGTAATAGATATTACATTTCAAATAAACCACGGTAGTTACACAAAATTTTCCATACCTATATCTCTCTATCTTTATTTATTTTCACGCTTTTATTTTAGACGTAGGGAAATTTTTGTATGCAACTCGTGAGTAAAGTTTTCTTTTACTGAGGATTTAGGAATTGTCCAAATGTCCTTCTCATAAAATAAATAAATAAATAAATAAATATATCATCACGGCATATTAGGCATTTTTGGGTGTGCCAGTCTGTTTTCACAGATATCGGTAATGATGATGACATATTTGTACCGTGCGGGCGCTTACCAGGCGTCACCTCACGGGCACTCATTGCTGGCGTGGAGAGTGCACCACAGGGGCACTTTTGTGCCATTTAAAATTCGAAATATTTGGCGTCAGTCGGGATGGAACCCGGTTCCCCAACTTCACGACCAGACACTCAGGCACGTGGCCACGGGACCCCATAAAAAAGGTACACTTTACTTTTTTTTTCTAATAACTAGTGACCGTGTGCCAAGTGTCTTATTGCGAATCTGGGGACCCGGGTTCGATCTCGACCGACGCCAAAAGTACGAATTTTATATGAGACAAAAGTAGCTCCTGCGGTGCACTCTCTATACCAGCCGTGACTGCCCGATGACGCCTGGTAAACGCCCCGCAGTACGAATGTGTCATCTTTACCTATATCTGTGAATAAAGCAGATTGGCACACCCAACAATGAGTAATATGTCGTGATGATATTTTTTTAAATTTATTTAATACCCCATTGAAGAACGTTTTAATCATTTTGAAATTTCTCGAAATAAACTATACCAAAAGCAATTTTAATTATGCAAATTGAAAGATTGAAACCAAATTTTATTACTTCTATATTTTAGAATGTGCTAAAGTTTAAAGAGATTATAAAACAAAATAGGATTACAAGATTTTTTGCCATTTTATATTAATGTTAAATTAAATTAAATTACATTAAATGAAACGAGTTATTAATTTACACGAAAGCTTTGTGCAAGCCGATTTTAAATGATCAAACTGATGCTTGGGAAAACGAACCTTTGGGCCGTATGTAGGAATCACAATCGGCTTATTTATGTATATTTATATACCAGGTATATGCATATAGCAAAATCCATCATACATATTACAAACGATGGTTCTCGTCACGTCACCAAAAATCGTGACACGGTCCTAAACAGCTCATCACTAAGTTCACAAAGGCACCTAAAACTTATATCCATCATAAATAATAAGACTGAATACTGTCACTGTTTTTCGCATACAAAACTAAAGAAATTTGCTGTGTACCGTAACTAAACTATTCCATTCTAGTTTTATAGTATAGGGGCAATTAAGCTGTTTATGACTGTCCCTCGATTTTTGGTGACGAGAACTATACTACATTTGTTAGTAAATGGCTCTTCTATTATACAATAAGTATCAATTCTATTTGTTGTGGAACTATGAGGCGCCGTTTGGGCCAAAATAAAATTTTCTGTATATATACGATCACTTTTAACTTACACTTACAAGACCATAAAAAAGTGAGCGCCCTCATTATATTGCGGCATTTTATAGAACTAAAAATTTTATATATCAACATCGCGAAATTTTATATATATTAGACATGATATTTATATATATTCCAATGAAAATTTCTATATATCACAATAAAAATTGTATATATCGCCATCGTAAAATATTATATATAGCGAAATTTTATATATATTGGGCATAATATATATATATATTACAGAAAATTTTATTTTGGCCCAAACGGCGCCTCATATGGAACAGTGAATAAACCACATGGCTCTTTTGCTTACAATAGAAAATACCAATTCTATTTACTGTGGTTGTGGCTTCAGCAACTTAGATTCGAATCCGACCTCAACCGATGGATTCAAAAATATTTTTTTTTCTAAATTTTACAATAACCCGAGATTTGCAAAACCACTCATTACGGTATTACTGAGTCAAAAGCTAGAGCCAAATATTGTTGCGCGGGGTAAAATAAGAGGTTTAAGTTTTCTTAATAAGGAAAGTAAACTGGACAGATAGTTATATATACAGGGTGGTGAAGATTAAGGGTGAACATAGAGATTTAACATGGGATTTTAGTTTTGTGAAATTTCCTGTTCTCCTCTTCATTTTACGGTAAAAACTGTAGAGTGCAAAGTTGTCCAGAATTAAAAGTTACGTATACAATAATTTTTACATTTTTTATTATGTTTTTGGTGTCTTCGCAATTTTAAAAAGAAATTTCATAATTTCGCTTTATTAGTAGCAATAGCCTTGGAATTTGATTTCTTTTTCTCTAGCTTTCATAAATCCATACCAATATAATAAATGCGAAAGTAACTCTGTCTGTCTGTCTGTCTGTCTGTCTGTCTGTCTGCCTGTCTGTTACGTTTTACGCCTAAACCGCTGAACCAATTTTGATGAATTTTGGTACAGAGATAGACTGAACTTTGGATAAGGACATAGGCTATGTTTTGTCGCGAAAGTAAAATTTGAAGAGGTGAAAGTTTGTATTGAGAACCCATCATTTCTCAAGTTAAGTATATATAAATTTTTATTTTTGCTTTTGGTAAGAAATAAAGTGTTTTAGCGTTTTTGAAAAATCATCCTTTAAGGCGGTACAATAGGGGATGATTTCAATTATTTTTTTATCTTTGTATCTATAGTTGTTTTAACCGTTAGCAGATTTTCGATATTTGCATCATATATGTACATAAGTAAAAGTACCCGAGACATGTTTACAAAAAGGGCGCAGTTAGGTGCGGTGCAGGGTTTGGGTGGGCAGTGGACGGAGCCTGTTACATGTACGATGCGAGGCATGTTACCGGCTCCCTACGCAGCGCATGTCTCCGAAGTAAATGTGAAAAATTACTGGTACACGTGTAGCTAATCGTTATTCTAGCTTTAGACGGGGCGGGTCAGCTAGTAATTTATAAACGTCAAACGTCAATTTGCCTTATGGAAAATAAAATACGTATTCTATTGTAACTATTTCCATCATAATATTCCTTTACAATATACTCACGTTTCTTATTCGAATAAACATTCATTATTTAATTTATATCTTTTCCATATGTGATATTGACATTTGATGTTTATAAATAATTTCTGAAAACTAGAAAAAAAGAAAGCAAATTCCGTGGACATTGCTACTAATAAACCGAAATTTTGAAATTTCTTTTTAAAATTGTGAAGAAACCAAAAACATAATAAAACATGTAAAAAGAGTTTGATATGACACTTTTAATTCTGTACAACTTTGTACTCTACAGTTGTTGCCATAAAATGAACAGGAGAGCAGGAAATTTCATAAATCTAAAATTCCTTGTTAAATCCTATGTTCATCCCTAACCGCCACCACCCTGTAACATGAGCATTACCATTAAGTCCATCGTTAATATGTATGCCAAGAATACAAACTGACATACCCATATTAAGTTCAGGTTCAGGAGATATTATTAGACTCTGAGTTTTACCTATCTTTATTGAGAATTGAGTAGTAATTTATTTGCTGAAAATCGGGATTCAGCTTTTAAAAGACTATTCGAGCTTTCTTGATTAAGAGACTCTAATTATGTATACTTCCCAATTTATAATATTGCCCATTACACGTACATTCCCCATCGCCGTTAGGCGATATATTAATTTTAGTCGCACAATGGGGTATTCCACCATAACAAAAAAAATTTTTAAAAATCAATTTAACTTCAAGTACCTATGGCTCAATAAATAATAGTTAAAACAATGAAAACATTTTTTAAATAATTACTTTACGAGATATTTCACATTTACTAAAAGGGGAAATTGACGTCATACAATTGTTATCTTGCTCTCGTAGCGTCTCAGAGCAGTGTGTGTGAGAAACACAAGTATATAGGGGGAATGTGACGTTACACTGATTTCTCGAAAATAAAATACTGTTAAACTAGGAACAATTAAGATTATTCAATACTATGAATTGCATCAAAACTGAATGAAGTTTTATTTAAAATAATAAAAAAAATTGAGTGAAATACCCCATTATAATCACGATACACAGGGTAAACGCTAAAAACCGAGGAATTTGACATGGGGAAAACAGTTTTTTCCCAATTTATCTATCCCTCGGTAAATTTAATTTAAAGACATGGTAGAAATAGATTTAGCACGTCTTTAAATTAAGTTTACTTGGGCAGCAAAAGCGTAAAATTAAAAAAAAAATTGTATCCAAAAATTTTGATTTTTTATTCTCTAAATCTTTATGCGTAGAGCACTACATATAGTCAGAAAAATTGACTGTTGGGTCTAGCAATAAAACTATAAATATTGTAATTATGACAAAGCGGCATATTGCACACTGCTTGCATTATAACATTGGGTGTTAAGGGGATATTATTTACACCGCTCTGTTAAAATAAAGACATGCTCTGTAGTAGTAGTATAGTAAAATACAGTAAAACAGTATTACTGTTCCTTTAATATAAATGCTATTTTTGTTTGAAATAATTTCTTATGAGAATGAAAACTATAGTTCCAAAAAATATTTCGAACAAAAATAGCAGTTATGCTAAAGGAATAGTAAGATTATTTTACTATACACAGCACTCAGTGCAGGTAGAAGTACCAGGCAATGCATGTCTTCATTCCAAAAGAGGGGCGCAATAATGGCATGTTTTGTATTCAATATTATAAAGCAAACAGTAAGCGATATGCCGCTTTGTCGTACTTACGATATTTACAGTTTTATTACTGGACCCGACGGAATATTTTTTTCTGACTATACCTAATATTTTTCGGGAAAAATAATATTTGGGAAAAACTGTTTTCCCATATGTTAAACGCCTATGTCACGATTTCTAGTGTACCCTGTATGCCAATTACAAAGGCTTACATACAAATTCGGTTTTTATTTATTTTCGCGTTATGAGCACGAGGCTGGAACAAGCGAGGTGAGTGTACAATTTTATTCATAATAAACTAGTAATCATATTGAGTTTCCATTAATTTTATGAATATAACTTGCTTAGTAATGCTTTATCATACTATATATCTATGGCAGTGTTATTAGGTAACTTCAGAAAATGTTCATTAATACTGGATATTTTTTTATAGCTAGCTGGGAAGTGAAATAAACAATAAGTCACTTCCCATCTGTGTGGCAGGATAGAAACTCACATACTACTAACATATTGTGAATAAATATACAGGCTGTTTCAAAGAAAGAGTAAAAAAATAAGGGCATATAGTACTGACAAATATGAGTAAAAAAAGCTTAATCAACACAGGTCTGATGATGAATGAAAAATCGAAGAAAAACTGACAATGATAATGATCGAACAAAATTTTGTCTATGTCAGTAAATAAACTATAAAAAAAACAATAAAATTTTATATGAAACATTTTTCTCAATTTCTAATAGTTACAAATTTATATGAAAATTAAATATTGGCCAAGGTCGCCACAACATTTAACTTCGTACTATTTGATTTTTTAAATTTACCACATGACTTCCTTGTACGCCTGTTAAACTATAAATATTTTGTTAATAATTAAAATATGTATAATAACAAACCCAATCATAAAATTGCACGTATTTTATTTTTTTGTTATTTTTTGTCCTAATCCATAGCAAACTTAATTACAGAAACCAAAAAGTACATAATTTTTAAATTTGCATATCTACCTTATACGAAGAGCTAATTTAATTATACTTTTCGATGCAGAATTCAATTCTCTAAAACTTTTATTTGAAGCATTTATTAATAAAATCAAAATAACATTATTTTTTTCAAGAAAAACTGATAACAGCTTCAGGTGAAGTATCACTTCAGGTTAGACTATTTTAACCAAAATCTATTATGTTATTCCCATTGATATAAAAGTATTATATACCACATTTGAAAAGTTTTGTATTATATTTTAATATAGTTTTTCATTAAAATCTATTATAGGCTTCAAGTAAAGTAGCACTTCCGGGTAGACCATTTTAACTAAAATCTATTATGTTATTTAAATTGACATATAACTTTGATATACCAAATTTGAAAAGTTTTGGGATATATTTTAATATAGTTTTTCATTAAAATCTATTATAGGCTTCATGTAAAGTACCACTTCCGGGTAGACCATTTTAACTAAAATCTATTATGTTATTCCCATTGATATAAAAGTCTTATATACCAAATTTGAAAAGTTTTGGATTATATTTTAATATAGTTTTCATTAAAATCTCTTATAGGCTTCAAGTAAAGTACCACTTCCGGATAGACCATTTTAACTCAAATCTATTATGTTATTCCCATTGATATAAAAGTCTTATATACCAAATTTGAAAAGTTTTGGCTTATATTTTAATATAGTTTTTCATTAAAATCTATTATAGGCTTCAAGTAAAGTACCACTTTCAAAAGTTATGTAATGACCAAAAAGGTAGGTGCACAACTAGATGTTATAACAGTTCTAAATACAAAATTTTAACTTTCTACGGCTTCCCGTTTTTCAGTCATGCGAGATACGTACATACGTACGTACGTATGTACGTACAGATGTCACGACGGAATTAGTCAAAATGGATTCAGGGATGCTCAAAATGGATATTTCCATTGAAATCTGGAAACCGAAATTTTTCGCGATTACAATACTTTCTTTACTTCGTACAAGGAAGTAAAAAACAAAAGCACATGGTGACCTCTGAAAGGTAAACAAAAAGTCTTATTTAATTAAAGTCGTAACTCTATAGTTTTCAATATAGCAGAGGTAAACACCGTAAAAACTTATTTTTCACTGCCTCATATCTCGAAAACTATTCGAAGATCGGACCCATGTTGATTAAGCTTTTTTCTCAATTTGGTCAGTATCAGTACTATATGACCCTTCAAATTTTTTACATTTTCTTTGAAACACCCTGTATAATGTGCACTGATTTGAAACTATATTTGCATAAAACGCCAAAATTTTCACAGTAGCAACGATTAGTATTAATACGGGGGATCTGAAAGTGTTTACTAGTGTTGCAACGATTACGATTAAGATTAATCGTAATTGTCGATTATTAACAACGGTTAATTACGATTATTAAGATGTACGTAGGTAGTTAGAGCAACGTATTTAATTATTTAGATTATTTACAATTTTCCTATGTTTTAACCAAAATACCGGGTGGTGGCAATTAGAAGTGAAAATAGGAATGTAACAGGATTTCACGTAATAACACGTAATTTCCTGCTCTTCTTTTCATTTTACGGCAAAAATTGTTGTGTAAAGTTGTTCAGAATTATAAGTTGCATGCGTGACTGTTTTTGTATTTCTTATTATTATTTCTAGTTTCCTCTCAATTTTAAAAAGAAATGTCAAAATATCTGTTATATATTTTTTGCAGGCAGTAGGTTTTATTTACAAATTACTGATGAGGAGGCGGTAAGTAAATAAAAACAACTTTAAGGTAATTTTTAAATCTATTTTTTTTGTTATTTTGGGCGTTGATCGAGCAAAAAACGTAATAAACATTGCGGTCAGTAAGTCCTCTTCTACCGGTATCATCCTCAACGGGTAGGAAGCACTTACTCCCTTTAATACTTGTACTATCTAATAAATAATAAAATTATTTTACTAGAGCTGCGTTCGGCAAAATATTTTAGTGTCGTGCAGTGAAGGTGTAGTGTACCGGTCACATGACGTCGGTGTGTTCAGTGCGTAAAGCGAATAACCGAACAATCATTCTGACGATTCTGTCAGATTGAAAAAGTTATTTGTAACGTTGTCTTCTCGTAGGTACATTAATAAGTGAATACATCTTTCTCATTTACTTGAACACAATATTTTTATATTATAGAGAATATATTTCATATAGGAAATGAATAAACAAATTATTAATGCTATTGTGAGCTGGAGTAAAGATATATTTTTCGATTCGGGTGAAGACGAAGATGAATATGTACTAGAAAAAATAGATAATTATGCGGAAGTAACAGTACCCAATATGAATAACCGACAATTCAAAATGCATTTTAGAATGTCACCAACAACATTTGAACAATTACTGATATTAATGAATACCTGCAGAAAGAATGAAATTTGTAGGGGACATCCTTCTTTGGCATTAGAGAAAGAAGTAATGATTATGATCTGGTGTCTAGGTAACATGGAAAGTTTCAGGTATGTATTTTGCAGAGTTTATTTTATTTTCAGATGTAATTTATAATTATATTTTCTTCAGATCCGTAGCAGATAGATTTGGGATAAGTAAATCAACTTGCTGGGATGTATTATATAGAAGTTGTAATTTATTATTGAAAGTAAATACAAAATATTCTATAATTGCATGGCCAACTAATGATCGAGCTGCTAAAATTATCAGAGAATTTAATGCTTTAGGATTTCCAGGTAAGGATGAGAAGTATGAACATATACGTACAACTTTTTAATTGTTCTTGTTGGATACAGGTACAATTGGAGCGATAGATGGTTCACATATAAAAATAACTGCTCCTAAATTGAATCATAATTCACATGTCAATAGAAAAAATTATCATTCAGTACTATTGCAAGGTGTATGCGATAGTAATTTATTATTTACCGATGTGTACACTGGAGAAGTTGGTTCTATTCATAACTGCACTTTGTTTAAAAGATCTGATTTATATAAGGGTATAATAAGGAAACAGATCATTTTTCCAAACGGCAGCCATTTAATTGGCGATTTGGCATATAAATTAACTGAAACAATGATGGTAGGATTCAAAAATTTCGGAAATTTAACACTACGACAGAAAAATTATAATTTAATACTTAGCAAAAGTCGTGTCGTTATTGAGAATGCTTTTGGTCTATTAAAAGGAAGATTTAGACGATTAAAATTTTTGGAAACTGTGCGATTAGATTTAATATGCTTACTAATAATATCTGCTTGCATACTTCACAATATATGTATAATAGAAAATGATTTGTTGGAAGATATTTTAAATATTGATGAAGAAGCTAATGAAGAAAGACAAAACATTCCCAATAATGAAATGGATATTATAGTAGGTGAAAATAATTCCAATGCAATAATTAAAAGAAATAGCATTGTAAATGCGTTACCTATTATTATAAGGAACAATGAATAAACATTTTGGAAAATAAAAATAAATAAAAATGTAATATTTTGTTTTTTATTCACAAAAATATTATAATTATTGCACATGGAAAAATAAATATTTATTCTATGAATCACATTTTGAGTTTTACATATTATAACAAAAAATAAATATTCTTTAATACCTAACAGTAATTTACATTTTTTCTATCATTTTCTCGAATAGATCAAGAAAGCGATCCTGTCTCTTCATTTTTTCTTGGTGTCTTTCGTCAGTTTTATTTATCTTTGATTTCCTCTTCCGTGAGAAGGAAGATTCAAATGCCTCTTTGGTCTGCATTTCTTGTAAATCTGACTGGACTACCTCTTTGTTCGAACCGGTGGAGGTAGGCCGAATGGCATACCTCTTTGGTTGTAACGTTGGAACTAGAGCTTTGATGACCTATGTCTGAAACTGAAGTAGTTAATCCCTTCAAACTACTACAGGTTGCTATCGGTGTTATTTCTGGTTTCTTGTGTAAATAATTATGAATGGAATCAAAAAATTCCCATCTGCGTCTCCCCTTTCCTGATGTTTGATTGCACATTAAAATGCTTTTGTAAGTTCGTTTTAGTCCTTTCCACTTATTTTCGCATTGAAGAGCTGAAACCTCTGTAGCAAAATTTTTGCTACATATTGCAGCAATTTTTTTCCACACTTGTTTTTTAATTTCATTATTAAATGAAGCATCATGTTCTTTGATGGTATCTATTAAAAATAGAGTCTTGTTTGCAGACCACTTGATGTCATCGCAATTATTGGTTAACCCAGCCCGCAAATTAGTAGTTATATCGATATCACTGCTACAGACAGAAACAGTTTTGAAGCTATTAAAAAAATCTGCAAATAAATAATCGTACTTAATTTTAGTATTATCCAATGTTGTGATCTAACCTAATAATTAGAAAAAATGTCATACCTGTTGAAACATTATGATTCTGCATATGAAGCATCATTTCGTCCGCATTTTCCAATGAGAAATTGCAAATTTCACATATATAAATAGCTGTTTCAGCCATTTTCCTGTAAAACACAACTTATATTTAACTTTTACGCGCCAACCACCAAAACGCACCGCGTGCACACACCTCCGAGGTAGGGCATGTAGTGTGAGCACTGGCTACACTGCACGGGACTTACAGAACGTTTTCTGGTGTAATTAGTGTTAAAATTACTACATTACCGAACGACTAAAGTGCGTTTCGTGCACATAGTGTGTTCAGTGCGGAATTACCGAACGCACCTTTAATATTGATTTTTATTGTAATTCTTTTAACTTAAACAATTTTTAATATATAATTGTAATCGTATTCGTAATCTGCGATTATCAAATTTATTAATCGTAATCGGAATCGTAATCGTAAAAGTAAAATTGTTGCATCACTAGTGTTTACTAGACGTCATCCCACGGGCACTTAAATCTGTCGTGGAGAGAGCACTGCTTAAAACTAGAATCGAATCCGGGCTGTCCTAATCATAACTATAATAGCTTTGACTGCACGTAGGGTGTCGCTTGTGAAGCGCCCTCTACTATACAAATATCATCGTTATACCGAAATCTTCAAATAAAAAACAGATTGGCACAGTCCCAGAAATGTACGAGCAATAAATCTTGGTATTACGCAATAATAATTGACGTTGGAAGTGAAAATATGATGTGCATTAGACTGATCAGAGATTGGATAATGAGTTAGTATAGGGTGGCGAAATTGCTTACACTATAGTAACGTTAGAAATGTTGTAATCCCTAATGTAGCACCGACATCACCAGAATGCCACCGGTATTCCGTTCCAGTGATTTCGGTAACACGATCCCCCGAGACAGCGGGATGAGCCCAGTATAGCACGAACACGGCTTAACTATGTCGTCCCATTGCGTCGAAAATACACTCGATAAAAAGTCAAATTAATCAACGAAATTTATACAAATAAAAATTGATAATAATGCCTAAATAAAATAAAATAAATATATCATCACGGCATATTACCCATTTCTGGGTGTGCCAGTATCTACAACACATGTACACATCAGTAATGATGACGATATATTTTACCGTGTGGGCGCTTACCAGGCGTCACCTCACTGGCACTCATAGCTGGTGTGGAGAGTGCACCACAGGGGTCACTTTTGTGCCATTTAAAATTGAAAATATTTGGCGTCTGTCGGGATCGAACCCGGTTCCCCCAGGTTCGCGATGCGTCGAAAATACACTCGATAAAAAGTCAAATTAATCAACGAAATTTATACAAATAAAAATTGATAATAATGCCTAAATAAAATAAAATAAATATATCAAGGCATATTACCCATTTCTGGGTGTGCCAGTATCTACAACACATGTAGACATCGGTAATGATGACGATATATTTTACCGTGTGAGCGCTTACCAGGCGTCACCTCACGGGCACTCATAGCTGGTGTGGAGAGTGCACCACAGGGGTCACTTTTGTGCCATTTAAAATTGAAAATATTTGGCGTCTGTCGGGATCGAACCCGGTTCCCCCGGATTCGCGATAATAATGCCTGAGATCACTTTAATCGACCAATCGATCTTACATTCAGATCGATCAGTGTTTCTGCGGTCATAAATAAAGAATCAAATCCACTGATCTATGCAGCTACTAGATAATACCTAGCTGATCATCCGTCATATTGGAGCCAAATGAATGTTGTAAATTATGAATAGTGATTCTTGTCTAGTCTCGTGTTCAAGATTTCTCGTCTCGGCGAGACGAGACAGAAATGTAAAAAATATTTATGAGACGAGATATATTTACCGAGATTTCGATTCTCGAAAACTGTTTCGAGATTTCTCAGTTGTTATTTTTCTCATTAGTTATATTTGCAAACGTGTGAAATTTAACATATTTTTAGTGATATCTGTCTCTATTTAGCTAGGGCATTTTTGAACAAAAAGATACTAAAGTGTTTGACATTTTATCTGTCAGAATTTGTTAAACGTGCATTACACGATGAAGTTTTTCTTTTCAAGTGACTTGAAAAATTTTCTTTCTCGCACAATGACATGAGTGCAAGAGAGACATATGAATAGACTTTTAACGAAAAACTTTTAAAGAATAACTGGAACATGCGCTACTTTTTCATAAAAGTCCTTACAAATTTTGACTGTCAAATGTCATTTGTGTTGATATTTTTGATGCATACAAGTAGTGTCACAAGTGATCGATATTAAACTGAAAAATGGCAAAATGGGAGAGAAGTAATTGAAATCTAAATTTTGACACTTGGATATTTTAATTCACACAAAACTTGATCGTGTAAATATACTTTTAAGATCACTTATAAAGACATTTTTCAAGTCCCTTGAAAATAAAAACTTCATCGTGTAATCCACGCTTTAGCTAAGATTTTTACCGTTATTTTCTTTTTAATGTTTTATACTAGATTAAAAAATGCTAGATAAATATTAAATTAATAAAATTATAACATAATAATATTTGCACAAGTTTTAGCTTATAACAAATTTTGACAGATAAAACGACAGATATTTATCTTTTTATTCAAATTACTATTAATACAAAATTGTATAAATTTAATAATTAGTTTATGGGACCAAAATATACATATTAAATTTCCGTCGAGAAATCTCGACGAGAATCTCGGCCGAGACGAGACTCTATTAAACGAGACGAGACATAAATTTATGAATTTGAAATTGAAACGACACGAGATGAATTTCTCTTCACGTCTCGTCTTAACCAAATCACTAATTATGAAATAAAAGAAGATTTTAGAATTTTAGGCAACTATTTTTTTATAATTAAAAATAACTCCCATATTTGATATATATTGCTTATTTAAAATAATTATAAATCAATACAAATAATATAAATAATAAATATATGCATAATGTTTAAACTGTCAGAAAAATTAGTTCATTAGGTTAGATATTAATTTATTAATAATGTTATAAAACGAGAACGTTTTTATCAAGGATAAAAGCAGCAAATAATTCAATGTCATTATTCTGACAGTTCAAACTTTATACATTTATTTGTAATTTTGTGTCATTTCCATGGGTATAGTTCTCATCACCAAAAAATCGAGGGAGGATCATAAACAGTTTAACCGCCCATCCCTTAATTTCATAAAGAAACCTAAAACTTTTTCCCATTATAAATAATAAGACTGAATTCTGTCACTGTTTTGTACACAAAACCAAAGCAATTTGCGGTGCACCGTACTAAACTACTCCATTCTAGTTTTTTAGTATAGGGGCGGTTAAGCTGTTTATGACTGTGACTCGATTTTTGGTGACGAGAACTATATCACTACAAATGAGCAAGATTCATAAAATTTCTAATTCGAATTTACAGCTTACAAAACATGTAAAATAAAATCTTATTAGTGATTTAGGCACAGAATTTTATTACTTACACCCTTTATTTGAAACATTTTTGTGTAAAATTAATAGGTAACTATACAGCAAAATAAAAAACTATCATTGTATTTTCTATATAACATATTTCAAGTAGACACACGGTATATGATTCAAGCTTAATTTTGAGTTGAGTTTAATAATTGTGAAAGCTAATGATTATTAAATAGTTCAAAGTTATATCAATCTTTTTGACTAGGGCTCCAGTCTTTTCTTCTGCAATTTACTATTTACTAGACATTTTTTTCTTTTCTTAGGATTTGCGAATAATTTTTGAAAAACATTATTTATTATATGATTATTATAATTTATTATTCTAAAATATTTCAGAAAAACAAGAAAGAATACAGTTTTCTTAGATCTTTGAAGTTGAAAAAAAATATACATATGTGTATTCCATAAATAATAAAACAAATTAAAATATTTGCTTGTGAAATTTACAACCATTTCTAGAATGATTTGCACAATTTGAAGCATAATAACCCGTCATTGCGGATAATTTCTATAATTAATAATTCTGTAACACTGATATTAAATGATTGAAATTGGCTGAAAAATGGCGGACGAGTCAGCTGTGATTTATCTAGAAGCTATACATTGATCAATAAAATAAAAAAAATAAAAAAAAAAAACAAAGTTATTAAGTCCATTTTTAAGTCACCAGTAATTAGTTTGATAGTTTTAGTAGTTTTTTAATTCACAAGAAATAAATTTGTCAGCTTTGAAAGCCCTCCATTGTTCTAGCGTGACCCTCGTAGTTAGATAGGTGCGGAAGGCGGACCTACGTTCGCATACATTGCCTGTTTTTACCTTCCGTTACCTTTAAGTAAGGAAGGTATTGCCTTGTCAACAAATTCGATGGTGAGTTTTTCATGAATAAGCACGTTTTAAGGTCTCTAGAATACGATTTTACAGTTTTGCGATGATATCTGTATGTATGTATGTATGTATATATGTGTGTGTGTGTGTGTCTGTGTGTGTGTGTGTTGGGTGTGACAAAAATTTTTCCAACGATAACTCCAATAATACAATTCTAAAAATCATAATTTTTTTGTTTTCCTCTTCTTTACATCCATATGAAGAGCTAATTAGATTTTGATTATAATTGGTCAACTGGAAGTTTCCTTATTTGAAGTTCTTAACAGTTTTTCTCAAAAAAAACGAAGTTAAATATCATTTTTATCATTTTATGTGATTATCGCTATGAAAGAATATCTTATTATCTATATGGTTTGATTATACATTCAATAGAGTTAAAGAATTGTAAAGAGATGAACTTTCATAAATCAGCCAGCTTTGCCATAATCACGGAAACAGCTGATATATATTCAAATAATTCTAAATGACAGATGTCAGTATCCAGTGCAATTTCCATTAGGTACTGTATATTCATGTTATAATTTTATTGGATTTATAGAATCTTTTCCAATAAACTTTCGGTGCACGGAATTTGTAGAAAATAGTATATATACCATGAGTATTTTTTAACGTGAAACATTGGGTTTGTCATATCCATGGTTACGACTGTCCCATTTAAAATGAAACATAGGGAACAAATTTGACAGAAGTATTATATTTAAATATTGTAAGAAATTTAACGGAGTCAGAAAACTACTCGAGAGCACTAAACACATTTCGGGCACAAGGTGCACAAAATATTTTTTCTACAACTAAATTTATTTTTTAGAAAACAGGTATAATTATTTAAACATTATAATTAACCTCAAATAACATCTTGTCAATATGACATAACCGTTGAATTTTTCTATAAGTTACGATTGACATTTGATTAACAAAATGAAACATAGGGAATGAATTTGACAGAAGGATTGTATTTAAATATTGTAAGAAATTTAGCCAAGTCAAAAAATCACTCGAGGGATAGGTGCACACAATATATTTTCTACACTTAAATTTAATTTAGAAAGCAGTTATATTTATTTAAACAAAATGAACCTCTATTGACGTCTTGTCAAATGTCAAATTCGTTCCCTATGTTTCATTTTAAATGGCACAGGCAAATACATTGCTGTCAATCAAATGTCAAGTCGTAACCATGGATATGACAAACCCAATGTTTCACGTTAAAAAATACTCACGGTAGAATCATTTCCAAGGAACTTTTGGTATGGGATTTGTACAAAATATTTAGAACACTTAAATATCATTTTTGATATTTTATGTGATTATCACTATGAGAGAATATCTTATGGTTTGATTATACATTCAATAGATAGAGTTAAAGAATTGTAAAGAGATTAACTTTCATAAATCAGCCAGCTCTGCTATAATCATGGAAACAGCTGATATATTCAAATAATTCTAATTGACAGATGTCAGTGGCAAGTGCAATTTGCATTGTGTACGTTCGTATTATAATTTTATTGGATTTATAGAGTCTTTTCCATGTAACTTTCGGTATAGAATTTGTAGAAACTAGTATATGTTCGTGTTACAATTTTACTGATATATAGAATCTTTTCCAAAAATTTGTCCAAAATGCATGGAATTGACGGAAGGTAATGTGCTAGCCACATCAGATTTTTTTGATATACAATAATAGAAAAATAATCCAGTTAGGGGTGGATTAGAAGTTTGGTAATTCGAAGCAAGGATTTATTTTGGGCTTGTTTTAGTTGGGCCGCTTCGCAACTCGCGTTATTCAATGACGCACGCTCGTAGTCTCGCACGCACCGCTAACACCAACACTACGAGAACGTCCCCAACCCCCAACCCGCCCATCAATCTGCAATGTTAATCGGACTTTCACAATTCTATTATTCATGCAACATTCAATTAGGCTGCGATACGCTATACTGCCACTGCTACTGCTACTGCCTCTACGTACTTCCATTACCACCATACCATGCACGGTTGTTATATGTTATTTTCATAAATTCAATACCGCACTAGACTGTAATGATTATGAATTCTCATTCTCATTTAATCATCATACAGATTGCTTGTTATTTAATAAACATCTTATACATACGTACCAAATAGGAATACGAACGCGTGGCGGAGTATATGAAGATGAAGAGTAAGAGACCGGTTCAGCTCCGGGCGACGCGGGTTCGAATTTTCCCTGGGTCAAATTTGAAAATTACGGGGGTCACGCAAGAATTATTCAGAATAAGACACATGATTCATATCTTTTAAAATTTTATTTTAAATATGTTCAAAGTACACTGCTGAATAAAAATTGAGACATTTTTTTTTGTTATTATCTCGAGAACTATAAGAGCTACGACAGTGGCGCACCCAGGAATTTGGGTAGGGGGATCCACTATAAAAAAGACAAAAATTGTATTTTTTTATAAGTACTATATTAAATACCCCACTATAGAAGGCAACCTATTCTAGCACGAGTTCTCTGTTTGGGCGTTCATATATATTGTTTATTGCGTTCATTTATATTGTTTATTTATGAAAATAGTAGACAATTTTCATTATAGGATTTGTTATAGTGATGCGCCGAATATAATAGCTGAACGCTGAACAACCGAACACCGGACTTAACTGAATATTCGGCCTAATAGTCAACATTCAAGTTTGAACATAATTAGAACACAGCATACTTCATTTAAAAATATCTGATGTGGACACCACATGACTTCCTTGTACGCCTGTTACACTATATGTACATATTTTGTTAATAATTAAAATATGTATTATAACAGACCCAATCATAAAATTCATTTTTTTCAAGAAAAACTGATAACATCTTCACGTAAAGTATTACTTCCGGTTAGACTATTTTAAACAAAATCTATTAGGTTATTCCCATTGATATAAAAGTATTATACTCGTATACCAAATTTGAAAAGTTTTGGATTATATTTTAATATAGTTTTTCATTAAAATCTATTATAGGCTTCAAGTAAAGTACCACTTCCGGGTAAACCATTTTAACTAAAATCTATTGTGTTATTCCCATTGCCATAAAAATCTTATATATCAAATTTGAAAAGTTTTGGATTATATTTTAATATAGTTTTTCATTAAAATCTATTATAGGCTTCAAGTAAAGTACCACTTCCGGGTAAACCATTTTAACTAAAATCTATTGTGTTATTCCCATTGCCATAAAAATCTTATATATCAAATTTGAAAAGTTTTGGATTATATTTTAATATAGTTTTTCATTAAAATCTATTATAGGCTTCAAGTAAAGTACCACTTCCGGGTAAACCATTTTAACTAAAATCTATTATGTTATTCCCATTGTTATAAAAGTCTTATATACCAAATTTGAAAAGTTTTGCATTATATTTTAATATAGTTTTTCATTAAAATCTATTATAGGCTTCAAGTAAAGTACCACTTCCAGATAGACCATTTTAACTAAAATCTATTATGTTATTTCCATTGATATAAAAGTCTTATATACCAAACATGAAAAGTTTTGGTTTATATTTTAATATAGTTTTTCATTAAAATCTATTACAGGCTTCAAGTAAAGTACCACTTCCGCAAAGGGAGGTGCACAACTAGATGTTATAACAGTTCTAAATACAAAATTTTAACTTTCTACGGCTTCCCGTTTTTCAGTTATGCGAGATACGTACATACGTACGTACGTACGTACAGACGTCACGACGAAATTAGTCAAAATGGATTCAGGGATGCTCAAAATGGATATTTCCGTTAAAATCTGGAAACCGAAATTTTTCACGATTAGGTACAATACTTCCTTTACTTCGTACAAGGAAGTAAAAAATACCTGAACTTTTATATGTTGCACTCTTATTGGACCATCCGTTATAATCATTTTTAAATAAATTAAAACTACTTATATGACAAAATATTTTTGTTTTGAATGAATTATTAATTCCAGAAATAAACAAGAAAATCCCGCATTTCCGGTATGTATAACTGAATAATTCGGCTGTAACCGAATAAACAAAAAGTGGTCAAATTTGCCGAATACCAAATAATGACCGAATATCCGGCGCATATCTAATATTTTTGGTAGAATAGGTAGGTTGGTGACAGTGATTATTTTGTCTTTTGCTTAGATATTTTGTGTATTTAATGCAGTCACACCAATTTCAAAATAAATTATTATTATTATTATTATTATTATTATTATTATTATTATCATTATTATCTAATTAACCAACTTCGTAGCTCTTATAGTTCTCGTGATAATAACAAAAATTAAAATTAAAAATCCAAGTGTCCCATTTTTTGTCCAGCAGTGTAGTTCTCTTCCACAATAATATATTTTATTATTCTTTCCTTCCACTTGTTAAAAGCTTCCAAGCAATCTTCTTTTGGAATGCTGTCAAAAAATCACGAATTGCAACATCAATCTCTTGTTCAGACGAAAACTAATAGCCAAAAATCTAACAATACTATATCAAATGACTATGGACGTGTTTTTTTATCTTTATAGTTTTTTTTGCAAAAAAAAACTGAATATTGAGGCATCCCTATGTTCTCTGGTTAATTCCATATTTTTACTCACAACGATGCTTTCAAAAAAAATTACCTAAACTACTTACTACTAACTTAATTTTGGCATAACCAATTAATTTAATTAATATCAAATGACAGATAAAATAACTGCTTAAAATGATAGTGTAAATTTTGTTTTCCAAGACCTTCCTGATTTGTCCTTAATAATTCTAGCGGAACCCTTGTATTTTTAATTTACAAATCGCAGAGAAGTAACCTCTAGGATGCTCTCTCTGCAATAGCGTCATTGATCTGGTAAATTCATAATTTAATAACATTACACCATAATATTATTTGTCGCAAATACTTGCGACGGGTACAGCTAGTAAACCATAGTATTCTTTGCGAAAGAATGGCATTGCGCAATAAAAAGTGTATGATTATTGACGGCATACGTAAATGAAGTAGTTTCTTTTAGGCACACACGTTGTAGAATCCGTTCATAAGATGACGTATGCCGTAACTCTGTTCAGAAAATAATTTGGACCTGTCAATATAGTTCGTATACATTGGCGCCATTGGCGTGTGTTTTAGCATTTTTACTTCCTTGTACGAAGTAAAGGAAGTATATTGTAATAGCGAAAAATTTCGGTTTCCACATTTCAACGAAAATATCCATTTTGACCATCACTGAATCCATTTTGACTGATTTCGTCGTGACGTCTGTACGTACGTACGTATCTCGCATAACTGAAAAACGGGAAGCCGTAGAAAGTTAAAATTTTGTATTTAGAACTGTTATAACATCTAGTTGTGCACCTCCCGTTTTGGTCATTACATAACTTTCGGAAGTGGTACTTTACTTGAAGCCTATAATAGATTTTAATGAAAAACTATCTTAAAATATAATCCAAAACTTTTAAAATTTGGTATGTAAGACTTTTATATCAATGGGAATAACATAATAGGTTTTAGTTAAAATGGTCTATCCGGAAGTGGTACTTTACTTGAAGCCTATAATAAATTTTAATGAAATACAATATTAAAATATAATCCAAAACTTTTCAAATTTGATATATATTACTATTATATCAATGGGAATAACATAATAGATTTTAGTTAAAATAGTCTAACCGGAAGTGATACTTTACTTGAAGCTGTTATCAGTTTTTCTTAAAAAAAAGGTGTTATTTTGATTTTAGAAATAAATGCTTCAAATAAAAGTTTTAGAGAATTGAATTCTGCGCCTATAAACCAAAACTTTTCAAATTTGGTATATAAAACTTTTATATCAATGGGAATAACATAATAGATTTTAGTTAAAATGGTCTACCCGGAAGTGGTACTTTACTTGAAGCCTATAATAGATTTTAATGAAAACTATATTAAAATATAATCCAAAACTTTTCAAATTTGATATATCAAACTTTTATGTCAATTTAAATAACATAATAGATTTTAGTTAAAATGGTCTACCCGGAAGTGCTACTTTACTTGAAGCCTATAATAGATCCAAAACTTCAAATTTGGTATATAATACTTTTATATCAATGGGAATAACATAATAGATTTTGGTTAAAATAGTCCAACCGGAAGTGATACTTTACCTGAAGCTGTTATCAGTTTTTCTTGAAAAAAATAGTGTTATTTTGATTTTATTAATAAATGCTTCAAATAAAAGTTTTAGAGATTTGAATTCTGCATCGAAAAGTATGATTTAATTAGCTCTTTGTATAAGCGTGATATGTAAATTTAAAAATTATGTACTTGTTGGTTTTTGTAATTAAGTTTGCTATGGATTAGGACAAAAAATAACAAAAAAATAAAAAAATTAATGTTAATGTCAAATTATGTCAAATACGTGCAATTTTATAATTGGGTCTGTTATAATACATATTTTAATTATTAACAAAATATGTATAGTTTAACAGGCGTACAAGGAAGTCATGTGGTGTCCACATCAGATTTTTATGTCTCGTGTTAATTTACTTGATTTATCAATTAAAAAACCTATCGAAAAGGGCTAGAATAATGGTATTGTTTGCATGTGCGTTTCTTGATGCATAAAAAGATCGTTTCTTAGTCGGTGTCAACACAAATTATCTATAAACGAAATATTATTGCGCAATGTCATTCTTTCATGAAGAATGTACTTATATTGAACCTTTTGGTGTAAGAGGTATAGGTATGATCGAAAAAAGTAAAAATCAATTATCTCAAACCCTCAGTTGTCTTGAAATTCATCATCTGAAGACAACTAGATCAGGGGGTAAAGCTGAAGGCGTTCCACCCTTTTGAAGGCGTGGCAGTTGATACAGAGGGCGCGATATTAAATTAAATTATAACACAATTATTATTATTTCAATTTTTAATTCAAATCAAGCAGGGTTCGAGATTAATTATAATGAAAATCCATCGCGTAATTGGATGTGGATATATACACGTTTATGTGTGGTCTGTCGACAAAAGTGTACATTTCCGTAAATATAAATCATATTTCGGAGAGAAACACACAAAGGTCATAGCAAGTTGAGAGAATAACAATCATTTTTTTAGTGTGGCATTTTCGTGGCTAGGGACCAGCTAATCCAGAGATGTAAGGGGTGCATTCGATCGGTATAACGAAGGGGGCGACAAAATTGAGAATTGAATTGTCAAATTAAAAACGAATATAAAATCAACACAGTTTATTATATTTATGAAGCCCTAACTGAAAATGGTTACAAATATAACAATTTTAGCTTTAAGGGAGAATTATATACAATGATCAAAATAGTACATTATGCAACGAGTTCATATTAATAGTCATTATACATGAGTTTGAGTTGCATATGCTATTTTTTATATGACAATTCATAATAATTAAAAAAAATAAATATATCATCACGGCATATTACCCATTTCTGGGTGTGCCAGTATCTACAACACATGTAGACATCGGTAATGATGACGATATATTTTACCGTGTGGGCGCTTACCAGGCGTCATCTCACGGGCACTCATAGATGGTGTGGAGAGTGCACCACAGGGGTCACTTTTGTGCCATTTAAAATTTGAAATATTTGGCGTCTGTCGGGATCGAACCCGGTTCCCCCAGATTCGCGACCAGACACTCAGGCACGCGGCCACCGGACCCCATAAAAGAATAAATTACTGATAACGAAAATCTGTATCATAATGATGAGTCCATGTTTGCACAACTAGCCGTTTGCAGCGAGTTTTACAAAGGACGAGTGCGATAACAGACCTTATGGTTTTGGTCAAAAAATTCGGTGGTGAGTTTTTAATGAATAAGCACGTTTTAGGGTTCAGAATACGATTTTACTAGATTTACGATGATTATCTATATATATATATATATATATATATATATATATATATATATATATATATATATATATATACAGTGTGTCCCATTTACAAGTGCCACCATTGGGATCTCGAGAACTATAAGAGATGCGATGTCGGTTAAATGTAACTTTTTGTGCGCCTTTGAGAGGCCATCTCAGATGTGCTTTTGTTTTTCCAAAAATTCTCATAGGGCACTAGATAATGACGAAAAACTGATTATTGTTGATTTTTTCTTTTTCAAATAACTTCTAAACTATTGGTAATTGAGAAAAATGTTTCAAATATAAAAGATAGATATTTTTATTAACTAACCAGTGGCGTACGAAACAAATTTTTATATTGGTAAATTTTCGAGATATAACACAAACTTATATCTTTACAATGTTGTAAGAGTTATTATGTTTTATATTTGTTTTGCTTCCAAAATTATTATTTTTTCCTTATTTTGTATTAAATTTACAATTATTTTGAAAATATTGGTAGATTTCTATTTAGATATACTCCTTGTATTTAAATAATTTATTTCGTTCCATTTAAAAAAATATAAGTTTGTGTTATATCTCGAAAATTTACGGATATAAAAATTTATTTCGTACGCCACAGGTTAGTTAATAAAAATATCTATCTTTTATATTTGAAACGTTTTTCTCAATTACTAATAGTTTAGAAATTATTTGAAAAAGAAAAAATCAACAGTATTCAGTTTTTCGTCATTATCTAGTGCCCTATGAGAATTTTTAGAAAAACAAAAGCACATCTGAGATGGTCCAAACGCGCACAAAAAGTACCATTTAATCGGCATCGTATCTCTTATAGTTTTCGAGATCCCACTGGTGGCACTTCTAAATGGGACACACTGTATATATATGTGTGTGTATGTGTGTGTGTGTGTGTGTGTGTGTGTGTGTGTGTGTGTGTATGTGTGTGTGTGTGTGTGTGTGTGTGAGTGAGTGAATGTGTGAATGTGTGTGTGTGTGTGTGTTGTGTGTGTGTGTAACAAAAATTTTTTCGACGATAACTCCAACACTACAATTCTAAAAATTATAATGGGGAAGTTTAGCATGGTAAAAATTCTACATAACATACTATTTTCTCACAAATATAACACAAATGACTGCTGAAATTGAAATTAAAAATAGAAAATTAATGCTCCATTTATTTATAATTGATATTTTTTTGGTAAACTTTAAGTACGTCACAAGTCAGTTATGCGCAAACTCAGAGAGAACGGTGAAATCGAACAACTTGAACGTAGGTCGTAACAAAGCGTAAAAGCGCTTCACTGGTAACCGCAACTGCGTGCGTCAGTGTATAAGTCGACATACGTTGCGCCAAGCCTCTACCGACGTCATCACAGCTTAAAATCGGCTTTTCCGAAAAATCTGGGCATTTTTGACAAAAATAAAACATGTTACATCATTTTCCAAGTCATTTCCCATGGAATAAAAAATAAAAAAAAAATCGCTAAACTTCCCCATTCTTTCGTATTTTTGTTCTTTACATCCATATGAAGGGCTGATTAGATTTTAGTTATAATTGGACAACCGAAAGTACCTTTATATGAAGTTCTTAACAGTTTTTCTCAAAAAAAGCAGTTAAATATAATTTTTTGACATTTTTGTTATTATCAATATGAAAGAACATTTTATTGTCTATAATTACGATTTGATTACACATTTTCCTTCATATTCAATAGATATAGAGTCTAATTGACAGATATCACGGTCAAGTGCAATTTACATAGTATATGTTCATGTTATAATTTTATTCGATATTGTATGGAATTTGTAGAAAATAGTATATGTTCGTGTTATAATTTTACTGGATATATAGTATCTTTTCCAATGATATTTCAGTATGGGATTTTTATGAAATACATAGAATTGACGGAAGGTAATGTGCTGGCCACATCAGATTTTTTTAAAAATGTGAGTTGTCAAAAATATATCTTCCCGCTAACTTCACAGACATTTATCTCTCAGTTTTGTAAGCAGCCATAGCAACTCTAACTCTAGAAAACAAAAAGCGTCAAAAACAGTGCGGTTATAGATCTTCTTAACGACGTATTTTTAATGCTTTTGTAATCATTAGATCGCCGAAATATAAAAATTATAGTTTGCTTTAAATATTGACGTAATTTTTTAAGTAATTACTCCAATATATTCATGGGTCATGCTAAAAAGATTGAGAATAAGAAAATAAGGTTATCCATGAAAAACAACATTTTAAACAGTTATTTCTCTGTCATTCGAAATTAAGTTGCGAAAGTTAAGTTAGAATTCAGTAATTTTTTAAGGAATCGTTGTGAGTGAAAATACGGAATTAAAGAGGGATCATTTTCCAATTATGATTTTTGATTTAACAGATTTGGCAATTTTAAGTCATCAGAAATAAATTTGACAGCTTTGGCAATTTTTAAGTCTCCCAGATATCATAGTTTGAAAGTATTCCAAGAAAGATTAATTATAAGTTTTAAAGAAATTGAAGGAAAAAATGATGAAGCCTTGGAGTGTGTTATTATGGAAGGAAATTATTTAATATTATCATAAGACAATCTGTTAACGTACGTGTCCAACAAACATGTTTTTTATACTATTTTTTCTATTGAGATAATTTTACAATAAGATTTTTAAAATATGCGACTTGTCAAAAATATGACTTGGTGTTTTTATTTGTCAGTTATATTGGTAGCGCTTGCCGCTAACAATTGAAATTTTACATTTTGACAGTTTGTGTATTGCGTGTTGTGAATTTTATCTGATTGTATACATTAATACATTAGAATAAGAATAAGAATATTTATTGAGCTCTAATATACATACAAGTATTTACACAAGTCAGTAAAGAGAGAAATATTACATCGAAAGAAAAATTAATAAACAATTTTCAAATTACATGTTTTTCATTATTTCCATAAATTCAGATGTTGTAAATGGCGCATTTTCCATAAGTATTTGTTTTATTGTAATTTTGAATTCCTTAATATTCAAATCACGAATAAAGTTAGGCAAGGAATTATAAAGCTGTATAGCATAGCAATTTACACTATATTTTGATTTATTAAGCGTAAATAAGGATGATGAATATTGTATCAAACAATACGCATAAAGATCTTAACGACGTGTTATCAGTGCTTTTATAGAACACCAAAATAGAAAAAAACATATTTAAAATAAAATTCTAAAACTACGAAATATGTATCTATTCTCAATAATCCTAATGTGACTTTCCTATATAGAATTTTTAGATGAAAAAAATGAAGAGAAATGCTGCAAAATTGGTGTTATATTCTATATGCTTGATTAAAATGTAAAATCAAAAATAGTGCTTGTTTTGTATACAAGAGGTAGTGCGTAGTGGGCTAAAGTATTTTGATTTATATGTCGGCTAAACAAAATAAATAAAAATATTAATAAATAAAGAAGGAAGTTTTTTGCAAATACTTAAAAAAACGTTCCAATGACATTTACATCCCTTTCAAACTATGTAAGTGCTTCGATTGTAGAATACAGCACAAAATAAAACGCAAATTAATACGTAGATGTCATATAATCATTAGGGTTATCATAGTAAATTGTCTGTGTACATTAAGTACAAAAGAGGGTAACACCAAGTACTCGTATAACAATTAATTAAAATGAAAGCACACATTACTTAGTAAAAATTGATTGTCGTTTGTGTAATTTGTAATTCATAAATTTGAAGAAAAATTAATAATTTTTTATTTATAAAAGCATATGAACAACAAGGAAATTTGAAATGAGTCTCCCAAGAGGATACAAATAATAAAACGTGGTGAGAAAACACTTGGATTCAACTAACTGTACTACCAATTTGGTAGGGCGAAACAAGCAATCGGAAAATGCAGAGAGCGGAGGGCGAAGAGAAAATACAACCACCAAAGCAACTGCTTTACTTTTCTACATTTCCACAAAAATATGTATGGACTATCCAACGAATCAAGCGGTTTACGTCATCATTTAGGGATTTTTGAAATTTTCTTTATATTTTTAAATATATTTTATTAGCGGTATTTTATTGATTTTTAGTTATTATCATGTAGGTATTTGAAACCTTTAATAGAAATAATGAGGTCATGCACTACTTTTTTATTATAACTTTAATCGATAGAGTAGTGAAAAATAATAAACCCGTATTTTTTTATTTTTCCTCAAATCGATCTTTAATCATGACAAAATTGTAATTGAAAATGACATTTTTTAAAATGGGGCTGCTAGACTCCAGCTTCGTCCCTTGTCCAATGACGTCGCAAAGTGAAAGGAATGACCATTTTGATTTTCACACTGTTTCTAAACGTCAAAGTGACATTTAAAGATAACCAGAAATTTATGAAAGTAAACCTAGATGAAGCGTTGTTTCGTGCCAAAATAAAGAATAAATAATATGTATTCTGCAATATATTCAATGTCTCACATGCGTTTATAACCTTCTAGCGTTTAATCACAAATCAAAAGTGAAAGAAACATTTGATGTAACGTGTAGATAAGTTCACGCCTAATGAAAATTATATTTATAAAAGTGAACAGAACGATGTTATATTAATATATTATAGCATATTTAGATATGTAATCCTTAATTTATAGTTTATATATATTTTTCTTTTAGAAATTATGCGTCCATATAAAATGTCTGTTTGAAATGAGTCTGAACCTGGTTCGGAACGTTGTGACGATAAAATATGGCTAGTTTTTGCAACTTTTTAAAAATATCATATTTTAAAACGATTTTATACAACAAAAAATATAAATAAAAAATTATTTAATCATACTGAACGATAAATTAGACTATCCTTCTTCGATTTAAACAGAAAAAAGGTGAATTTTTTTTTTTGCATGACCTCATTGTATTTGGAAATTGTATTATTATTTAGTAAAATTTTGTTAATTTTTGCAAAATGACGTTTGATTATATTTTTTGTATATATATATTGGTGATTCTGAACATGTATATTACTAAATATTATTTGTCTACATTATACTTTTCAACCTGTATTGTGATTTCATTTTGTTTTTTGTTTTGTTGTTCATTGACAAAATGTCAGTTGCTCTGTCATGTCAAATTCAAGAGCTTGTAGTCAATTTATTCAGTTATTTTGAAAATGAAAAATAGATTGGTGGGCTCTTACTTTCACTGAATTGAAATATTGAGGTAATATTTTGTTCTATTTGTTAGTAATAATTTGAAAATTAAATATATATATACAGCGTGTGGCAAACGCTATACGGAATGTACAGAAACAGTGAGAAATATTCTGTATTTTTTTAAGGATCTCACGTAATACTAGATAATTTGTTGCAAATACTACGAGAATGAAGTATTTATAGCGGCGGACGGCGTATCCTTCAGAAAATTTTAAATAAAATTGGATATTTGGATTTATGAGGCAATCCGCAGATCATATTTTAATCCGTTTTACATGCTTATGTAAACTTTTTAACACATGACGTCATAGTTTCTAGTGATATTGTATTTATGACGTAAACCGCTTGATTGGCTGGATAGCCCATAACATGAAAATGTGATGTGTAACCATAATATTCAAATAAAGTAATAATAATACAAAAATATTTACATTGGGGTATTCTAATATTTCTTTTATTTTCTGAAACTTTCTAGTGTTTCACAAGAGTCTTGCATTTTTCTTGTTCTTGTCTTGTTCTTGCATAAAATGCAAGACAAGAACAAGACAAGAGTTATATAGTTCTTTGCAAGACAAGACAAGAATCTGCCCTGCAAGAAAAGTGCAAGAATAGCAAGATTTTTTAGTATTTTCTTGCATTCTTGCACTCTTGCAATATTATATTGTAATTCAATATATCAACATTTTATTATAGGTTTTACCGCTAGCTAAGCTGACATTAATCGGAAAAGCTAAAAAGGTTTTAGTACCAATTGACAACCGGAAGTAGTAGTTTCTTAAAAAAATCTTCTAAATATTATATTTTGAAAATTTATAGTACAAAAAATAATAAAGAGCATTAAGTACTCAATCTGATTTAAATATTTTTATTATATCTTCTATAGATTTAGAGATAAAAAATCTGATATGGCCAGCACATGACCTTCTGCTAATTCGATGTTTAAAATTGCAATGAGCTTGGAGTAAAATATCACTTTATCGTTTGTAAACAAAATCTAATTTGTTGTTCCAATAAATAGAAAAGTCTTTAATAAGAAATTTTATATTATATTTTATCAAGTTTGTTTTTTGAAAATCTGTTAAGAGCTCTTAGTTAAGAACCACATCCGACTTATCATATATACTCAAAATCTAATGTTGTTTTCAATCATATGCGAGTTTTAAAATCAAATTTGAGAAGTTTTTTTTATCATATTTTAATACATTTTTTCAAGGAAATCAGTTCAGAGCTGCAAGTAAAGTACCACTTAAGGTTTTCTAATATTAACAAGAATCTAATATGTTGGTTTCATTAATATAAAAGTGTTAAATACAAGATTTGAAAAGTTTTCAATTATAGCATAATACATTTTTTCACGAAAATCTCTTAACAGCTTCAAGTAAAATATCACTTCCGATTTAAATATGTAAAACTGAAAAGTTTTGGGTTATATTTTAATATAGTTTTTCATTAAACACTGTTATGGGTTTCAAGTAAAGTACCACTTCCGATTGTCCAATTTTACCCAAAATCTAATAAACTCTTTATATTGATGCAGAAAGCTTAAATACGGAATTTTTTTTTGGAAGTTTGATATAACAGTTATCGCGAAAGAAAAAAATCGTCACACACACATCACATCATTATAAAAAAAATCTGATGTGGCCGGCACATGACTTCCCGCCAATTCCATGTTTGAAATAGTAATGAGCTTTAAGTTAATTATAGCCAAAATCTAATATGTTGTTCCCACTGACATAGAACTAAAATTGAAAAGAGTTTTTCATTAAAAACTGTTGTGGGCTTGAAATAAAGTACCTAACACTCCGATTATCCAATTTTACTCAAAACTATTTATATTAATGCAGAAGCTAAAATACGCAAAATAGAAATTTTTGGAAGTTTGTTATAAGAATTATCGTAATATAACCAACGGTTTGGCAGCTAATAGGGGAACCCCAAACAAGTCTAAATAATGTAACATAACGCGCACGCGCAAATGTGCAAGACAAGAAATATGTAAGAGTCTTGCAAGCAAGACCTAAATTTTTGTTATAAGTATAATTTTGACGACACATTATTGCTATCTTTTTCTCGCAGCCTATTTAGAGTCTGGTGCGAGAGAAAGATAGCAATAAGTGTCGCCGTCAGGGGCGAGCCGTCACAGGGTGCAATGTGTGCGTCGCACACGGGCGACACCTGGTTAGGGACGACACGACAAGCAACATTGTATATATTCTAATAAGACTTAATTTTATTAATTATTTGTTTTAAAGTACTAACTGATTAGGCAGACATACATTCATATTGCATGTGCAGTATGTAAATTATGTCTATTGGCAACTCCAAATTAAGCATGAGACATCCAACGGGAATATTAGAATTAGTGAAATACAGATACTAACGCCATTTCAAATTTTCAAAACAATGACACCAATGAATTTTTAAAATCCTGTAAAGATTTAGCATTTCTGTTAACTGACAATACAAGAAACGAATCAGATATTAATGACATTGAATTATTTGAAGAAATTAATATATTAAAATATTCACTGAAACCGAATACGATTGCATATAAAGTTCTAGAATATGAGCTACAAAGCGACTTATGTTCTGCTTTTCCCAATATTTTAATTGTTATTAGAATTTTTTTAACATTACCCGTATCTGTTGCTTCTGGTGAACGCTCTTTTTCCAAATTAAAAATTATAGAAAAATATCTAAAGGGTTCAATGGACCATACAGATTGTTGAATTTAGCTATGATTTCTATAGAGCATGAAATATGTGAACAATTAGAAATACATGAACTAATTTTCTGACTTAAAACCAAACGCGCCACAATAATTTAAATGTATACAAACTTTTAAAATTTCTACTTGTTACCTTCCGTCACCTTTAGGTAAGGAAAGGTATTGTCTTTGGTCAAAAAATTCGATGGTGAGTTTTTAATGAATAAGCACGTTTTAAGGTCTCTAGAATACGATTTTACAGTTTTGCGATGATATCTCTCTGTGTGTGTGTGTGTGTGTGTGTGTGTGTGTGTGTGTGTGTGTGTGTGTGTATGTGTGTGTGTGTGTGTGTGTGTGTGGGTGATAACTTCAATACTACAATTATAAATATTATAATTCTTTCGTATTCCTCTTCTTTACATCCATAAGAAGAGCTGACTAGATTTTGGTTATAACATTGATTTTATATACTACGTAGTATATAAAATCAATGGTTATAATAACCGGAAGTACCCTTATTTGAAGTTTTTAACAGTTTTCCATAAAAAACGCAATTTTTTTGACATTTTGTTATAAATTTTAAAGAAAATACTCTTCTCTATACGGATTGATTATAGATTTTCCTTCATATTCAATAGATATAGAGTTAAAGCACTATAAAAAGAGATTAACTTTTAAAAATCAGCCAGCTTTGCTAAATTCCACTAATTCCCAAATAATTCCGGTAATTCCCAAGGAATTCCAGTAATTTCCAAGTAATTCCGGTAATTCCAAGATAATTCCACTAATTCCAAGCTAATTCCGGTAATTCCAAGGTAATGCCGCTAATTCCTAATTAATTCCGCTAATTCCTAGGTAATTCCGATAATTCCCAGGTAATTCCGATAATTCTCAGGTAATTCCGCTAATTCCTAAGTAATTCCGGTAATTCCTAGTTAATTCCGCTAATTCCGCTAATTCCTAAGTAATTCCAGTAATTCCCAAGTAATTCCGGTAATTCCCAGGTAATTCCGGCAATTCCTAAGTAATTCCGCTAATTCCCAGGTAATTCCGGTAATTCCTAAATAATTCCGCCAATTCCCAAGTAATTCCAGTAATCCCGCTAATTCCCAGGTAATTCCAGTAATTCCTAAGTAATTCCGCTAATTCCCAAGTAATTCCAGTAATTCCTAGTTAATTCCGCTAATTCTTAAGTAATTCTAGTAATTCCCAAGTAATTCCGGTAATTCCGCTAATTCCTAAGTAATTCCACTAATTCCCAGGTAATTCCGGTAATTCCCAGGTAATTCCTAAGTAATTCTACTAATTCCCAGGTTATTCCGCTAATTTCTAAGTAATTCCGCTAATTCCCAAGTAATTCCAGTAATTCTAAGGTAATTCCGGTAATTTTCAGGTAATTCCGCTAATTCCCAGGTAATTCTGCTTATTCCCTGGCAATTCCGGTAATTCCGTAATTCCCAGGCAATTCCGCTAATTTCCAGGTAATGCCCATTATTCTCAGGTATCGTGCTAAAAATCGCATATCAAGATTGTTGTAAATGACCACGTTTTAAGGTCCCTAGAATTCAATCCATTTTCACGATGATGTCTGAATGTGTGTGTATGGATTTTGTTGACGCTCTAACTCAAATACTATCACTCAGAAAATTCTGAAAGATTGTAGGTCGACCCTATTCTAATATAGAAAGAAACTATTAGATTTTGGTGTAAATCGGATAACCGAAAATGGCACTTTACTTGAAGCTCATAATTGTTTTTCTTCAAGAAATATCATTAAATGCCATTTTTTTGCATTTTATGTCATTATAAAAATGAAAAATTATTGAGTTTTCTACAGGTATACATTCATACTTTTTCTATATATTTTACAGTTACATTTTAAAAAAATAATATTTTTTATAAATCCCAGAGCCTATGTTTTATAGATAAACACGATTTCTTTGTTACACAGTAAATAAAGCAATACTTATACGCAAAGGAACTTAATATAGTTTGCAGCATTAGTAAATATATGTAGGTATATATTTAAGTTAATAAAAATTAAATAGCGGGAGGTTTTGGGTTGGCCACATCAAATTTTTTTTTTTTGGTTGGTCAAAAATATTATCTAACGAAATCAAAGATTTTTTTTTTTGATCCTTAGTTTAGAAGTAGAAATAAATTAGAAAACCGTGAACGGTAATATTCTGTATCCTTCTTTATTATCTTTGTTCCTTAAAACTACATTTCACAATCAATTTTGACTTGACTTTTGAAAACGCTTGTTTTAAAATAAAGTAAAATGTCACTTTTTAAATTTATTATTTGATTAATCTCGTTGACAGTCTACTTCTCTGTCATTTTTGCTTTTGGCAATGAAAACAAACAACTCAACAGGTTAGAATCTGTCAGAATATTCCCTCAAGGAGCATTGCGCATGTCTGTTTCCATTGAGCAACATCGAGCTTCGCACGAAAATCAAACAGGTTTGATATATCAAACAAGTCGACAGTACACGATCTTGCGCGATTGTCATCAATGCATGCACTGTGACCATGTGCAGTGTTAAACTCAGGTTTGTCTTTTACTCGATCATACTCGATCGATATTGATTGTTCAGCGTGACTGTGTGACCATGAGCTAACTTAACAATACCCTTCGTCATTAGTTAATATTTTTACCATTCGCTAAGTATTAACTACCAAAAGGGCATATATTACAAATATTTCAGAATTAAGTGTTTTTTAGTGTTTCCTAAAAACCTGTTGTATTACAGATACGAGTTAAATTAAAAACAAATAAGAATTTTCAATACTACGAATTGCTTCGGAATTAAATAAACTTTCGTTTAAAATAATAATAAAAAAATAAGAGCGGAGGACCCCATTGTCACGTACCGTGCACAGATAACATACGACCACCACTGCGCATAAGTACAAAAGCAAGAAAAAATCATTTACGTCATCTATAGATGCGCGAAGTGATGACGTAGTGATGACGCAGAGTCACAAATATTCTAGGCAGTGGGTGCCATTTTATTCTTTACCTCTTTCGTGAAAGCGTATTTGACTTCAATGGGGTATTCCACTCAATTTTTTTTATTATTTAAAATTAAACTTCATTCAGTTTTGAAGCAATTCATAGTATTAAAAAATCTTAATTGTTCCTAGTTTCAGAGTATTTTATTTTCGAGAAATCAGTGTAACGTCACATTTCCTCTATACTTGTCTTTCTCACACACACTGCTCTAAGTACGCTGCGAGAGAAGGATAACAATTGTATGACGTCAATTTTCCCTTTTAGCAAATGTGAAATATCTCGTAAAGTGATTATTTAAAAAATGTTTTCATTGTTTTAACTATTATTTATTGAGCCATACTTTATGTTAAATTGAAATTTTCTTAATTTTGTTGTTATGGTGGAATACCCCATTGTTTTTTATATTTATTTTAGTTGATTATTACAAATTATTTTTAAATGACATGTAAATATGCAAAAAAGACTTTTTTAAATACGTATTTACTGCGTTTGCTTTGATTTTCATTTAGTAGATGCATATGACGTAATTCAAAAATAATGCAAATACCTTTCATATAGATGGTTAGTATAAAAAAAATTAAATTAAAAAAAATTCTCTTTTGGGTACAAAATTTAGGTAAATTGCTTGATAGATATTAATCATCAAATGATGCATTTTCATTAGAATTAAACGTCAGAATAAGACACGAACGACACCAGCTTGTCACGTGACAAGCGGGACTGTTGCTATGACAACTAAGGGCAATGCAAAAATTGGTTTCTGCGCTGATGACGTAAATGGCCTTTTTTACGTGACGGCCACTCTACATTGCGATGTTTATACGAATCCGTGCTATTAGTTTTCGAATGAAATGTTTATTTTTATACCTAAGGAAAGTAAAAGGTAGATTTTTCGATGAAAAGAAAGTTTAACATTTTAAAAATATTTATTTGTTTATTTTTCTTAAAAGATTAAAATTGTTACCAATTTTGAAATTATTTGTAATATTGTATTTTATTATTATTATTATTATTACTACTACTATTATTACTATTATTATTACTATTATTATTACTATTACTATTATTATTACTATTATTATTACTATCATTATTATTACTATTATTATTACTATTATTATTATAATTATTATGTTATTATTATTATTATCATTATTATTATTATTATAATTATTATGTTATTATTAATTATGTTACAATTATATTCTTTTTTTTGTCGTTTTACTATTTTTGAGAAATGGTTAATATAATTTTAAATGGTAAGGGGATAGTGAATTATCCCACTTTTTTCAGTAAAATAAGCCATTGACCAACTACAGACGCTAATGATTGCCAGGACGCTCTATATACTCTTCAGGATTTTTGGTGTGGAGGTGGTGTCCTATCCTATCTGCCAAATACATGTGCTGACGCCTCTCGTGGTTTTATGTAAGTACAAAATAATTTACGTCACAAACCTAGTAGAGGGCACTATATTAAAAAATAAATAAATAGGATTTTCTTAAATGGCCTATATATATATATACTATAGTTAAAAAGTTATTTCTAAATACAATATAACTCTTAAAAATTGGTTTTATGTACCAATGTTTTTGGGAGGAATTAATATAATAGTGCCATCTATTACATTGATTTGAACTATTTCCTATGTACAGGCCTGTCATTGGACATAAATCTGTAAGAGGTATGGCGTGGGAGGTTACTAGTGTTGTTAGTACATTCCACTAGCAAAATTCTATAAAAATTGTAGGGGGTTATTCAAAACGAAATTGTATATTATACTTATAGCATAAAACGCAACAGTTTTTCATGTGATAGATATGTATATTATAAATAAAAACATACATAGAATTTTTATTTTAATTTTAAATTATATACTAACAATTTCATATATTTATTTACATGTGAGTCATAGTGCCATGGTTGTAATTTCATACAGAATGTACATTTGAAATTCGCGGCAAAAACCTTAAAATTGATTCGTTATGCACTTCATACGGAGGGATTAATTAAAATTCTACAGGTAAGTATAAATTTTGTTTGTATATTAGGGTGGGGAATGGAATATTTAGAACGCATCATTGGGAGTTTACAGCAAAAGTTGATATATGTCTTTTTTAAATATTTCAGATCATATTTAAAGTTTGTCAAAAAAAGCAGGTTTTCAAATTTTTTTCACAAATTTTAAATATAAGAAGGCAATGATAAATTGATAAAAAATAATAAATTAATAATTGTTCCACAGTTATATTATTTTAATAACAGTTTTGAATATTTTGATGTCAATACATGACTCGTACCATTTTCGTAAATTCATATTTTGATATTTAAGTGTTGCTTTTCAAAGTTTCAACATACATAAGAAGGCATTGATAAATTGATAAAAAATAATTAATTAATAATTGTTCCACAGTTATATTATTTTAACAACAGTTTTGAATATTTTGATGTCAATACATGACTCGTAACATTTTCGTAAATTCATGTTTTGATACTGTGTTACTTTTCAAAGTTTCAACATACAACTAAAATGCATAAAACGTTGATAAAATAAGATAATGTAAAAGCAATGTAATGTTCAGAGATCAGATATTATTAGCTACTAATAACCTTGAAAAATGCATTTGGTGTTCAATGGATACTTGTCGAACAGTCGACAACCTTTTCATCGAATGATAGACAACTGCTACCATTCCTACTTTTTCCGGCAGAGCAGCCCATGTAAAATTGTGGAATATAATAATACGGTCCTCGGGTGCATACTCAACACCCGAATATCAAAACTAGAATATTAAAAACCAGAATATTCAAGAGCAGAATATACATACACAGAATCATTCAAATCCCGAATATTTAAACACAGAATCGCGCATTGCCCGAAAGCGTATCAGCAGAACCATCGCTAACCAACGTAAACATAACCTAACGTTTGCTCCTCCTAGCACCGCCCTCGCCCCGCCCACATACTCGGTTTATGAATCATTTGGGCAAAGCGCTTTCTGGCGATGCGCGATTCGGTTCTTGAATATTCAGGATTTGAATGATTCTGTGCATGCATATTCTTGTGCTAAATATTCTGGTTTTGAATATTCGGGTGTTGAAGGCTTTCCCCGGTCCTCCGTCATAATAACAGAGTAGAACTTGGGTCATTTCATCGATTTTTTAATACCTTTAACATCTACTCTATTCGAAATTCATTCCTGTTAAGCCTTCTGCTACAGCCTTTCTCAAATTCTGAATCTATTTTCATATGAATGAATGCAGAAAATAACGAAACACTGAAGGTAAACTAAATAATATTTAATAAAGAATTAAAAAAAAACACTCGCTATGTGCCATGTTTCACAAGATTTCGGTATCTGAAACAACCCTCGGTCATTTTTCAGATGCTGGCCGAGCCCAGTTGGTAACCACAGATGAGTTTCGCTCTTATTGGAGCTCATCAGTGTGGTGTAACTGACGTCTCTTTGCAGAAACAAGTCACTAACTGGGCACGGCATAAGATATTGAGGTTGATTTAATTTTAGATGCTGAAATCTTGTGAAACATGGCGAGTGTTTTTTTCTTATTATTCTTTATTAGACATTGTTTCACCCAGAGTTCGCGATTGAACTTCTGTTAAATATTTTTTTGTTTTTTTATGATGCCACGCCAGATAAAAAAAGTATGTATGTTTGTATGAAAATGAAAGAATGAATAACATAAGATGCCAGTGGCAATTTAAATTTGGACAATAATAATCGTAGTTTTATTAAATTGCTTATTATCTATGCACATATCCAATTATTGAAATTTTAAACAAGTATTGAAATAGATCAATGTATGTGACTACAATAAATATTAGCGAACTCCACTGTCTGTAATAAATAAATAAAAATAAAAATAAAAATGTTTACTTAATTTATTTACCATGTTGAAGGTGAGTGTTACCTATATTTAATTGAATAATTTTATTGTTTTTTACATTTTGATTAACAATTGATGGAATTATAATTGTAAAAAAAATTTTATAGCTTATGATGGGCCACTTGGGCTCGAAACGTCCTAAATAAACGATTTTTTTTATAAAAATTGTTCTGGGATCATTAAGGCCTTCCTTCATATATAAATGATTTGAACTTGATCCTTCAACTACAACTAATAAATAATAATAATAATAACTACAAGCGATTAAAAATTTATGTGACATTTCATGTTCTAAAAGATTTGATTGGTTGCCCAAATTTAAAAACGAGACGCGCGTCCAATTACTGGTGAGGAGATGATACGTTACACACCAAATTCTGAACTTTAAAAATTCATATTTCGCTTATTACGTAACATTTTTAAGTTGTTTTTGCTTTAAAATTCTTAGTCCATCCCGTTCTTAAAAAATATTGCTATAGAACCGTATTAAAAAACTTAATTGTAATTTGTTATGACGTAGATGTTAAAGCTTATTTTGTTCACAGACAGTGAAGTTCGCTAATATTTATTGTAGTCACATACATTGATCTATTTCAATACTTGTTTAAAATTTCAATAATTGGAAATGTACATAGATAATAAGCAATTTAATAAAACTACGATTATTATAGTCCAAATTTAAATTGCCACTGGCATCTTATGCTGTTCAATGTTTCATTTTCATACAAACATACATACTTTTTTTATCTGGCGTGGCATCATAAAAAAACAAAAATTATTTAACAGAAGTTCAATCGCGAACTCTGGGTGAAACAATGTCTAATAAAGAATAATAAGAAAAAAACACTCGGCATGTTTCACAAGATTTCAGCATCTAAAACTAAATCAACCTCAATATCTTATGCCGTGCCCAGTTAGTGAATTGTCTCTGCAAAAAGACGTCAGTTACACCTCACTGATGAGCTCGAATAAGAGCGAAACCCATCTGTGGTTACCAACTGGGCTCGGCCAGCATCTGAAAAATGACCGAGATGTTGTTTCAGATACTGAAATCTTGTGAAACATGGCACATAGCGAGTGTTTTTTTTTTCTAATTCTTTATTAAATATTATTAAGTTTACCTTCAGTGTTTCGTTATTTTCTGCATTCATTTATTTGAAAATATATTCAGAATTTGAGAAAGACTATAGCAGAAGGCTTAACAGGAATGAATTTCGAATAGAGTAGATGTTAAAGGTATTAAAATATCGATGAAGTGACTCAAGTTCTACTTTGTTGTTATGGCGGAGGACCGGGGAAAGCCTTCAACACCCGAATATTCAAAACCAGAATATTTAGCACAAGAATATGCATGCACAGAATCATTCAAATCCCGAATATTCAAGAACCGAATCACGCATCGCCAGAAAGCGCTTTGCCCGAATGATTAATAAACTGAGTATGTGGGCGGGGCCAGGAGGAGCAAACGTTAGGTTATGTTTACGTTGGTTAGCGATAGTTCTGCTGATACGCTTTCGGGCAATGCGCGATTCGGTGTTTAAATATAATATATTAATAATATATATAAACTTGGGCTCGAAACGTCCTAAATAAACGAATTTTTTTATAAAAATTGTTCTGGGATCATTAAGACCTTCCTTCATATATAAAATATTATTATTATTATTATTATTATTATTATTATTATATTTATTCTTGCCTAACCGGCTTAGAATCTTCATATCGCTTGTAGTTTACAAACGAATTAATATTTAAACAATTTTTTTCGCTAATACTCATTAATTTATGTATATTTTCATTTTCTTATCTAAGATAGTTAAATTATGAATATAGTCCATGACACAAAAAGAAAGCTGGAGGGGAAGGGAGAGCATTCCCCGTATACTATGATCCACCAATCTCCAACCTTTACAAGTGGGGAACAGTCGATCAACTGTAGTCTCTAAATAACGTCACTGTGAAATAGTAATCTATTGCAATTAAATACTGATTGATAAAAGGGTTCATGTATTGTGTACAGCAGTCCAACCTTTTTATTCTAGCGAGCCTCTTCAAACAGTAAAATATTTATAAACGTAGTGCCCCTTTACAGAAATTCGGATAGCATTTAATATTCCTCACAGCGTTTTTCTTTCGTGTCATGGACTGTACCCTATTATTAGCGAAGTCAATTTTTTGAGAACAAGATGAGCTTAACATCTGCGTCATAGAAAATTTTTAAAAATAGCTTAACGAATAACAATTAATACTTTCTTGAACTACTGACCCCTTTTAATAATTTTTTTAAAAAATAGTGGAGGACCCCATTCAAATTTATTTAAATCAGTTGCATCAGCTGCATATTATAACAAGTTGTGGTGGAAGTTTTTGCCGATATGTCAGCGTTCCAAGCTGCGCTTTTTCGATGTTGCCGTTTTTCGATGGGGTAATTGTCGACGTAGCGGCTTCATCTCCTCAAACGCCATTTCATGTTAAGATAAACCTTGTCAACACGAATAACCTTGTGCTTGCCCACTTCCGAAATATTGGTTATGTTTGTTAGTTAGAGATAAGTACACAGTTCACTATCAACTGCACCTAATGACAATTTAATAGTCCATATATTTATTCCTGTTATGTGGCTGTTTCGTGATAAAATAAATTTAAAGAACGTTCAATTAAATATCTTTAGCTAACATGGGGCTGGAAAATTGTCAAATTATATTTGACAACATCAACGCGACTTATTTTCCAGGACAAGTCGTAACAGGAAAAGTTGAGTTTAATTTTAATTCTACGAAAAAGATAAGAGGTAAACTGAATTAATAAGTATTTTAATGGTTTCTGCAGTAATATCCGTGGTCTACAGGTATTTCTATTAGCTTTAAGGGTGAAGCCCATGTTCATTGGTCAGAATCAGAATCATATAGAGATTCTGATGGAAAAAGTAGAAGCAGATCAGTGTCGTTCAATGGAAATGAAGAATATTTTTCTAGCAAATACTATGTGCTTGGAGGAGGCAGTAGTAAGTGTATACATTATGCATTATTTTTATTATATATATGCCGTATTTGTGTTTTAAAGTTATTTAACATAAAAGTTATTGAAAGTACATGGAAAACCCTTTAAATCATAAGATTGCTTCCAAATCTAACAATACATAAAGATGACACAAGATTCACTCTAGAATTATTAAGAATAAAAAATCAGGTAGACTTTGAAACCAAAATTAATTTAAAATAAAAAAAAAAACAAATATATTCATGTTATAAAGTTGTTTATCAAACAGTATTGAAAGTATCTGGAAAACCGTTTAAATCATAATATTGCTTCCAAATCTAATAATACATAATGATGATAGTGGGTCATGTTAGAATTATTGGGAATAAGAAAATCAGATAGGCCGTGAAAACAAAATTTGTTTTTAAATAAATAATCTAAGTACCATCTGAAAAACCGTTTGAATTATAATATTGCTTCCAAATCTAATAATACATAATAATGATACGAAGATCACGCTAGAGAATAAGAAAATCAGGTAGGCCGTGTGGAAAAATAATTGCAGTTTTTTATCTGCCATTTGAATTTAAGTTGTGAATGGTAAAGCTCAGTTAATCAATTTTTTAAAGTATTTTTAAGAGCGAAAATATGTAATTAACTAGAGAGCATTTAAGAATCATGATTTAAAATTTGATATTTCTTATGTCAGCATGAAATTAATTTGACAGTTTTTTAAATCCTCCAATAATTATTTTGATAACTTTTGAAGTTAAGTCACCAAACATTAATTTGACAACTTCGACAGTTTTTATGTCTACCAGAAAATAATTTGAAAGTTTTTTATAAGGAGATTAGTTGGTTGGTAGCTTTAAAGAAGTGGAAGGAAAGAATGGTGGAAGGCAATATACCGTTGTGAGTAAAAATATGAAATTAACCAGAGAGTATTTTCTTGGCAAAAAAAGTAATAGAACACCATACTTATCTGATATGGCAAAGAGCGACTTCCTTTGAATTTACGGAATAGAAGCAGGTTTTCGTCTGAAAAAGAGATTGATGTTCTGAAATAGTGCAATTCATTATTGTTTCGAAAGTATTCCAAACGGAAATTGGCTGGGCGCTTTTAAAGAGTGGTAATAAAGAATGACGAATTGTGTTATTGTTGAAGGAAAATACTGTGAACGTAGTTAAAATAAAATCCTAAAAAATATGAATCATATGTATTTATCTCATTAATTCTAGTGACCTTCGTATTTCTTTTTTTGGAATAAATTGGAAGGCACCGCCTGCTAAGCTCACTCAGCGGTACATATACACGATATTAATTAAAAAGCGAGTCATAGGCGATTAACATGGGAAATCAGTATTTCCTTGAGCAAAACTTCTCATTTAATTTAAGACAAAAATGTTTTAAATAAATGTTGTAGAGAATTAAATTCTACACCTAAAACACTAATCAGATTTTATTTTATATGTTTAGTAACCTGTAAAATCCAATTTGAAATTTTATAAATATTGCTCATTTATAGTGATAGCCATGGAATTTAATCAAAATTACAAAGAAATGCATATCGTTTGAACTGTCAGAAATTCGATTTTCAAATAACAATTACGGATAATTATATTCTACATCTAAATTCATAAAAATATTTGTTTTTATAATCTACTTCTAAAACACTGCACAGATTTTATTTATTTTTATTTTGTAACCTGGATAATAGAAATTCTGAAAATTCAAACGATTTGCATTTGTTTATAATTTTGTTTAAATTCCATGGCTCTTACTACAAATGAGCAATATTCATAAAATTTAAAATTGGATTTTACAGCTTATTAAATATGTAAACTAAAATCTGAATAGTGATTTCCATGTAGAATTTAATTCTGTGCAACATTTATTTAACACATTTTTGTCTAAAATTAAATGTAAAGTTTTGCGCAAGGAAAAACTAATTTACCATATGGCCCGCTTTTTAATTAACACCTTGTATATCATCATTACCGAAATCTGCTACTAGCTGATAATGAAATAGTATTTATTTCAGGGTTGTTGTAATTTTGCCCGACCAAAAAAAACCCACCCGGGTTTTTTTAAAAAACCCCAAAAAAACCCATCTAAAAAACCCAGTTTTATGAAATCATATTTTATTAATAAAATATGGTACATACTTATATGGTACACACGTATATACATAAAATTTTGTCACCGGCAACATTTTACAATCAATTTCATTTTGTGTACTTCGTGTTTGATCATTTTTAATATATTTTTCATTGCTGTGCGAACTTTGCGCAGTGTTTCTTTTATATTTGAACAACTCCAATCCTGGTGTCAGCATTTTCATTATTTTGTGGCATTTGGATCTTATTCTTTTACACACTTACATTGCACAGACTTGCAACTATTAATATTAATTCGTAACTTATACACATGTACACTCTCTAGTTAATTTACTGTTTATTACATTACACTCTTAAAAAGAAGTTAATAATATTAATATCTATTATCTATTACGCCGACTTGTGTATGTGTATTAAATTAAGATACTTTATAAAACTAAAGTTAAACATGATACATACTATATTTCGATGTTTGTCAATAAAACCCGCTTTTATTTAATAAAACCCGGGTTTTTTTCAACCCTGATTTATTTATTTATATACTAGCCGAGACGCCTCGGCTTCGCACGGGTAAAGCTAGAATAACGATTAGCTACACGTGTACCAGTAATTTTTCACATTTACTTCGGAGACATGTACTGCGTAGATAACCTGCCTCGCATCGTACATGTAACAGGCTCCACCCACTGCTCTCCCGATCTCGCACAGCACCGAGCACCGCACCTAACAGCGCCCTTTTCTAAACATGTCTCGGGTATTTTTACTTACGTACATATGATGCAAGCTATTTTTCCGACAAATATCGAAAATCTGCTAACGGTTAAAACTTAACTATAGATACAAAGATAAAAAAAATAATTGAAACATCCCCTATTGTACCGCCTTGAGGGACGATTTTTGAAAAACGCTGAAACTCTCATTATTTCTTACCAAAAGCATAAATATGAATTTTTATATCCCTAACTTGAGAAATGATGGGTTCTCCATACAAACTTTCATCCCCTTTTTCATCCCTTCAAGTTTTATTTTGCGACGAAAGGTAGCCTATGTGCTTCTCCAAATTCCAATCTATTTTTATTCCAAAATTCATCGAAATTGGTTCAGCGGGAGAAATGATGGGTTCTCCATACAAACTTTCATTCCCTATTTCACCCCCTTCAAGTAAAAGGTAGCCTATGTCCTTCTCCAAAGTCCAATCTATCTCTATACCACAATTTATCAAAATTGGTTCAGCGGTTTAGGCGTGAAAACGTAACAGACAGACAGACAGAGTTACTTTCGCATTTATTATACAGGGTGTTAAAAAATAAGTGTCTCAAATTATGAGGGCATATAGTACTGACCAAAATGAGTAAAAAAAGCTTAATCAACATGGGTCCGATCTTCAATAGTTTCCGAGATATAAGGCAGTGAAAAATGAGTTTTTTCGGGGTTTTCCTCTGCTATCTCGAAAACTATAAGAGTTACGACTTTGATTAAATGAGTCTTTTTGTTTACCTTTCAGAGGTTATCTTATATTTGTTTTTGTTTTTCAAAAATAATCGAATAATTGTACTAAGACAAATGTTGTGGCGACCTTGACCAATATTTAGTTTTCAATTAACTTCGTAACAATGGGGTATGTGACCATAATCGAATTTCAATATATGTCATAATATATAAAAACTAACCACTATAGCTTCTCATTATAATAATAAAAACTAAACATTAGTTTGTAATAATATTGTTATTAGCAATTTAATGTTTTGGAGAAGGGATCTGTGACGTCAGTAGGGTAGAATGGTAGAAGAAGACAGTTAGACTGAGATACACGATGTACACGATCACGTGATATCTGTCACCGTAGGCCAGCTATCACTTTCGCCATAACCTACCACAATATATCTATCTCAGTCTAACTGTCTTCTTCTATAATTCTACCCTACTGACGTCACAGATCCCTTCTCCAATGTTTTAATAATTATTTTCTCGTAAACTACGAACAATTAATCAATTTAAAAAAATACGGGTATTTTATTTTTTGGTCTAGTATCATATATGTAAAAATCAAAATTTAGTCACATACCCCATTAGAAAGTGAAAAAAACGTGTCATATAAGATGTTATTGTTTTTTCATAGTCTATTTACTGGCATAGACAAAATTTTGTTCGGCCATTATCTTTATCAGTTTTTGTTCGATTCTAATACAAAATGGCCTGTTTCTCAAAAACAGTTGAAGATCGGACCTATATTGATTAAACTTTTTTTATTCATTTTGGTCAGTACTATATGCCCTCATGTGACACTAATTTTTTAACACTCTGTATTAGTATAGGATTATCGTCGTACGTTATAAGTCATATACGTTATCTATGTTTATATTTAATTATTTTATTTTTAGATGACAGTGAAACTCTTCCAGCTGGTAAACATATATTTCCATTTACTACAACTTTACCAAATTTTTTACCTTCATCGTTCGAGAGTGACAGAGGTTACATACGTTATACCGTAAAAGCAACTCTTGACAGACCATGGAAATTTGACCAAACAATAAAAGCTGCTTTTACCGTAATTTCTCATTTGGATTGTAACAACGATCCAAGAGCCAGAGTACGTTTTTTTTTTCAAAATTGTTTCCATAAAGTTTAAAATTTCTATTTTTAGGAACCAGCTACGTTGACTATGGAGAAAAACTTATGTTGCCTTTGTTGTCGAGAAGGACCAATTACGGCTATTTTAAAAATACCGTGTACAGGATATGTGTCTGGACAAGTTATACCTTATATAATGGAGGTTGATAATACGTCCAGAACTGATGTTGGTGAAATAAAACTTAAACTTAAAAAGGTATATTAGTTTTATGTGAGGTTTAGTTTCTAATGTCCAAATTAAATTTTCAAGTAAAATGATTGATTTAGTTCGGCTTCTTCACATTAAAAAATTCAAGATTTCTGTTAATTTGTAGCAATAGCTTATAACTTATATTATTTTATTCATATTCTGTTATTTGTTTTGTAAAATGTACATTAAATAATGTATGTTTATTCGAACAAGGAACGTACGAACGTTGTCTTTATTAAAAAGAATTATTATGGTGAAAATAGGCAATCGAAATTAAGATTGCAGCGCTACCGCGGCGTATTTAGAAAGCTGTCAGATAGACATACAAGACAAGGAATATTATGAACTAAGTATGAATTTTGTACAAATACTTTAGGTTTTTTTATACTATTAATTAAACATGTCTGCAGGTAAGATTAATACTGAGTTCCTGGATAGTTTTTATATGTTATATTGAGTATTGAATATTTTGAATATTTTTATTCGCTGATTTGCGCGTTCAACATGAACTCGAGCTGCTGCTATTTGTACATTCCATATTGCATCTTTGTTCACTTAACTGTTATTTATCTTTTAAAAAAGGACGCCTATATAGTTTTATTGTTCTATACATATATTTTCAATTAGAAACCTCTTATCTACCATTATCTTTTAAAAGGTCAATTAAATTACTATTTTCAAAAATTAATTTATTGGAAGCACGTCGTCCATACAGCTTACTAAGAAAAGTCATTAACCCTGAAGGTGAAACCCCCGTCATAAAGTTAATAGTTTTACAACATTTATAATGTGAATAGAAACGATTACGACAGCATAAACAACCAGGTTTTTGAATGCGAAATTCCGTACAGTCTAATACAATTTGTTTGTCTTGAAATTTTTCAAAACATTTTGGCATTTTTTAAAATTTCCTCTCTGCTTGGGAAATGTATTGCGCATTTCAGTGCTTGGGCCAAAATATTGATCATATTTGTTCTCTAAGCCTTTCTTCTCATAATTTTTGATACAGAGTTACCTTACGTGGAATTGATGACTCGGGTAAATTACAGGTTGGAATTGCAGTTTTGTTTTAATCTTCTTATATTACTTGTGCCATTATGTTTAAAATAACTGTCAGTTGCGAAATGTTTACTACAAACTTTCATGTAAGCGCTAGGATTTTTACTCATTTTTAAATTATGAATCCAAGGTTTTCTTTTGTTTGTTAACTCTCCACGGTAAGGTATTTTCTCATCTTTTGATGGAAAAGAATGAAATGATAGATCTGGATTTGTTTTAATCCATGATTTACATTTCGGCACAGAACAATAATAATTAGATTTAGACATTATAATGAAAAGTACCGACACCGGCACATGAACGAGTTTGACTGGATGTCTATCTGAGAGTTTCCAGTTTTTACCACCAGATGGTATATCGCTTAGGAAGAGTTGCCTATAGTGTTATTGTATAGAAGAATACAGGATTTATTTTCTATAAGTCAGATTGACGTTAGACGTTTATAAATAATTTATGAAAACAAGAAAAAAGAAAATAAGTTCCATGGTTATTGCTACTATTTAATAGAAATTTTGCAATTTCTTTTCAAAATTGTAAACAACATAATAAACAATAAATAAATAAACAGGATTTTTTTCTTCTCTTTATTCTTTCTTTCGAAATACTGACGTACATTTCAAGTGCTAAGCATCCATCATCGGAGTACAATAATACGTCCAGAACTGATGTTGGTGAAATTAAACTTAAACTTAAAAAGGTATATTAATTTTATATGTATAATTTATTTTCTAATGCCATATGATATTTCATAAGCTAATAACATGAAAGAAAAAATCTGATGTGACCAGCACATTACCTTCCGTCAATTCTATGTATTTTGTACAAATTCTATACCAAAAGTTCCTTGGAAAAGACTATTATATCCAGTAAAATTTTAACACGAACATATACTATTTTTTAAAAATTCTTTACCGAAAGTTCCTTGGAAAAGATTCTATAAATCCAATAAAATTATACCACGAACATACACTATGTAAATTGCACTTGACACTGACATCTGTCAATTAGAATTATTTCAATATATCAGCTGTTTCCATGATTATAGCAAAACTGGCTGATTTATGAAAGTTAATCTCTTTACAATTCGTTAACTCTATATCTATTGCATATGAAGGAAAATGTATAATCAAACCGTATAGACAATAAGATATTCTTTCATATTGATAATCATATAAAATGTCAAAAATGATATTTAACTGCTTTTTTTCAAGAAAAGCTGTTAAGAACTTTGGATAAGGAAACTTCCGGTTGACCATTTATAACCAAAATCTAATCAGCTCTTTATATGGATGTAAAAAAAAGAAATACGAAAGAATTATTATTTTTCGAATTGTAGTATTGGAGTTATCGTCGGAGAAATTTTTGTTACACATACACACATCATTCATCGTAAAATCGTATTCTAGGGACCCTAAAATCTGCTTACTCATTAAAAACTCACCATCGAATTTTTTGACCAAAGACAATACCTTCCTTTCCTAAAGGTGACGGAAGGTAAAAATTACCGATATACTTGAAATGACCATCAGTATTTTGAAAGAAAGAATAAAGTGCACAAGAAGAAATCCTGGTTATTTATTTATTTATAACTTGTTCTTCACGTGGCTTAAAAATATCCTTAATCATAAAAAAAACAGTTTTTTATGAGGTTTTTACAGTAAAATGAACAGGACTAACCGTCACCACCCGGTATGTAGAGTGTATCAGGACTAGAGCAAAAAAATGAATAGGGTATTCCTGAGATCATTTTATGTTTAAAATGTCATATGAGCATAGGTCCTATTCAATTCCGTTTGGTTATAAAATTACAAGGGACCAAAGTGTCGTAAATATGCAGTAATAAAAAAAAATGTGTACCTGAAAATAAAAGTGTATGAAGTTGCAAAATTAATATTGTATAGGAAATCATTTAAATGAATTTTGAAATAAATTTCTGTTTTCAATTTCGAATTATTCTATCAATAAACGTTATTATAATTTCTGTAAATTATAATAATGCATTATCTTCCAAACCTAATTTCTTTTTTAAAATATTCAAAATTGGGTGCTCCAGTTATTGCAAATTTTTTAAAATGACAATACCGTTTTCTTTAATATTGAACTGACTGCTTTAAACAGGACTTAATACGATATTCCATTCGAAAGAAGAGTTAAGGTTAAGTTTATTATTTTCCAAAAATATGGACTTAATACTGTTTAATCCTGGGGTAGATCAAGATACCTAGTTTTAAAACAAAAGAATAAACAATGAAACAACAATGCAAAATTAATCTGAAATAGACATTTAATACCTCAGTTTTTTTTTTTTAAATTTATTGTGAAATGGATTAGTTTAGTGCCGCGGAATACAATTTATAGAATTCATAATAATTCTCTTAATTCGTTGATGTCAGCTTGCATTGGTGCTCAAGGAGCACATTTTGAACACTTATAATAAAAAAGAATATAAAAATATTTAATGTTTCTATATTTTGTTCTTTTGTTTTAAAAGTGGGTATCTTGATTTTTTTAAATTGCTGCTATTTGTAAAATTTTGATACCATATAATTTTGTAACCAAATGGAATAGGACCTATGTTCATATGACATTTTTTACTCAATTTTTTTTTTTCGCTAGTCCTGATGCACCCTATATCATGTTAAAATATTTGGAACAAATTTTATGATTATTTGATTTTAGAAAGTAACATACCATTCGCAAACTCCAAGAGCAAAGACTAAATCAAATGAGGTAACTATTACCGAATTTGTTGTTGGAGAAAGAGTAACAGCGCAAGATTCGAAAACTTTTAGTAACAGTTTTACATTGCCTTCTCTACCACCGTCCAATTTACAAAATTGTCGTATCATAGACTTGGAATACGAATTAAAGGTAAGTCTGTATTATTAAATTACATATTATCAAATTTTCACTGAAATGGGGCACCACGATTACTGCTTTTATAATGGGGTCCTCCACTCTATTTTTTTTTTATTATTTTAAATTAAAGTTTGTTTAATTTCGAAGCAATTCGTAGTATTAAAATGTCTTAATTGTTTTTAGTTTAATTGCATTTGATTTTTAAAGTCAATATGACGCAACAGACTCTACATTAGGCTGTGACGAACGATAGCAATAGTGTGACGTCACAGTGACACTGACAATAAATTCCAAATATCTCGTAATTAATAAAAAAATGTTTTTTTTTTTTCTTAATCGTTATTTATTGAGTAGTACTTCAAATACAAATTGTACATTTTATTATATTTTATGGTGGGGGACCCCACTAGGAACAGAAGAAAATCATCTAAATAACAGTTGTAGTAGCTTGAAGGAAACATTCACTTATTGAAAAAAACAAATTTTCAAACCAGTATTTCTCAAACTAAAGCTGTTTTTTGGCGACGAACCGTATTCAATAAGATTTTCAAACCGTTTTCGTGACTGACGTCATCATTTTGTGACTCACTAAAATGTATAGTTTTAAAATAATGACGTCATAACGTATTTGAATTTGACAGATAAGAGTTGTCAATGAGATGTTGGTATATTGTTTGAAATGTATTGGTAAATGATTGGTAACTAACTATGGATGAAGATCAAAAAGTGCTAATTTTGTTAAAATTAATTCAAGATGATTACGAAAGTACCACACAGCAGATTAATTTTCTGCGTTTTTTAAGTGGTAGAAGTGATATACAGAATTCAATAATTCTCTTTCTATTTTACCGTAAAAAGCATATTAGAATGGAAGAATTTTTTGAAAAGTTGATAGACAGATATTTAGAAGAAGATTTCTATTCATTATTTCGAATGAATCGAGAGACATTTCATTCTCTATTTAATAGAATAAACTGCACAGAATTAAATAAAAGTTATAGAGGTGGATTTGTGCCAATATCTATTTCCTACACAGGGAATCAATTCTGAATCCACAATTGTATCTCGTCACTGACAAGTTTGTTTACATCAAACACTGGAAGTAAGGTTAAATTTCCTCCCACCCTCTACGAAAACATTTCAAACCATTGCTGCCAGCTGGTTCGAAACTATTTCAAAACAGTCGTAGGGTAACGTCATTGTTTGAACCGTTTTCATTCGAGAAAATAATAAGTTTCAAAACACTACGAACCAGCATCAAACCAGTGTGTCGCCAAAAAACAGCTTAAAACACAAGGTTATATTTTTTAAAATGACAATCTGCAAATAAGTTTAGATCATTCGACAGTTTTTTTTTCTGGTTCATCAATTATTTTACATTTTAATACATTATTCGAATGTTTATGGTTTATAATAATGTACTTTCTCCAAGTTAGTTGTTTTGTAGTTGATCATGGCCTACTGTTTTATGTTATGTTAAATAAAATTTATCTAAACTACAACTTTAAAAACTCTATTTTTTTTGTAAGTACTTAACGGATGCATACTCCCCTAATATTAAAACCCAGAATATTCAAAAGCAGAATATGTTTACACAGAATCATTCAAATCCCGTATATTGAAATAATGAAAAACAGAATCACGCCTGCGCGAAATGGTATGGATAGCTAACCTGAACCAATATACCTACTAAACTATATACTGCTGAACCCCTATCTCTCGTATAAGCGGAAAGTGTCCAGGAGATTAATATCTCCATCCTTTTCTAGCGTTTGGACACACAACTAACGGTTAAAACTTAACTATATATACAAAGATAAAAAAAAAAAAATTGAAATCATCCCCTATTTTACCGTCTTGAGGGACGATTTTTCAAAAACGCTAAAACACTTTGTATTTCTTACCAAAAGCGCAAATAAGAATTTTCGTATCCCAAACTTGAGAAATGATGGGTTCTTAATACAAACTTTCATCTTCTATTTAACCCCTTCAAATTTTATTTTCTCAACAAAAGGTACCTATGTCTTTCTCCAAGGTCCAATCTATCTCTATACCAAAATTCATCAAAATTAGTTCAGCGGGAGAAATGATGGGTTCTCCATACAAACTTTTATCCCCTATTTCACCCCTTCAGGTTTTACTTTCGCGACAAACGGTAGCCTATGTCCTTCTCCACGGTTCAGTCTATCTCTATACCAAAATTCATCAAAATTGGTTAAGCGGAAGAAATGATGGGTTCTCCATACAAACTTTCATCCCCTATTTCACCCCTTCAAGTTTTACTTTCGCGACAAAAGGTAGCCCATGTCCTTCTCCAAGGTTCAGTCTATCTCTATACCAAAATTCATCAAAATTGGTTCAGCCGTTTAGGCGTGAAAACGTAACAGACAGACAGACAGACAGAGTTACTTTCGCATTTATTATATTAGTATGGATTATTTAATAATGAAATAAATTAATACAGGACATTCTGATTTTTCTCAAAAGAAAGAGAACACCTGAAGAAGATTAAGAAAACAAATTTCAGTATAAAAGAATAAAAGGTTAAAATTCCATTTGCAAAATTTGGAGAAAGATAATAGGGAACAACTGTTAAAGATTAGGAAGATATTTTATTTGAATATTTGTAGGGTTCAAATTTTATAATTGGAGAAAAAGATTAGAAAAATGAATTTCTGTATAAAAGTAAAAGATTAAAATTCCATTTGGAGAAAGACAATAGGGAACACCAATAAAAGATTAGGAAAATCCGTTATTTGAATATCTGTATGGTTAAAGTTCTGTTTTTGGGGAAGAAAATGGAATGCCGTAATTGAAATTTTTTATACTTAGTCGCGTGTAAAAAAATATTTATTCATAATATTTAACAATTTATTTCAAATGTCTAATATTATAGCTTTATTCCTGTATAATATTATGCATATATGCCTTCATATTAATATTCAAGTGATTACAATGAGATGTAATATAGAAATGATAAGATAAACATACACAAAATTAATAAACACCTAATCATGTGGAAGAAGCATTCCCTCCAATAGCTTGCGGACAATCACGTGACGAAGCGAATTAGCCAATCAGAAGCTGGGGCGAAACTGTCAGATTGAAGGACGCGAAGCTGAAGTTTGTTTTGGTTTATAGCGTATTATGCGTTTTGTTTTCATGGTTTGGCATAAAAATATAAAATAACTCAATACGCACTAAAAACTTCAATATGAAAACTGCCAAACTATGAAAACAAAACTCATAACCTCTGGACACGCTACCAAAACAAACTTCAGGTTTGCGTTCCAAAACTCTACTACAGAGTACGAAATTACTCAAAATCGTTCCAGAACTAATAACCTTACTCTCAGAGGGGGCTTGACATTATTGTTGTAATTATAAGTAATTTTGTAATTTTTTTTAAAATTTAATTTCAATTTTTTACTCCAACAAAACTCATTCTTCCAAAACACACTACACTCTTAAATTACGGTACTCTTGAATTTGGAAAGCTGCCCAGCCCTCTGACCTTCGATGTGACAGTTTCTCCCCAGCTTCTGATTGGTTAATACGCTTCGTCACATGAGTGTCCGCATGCTATTCATTTCCCTTTCTCTGAAATTTCAAACTTCTTGACCAATAGAATCACTGAATCAAATGCAGTTGGCGCATGCGCGCAAGGGATGGTGTCCAAACCAGAAGAGTGCAGATATACATAATGTTCCGGACATTTCCTGTGTGCTTTTCAGCAGTATATAGTTTAATAGGTATTTGCTGAAATACACCTCAACCAACCCACCGTAAACATAACCTAAAAATACCTCCGCATGACCTCGAGGCCACGCCCACATATTCAGTTTTTAAATTATTCGGGCGAAGCGTTTTCTGGCGATGCGCGATTGTTATTGAATATTCGGAATTTAAATGATTCTGTACGTGTATATTCTGGCTTTGAATATTCGGGCGTTGAAGACCTTGCCGTATTTAACGATATATAAAAAATATGGATAAATTTTTGATGACATACATTGGTTTATCTCGAGTTGTTTTATAAAAAATGTATGATTGTATGTAGGTCCAAGTTGAAATCGAAGGTTTCCATCAGAATCTGATTGGAAACATTCCTATAACGATAGGAACAATTCCACTAAGAAATATGGTGCCTGTGACACCAACTCCAGAAGAAACAAGTGTGCAACAACCAGTGTTTGGTTGGATTCCAGCGCCCTCTGACACTTTTTCGCCTTCGGCTCCTGTTGATCCCTTTTTATTACGTAAGTGTAATATAATGAGGGTGTTTACATTTATTGTAAATTAATATTTAAGTGATTGTATCTAAAATAGTATATTATGGAATATGGAACGAGTTTATAATGATAACTATTAATACATGAGCATGAAGTTTATGATACTAGCCATGGCTAGTATCGTAATTCATACGTGTATATTAATAGTAATTGTACATGAGTTCATATGCGCCGACTACGTGGGGGCTTCGGGGCTCGAGCCCCCACACGGGAAAATCTGAGGGGGCTCTGCCCCCACACGGAAAAATCTGTTTCTGCCCACCACAAACAAATTGGGTGGTAGCATGAACAAGTGATTAAGGGTGATTAGCTAGGAGATGCCTAGCAGTGTTTTAGCGCTGTCAATCGTTTATGGATTATTTTAGAGAAAAATACTTCAAATAGCTGTTATAGAAAAATTAATTGTACGCAACTTTTATTTGAAGTATTTTTCTCTAAAATAATCCATTAACGATTGACAGCGCTAAAACAGTGCTAGTCATCTCCTTAGTCATCTTCTAATCACCATTCATGCTACCACCCAATTATACTCATTTTGAAATATTTTTAATACATACTTCACAAAGTAACATTGTATATTTTTTTATTTATTTTCAACTTATCATATTGTATTAACAAAAGTACTTTGTAGATAGCGCGTGCGAACTAGGAAATAGGGCACGGAAGATCATGTGACCTATCATATGTTTTATCCCTATCTAACTTCAGATTCGACCTTAAGCTCTGTTCCGTGCTAACTTCAGTCTGTATTTTATTTTTTATAACGTATTACGAATATCTGTCACATTTCTAGCGGTAAATACCAGAATACAAAATGGCAAAAATTCATTCATTCTTATTTATAACGCAGTGAGCATACATCAGTTTGAATAGCTGTCACATTTCTAGCGCAGGCGTCGTATTTCATATTTTCTACCATTTTGTATGACAGTTATTCAAACTGACGCATGCGTGCTGATAATTTTATTATCATACTGCATTTGTCGCAGATTGTTTCGTTGTGTTTATGTAAACTTAGACTTTACCTCCTATCGTTCGTAGGTAAATTTCCTTAACCTAACTATTTTTAAGAAATAAAGTTTTTATATGGTAAATTTCCTGTTGCCCTTTTTTGAGCCCCCACACGAAAATCTAAAAGTCGGCGCCTATGCATGAGTTGGATACACTATTTTTTTTTCTACGACTATGGACCTATTAAATTAAAAGAGAGAGATATTAATAAAAGTGAGATGTGCATAGTGCGCAGTTGAATTTTAGCGCAGGTGGGTGACAAAGTATAAAACATTTGAATTTAAAAAATGGCAGCAAATACATGTACAGTAAATTTAATAAAACTGACTCAATTTAGGTATAGTACTTGCGATGAATACTTCAAAAAGAGAGGAAGAACAAATGGAAATCAGAAAAGAAGATATAAGCTAAAGAAGGTTATATACACGATATCAAAATATTAGAAGAAAGCGATACAGTTGTGTGCGTTAAAGCCAACTGTTATCGTAGTCAAAAGAAATGTGCAAAACCACATAAGATATTTATAAAGTTTTTTTCAATAATTCTGTATCAATTTTCAATTCGTTACCCCAATGCTTTGTCTTATTCAGATCCTTAGGGAATATGTGGTACGCCAACAATTGTGATGATGTATGTATTACATACTGTACAATATTTACGAAATTATTTTCTTGTTCTTATATGTTCCTGCATATCTGTACTTCAAACTTGAAAACTTATTATGCTTTGCTTTTTATGATAAAAATTGTTTTGTTCCGTATACCAGAACAATCGAAAAGTGACAGTAAATAGCATAGTTGTCAAATGATTTTTTTTAAAGAACTGATATTATAATCTCTAATTAAACATACATTTTACATAACATATATATTTTTTTTATTAGATATATTTCTGTTTGTAACACATATATTTTTTGTCATTTTCTTCATAATTTTTAACAAGTATAAATTTATTTGATTTATCTTTCGTTATTTGGCAACATGGTGTCACCTATCTAGCGATTCAGAAAAAAATCGCTAGATGGCACATCTAAAATGACGTCACAGAGTCATAAAAATTTAATAGGTCCATTCATAAGCATAGGAGTAGAAAAACATATTTTTGCCCTTGAGAAATGTTGAATAGTACCTAATGAAAATATACAGTGTGTCCCATTTAGAAGTGCCACCATTGGGATCTCGAGAACTATAAGAGATACAATGTCGGTTAAATGGAACATTTTGTGCGCCTTTGGAAGGCCATCTCAGATGTGCTTTTGTTTTTCCAAAAATTCTCATAGGGCACTAGATAATGACGAAAAACTGAATATTGTTGATTTTTTCTTTCTCAAATAACTTCTAAACTATTAATAATTGAGAAAAAAGTTTCAAATATAAAAGATAGATATTTTTATTAACTAACCAGCGGCGTACGAAATAAATTTTTATATCCGTAAATTTTCGAGATATAACACAAACTTATATTTTTTTAAATGGAACCCATATCTGATTTTAGTCTCAAAAAAATCAATAATTTTTTCTCTTTTCAATGATGTAAGGGTTATTATGTTTTATATTTGTTTTGCTCCTAAAATTTAATTTTTCTCCTTATTTTCCTGAATTTTCTTATTATTTTCCAAAAAAACATTATTATTTTTATTAATTATATTGTATTTGATCAAAATAATTTGTTTTATGCCTTTATTACTTAATATTTTCATTCTAGACTCATAATTACAAATTACACTATGATGAGCCAAGGGCGACCTGATACAAAATATTATAAAAATTAATTTGATAGGAATTTTGAGCAAAATTTTCTAACGAAATAAATTATTTAAATACAAGGAGTATTTCCAAATAGAAATCTACCAATATTTTCAAAATAATTGTAAATTTAATACAAAATAAGGAAAAAATAATAATTTTGAAGGCAAAACAAATATAAAACATAATAACCCTTACATCGTTGAAAAGAGAAAAAAATATTTATTTTTTTGAGACTAAAATCAGATATGGGTTCCATTTAAAAAAAATATAAGTTTGTGTTATATCTCAAAACTTTACGGATATAAAAAATTATTCCGTACGCCACTGTTTAGTTAATAAAAATATCTATCTTTTATATTTGAAACTTTTTTCTCAATTATTAATAGTTTAGAAGTTATTTGAAAAAGAAAAAATCAACAATATTCAGTTTTTCGTTATTATCTAGTGTCCCATGAGAATTTTTGGAAAAATAAAAGCACATCTGAGATGGCCTCCCAAAGGCGCACAAAAAGTTCCATTTAACCGACATCGTATCTCTTATAGTTCTCGAGATCCCAATGGTGGCACCTCTAAATGGGACACACTGTATATTATAAAATATTTCTGTTAAAAAATGCTTGAATGGCGTCCCGGCCCCCACTACCACCATAGTAACAAATATTATTAATAAACGACTTAAATTTAAGATTTTAAAATTTGGAAAAGTAAATAACACTTGTTTGAATGTATAATGCCACGTCAGAAAGAATTCACTTGCGTTTCTATGAAAGTAAAAGAATAAAAGAAATAATCTAATTGGTTATTTATTTATTATTTGTTTTTTTTTTGCAGCACCTCCATCTTATGAAGAATGTCAATTTGGAACGAAGTCAATTTTGGATCAGTCAGATTCAGAATATACACGATTTAACAATGGCAAAAGTTATGCTCCCTCTTATCCTGTATATAATTTTCATGCTTTGCCAGTTGCACCACCTCCGGAAAGTACAAATATGCCACTTCCGAGTCAATTTCCTATGCCTACTCCGACTACACTACAAGAAAAGTGTTAACCGGTATAATTTTACAACTTTTAATTTAAATTTTATGTTTTAGAAAAAAATGACATACATGTTTAAAAAAACATGTGAAATATATTAGACACTAATTTTATTTTGTATATTTTAATTTTTAAAGTAGCTGTATGTATGTACAGCAAGTCCAATAAAGTTGGGATTTATATTGAATTTATAGGAGTTATACGGTATACAATCGATTTTAACCAATATATTATTTAGAGTTAAAAATTACATACCCATATTTTTTATAATTTGTTAAATTTCATTACAGGGTTACAGCCCTTTGAAGATGCACAGGCACATTTTTATTAATAGTACTAAAATTGTTTTTTTTTTTAATAAAATATCTTTAAAACCACTGCGTTTATCAAGTTTTAGCAAAAGTGAAGACTGTTAATAAGTAAAAAATAACGATGAAAAACGTTCAAAACTTCCCTATATGAGACACCTCTGGTTGAGATATTAGGCATTTACGAAAATTCTACCGGTAGATACAACACCTACCGACTGCGTTCAAAAACACAAGTGGTTAATAGTAACCGTGTTCGAAAATTGTACCATATCTACCGGATCCATGATTTGTGGATCGAGTAATTCAGCCGGTAAATGCGGTAAATGAAGAATATAACCTTAGAAAAGGTAGAGATACCAATCGAAGTTGGAATCTGAAGTAGGTTTCAGAAGTTAATAGGGGTTTCCACTATTATCAAAATAATGAAAAATAACATTAGTACACTAAAATATATTACAATACATTCATGAAAACACTAACTAAATGTTTAAATATGTTTCAATTTTTTTTTTAAATGCATGAAAACATTTTACTACGTTTGAAACGCTGCCAAATTTGTGACGTAAAGGCCCTGGACGGTTTTACAGTTTAGTAGTAATAGATGGCAGCACATTCAAATTGTAACATTACATTTAAAAGTATTTGAGGTGAATAGTTATTTTAAACTAATTAAAATTGTAAATACAAATATTATTGTTTACCTTATTGTATATTAGAGAAGCATTTTCTATATTTTATAGATTTTTGTATCTCGTCCATCTATTGAGTTAGCAGAAAATCGGCGGGAGCGTACGCAATCATTGTGGCGGTAAAAATTAGCCGTTTAAACGAAATATGAAATAGTACGAGATTCTGGTTTGCACTTTCTTAAGGCACTTTTGTATGGTGAATTTGCAGAAGTACAAAAATTTATTTTATATCTAACCATGTACGAGTTACTGATAGCAACTTTTATTTTTCATATGGAGGTCATATTAAGCTATAGCATTTTTAAATAGAGATTTTTTTTAGCTTTACAATGATATAAAACAATAATAATTTATTTTTATAATTAACCGAAAAATTAATAAAAATTGTTATTTATACTAAAATTAAATTGAAAAAAGTAAATCGAAAGCTGCTATGGAAACAACAAACAACAAAAAAGTGCAACAATTGAATTTTTGAATTTTACTTGACAATAGTAGATTATTACGAGTAATAAAAATGAATTTTTCTCATTGGGAAAAATATGATATGTTGAATTGTTACATTCGTTGTCAAAGTTCGTTTTTTACTCGTAATAATCTACTATTGTCAAGTAAAATTCAGAAATTCAATTATTGCACTTTTTCCTTGTTCGTTGTTTCCATAGCAGCTTTCGATTTACTTTTTTCAATTTAATTTTAGTATAAATAACAATTTTTGTTAATTTTTCTGTTAATTATAAAAATAAATTATTATTGATTTATATCATTGTACAGCTAAAAAAAACCTCTATTTAAAAATTCACCATACAAAAGTGCCTTAAGAAAGTGCAAACCAGAATCTCGTACTATTTCATATAACAAAGTTATAAGCAAAAAAAGAAAATCGCGAAATTTACATTTTCACCTGTATCTAGTGATCTATGCATTTTTTCGCAAATAACAAAACACCATTAAAATAGCCTCCTAATGGGGCAACTTTTGTCTAACTTAACCAACCTCGTAGCTCTTACGGTTCTCGAGATACCAATGCATTCGTACCTTAAATGGGACACCCTATATATATATATATATATATATATATATATATATATATATATATATATATATATATATATATAACTTTTCATGAAGAATAACATATAAAAAAATTGAAAATTAATGGAAACCCCTATTATGATAATACAGAAGACGAGACGAAATAACGTTTAACTACGTCAAATTTCAAATGTTTCATCTTTCAACTGCTTTTCATAAGTTATAAATCTACCCTGTTTATCACTTGCGTTCTTAAGATATCTATCCCAGTAGCTGTAACCTGATGAACAGCTGTTTATCGATATATACCGGTAACAGTTCACCGGTAGAATTTTCCTAAATGCCTATAGAAACGAAAGAAAGTATAAACATGTATCTAAATAAGTAGTATCGTCATACCAAGTTTAAAATATTTAATGCAACTAGTAGCAGAGTTAATAAGGAAAATGTGTCTGATGAGGTTCACCTTCAAAGAGCTGCAACTCCGTAACGAAACGTTTCCGGATATACGGTCATATACCTTTTTTTACTCAGAATGATGCTCTCAATATATAGTTTAATTTTGGCATATTCGTTATTAATCACCTTGTACATCCCATTATAGAACTTAATTCGTTTTGTTTTTATAACTGTTGATTAATTTTAAATTTAAAAAAATATATTTAAATATTTTCTAGATGTAATGCACAAACATGTATTTTTAATGTGCATTATAGTTTAAAATATCCTATATTTGTTATACAAGATATACGTATTGTCAGGATTTTTGTAAAGTATTATTATAAACACATTTACTAAAATATATTTTACATTTAAGTTATTATGGTGTACCCAAAAAATATTGGGTCTGATTCTTATTTTTATGTGACATATACAATTACTATTTTTAAATACGTAATCTTTTATTGAAGATTGAAAAAAAAAACAATTAAAATAGGTATGAAAATGTATGCAGGCCTTATAAAAAATATATGGCCCGTATTTGTTGAACATAGCCTGAATAAAAGAAAAACAATTCAACAAGTAGTGCTCTGTGAATGCGGGTCTACGTTTTAATTTAAATTTACGACATTAATTATAATTAGTAATCGGATTCAGATAAATTAGAATTACCCAGATATTGTTACTTTTAACCAATGCCCGTGAATAATGTTTTAAATTTCGTATATGATCTAGTCTGATCTAACTACTAATCTAAATACCCGACACATACTCCATTTCTAGTCTATTATTAAAAATTAGATGAATGCTTCGTACCCGAATAATTCAGCTGTCTTCATTGACATTGGGTAAAATTAATATTATCATAGATTTTTGACATGGCTCCTAATTTTAGCCGCAAATTAATGTAACTCGAAAAGGTGAAGAGATATTATTTTTTATAAATACGTAAAATATATTGCCATAACGGTCAGTTTTTCTAATAGAATATTTATAGATTCTTGGTGTATCATCATATTTGTTAATTATTTTTTATTTTTACTGATAAAAAAATATGTATTTTTATATTTTATGCAATATTTAGTAGTTAATAATTCGAATATGGAATTTTTATGGAAAAACTTGTCCTATATAAAGTTATAAAGATAGTAAGAATTATTATACATATATATCATTAAATATTTTATTATTGTTTTAAGAAGAATATGCACAAAATAATTATTCATTAACGAATGGAAATGTAACTACGATTTCGATAAACTACCCCATATTGTGTGTTTGTTGTTTGTAAACATTTTATATAATAAAAGATTTATTTTAAAATATTACAAAATAAATTAATCATAAATTTTATTTTTATTTTCAAAACCTTATAACAAAATATTGTATACATTGTAAATTGTAAAATATCATTAGAGTCGATGACACGAAAGAAAACCTGTCTAAGGAATGTTAAAGGTTAGCAGGATTTCTGAGAAGCAGCACTATGTTCAAAAATACTTTGACTTGTTATTACGTGATACGTGAACCGCTCCAACCAAGAGTAGTGTTGTAGATTGCACCGAAGCAACGCTAATGGTTTATTAAATGATCACGATTACGTGCAATACTCTCCCTTACCAAACCGGTTTTCTTTCATGTCATAGACTTTATGTTTGTGATTTTTTTTTTATTCCAATTCCATGGCAAACGCTGTAAAGAATTTTTATAAAATTTTAAAATTGATTTGATCGGTTGGAATTTGGAAAACGTACAAGTTAAAATGTGATTATTGAATTGGGTGCAGAATATAATTCGCTACAACATTTATTTGAGATATTATTGTTTAAATTTATTAGGGGTTCCCGTGGCCGCGTGCCTGAGTGTCTGGTCGCGAACCTGGGGGAACCGGGTTCGATCCCGACCGGCGCCAAATATTTCCAATTTTAAATGGCACAAAAGTGACCCCTGTGGTACTCTCTCCACACCAGCTGAGTGCCCGTGAGGTGACGCCTGGTAAGCGCCCACACGGTAAAATATATCGTCATCATTACTGATGTCTACATATGTGTAGATAATGGCACACCCAGAAATGGGTAATATGCCGTGATGATATATATTTTTTTTAATTTATTAGGTCATTTTTAACCTACACTTTTTAAAAATTGTGATGTTGAATTTCTATTTTTCTACCCATTTTTGGGCCCAGATACAATTTTGAAACCTGATAGAGTTAACTATGTAACCAAAATTTGCAATTTAATATTTATAAAGACAAAAGTTCTGATTTATTTTCTGATTTGGCAATCTCAAATTCAGGTGCAGCCGTGTTGTTGATATTACGATTTTTTAAATGTCTAAATTGCGTATAGGGTATGTACCCAAAATTTGTTTGCAAAAAGACGCTAGAAAGTTTTGAATTTCACAATTTTATGTGTTACATAAGTACATCCATCTGTCGGATTAAAGTGTGTTCTATGTTCGGATGATTGAGAATCTACTGAAATAAAATTTCCGCTAACAGATATTAGTGATATCTGGTGAAACATAGGATAATTCCAAATGAGAATTTTATAGTTTCCTACAAGACAGAATATGAACATTTATGGGGATGAAATTTTGGGATATTAATATTTCATTATAATTTTTTTCATTTTAAACATTTTATTGTATTATATCAATACATGATTCCCCGCCATTCTCTGTAGAAAAATATTCTAACGAATATTAATAATATATTTTCTGAATATTGAAGTTTTCTATCTACAACCAAACTTACGATTAAAATTTTATGTGGAAAACAGTACGCTTCGTTAGTGATTTGGGGGTGCAACGAAATTCTCATAGATGTCCCAACACTCGCAATAAAGTAGAGGGTTGTTTTCCAAGGGTAGGTTTGTAAGCTCAAAACAGATGGCAGCAGAGTATTATTTTTTTTAGTAGTACCTGTTTGTGTTCAATACAAATTATTTACTCATTGTTCGTCATTATCTATGTCACTTTATGAACATATTTAGTAAAATATTTACATATTTATAAATGGAAAAAGTTCATATTAAACTCGCAATTATTTAAATAAACACTTGTTACATAATATGGAATAATTTTTATGACGTAAATGAACAATCTATGAAGGGATTTGTAAGTGTAAATACATACATACACAAAATGTACAGAATTAAAAACTGCCTCAAATGAACGTAAATTTATTGATATAAAATGTTCTTGTTATGGGATAAACAAAATATCCGTCTTTAAGCTTTTTACAGAATGTTATGCAAGACAAAACATACAATTGTGTGATTTTGACAGATAAATGTTTTTTCATTTATATTTAATTGTTAATATTAGCTTTGTTCGATGACATGTACTAGGCCGCCCTAGTGTTAACTTTCTTGCACTAACATGTTTTATGAGAAACGGGCAGCTTCTGGCAGGCTGTTCGATGACAAAAATTTTAAGAACTAGTGCTCACTTTTCTGACCCGACTCGCAAGGTAGTGTAGAAAGTGCAGACTAGGAGTGGGGGTAGCTAAATGTTGTTCGGTAGACATTTTAATTCTATCCTATCTACACATCTGTTTATTTAACCTAAAATTTTGTTTTGCTATATAAAAAATTAGTTAATATATCTGTCTCTGAATCTGATGAAGAATCAAGTGATGATTGATCTTCGTCAGAATCGTTTATTAGTTCACTATGCTCTTTAAAACAGACATTTCTGCAGTCACTTTTTTGCAGCTTTATGATATGACTGTGTTTATAAACAACCTAACCTTTTACACCTTTGGCTATGCTTGGCTTGATTACTCACAGCTGAGCAAACTTGCCCAAATATACACTAGTGTGTTTTATGAAACCACAAGAATTAGACTGTACTAGTGTACACTACACTGCACTGCACTATTCTGCTCTACACTTCAAGCACTTCTCATCGAACAGAGCTATTGTTCCATTGAGTATCTTCTGGGATGGTAAATTTATCCATAATGACTGATAAACAAATATAATGAATTCAATAATTATTAAAACTTCATGACAGATGTCATCTGCTAAACTCAAGCAACTAAAAATTACTACTTTTATTTCGTCTCTCTTTCGTGAACGCATGTAAACAAAATTTCACACTTAGATGCAGTTTTTAATTCTGAACATTTTCTTTTAAAATTAATAGGGCAGAAACTACATCCATACGAAAATTTTACCATTGTATTTCCTATGGTCCACAAAAAAGTAGACACCCGGTATACTATTTTTTTTAAGAAATGTTTGTTTTTTAATATTCTTATCCATTATGTACAAAGACATGCTAAACAATTAGAATCCTGAAACCCAGAGTTTCAACTACGCCTTAAATTTTATGACAATATTTCTAAAATATTGGGTTTGGTAAATAAAACCTCTTTATCTAATAATATTGTAAACATATTAAATAAATGAAAATGATTGGTTAGGTTATATTTTACAATTTAATGAAAATAAAGTATTTGTGATACATGTAATTGCGTAAAGAGAGCAATTATTGGCATTATTTTTTTTATTAGTATATAGTACAGGGGTGGGGAACCTATTTTCTGCCAAGGGCCATTTGGAAATTTATAACATCATTCGCGGGCCAGACAAATAATAATAGTTCTTTTTAGTTTTTATTGTTCAACAAAAAAAAAAAACAAAAAACAAACACAATTAACTCATCCTAATCCTAATGTGATGGCTAGAACTGCCTTTCTTTGCTGAGTCGTGTGATATTAGCTGATATTGATGATGTGGCTACTCGCAACTGATTTTCCAGATTTACGTCGGTCAATCTGGAACGCAGTCGATTCTTTGCGACCGTAAGTTTAGAAAAGAACTGCTCGCAACAGTAAGTTGTTCCAAATACAGATGCATATTTCAATGCATGTCTCCTCAAAATGGGAAATTCATCATTGCATATGTAACGTTTATAGAACTCAAGCAGTGGGAGATTGTTGTATCTAGCTTTCAGCTCAACATTAGTTTGCAGCTGAATGTCGTGGGCCAGATCAAATGACTTCGCGGGCCGTATGCGGCCCGCGGGCCGGAGGTTCCCCACCCCTGATATAGTATAACAAGTATACCGAATTAAAGTTCAAAAGAGAACAATATTCATAGAATCTAACCCTGTTTTCTTTTGACAAATTTTGCAATTTGCAAAAATTTATGTTGTGGTATAGAATCGAAAAAAAAAACTGACCAGTGGCGTATCCAGATATTTTTTTATGTATATATATACACACACACACACACACACACACACAACCAGAGGAACGCCGAAAAACCTTTGTATTTAAAAAAAGTATGTACACTCTTCCTTTCATATTTGTGTTGGAAATTCTTGATCAAATATAGCCACCTAATAAAGATTGACAATCATTTGTGGAGGTTTTAAATATTGCTAGGTCTTTAGTTTTATTAAATATGGGTGTTCGATTCGTATTCACTATAGATCAAGGGTTATCAATCATTTCTACTATCTGCTTTTGTCGTCGTTTTAATTTTAAATATTTAAAGTAAAAAAAAATAACATTGCCTTTTAGAACAGCGTCGCCAGAGAGGAGTTTTTCAACACCTCGTCGATTAAAGAAGTATTTACGAAATAAAATGGACGAAGAGGGGGGTTAAGAGGTTTAGCACTTTTACATATTCACCGAAATATTAATATAGTTGTTGGAAAAGTAATAGAACGTTTCGCAAGAAGATCCAATCGAAAATTAGATTTCGTAATATAATCTCTTGTCATCTCTATGTGATATAATATATACAATAATATTCTTTTGTTCATGTTCTTATTTAAATATCTTATTTTCTTTTTTAACGTTTCTTATTTTTTTAATATCTTAAAATATCTTTATATTATAAAACATAAATATGACAAAATAAGTAGGTACATGAAATTATTTAGTATAATACCAACAATTTTAATAAAATAATTTTATTATAAAAAAAAAACATTAAACATACGTTTAACAAATTGATGTAAAATATAAATAAACGAATATATATAAAAACATTTTTAAAAAATTAACATTAATTTTTCTCAATTTTAAAGTACATAGTGAAATCTTTGATGTTTTTTTTTTAATAAATCAATTTTATTACATAGAATGAATATTAACAATATTATTTTTTCCGAAATCGACATTAAAGGACACGATAACAATCTCCGAAGTTAGCTGAAACAGATATAGCTAAGTAAAACTACAGACTCGTATGTCAAAATTTAACTTTACGTACTCATCTGTCAAATTTGTATTAACCTTAATTTCTAACTTCTATAAAAAATTGCAAACTTTCTTACACTGGATATTCTAAATTCACATACCAATTAACTCGATGAAGACTACGTCTAACTAATCATTTTGAAGTGGTAATAGGAATGTTTGCGCTGTTAAATCATTTGACAGTACTTTTATTACCATAGCCGTCTCCATCGCAACATCTAGCATTCAGTTGGGGTCCAGTTATATTGATTGATATTTTTTGTTGTTGTAATCAAGGTTCCATTATTGTAAATAAGCATTTCTTTGTTGTAATCAAAATTTCTTTATTTATTTCTTTGTTTGTAATAAAAAAAATCAAAATCAAATCAATATTATTTTAATTCAATGTAGCGGGGCCTCCAAAAGGCGCGGGGCCCATAGGCAATTGCCTACTGCCTAATGGGTAATTCGGCACTGGGTTCTGGTTAGGCCTATGAATACATTAAGATTTGATAACGGGCTCTTGGGCAGTATCATAGTTTATTTCTGAAAATGAAAGAACAATTCTTCAAATACATTTGTATAAATGTGTTTGAATGTAATTCCTTGATATCCCTCGTTGCACTGAAATTAAACAAAGGTTTTTATTTTTGTACAATTCATTTGCTTTGTCGTACAAATTACGATGCTCGCGAATGTTGCTTATTAACAAAATATCAATTTGTTCTTGTGAATCCATCTTCAAAACTCATTCACACTACAAACACAAAAGGCAGATGACGGATGAAGTAAAATTATACCTTATTGCCAAGTTTAATAGTTATCTCTTATGTGGTTGGTCAAATTCGAAATTTACATTTGGAAATATAAAATATAGTTATAATCCAAATCTAAATTTCAAATTTCTAAATTTGTAAATCATTTAAAGATGCACTCGATTTCGAGCTTTGGTCCGGCCCGGCCCGAAACCCGCCTCGATTTCGAGTCGATCATCGAGCCGGGCCGAAGATATTTTTTATCGGGCCGAATCGGGCTAATCATTTTCAAAAATCGAGGCGAGTCGGACTTTTGATTTTGGCCCGGCCCGAAAATTCGAGCTTTTCGGGCCGGCCCGAAGAATCTTATAATTCAATCAAATGCACAGTTTCCTTAATATTTTAATGAAAATGGATGAAGTTAAAAAGGATCAAAATGATTTAATAACAACAAACTTCACATATTAATAAATAAAAATGTATTATGTTACTTCAAGAATTCAATGTTATTCATTATAGCATAATAATTATATTGTGATGTTACTATTATTATTGTTACTCGTATACTTAAATAAAAGTGATTTTGGTCCTTCCATAATGATTTCTTGTCCTATTTTTGCGCAGAAACAAAGTTAGATAAAAAGTCCTTATGTAAATTATATTTTTTCATATAAGATTTGTGAAAAAGTTGTTTAAATTTTCGAACGGCTTTAGTAAACAAAGTGTTAAATACACATAGGTCTGTAATTTTTATAACAAACTTACACTAGAAGAGTCTCTTTTTTAACTACTTATGTTAACTAATGTTGAAAGTTATAAGAATGTAGAGGTTTTTTCATAAGTTTGACATGAAAAAAGTAAAACATTTCGCTTTAACATAAAAATCAACATTAGGAATGCCGGATGCACCCAATTTCGAGCTTTGGCCCGGCCAGGCCCGAAGCCCGGCCCGAAGCCCGGCCCGAAGCCCGGCCCGAAGCCCGGCCCGATTTCGAGTCAATTTTCGAGCCGGGCTATCTATTTTTTTTGTCGAGTCGATCTTCGAGTCGAGCCGGTAATTTTTATTTTCGGGTCGAGTCGATCCAAACTCAAAGCTCAGCCCGGTCCGGCCCGAATGCATCTCTAAAATCATTCATAAACCATTGTATGTGTTTCAAGTATGTTTATATTTTAAAATCTATTGTACATTCGTAGTTGATTAAGCTCTTTTTACTATATGGCTTTAAAATTTATATCCGAAGTTGTGAAACACTCTGTACATATCCCAATAAAATTTTATCGATCCATGTGAAAAATACATCTTGTTGATAAAACTAAACGCAGAAGATGTGTAATAATGTAAACAAAATCATAAAATTAATTGAAATGTATTTATTACTAAAATGAGATTGTAAATAAACATAAATAACTCTAGTATATTATTCTCTAATAAAAATACTGCAGCGGACAATATTGTTTTCGGTGGTGCGTTCAATGCAGCCCAGTTACACGAACGTTATTCTAAAATTAGCATACTGATACGAAAACCATAATTCCGCAATTAAAATGGAAATTTTTCATAATAAAAATAACAGTCTTTCTTTATTCAAATTTTTCATCATAATGCCACCAATCACAACTTTCGTAATTACTTATTTTATCAATACGGTAATCCCTCCCACAACACGGTAATTACTGTTCGTAGAAAATATAGTGTAGTACGAATCCGTGTTATGCGGAGGGCGGAGCTAATAATAAATGCACACGCTGCCAATATCAATTATATAAATATATAAATTCCTGATCAATTTAATTTTGTTTCTGATACATTAATAAATCGATCGATAAAATTATCCCAAAAAAATATTAGTTCTGACATATATATAACAATGAACCTGAACTAATACGATTATAAACAATTTATAACAATTATAATTTAATTAATAACAATCATTTTATTAAATATTTTTCAAATGTCAAATGATAGCAATGATAAACAAATGTATTTTTCAGCATGAAAAACAACATTGATCTTCTTCACATATTATTTAAATAACAAGATGCATATAATAATTTAAATACGATCATATATCTACATATATCTAAATATCGCAAAATTTCTAAGATGCCCTCTGTTGAAAACCGTCTTAAATATCTTTATTTATGCATGCTACATAAAATTATATTGACAGGTACTCCATCATATTTATTTGACAAATTTATAATTAAAGATTATAACTATTCTCTTAGAATGAAGGATTTGTACATTGTACCAATCTTCAGAAAGTCAAAATATAAAGGTGCGTTTTCATATATGGCCTCCACTTTTTATAACAGTGTTCCTGACTCTCTGGAGATCCTTTAAACAATTTCAAAAGAAATGTACGAGCATTATATTTGCATAATATTTATTTCATTGTTTACTATTTTGTACTCTATATTATCTTAAATGTTTTTATTACTTCAATTATCTGTAATTAATTATATTTATAACGTGTCTATTAGTTTTATATACCTATGTACATCTGTGTATTATTTGTTGGTTAGGTGGAAGAGCAGCCTTAGGCTGAACCTCGCCCTTGATTATATGTCAATAAAGTTTATTATTATTATTATTATTATTATTATTATTATTATTATTATGTATATTTTAAGAAAACCATTTATGTAAACAATAAACATAGGCGCCGACTTGCAGGATGCATGGGGTCAAATGCACCCGACAAATGATTTTGTCGGGTGCAAAAGTATAGATTTGCACCCGACAAAAATTTCATCCATTAAGACATTTTGTGTCATATTTATATTATTGTTATTCATTTGGCATGAAATAATAGAGAAAATAGTATATTTGTCTGTATTTTTTCAATCACTATAATTAAACATACGAATATATGGTAATAGGGTGTGGCGAATGGCAGCAGAACATATAGGACTGTAACATGTAAACTCAGATTTTCGTAATTTCCTGCTTCCCTAATTATTTTGGAAAAAAAGAAATATTCTGCATCTGAAGCAATATTCATGGAATTGTATATAAAAATAAACATTTGTTAATAATTTTGCCTCAATTTCATGGCTCCATCGCTATTTCTGAGGTGATTTTCGATATTTTCATATTTCTGCCGTCATAAAGCATGCAAAAATGCTTTTTGATTCAAATGCAAAATTTTCTGCTCTGCAGGAAATTACGAAAGTCTGATTTTACATCTGTGCCGGTCACCATATTATATCACAGAAAAAAATAGAATTGAAATTTTGTCTAATATAATTAGATTTTATTTTATTAGGCAATATGTCTTATAGTTTACAAACCTTAATTTAGCATTTTAACTAATCCGAAATAGATAATAAATAGTTTGTAAAAAATCGTTAATTTAAATATGCAAATGGTTATTTTAATTACTTATTTTATTTAATTTTACTATATTTTGGCTTCATTATTTTTGTCCTATACAATTTTCGGTAATTTATCTAATGAATTAGATAAGTAAATAGAAAATTTAAGTATATATTTAGTTAATTTCTTTATTTATGTTTAGTTCAATACTAAATGTAGTTATTTAATCTAATTTTGCACTTAATTTTACTATAATAATAATAATAATAATAATAATATTTATTTTGCATAAATATTTACATATTTGTACAAAATTGGTTGGTTTTAAATAAATCTGAAGTACAAAAAATATGAACAAGTAGAGTATACATTTGGAATAAATAATTTCTTATTTAAATACAGACAGTATGAAAGTATCATATTAATATTAAAAATAAAATACAATGCTAATGAAAACTAGCGATATTATATATACAAGTATAAAAATTATAGCACAAATTTAAACAAATTCATCCTCTGTTACCATACAAAAAAGTTCAATTGGAAACATTTAGTAAACATATATAATGTTATAATTTTACTATAATTTGTTATTACAAATTTAGAAAATTTAACCAAATCAACTTAAAATAATTTAATGAAACATATTAGTAGGCTGAAAATTAATGAATTTGTTTAATTAATTGAACTACAATTTAGAAGGTTTTTTTTGTGCAGTTCCTATAGAAAGCATTTAAAACGAAAATTATTGCCAGATTAAAATAACTATTTACAAATTTAAATTAACAATTTCTTACAAAATATTTATTATCTATTTCGGGTTAGTTAAAATTCTAAATTAAGATTTGTAAATTATACTATATTATTAGACATATTGCCGAATAAAATAATATCTAATTATAATTAGACAAAATTTCAATTTTTTTTTTTTTTGTTAGAGCCCCTTAAAACTACCAATTACGTTATAGTTTAAAATTTGGAAAAATATCAATGTGTTCTCTGAAAAAAATATTGATCGTCAAAACGGACATTATTTGGAATAATTTTGTTCTCATGTATTTTATTTTTTGTTAGTCTAATTACGTATAAGCTGGTATATTTTTCCAAAAGTCAGTGTTATGTTAATCAATATATTAATATATCAATTCATATTGCTCGTAAACGTTTGTAAAATATCCTATATTAACACAAACAATTTATTTTCATATTTACAGTGCAGTACTGTATCTATAAATTATTGATGTGTTTATTAATAATTAAACGGTATTATTATACCTATAGCAACAATATAATATGCAAAAATAAACATTCTAACAAAATATAGTACATTTATTTCATTTAATTGGTATAATACACGTACAATATTTTTAGATTTTTTTTACATTAATATGTTAATAAAAATTATTAAACTACATAAACTCATAGAAAATATCCTTTGTACTTTTATTCAACCCAACGATATTTCATCTTGTTCGTTGTGTTTGAACAAAATCGCAACGAAAGCTGCCACCCTAATGTATAATTTTATATTAATAAACAAAAATCGATGCGTTTTTGTCAGGTTTTTATAGATTTACAGATCTGTAAGAGTTACAGATTTGTTCAGAAATGGCCTATTAGTTTCACAAGAAAAGTGTATTTTTACTTTTATAGAAGTACTGGCGGGACGTATAGTGTATATTTTTTAATTTGAGATAATCAAAGAAAAAACTTTTTACCTTACGTTAAAGATTTCTGTAACTTAATTTAACTCAGGTGCAAGTTTAAATATCAGAAAATTATTTACTGGATATTTAGTAATAGAAAAATAAATATTGATGAGCAATTACACAATAGTTAATTTAATTGCAATATAAAATTTATCACAAACATAATTTTTACTTTTATTTATTTTCTTGTCACTGGTGCATCTAAGATGCAATTAATATAATCAAAATAATAAAATTTGATTTATATGAAATACTGTATTTGTATTATGGGGTGCCGTGGCCTCGTGCCTGAGTGTCTGGTCGCGAACCTGGGGATACCGGGTTCGATCCCGACCGACGCCAAATATTTCGAATTTTAAATGGCACAAAAGTGATCCCTGAGGTGCACTCTCCATGCTAGCAATGAGTGCCCGTGAGGTGACACCTGGTAAGCGCCCGCACGGTACAAATATGTCATCATCATTACCGATATCTGCGATAAAGCAGATTGGCACACCCAGAAATGGGTAATATGCCGTGATGATATATTTATTTATCTGTATTTGAGGGGGTGAAAAAGATAAGCGCTACCATTGAACAGTTCTCTAAATATAAAATTATTAAAAACGATTAAAAGTGCAAGTTCTTTTCGCGTCTCCTGAAATGTCATATATAGAAATGTGGAGTGTATAGCATATAAAAAGAGAAATCCCATTTTTGAGCTATTACTTGAAGCAAATGGCGCGAAACGAATACAGTTAGGGTAAATGTACTGGTACGATGATGCGGGTGGCGTTCAGTGCTATACATCTAAAATTGAGTCATTATTATTGTAAATTCCACACCATAAAAGCAAAAGCCTGAGGGAAAATCACAACGAAAACGAAAACAGTAATAATATACATTTTATCCGATTGGATTGGATATAAAACTTCTTTCTGTAAAATATGTTCACAATACAGAATACTTTAAAACACATATACTAAGGGCTGGTTTATGATGAATTTAATTTATAAATTTACATTTTGATTTAAAATTTACAGTTTCTCTCAGCATGGTTTACGTTCGATTTTGAAATTCTGGATCTGACCAATCAGTATCTATCACTAGTGATTCGGTCGAGACGAGACGAGACGAAAAATTCATTGTCTCGTCTCGTCTCGTTTCAAATTCATAAAATTATGTCTCGTCTCGAAATTTTTCTCGTCTCGTTTAATAGAGTCTCGTCTCGGCCGAGATTTCTCGACGGAAATTTAATATGTATGTTTTGGTCCCATTAGCTAATTATTAAATTTATACAATTTTGTATTAATAGCAATTTGAGCAAAAAGAGAAATATTTGTTGTTTTATTGTCAAAATTTGTTATAACCTAAAACTTGTGCAAATTTTATTATATCATAATTTTATTAATTTAATATTTATCTAGCATTTTCTAATCTGTTATTAAACATTAAAAAGGAAATAAGGCTAAAACCTTAACTAACAAATTCTGACAGATAAAATATCAAATACTTTATTATCTTTATGTTCAAAAATACCATAGGTATTGTTATTATTCCAAAATTGAATAAATTTAATAATTAGTTTACAGGACCAAATATTACATAATTTACAAATTTTTGGTGTCATTTTTTATCTTTCTATTGATACCACAACAGGCTGCAAAAAATCTGATTTCCCATGTTTAACACCTATGGCCCTTTTTTTAATTAACAATCTGTATATTATGTGGTCAAATTTGAGGTTGCTTTTTCAATTACCTGCTATTATTATCATTATCATTATTATTATTATTATTATTATTATTATTATTATTATTATTATTATTATTATTTTATAGATATATGTCATGTCTGTTGACATTTGAGTAGTAAAAACACAGTAAAAGCATTACATTGTTAAGTTATGAACAAATATACGATGCAATAACGTGGCAACACAAGCGTTTACATATTTTGTAAAAATTTACAGAGTACACTGTACTAAAAATAGTTTTTCATATTATAGCGTGTAAATATTAAGATATCAACCATAAAATATACAAAGATAAATAGAGACAGATATTACTAAAAATATGTTAAATTTCACACGTTTGCAAATATAACTAATGAGAAAAATAACAACCGAGAAATCTCGAAACAGTTTTCGAGAATCGATATAATATTTTCTACATTTTTGTCTCGTCTCGTCGAGACGAGAAATCTCGAGTACGAGACAAAACGAGAATCGAGAAATATCTCGTCTCGGCAGAATCACTATCTATCACGTGACTTGTCACTGCTTGTGTTTTTTTTGACGTTTCACCAGTTACCATTTCATATTTTAGGTTACAATTTTAGTTTCATAGCCATGAATTTGTTAGACACTAATGAACAAGATGATTTTTTTTTAATAATATCGGGAATGTTTTTTTACTATTGTTGATTTGTATAATAAAGAAAAAATAAAGAAACACAAATTTAAAAATGCGTAAATGGTCTGTCAGGCTGTGGCTTATGAACACATTATGTTTTCTCAACGGGCAGTTTATCATACATACACTGCTGGACAAAAAAAATCGGACACTTGGTTTCTTAAATGCGTATTTTCGTTATTATCTCGAGAACTATAAGAGGTATGAAGTGGGTTAATTAGACGAAAGTTATCCTATATTAGGATGCCATTTTAGCGATGTATTGTTTATTGAGAAGAAATGCATGGGTCAGTAGATACAGACATATATGCAAATTTTGTAGTTTTTGTTGTTTTTGAAAAATTTCTAAGTAGGAAATGTTTCCAGATTTTGATTTGCACTTCTTTAAGACACGTTTTTAAGCTCTTTCGAATGGCGATTCTCATTTTTTTGTCACTACTGTATTTCACTCTACGCTATCAAACAAAGAGGCGTAGACGCATTCCAAGGGTTAAGGTAAAGCTGAACGGTTAACGGTTAACTGTCAAATGTCAGCTATCAACTGCCAACGGTAAACGTATTCCAAGGGTTAACGGTAAAGGTCAAACAGTTAACGGTTAACTGTCAAATGTCAACTATCAACTGCCAACTGTAAACGGTTTTTTCCACGCCGCTTTATTTGGTAGTGTAGAGTGAAATACAATAGTGACAAAAAATGAGAATCGCCATTCGAAAGAGCTTAAAAACGTATCCTAAAGAAGTGCAAATCAAAATCTGGAAACATTTCCTACTTAGATATCTTTTAAAAACAACAAAAATTACAAAATAGTTGTTTCTGAAAATGAAAGAACAAGATCATGAAAAATTCTTCAAATATACTCGTATGAAGGTACATGTATTTAATTACTTGTTATCCCTATTCGTTGCACTGAAACGTTTTTTATTTGTACAATTCATTTACATTGTCGTTCAAATTACTATGCTCGCGAATACTGCTTATTAACAAAATATCAATTTGTTCGTTCTTCTTGTGAAGTCATCTTCAAAACTCACAGACACACCACAAACAGAAGAGTTAGCTGACGGATGGAGTAAAGACTTTACCGCCATGTTTAATAGTTCCCTCTTGTGATTGGTTGAATTTGGAATTTACATTTGGAAATATAAAATATAGTTATATGAGATTATTAAAATATCTTTCAGAACTCATATTATTAATTGGAAAAATACTACCTTTTTTTTAGTTTAAGTTCTGTAATTTATTATTTTAACCCAACGTTTCGGCACTAGGGATTCACCAAGCCAAGCTACTTGGCTTGAAATAAAAAAGCTTGGCTTGGCTTGAAAATTCAAGCTTTTTTTAATGTTGGGCTTGGCTTGGCTTGGGCTTGATGGACACGAGGCTTGGCTTGGCTTGAAAATTTCAAGCTTTTAAATTTTTAGGCTTGGTTTGATTTTCAAGCTTTATCAAGCTTTTACAAGCTTTTTCAAGCCTTTTCAAGCTTTTTCAAGTTTTCAAGCTTTGTAAATGCTCATGCGCGAAATTATTTACGCACGCACATAATATGATAGTTTTATTTAATGTCATTTATTTGTACAGTATATTAAGTAATATAAAGGTATTGATATGTGAAATTAAACTATTAGTTCGGTATCAAGATTTGAATATTGATATTCGATGTATCGATATATTAATGTTTTGTAATACCATTGTACCATGTTTAGTTTTACATAAATTCATTCTGGTAATACTGAAGAATAACTATGTGTAAAGATGAAATAAGACGGTAAAATATGACAATATTGATATGAACATTTAATTGAATTTTATATTTGACAGTAAACGATCAACATAATTTATTATTTTTTATTAAAAGTATAATCGTATACATAGATAAATATTTTTCTAATAACGACAAATAAAAATATTTTACAATTTTTAATGTTTATTGGTATTTAGAATTTTATTTTCGAGTTTTAACTCTGCAATTTTTATGTTACTTTTATAAATTTTATTTACTCCATTCATTCATTATAGGTTTATATTTATATATTAGTTTGACTTTATTGTATTTTGGTAACATGACGAAATAACCTTCTAATAAACTGTTAAAACTCGTTCATATTCATTTTGCATAATTAAAAAAAACTCAAGACCCCGGAGACAGAAAATTACGACTTACGGTAGAACAGTGTTTAAATACATATTTTTGGAATTTCATAATGGAATGTAACGGTCAACTTATTTCTTTTACTTCAAATACATCTGGTAATCATAAAACCCTATACAGATGAGAATTTCCTTGAAATACTCACTCTTTCTTTTGTTGTCTATTTTAAACCCACAAGACAAAATCAGTTTATTAGGGGTAGATTAGGGATTTTGCTATGAATAGTATTGAAATATATGTTTACAAACAGAAACTTTCTCTTTCCTACGATTTGGAAATAGTAGAATAACAAAGCATTGTAAATTCTTTGCTACCAAAAATATGACTCAACATTTGTGAACTATTTAACAAAATATAACTATAATATTTATCATAATCATCATACGCAGTCTTTCACCCAAATTACTTTTCGGTGTTAGGTGATATTAATAATAAAAGTACAATAAAGTTCATTATGATGGTGACACTTGGTTAAATTAAGATATTTAAAAATATCACTTGACATGTTTCACTAGATTTCAGTCTCTGACCAGCCTCTCATCTGTTCGCGTAGCCTTACTGCCTCCTAGACGCGTCAGTACACCACACTGTAGAGCTCCAATAAGAGCAAAACGCGTCTGTGGTTCTGGTTGAGTGACCCAGTCTCTGATAAATGACTGAGAGGTTGATTCTGCGACTGAAATCTTATGAAACATGTCAAGGGATATTTTTAAATATCTTAAGTGATATTATTCCTTTCATTCTGAACCAAAATTATCAATTTGTAGCATTATAATGGTCATAAATATTTAATATTTGTTGATGTTTGTTGTTTGGTAGGTGTACAATCAGATAAATTTAAAAAGTTTATTTTATTAAAGATTTGTGTTTATAATTTATTCCAGTTACGAAATGCCCCTCAGGCACCCAATCCATGTGAACAATCACTCGCATTTCGTAAAAACAATGTCAGTGCACGGCCGAAGCGTTAATCGTCTCCGATTTCTTTTCTTTCTTCTTTAAATCTTCTAAACTGCTTGAAAACTAGGTAGACCCTCATCACCATAAACATTCTTCAACAATTCGTACATTTCTGCAGCGGATTTTTTAAGTTTCACACAGAATTTCGTATTGACACTAACATAATTCCGACAGAGTACGGGAAAGTAGTTAATTTCAATCAAAGGCTACTACCGAACGGTTTGCCTAATTATCATGAAATTTTAACAGCGAATGGAGGGAAGATGACAAATTGATATGACTAGCCTGCAATGTTACCAAATTTACAGGGAAGCCGGAAAAATAAAAATCTCGTTATTTTATTGCTACACCTTATACTACTTGCAATGTTATTATTATTTGAGTAGACAGTGCTTAATAATAATCCTCTTTACAAATTTTGTAAACTAAATAAACTGCCAGGTAGTGAAGCTGGTCCTTTTCGGAACCCCAATTCTCAGAAGTTTGCAAATTACGGTCTTGTCGGACTCCACAATAATTTTATGAAAAGCTTGAAAAAGCTTGTTTTCAAGCCAAGCTACTTGACAGTCAAAGGCTTGGCTTGGCTTGAAAATTCAAGCTTTTTTTAATGGTAGGCTTGGTTTGGCTTGGGCTTGATAAAACAGAAGCTTGGCTTGGCTTGAAAAATCAAGCTTTTTTGAAAGACAGGCTTGGTTTGATTTTTCAAGCTTTTTCAAACCAAGCCAAGCCAAGCTTTCAAGCTTCAAACCAAGCCCGTGAATCTCTATTCGGCACCATAAACTGGTGCAATGACATATTTTTTGACTTGTTGTTTTTGTTATTTCAAAAAATATGTCATTGTATCCCCTGAAGAAGGCACCAGTTTATGGTGCCGAAACGTTGGGTTAAAATAATAAATTACAGAACTTAAACTAAAAAAAAGGTAGTATTTTTCCAATTAATAGTTATATGAGGTTTCGAGTCCGCGTGCCTGAGTGTCTGGTCGCGAACCTGGGGAACCGGGTTCGATCCCGACTGACGCCAAATATTTCCAATTTTAAATGGCACAAAAGTGATCCCTGTGGTGTACTCTCCACGCTAGCAATGAGTGCCCGTGAGGTGATGCCTGGTAAACGCCCGCACGGTACAAATATGTCATAATCATTACCGAAATTTGTGTACAACACAGATTGGCACACTCAGAAATGGGTAATATGCCGTGTTCAGTGGCGTAACTAGGATAAACGGGGTCCGTGTGCAAACCATTCTTATGGGGCCTTATCAACAGCGTAGCTGGACCTTACATTCAGGATTCGAGGGGGGTGTTAGGGTTCCTAGTCTTTAGTGGCGACTTAAAATTGGCAAGGCATGGTACTTAGATAATAAATGCGCCTCAGGCGAAATTTTTTTCCATTCAATGTCAAATGCCTTATAATTGAAAGTTACATTTTTTTCAAGGGATGTGCAAATGCATGTTTTTCCCTTTCATGTATAAATAAATGCGAGTGCATTTATTTACCAGGCAAACAATACAAAGTAAAAAAAAAATACAATACGTATAAACAAAAAATATTTATTTAAAAAAAAAACTAATAATTCTATATTATATATTCTATATATTTCAAATAATTGGTGCAAAATTGTATAATAAATTGCCAAGCACTTTTAAAGAAAGTCGAATAATATTTTTAAAAATCGGCTAAAACTCTTTTTAATAGACAAATGCTACTATAGTGTAACTGAATACCTCAATGACAATTTATAACAATGCAAAATTTATATGTACATATGTATAGTCATATATTTGTATTATTTTATGTATATATTCTTTTAAATTATTTCATATTGTATTCCTGACGTGCCAAATATCTTGTAAGATCGACTGGTTAAATAAATATTATTATTATTATTATTATTATTATTATTATTATTATAGACAAAGAAAAATTACTAAACTAAAATTGTTTCTTTCGAGCTTTTTGTTCAGCAAAGACATTAATTATATTAGAAATTCTAGACGTTTAGCCCGTTCATTTTCAATAGAAAGACTAATAATAAAGCGGAATAAATGTTTTATTTGAAAAATAATAATTCAGTACTGGCTGTGGTATATATTAATTTTGAAGTTCAGTGATACATATTTCATTTTTTAAACATCTCAAGTACTGCGGGGCCCCTAATGTCGCGGGGCCCGTGTGCCTGGCACACCTTGCACACTGGTAGTTACGCCACTGGCCGTGTTAATATATTTATTTATTTATATTCCAAATCTAGAGTTCAAATTTTTAAAATTGTAAATCGTTCATAAACCATCGTATGCGTTTTAAATATGTTTATATTTTAAAATCTAAATTATGAATTGTAAATTCGTAAATTATATGTTCATCATAAACCTGCCCTAAGGCTCAACTCATCAAAAAAATATTTGTATATTTTATTTTCCACGACAGCTCTGAGATGATGAAATTTATATTTGATTTTTGAAAGTATCTACTGTTATAATAGTTAATATGTCGTAGTGATATTACTATTATTATTTTATTACCATAACAGAATTGGTATGTATGAAAGCTAACGAAACGTTGAAATATATCACTATCAGTATCAGAGTGCGTTTTGGTTTGCTTATTTTAGCCATTTCATTTCACATTGAGATGCATAGAACTTGACTGTCTGTCAATCTGATGTTCATTCGCTGCAGATGAAATATGTGATAGTGATAGGATACTGTAACTGTTAGGATGGCATATGAGAATACTTGACTCTTCAAACAAAAATATTTCATTTTAATATGAACTATCAATTTTTCCAAAAAATAATTGATACTTAAATAAATACGATATTGACTACAGAATACTCGTATATGAAAAAAATAAAAATAATAATAAATAAATTCTTAATCAAGGAGTCAAAAATAATTTACTATTTTGCAGAAATGGTTTTCATTTTTCTAGTAAATCATAAGATAAAATTGAATAAATATTTTATTTTAGTATTTAATACTAATGATACTAATGAATAGTGCACAATGTAAGTAGATAATATTTAAGATGATTTTTGTTTACAGCGATAATTTGTACATTTATAAAATATTCCAATGATTACTATGTTATATTACAATATACAATATTCCATCTTTCCCTTTTTATTAGTATTAGTATTTTATTAGTATTGTAATCGCGAAAAAATTCGGTTTCCTAGATTTCAACGGAAATATCAATTTTGACTAATTTCGTCGTGACGTCTGTACTTACGTACAAACATATGTGTGTATGTACATACGTACGTATCTCGTACAACTGAGAAACGGTAAGCCGTAGAAAGTTAAAATTTTGTAGTTAGGACTGTTATAACATCTAGTTGTGCACCTCTCTTTTTGGTTATTACATAATTTCCGGAGGTGGTACTTTACTTGAAGCCTATAATAGATTTTAATGAAAAACTATATTAAAATATAATCCAAAACTTTTCAAATTTGGTATATAAGACTTTTATACCAATGAGAATAACATAATAGATTTTGGTTAAAATGGTCTAACCGAAAGTGATACTTTACTTGAAGCTATTATCAGTTTTTCTTGAAAAAAATGGTGTTATTTTGATTTTAGAAATAAATACTTCAAATAAAATTTTTAATGAATTTAATTCTGCGCCTATCGCACCAAGTATGATTAAATTAACTCTTTGTATAAGCGACATATGTAAATTTAAAAATTATATACTTTTGGGTTTTTGTAATTAAGTTTGCTATGGATTAGGACAAAAAATAACAAGAAAATACAAAATTTAATGTCAAAATCAAATCTATCAAATACGTGTAATTTTACAGGCGTACGAGTATAAGGAAGTCATGTGGTGTCCACATCAGATTTTTTAGTATAATACAAAATTTTTAATTTTTGATGGTAAATTTCTTCTTCTTTGTGGTCGTAAGGAGGCTGTGGAACTTCAGCTCGAACTGTGTTCTTTTCTGCAGTGGTAGCTGGGCGGTCTTCGGCTTCGGCGTTAACATTTTTTCTTTCCGACGTTGCAGATGGACACCCTTCAATGACTTCATCACCATTTTGGTTGATCGCTATTGTTTCTGCCTGGACTTCTAAATTTGCTGGCAAACTTTTTGTATTACAATTATATTGTGTAATTTATTATCATTATTTGTTATTGCATTAGGTGTATGAGAATTCAAATTTTGTGTTATCATTCTTGGTTTTATATTTACCTCATTTCTTCTATAAGACGAACCATTTACATTTATTTAGTAAGAATTATCTGGATATTTTTTGACCATGTGTCTTGTAGTTGTGCATTGGTTATTCTGTTTTCAATTCAGGATAATTTTTACACTTTTTGTCGTAATATAATTTAGCTTTCTTTCTATTTTCTTTAATTTTGTTTAAATTTTTATAAACAAGTTAACAATGAGATGCCCCATTTTCAAAATATAAAAATATACCAATACGGCATATTACCCATTACTGGGTGTGCCATTATCTACAATACATGTAAATCAGTAATGATGACGGTATATTTTTACCGAGTGGGCGCTTACCAGGCGTCACCTCACAGGGACTCATAGCTGGTGTGGAGAGTGCTCTACAGGAATCACTTTTGTACAATTAAAAGTCTGTACTGGCCGGAATCAAACACACGGCCACGCGACCTCATTTCAAAGATGAAGTCTATTTTTATGACAATAAATGCAAAGAAATGTAAGTAAAAATATAAATAAATAAATAAATAAATATACCTAGGTATCATAAAGTATTATTATTATTACTTAATTTTGGCTGCATTTGTTCATTTCTGGATAAAAAAAAAATAATAATAATATACCTAATAAATCTATTCTTAACAATATTTCATAGATAATTAAAAAAATATATATTAATGCTAATAGGAACTAATAATTTGGTAAAACATACAATCAACTATCTCTTTAATTATTAGTAACAAAAAATTAAATAAGTAATCATTTTTTTTAAATAAGTCAGTTATCTTTCTTCTAAATGTTTTTGTATTAGTCTGTTCTTAGAGAAGTAAAATCACTTAATCTTCTTATAACACCAATTTTTTTAGATATTTTTTTGCAAATATAGTCAACATGAGCATTAAGTTTAAGTTTTCTATGTAGATACTTTATTTCATCTACTAAATTTATAATTTGGTACGATATACTTATTTCTAACTTATTCTCTAAATATGAGTTATACTTTACATCATTTCCTATGAACATTAGTTTAGATTTGGGAACATTGCAATTGCTGCTTAACCATTTATCAATGTTTATTAAATCATTTTTAAATTATTTATAATTTCATATTTTTGCCTGTTATATATATAATTGTATCATCACCAAACAGATGAAATTTACAGTATTTCATGTGTAATAGTAAAAATCTTGGATTTTTTTATATTTATGGGAAGTTTCCCTTCCCTTATGGTAGGCAGGATTGTTTTTTGATCTAAGGGTGCTTGTATATGCAGGAGATTGGCTAGTTTTCAAAAGGAGTAGACGGGTTGATATTCGAGAAATGCAAATTCGCCAAAAAGTCTTATGAAAAAATTAAGATGTCTGGAAATTAAATGAGGATGACCCAAAGAAGCAACCAAATACATTCAATATTTTTTTCGTTCATGGCTACGCAGATAACAATCTGAATTACTGTTGAACTTTAAAGCACAGAGTGATAAAAAAAACTGTTTCAGTTGGCAATATAAAAAAAAAAAATACTTGAAATTGGTAACACATGTACAGTTATCGCTGTAAACAAAAAAATATTTCCTGTTGTTGCAGGGACATTTGAAAATTTAAATTTGGGTATATTTACAATATTTTATTAAAATGGTTGTTGTTTCCATTACTCTCGTACTTTTATTTCTTACATTATCCATAAACAATAATTTAAAGCAATTCAATCACTCAAAATCCTATTAACTGTCAGACCCCACCTCTGACATAACCTATTTGTATTTATTGTCAAAATGACATGTCAAATAGTATTTCCGCTTTCACCTGGTGTTGTGTAAACTATACGGAATAAAAAGATCCCCAGAATTGTATTTCTTTTTGATCACTCTATAGAATATACTACTGGATGGTTGTACCGGAATAGTAAGAATAGTGGGCGCTGGGTGCAAATGAAAAAGTCAGAAACCTAGAAGGGTAGAGAAAGTTTTTTAGCCGTATTTGAAAGATGAGTTTGGACATGCGTGGTGTGGTTGTGGCGTGTCGTCCCCTACACTAACTGGAAATTACTGGCTGTCATTCATCCCTTACATTTACGCCTGTGCTCTGTGTAGCACCCTTCGAATTTGTCGCACTCCTCCACGTTGTGCGGTGCGGTTTCCTGGTGATTGCAGACTGCACTACACACTACACCCCTCCCCCTTTCATTGGTTTTCTCTTAAATTACTCGTAACCACTAACAAACTAATATATCTTCATGACTCCCCAAGTCGTCTTTCGTCCTACATTTTTTGCTCTTTAAAAAAACTTTTAACAATATAATATATGTATAAACATACACATACAAACAAAAAATATATTCTCAAGACTTTCTAATTAAACTTCGGGCAACATTGTTTGACAATTTGATACAACATCATTTATATAGAAAAAAATGTGTGTGCTTAAGACCGCACGTCCGAAGTGAGAACTTCTACTTTATTGTAATATTTCATACAATTAATAACAGCTCATACACATCATAACAACTATCTTATGTTTCATGTGTAGTTGATATTTAATTACTATAAAAAAATTTTGCTCTGATTTTGATAGCTACTCTTTTAAACATAAAATAAATTGTTGAACATTCGCATACGTTTCTGCCTCTTTTTGAATGTTTCTCGGGGTTCAGAAACTTAAATGGTTGACATTTGGATCGTACAGCAATGCCATATCTGGACTGCTTCCGGTCGGTAATGACAGCAGTAACAGCAGGAATAAAACACGCCAAAATGGCGAGTTTGGAACTAGAGCTTCTGACAGATATTGTGATGTTTCCCGGCCTTGTATTAATAATGTAACTTAGGCTATGACCCGAATAGTCGTGATGCGTGACGGATCAGCCTTGTTCACTGTCCAGGAAAAGTATGCAAGGTGCGCTTAAACAAGTTTCCACTTCAAAAAGAAATGTCATTGTGTGCATTTGTTTCTTATTCCATAGCACCACTGATTTAATTAATATTTTATATTGTTGCACACTTTCTAATACCTTGCGTAAATAATTGGTGAGTTAATTAGGATGACGGTTTTTTTATATACAGAATGTAACAGAAATAAGTCGAGATCAACAATACTTCTTAGTAACTTTTTTTGTAAACCTTCTACATATTGCGTTAAAAATCTTCAAAATTTTGTAAAAAAATGCATTACCAGCCTAAAAATACTAAAAAAATGAGAATTAAAAAAATTAAGAAATTGTTGCTCTTGCACTGGGTTAACTTAAATGTACTTATTTCTGTTACATCCTGTATTTTGTATTTTCATACACTTGAAAGTGAAACGCCGTTGATGAGGATGAAATTATGAAAGAGACACACACAAACAACCATACCTTACCTGGGTTCGAACCTGGGCCCTTGAGTCGTGAGTTGACTATGTTGCCATGTTGCCCACTTAACGTTTTTTTTTTATCGTGCGAATAGCTATTTAACTGTTTAGTTGAATTATAATTAGAGGCGACAAAATTTGAACATTTCGTTGTGGTGCGTTTTCCGATGCATTAGCCTGTATATGTCGGACATGCTTAACTGGGCGCCCGATATCTGGGCGATAAAATAATAAATACGTATAATTGTACGTTTGTTTAGAAAAATCAGAGCGTCACTTTTAACTATTTTTCCTGTTACAAAAAATTCACCAAATTGTGTAATGCTAAGCGTACAAAATTTTGGTTCTGTTGCCCAGATAACCGGTGCTAAGCGTGGCTCGCCCAGTTGTCGCATACCGAGAATAACGTGTCCAATATGGGGATCGCGAGCATTAATACGAAACGAAGTCGGTTCATAGGCAAAAGTTGCCCTATTAGGAGACTATTTTTGCATTTATATATTTTCAAAATTATTGTGGTTGAATAAAAGAGCTTTTTCCTACAACCGTGCGTAAAGTACATACTTTACGCACTCTTTATAATAATAATAATAATAATAATAATAATAATAATAATAATAATAATAATAATAATAACCTTTATTGGCAAAGTTCAGCAACAGCTGTTCTTACACTTAACCTTTACAAAATTAAAATAACATACATTAAATTTAGATATGATGCGAATATAGTACATAAGTTGTATTTACATAGTTTTAACAAGGTTATAAAAACAAAACAATAGGTCAAATATATATCTATTTAACATAGGCAAAAATATGTGTAAGGAATAAATGTAATAAAATTCTTGAGTAGAGATGACCATTTCAACATGAAAAGAAGTTATTAAACAAGTGTTTTTTTAGTTCAACAGAAAATGTTTGTACTGACATGATTTTGAGGTTAGCTGGGATTTTGTTATAAACAGAGGCACAATTAAGTGAATGAGCGTTGAAACAAGGAAGTGATATGTATTTCAAGATTATTTCGCAAAGTTCTGTAATGCAAATTGGATCTGAAAAATATTTTTTTCGAAATGTAAGGTGGAATTTTTTATAGTGTGTAAAGTGTCACTTTTCAATCACTAGTGCGTGAAAAGTAAATGAGCGTTGCTCGGCAACGTACAAATTCGGTTAATTTACCTGTCAAGTAGATAATTAGGTACTAAATAATTATGAAAGTAATAAAATTTATTAATAAATATTGCAATTGAAGCAAGAGTAATCATTTTTATTAACATATTAAGTACTAACATAATTTTTAAGAACAGTAATATTTTTTTTGACATAATGAGTTCTAACGTAACCTAATTTTTAATATGAATAATAAATGTACAACTTGTACAATTCTAGAAGACTAATCTAACTGTCTCTGAGATTCTTTGGAATGTTTACCTTAAATTTTGTAGAGTATTATGAATAATAGCATTAACAATATTTGAAGATGCCTATATACACTCACATTTAGTATTATGGGAATTAGCACAATATTTCGCTTGTAAGAAAAATACTGTATGCAACTCGTGTGTAAAACAGTATTTTTTATCTCGTACTAATTTCCGCATTCGGCTGTTAAACATCGCACTCGACCAAAGAAGTACTACTTTACACCCTTGTTACATAAATAACTATTCTGTTGAGCAGTATTTTCCTGTAAATTTATTGAATTTAAAGAGTTATCTGTTCAATTCTTAATTGAATCGACTTAATACTAGTTGATAAAACAGAACGAATGGAATCTTCTTCTTAGCAGAACTGAACTATATATTAAAATGAAACTATGTTGAAACGGGAACTATATCCACCTATGAAGTGAGTTGGAAAGTGCCGTAACTAGCAGATGTCACCATCTATTAGTCGCAATTAGTAATCTGAAGTGCTGTGATAACTTGAGCACGTCTGCGGCCCACAACGAATTATTGAAAAACTATTGAAATTCCTCTCACAGTTTACCCTAAGAGAAGGGCCTAAAGTGCGCACGATGGTGCGATGCGATCACCTGACGCACAGTGGCAAGCCACACGCAAATGTCCTTAATCCACTGATTACAGTACGATTGTATGATTGTAGTAAATGAATGGGACCGCTTAAAGTCTTAATACGTTACGTAACGGGTATAAATTCCCCATGACACTATTAATTCCATGTGAACTGATTTATTGATATTCATATGAATTAATGTCAAATAAATCAAGTTTCGTGCACATTATAAATGTGCTACTCGCTTGTCTACGTTAATACTACTACTTCAAACCAATTCAACTTTTTTAAAAAAAATTCACAAATGTATAATCGATTCCTAAATATCGCATCAATTTAAACATCCTCTGCTGTTGAATTTGAGGGAAAAAGATTTCAAGTAATTGTTAACTCTTTTATAGTGACCGATTGTAATTTTGAAAACCCCGGATTTGAATTCGATTGACGATAAACTTAAAATGATTCTCAATTTTCTACACGCACTAAAATGGTCATTACCGAAATTTGGGAATAAAAGCAGATTGACACGCCCAAAAATTGGTAAAACGAGGGTCATGCTAGAATTATTAAAAATAACAAATAAGACGCATATGTTGAAGTATTGGGCTTCCAAATTATCAAGAGATGGCGCTGCCGTCAAACGTCAAAATTCAAACAAATGGTACATTTTTCGCTGGCTTCCATAAGAGTACAATTGATGTGAGACTAATTTTCGTAGTTTTTAATTTAATTTCGGATTTAGTATAGTGTTTTTTTTTGTTAATTTCGGTAGAATTGAGTTTGATCTTTCTTGTAGTAACAATTTAGTGATAGTTTTAATAATATTTTAGTTAATAGGGTTAATTTTAGTAAGTATTTGTAGGTTAAGAGTATTTTAGTCATATTTTAATTAACAGTATATTAGTTTTTTTTTAATAAAAAAAACATTTGATTTCTTTTATTTAGATTGTATTTCACTGCCGTAGTTGTACATATATTAATTTCTGTCTACATAGCTTTACTTTTATTTAATTGTTTTTCTTTCATAATGAACAATTTTCTTTGCTTAGATTTAGATACTATTTGTAGATTTGGGAATTGTAGTGTATCATCTAGAAATATGGTGGAAGGCCAGCAAGTAATAAATAGTGGCCACATAATATTATGTGGTAAATATTTTCGGAGAAAACTCCATCGTAACTTTAACCTATAAATTGCATATCTCCTAATTTCTTCATTAATTTTCTAAAAATCAAAAACTTACCTGTTATATTAGCAGTAATTCAGATCCTACTAAGAATAAAAAAATAATAGCCGAAGATAAAAGCGTATTAAAATTAATACAATCCCTGAATAAAACAACCTCCTTTGTACATGTACACTTCACTCAGTTCAGAAATCTGCCACCAGTGGTGCATTGTAATTTTGGAAGCCCAATAGCAAAAATATAGTACTCTTCACGTAAGAATGCCATTGCGCTATAATGTTTCGATTATAGGTAGTTCAGTTTGCTCTATATTCTGAGCTGACACCAGCTACACAGAAAAACAACCATCTAAATTGTAGTCAACTAAACAAATGTTTAATATTCAGCCTACTAATAAGTTTTCATTAAATTATCTAAGTTGGTTTAGTTAAATTTTCTAAATTTGTAATAACAGATTATAGTAAAATTAAATACAACATTAGAATAAATTACTACATTTAGTATTGAACTAAACATAAATAAAGGAATTAACTAAATATATATTTAAATTTTCTATTTAATTACCTAATTTATTAGATAAATTACCGAAAATTGTAGGACAAAAATAATGAAGTCAAAATATAGTAAAATTAAATAAAATAAATAATTAAAATGAATATTTGTATGTTTAAATTAACGATTTTTTACAAAATATTTAGTATCTATTTCGGATTAGTTAAAATGCTAAATTAAGATTTGTAAATTATATAAATTATTAGACATATTGCCTAATAAAATAATATCTAGTTATAATTAGACAAAATTTCAATTCTTTTTTTTTCTGTGTAGGAAACTCTATCTTTTTCTGCACCAAGAAACGCACATGCAACCAAGTTCTAGCCCTTTTCGATAATTATTTATGACATTATTAATAAATAATGTAAATCACTACAAAAAAAAACAAGAATGTTAAAATACATGCCAATGTATACGAACTATTTGACTGACTATTTTTATTTTATCAAAAAAAAGTTATGAGATATTTTCAAAATGAGCGAAAAACAAGTTTTTGCCTGTAGCTCAAAAACAAAAGAAGATCGAAAATTCCTGTGGTGACTATTAAACTTTTCTTAAAAAGTTGACCCTGGAATGTGCAAACGATTTTGCTCTATCAGTAATATTTTCCGAGATACCCTAAAAAAGCATCGAAAATGAGACACCCTGTACTTTAAAAACATTTAAGTCTTTTGTTTTCATTAAATTTAAAACGGTTTTTTCTGTTGCTATGTTCACTCATTTAATTTAATTTAATCTTATTTAACTTCATTTAATTTAATAAATGTATGTAAATATTTTTATGTGTGTTTTGACAATGATGTAATTTTCCTTTGCACAGTTATTGCGACTTGTCTTGTTGAGCGGATTTCTTCTCATAAATAAATAAAAAGAAACCACATACTTCAATTACGTATGTCATTCTTACGTGAAGAATATTATAGGTTCGAATGCCAGTATAGCAAAGCAACTTTGTTTTACTCAAAGTCATGTACAATCAAATTTATCTCTACTTTTGACAGAACCCCTAATTTGAATTCTAAAAGAACTATAGCATTTAGCCTATGATATGAACACTTTAATTTATCGTTGCGATTCCGAGTCGGTAATACTGAATGCTCAACTCGCGCGAATTCTGATTTAATTAAAATATAGAGTGATGCCATGCCGTGAGCTGGAGTGATTTGTCCATTGAAAACATCACTTTTACCCAATGAAACGCGGCGACGCGAGGTTTTCTCGGAAATAAGCAGATTTACGGGAACATCCGTGAATACGAATACTCGTACTCAACTGCGGTTACCAGGACCACATAGTGGTATTCAACGAATCGATTTAAAGCTGCTTTTGTCACAATACAGACTCGACTCGTTTCAGCCATTCGGATTGTACTTCTGAATTTCTGTGTAGCATTAACCAGACTGTGAACACGATCGTTTTCTCGCGCAATCGACGGGAGTGGGAGGACTAATGTTACCAGAAGCATGCATGAGTGGTAAACGCAAAACGCACGTCAATGATGCCTGCCGCTTTCAAACCGTCTCCAATTCAATTTGAAGCTCACACAATAGACAATCTCTTTACAAGAGCCATCAATGTTGTAGCGATACCCTCCTCTGCTCTAAATGTAAGTTTTAAAGCAATATGTAATACACAGGCACAGGAGTATCAGTGCACGCGTACGCCTATATATACGCACACTGCACACCAATCACAGTCACACCAAACACAGAACACAGGTGATTTGATAATTGGACACATGACTACACGGACGCAGCATGTGAAACACGGGATCAAAGAGATGAAACCAGTGTACAACACGAGTCAACAAATGTTTACGTGCGTAATTACCGAAGATGTATGGTTAAGTACCATGGTACATTACTTGCCATTGCCATGCGACATGCGGCACTGCGCAAACAAAGACGACAACTCGTATTCGGGATACGGGGCACGGAATCGACTCTTGAGGACCATCCATCTACTGCAGATCCCATAGGATACAACCGAATCAATTAGCAACGCGACTCATTATCTTGTCTCTAGTCTACCCCCACACTAACACTTCTTATTATTCTTGTTCTTCCTCGCACAATATCATAATGCATTATTTGAAATATTACCTTTATGAATCTTATATCCTATATTATATGGAATCCCTCACAACAGTATTTAATTAACTCTATTGAAAATATTCAAAAAAAGTTTTGTAAAACAATTTATTTTAGATTATTTAATTCTTGGCCGGATTTTCATTATGATTTGTTATTGTTGCAAATAGATCTTAACTCTTTGGAATCTATTCGAGTTAAACAACAATTACCTATTATTTTTCATAGTATTTCAACTATATTATTTTTATATAAAATTGTAAACAATTATATTCAAGACAGTGAGCTACTCAGTAGGTTAAACTTTTATATCAATACATGTAATACTAGATGTTCAAATACGTTCTTTTGCAATCCCTCTCGAACTTCTTATCATTTAGCTCACCAATTATGTCAATATGCTGTAACTATAATTTATTTTGTTCCGATTTGGATTTTGCACTAAGTTTAAATGTTTTCAAATCTACTTTTGATAATTTATTGTAATTTCAATTTCACTTTACATATTTTGCATATTTATTGTATGTTTCTCTGCTCGTATTTTTGTATATGATATTATTCTGTAATTGGGCTGTGCCTGTTGAATAATAAAGATATTATTATTATTATTATTATTATTATTATTATTATTATTATTATTATTATTATTATCATCATAGGGTCTCGTTGCTGTGTGTGTTTGGAAAACAAAGTTCGATCCTGATCGACGCCAAAATTATTTCGAATTTGAACGGCACTCTCCACGCCAGCAATGAGTGCCCGTGTGGTGATGACTGGTAAACGCCCATACGGTACGAATATGTCATCATCATTACCGATATCTATGTATAATAAAGCAGATTGGCCAGGGTTGTTGTAATTTTACCCGACCCAAAAAAACCCACCCGTGTTTTTTTTAACCCATCTAAAAAGGCCCAAAAAAACCCACTTTTATGAAATCATATTTTATTAATTAAATATGGTACATACTTATATGATACACACATATATACATAAATTTTTGTCACTGGCAACATTTTACAATCAATTTCATTTTGTGTACTTCGTGTTTGATCATTTTTAATATATTTTTCATTGCTGTGCGAACTGAACACAGTGTTTCTTTTATATTTGAACAACTCCAATCCTGTTGTCAGCATTTTCATTATTTTTTGAGTTGTGTATTAAACATACTATTAGTTGTGACACTTGGATCTAATTCTTGTACACATTTGCATTGCACAGACTTAGAACTATTAATATTAATTCGTGTACGCATGTAGCTAATTTATTATTTATTACATTACAGTTTAAAAAAAAAATAATTAATAATATTGATATCTATTATCTATTACGCCGACTTGTGTATGTGTATTAAGATACTTAATAAAACTAAAGTTAAAAATGATACATACTATATTTGGATGTTTGTCAATAAAACCCGCTTTTATTTAATAAAACCCGGGTTTTTTTCAACGCTGAGATTGGCACACCCAGCAATGGGTAATATGCCTTGATGATATACTTATTTATTTTATTTATGTGAACTATGCCAGAAGTTTTAACTAGAATTTATTTTCAATTAATTTTATAGTCAGGGGTAATTTTATTATCAATTAACATTTAAACTTCATTAAAAACGAATAATATTAGAAAACTGTTTTCTATATTTATTGTTACAAAATGTGTTCTACACAGAAAAATTTAAAATAGATAAAGTCAGAAAAATTGCACTTCGGGTCCAGCAATAAAACTGTAAATATCGTAATTATGGCAAAGCGGCATATCGCTCACTAATGGCATTATAACATTGGATGCCAAACGGGCAATTATTTGCGCCGCTCTGTTGAAATGAAGACATGCTCTGTACAGTAAAATATAGTAAAATAATATTACTGTTACTTTAACATAAAAGCTGGCTGACTTATGAAAGTTAAAGGAAAATGTAAGTATAATCAAACCGTACAGGCAATCAAATGTTCTTAAATAAAATAAAATAAAATAAATATATCATCACGGCATATTACCCATTACTGGGTGTACCAATATCTACACACACATGTAGACATCGGTAAAAATGTTCTTTCGTATTTATAATCACATAAAATGTCAAAAAGCGATATTCAACTGCGTTTTTTCAAGAAAAACTGTTAAGAATTTCAAATAAGAGAACTTTTGGCATACCAATTATAACCAAAATCTAATCAGCTCTTTATATGTAAGTAAAGAAGTGAAATGTGAAACAATTATAATCTTTAGAATTCTAGAGTTGTTATTGTTCGAGAAATTTTTGTCATCGACACACACACACACACATACGCACACATACACACACACACACACACACACACACATATATATATACAGTGTGTTAATTAAGAACCTGGCCATAGGCGTTTAACATGGGAAAACAGTTTTTTTTGCGCAAAAGTCCCCAATTAATTTTAGACAAAAATGTTTCAAATAAATGTTGTAGATATTAATATTCTACGCCTAAATTACTAAACAGATTTAATTTTGCACGTTTAGCAACTTGTAAAATCTTATTTGAAATTGTACAAATATTGCTCATGATACCCATGCGATACCCATGAAATTGAAACAAAATTACAAAGAAATTCATATCGTTTGAACTGTCAGAAATTTAATTTTATATATTACAGAATGTGAAAAAATAATAATAATAAAAGTTATTTGAGTGCTTGATTTTAAAAATAATACCTGTGTAGTGATTTAGGTGCAGAATTGAATTATCTGCAATTTTTAATTGAAAACTGAATTTCTGACAGTTCAAACGATACGCATTTCTTTGTAACTTTGTTTCAAATTCATGGGTATCGCTAGAAATAAGCAACATTTTTATACAATTTCAAATTAGATTTTACAAGTTACCAAAAGTACAAAATTAAAACTGTTTATTGATTTAGGCGTAGAGTATAATTATCTACAACATTTATTTGAAACATTTTGTCTAAAATGAATTGGGGACTTTTGCGCAAAGAAAAATTGTTTTCTTATGTTAAGCGCCTATGGCCAGATTTTTAATTAACATACTGTATATATATATATATATATATATATATATATAAAGACATGATCGTAGAATTAGTAAAATCGTATTCTAGGGACCCTAAAACGTGTTTATTCATTAAGACAATACCTTTGTTACCTAAAGATGACGGAAAGTAAAAAAAGTACTTGCATTGTTTTGTTATTTTTTTATAATCAATATACATTACATCTTTGTATTGAAATCCATTGTAACAGAAGTAAGTACGAATACTTAGTAACTAAATAAGACAATGAGTTGTTTTTTTTGTACCCATCTGAACATTTCATCAGAGTATGAAACAGAGATAGCATTGAAAAGATGAGCGTAACCATCAGCATCATGATACTGGTATAACTATGTCGTTGAATGAATGTCGGTGTGATTCGCCCACAGCATAACTGGTCCATCACAGTACATATTAAGATCAAACGAGCTTTGCTATTGAAAACCGAGCTTTTCAAATCAACTCCCATAGAAAGCTTGGTTGCATTCAAAAACATGTTTAACCATCTGTCTAATTAACTCGCGGTTTAGAATTGCAAACATAATATGGCCAGCACCGCCCGCTATCAATCTTGATAACAGGGAGCTGCTATAATGGATGAGCACAAAAAAGTTAAACTCAGGTATATATTACCGATCGGAAAATATTTCCGTGATTATCAAAGTAATCAAAAAATAAAATGCTGTCTTATTTGTCACAACCTCTGTCCCATTATAGTTTTCACATATAAGGGTGTATTAACAAAAAATCTGTACAAACATTATAAATGAATTATTTAACTTACAAAAGGCAACAAATTTAAACTACTTTACCCTAACATAAACTACAGTTACACAAAAAAAAAAACATCTAAATTGTAGTTAAATTAGCTAAATAAATTCTTTATTTTTCAGCCTAATAATAGGTTTCATTAAAATATCTAAGTTGATTTAGTTAAATTTTCTAAATTAGTAACAACAAATTATAGCAAAATTAAATACAAAATTAGATGATATGATTACATGTATATTGTAATAAGTATTGAACTAAATATAAATAAAGTAATAACTAAATATGTATTTAAATTTCCTATTTAATTACCTAATTCATTAGATGAATTACGAAAATTGTAGGATAAAAATAATGAAGTCAAAATATAAGCTTTGTTCGATGACATGTACTAGGCCGCCCTAGTGTTAACTTTCTTACACTAACATGTTTTATGAGAAACGGGCAGCTTCTGGCAGGCTGTTCGATGACAAAAATTTTAAGAACTAGTGCTCAAGTTTCTGACTTGACTCGCGAGGTGGTGTAGAAAGTGCAGAGTAGGAGTGGGGGTAACTAAATGTTTTTCGGTAGACATTTTAATTCTATCCTATCTACACATCTGTTTATTAACCTAAAATTTTACACATTGAGAAAATAAAATAATGGATTCAGATATAGTATATTCTCTTTGTTTTGTTATATAAAGAATTAATTAATATATCTGTCTCTGAATCTGATGAAGAATCAAGTGATGATTGATCTTCGTCAGAATCGTTTATTAGCTCTTTAAAACAGACATTTCTGCAGTCACTTCTTTGCAGCTTTATGATATGACTGTGTTTATAAACAACCTAACCTTTTACACCTTTGGCTACGCTTGGCTTGATTACTCACAGCTGAGCAAACTTGCCCAAATATACACTAGTGTGTTTTATGAAACCACAAGAATTAGACTGTACTAGTGTACACTACACTGCACTGCACTATTCTGCTCTGCACTTCAAGCACTTCTCATCGAACAGAGCTATAGTAAAATTAAATAAAATAAGTAATTAATGTAACCATTTGCATCTTTAAATTAACGATTTAAATGCTAGAGTAAGATTTGTAAATTATACTAAATTATTAGACATATTGCCTAATAAAATAATATCTGATTAACATTAGACGATATTTCAATTCTTTTTTTCTGTGTACATAACATATCTGCACAAAAATCAGCCGTTAATCTAATTTTTTTTTAAAGTGTAGCTAATATTGTCAAAAGTACCGAAGTTTATTTTTAATTCTTTGTATGATATTTCGTATGTCGATTAAATTTATATACTGTACGTCCATGAATGCCTTTTATATATAAAAAACTTTTATTTCTTGCACAATCACTACCATCTAACGTGAAATAGAATTCGGCATCGATAGTTAAAAATTCTTATTCCAAGGCTTTAGATGCAGTTCATGCATCAAGTTTTTCTGATTTATTAACGCTTGCATTTTGTTATACTTTGGTACAGATTTTCTGTTTCTTATTATTATATATTTTACCTATAATTAGGGTGACCATAATTTTTTTAGAAAAAAAAGTACAAAAAATACTAGAGGCAGTATTGAAAATAAAAATGAGAAATTTAGTTCGTTTTAGTTCAATTTTGATGTCAAAAGTAATTAATAATAAGCACATATAAGTCAAGTAAAACATAATGTTTCATAAAATATAACAAAATAATACAAAAATTGATTGTTACAAAAAAAATCCTATTACGTTCCGCATCATGTTTGTACCAGTCTTTTGATACTAGTACTTTTGGGAATTTAAAATCGCCTTTAAAATTTGAGGACTGCTCTGGAGTAAATAGAACATTTCAGTATTTCAGCATTTGATGCGCTTGTCCCAGGTAAACAAAAAATGAACTCTAGATTGAAATAAAACTTTTATCGAGACACTGACATGTTAACACAATTTTTTTTTTTGTTGCTTTAAAATTTTAAACATGTCAGAAATGAATAAAATACTTAAATAATTAATGTTAGAACTAATATTTGGTGATAAGGGGGAAGAACGAAAAATACTTTACTCGATCGAAGACGAATCTGACCAGTGTAAGACGCAACATATATATTTACAAATACATAGCTAATTACGTTGTTTGACTCGATCAAACTATTGTTCTAAAAAAAGTACATTTACGTGTACTAAATGAACCTTTTAAGTACAGTAGGACATCATTCAAAAAGAAAGTACTGTTCTATTAAAATAAGTACATATGGCCAGGCTACCTATAATGTATAGGGTGAAACAAATTCGAGATCCTTATATGAAAAACTTTCTTATTAAGCAAGCTACAAAAACATTGATGTAGGTCTTTACGGGCGAACTTTTTGAGACTTTAATAGACACCATAGGAATTTTTGATCGTCTTTTGTTTTCGAGCTACAGGTTAAGACTTGATTTTCGCTTATTTTAAAAATACTTCATAACTCGTTTATTATAAATGATAAAGAAAAAACATTCAAATACTATTTATACTGACGTAGAATAATGTGGTGTAAATAGATTTTTTCAAAACTTAATAATTCTCGTGATATAACATAAACATAATATTTTTTAAATGGGAACATGTGATGAAAATAATCTCATCTTTATGATTATTTTGTAAGATTTTTAACGATGTATAACAATTTTATATTCTTTTGTTTCAAAAATGAATAAAACTTGAATTATTAATTTATTGGAGTGAAAAATATGAAATTTATTAAGAAACAAATGAAAAAAATGAATTACAGATCATCATATGTTTATTAATTATATTCTAAAAATTCTCTTTAGTCAATTATTTTCGGATTAGTTAATTTATTTTTATCAGCGTTGTAGTTGGCTTTGACACGATTCCAAAAATGTGAAAAATATGATCTCTAAATTATATAAATTAGGAAAATGGGTAATAACATTAAAAATAAACAAATCATAAATTTCATTTTTTTTTTTCACCCCAAAAATTAATATTTCAACATTTATTCGTGTTTAAAACAAAAGAATGTAGACTTGTTATATATCATTGAAAAGATTATAAAATATGTAAAAATGGGACTATTTTCAACATATGTTCCCATTTAAAAAATATTATGTTTGTATTATCGGTTAGGTAGAAGAGCAGCCTTTGGCTGAACCTCGCCGTTGACATGGGTCAATAAACCTTATTATTATTATTATTATTATTATTATTATATCTCGATAATTATTGATTTGAAAAAATCTAATTACACCACGTTATTCCTCGTAAAAAACAGTATAAAAATTATATAAACATTTTTTCTGTATCTTCCATAATAAGCGAGATATAAAGATATTTTCGAAATAAGCGAAAAACAAGTTTTAGCTGGAGCTCAAAAACAATAGACGATAGAAAATTCCTGTGGTGCCTATCAAAGTTGTCTCAAAAAGTTGGTCCATAAAGATTTACATTAATTTTCTGTAGCGTTTGTAATAAGAAAGTTTTTTTTTTTATAAGGAACTCGAATTTGTTCTATCCTGTACATGTTTACGTATACATAAGAAATTTTGAATTCTGCTAAATTTTCGTAATATTTTTCGAAATAGATTCCGTATGAGCTTTATTTTCTTGTTTTCGTCATTTTTTAGCTTTTTTACAACTACCTTTGGCTCTTTCTAGTGATTTTCTGTTGAGAACTCTTTTAATTATATCATACTTAGCCTAGCGTGGTATTCCCATTAGAACAAAATCATTGACGTGAACAATTTTCTTATAATATTTGTTTTAAATAAAAATCGCCAAAGACTCGCCTTCGATCGTTTCCTTTCAACAAATTTATTTTAGTTTTTGTAAACTACTCATAGAAAAAGTATATATGTGGTATTAGTATTAGACTAATGTAAACTTCAATACAAAATGATTATTGCTCCACATATTATTACCTTTTAAGTAGTATTAATAAATTAAATTTTATGCAGATTTTTTATCACACCCTTACATGCACAAATTATTTATTGATAGATTTATTTTTATTTAGTTTATGAAGATAATTTTTTTAGAGATTTCAAAAGGATATCAAATGTATTTCTTAATAATATCACGTTAGATGTCATGGGGTGGTAAAGCTTTTAGACTAACCGTTTGTCACGTCTGTGTTTAGTCTTATGTGTCACTTGTAAGTCCATTTTGTAAATGAAATCAGACAAAACAAAAAAGCGTGATCTGATCAAGGAACAGCTGAAACTGCCTGTCGGTATTCTCTAACCTAATATAATCAGATAAAACGGTAGTGAAGCTAGCAATTTTATTATCTTATTGTTGTTGAAACACAATATTAATTGCATTTTTTCAACTCTTATGGGCTTCAAATAATGTATGTACATAAAAACTTAATCAGCTCTACATGGAATTTGGATAAATAAAGTACGGTTTACGAGGGTCGCGCTAGAATTAGTGAGAATAAAAAAATCAGGTAGGCTGCTGTGGAAAACAAATTTTGCATTATCATTTTAAACAGTTATTTATCTGTCATTTAAAATTAAGTTAACCGAAATTTAAATTAGTTAGAACTTAGTAGATCAATTTTTTAAAGTATATATAGTTGTAGATAATATGATAATGCGTCTTTCAATAGGGTAACTTCAATACTTTTCGGGAAAAAAAATCTGATGTGAACTCCACATGACTTCCTTGTACGCCTGTTGTTAAACTATACATATTTTGTTAATAATTAAAATATGTATTATAACAGCCCCAATCATAAAATTGTACATATTTGACATAATTAGACATAAACATTATTTTTTTTGTCCTAATTCATAGCAAACTTAATTACAAAAACCAACAGGTACATAATTTTTAAATTTATATATCTCGCTTACACAAAGAGCTAATTTAATCATACTTGATGCGATAGACGCAGAAATAAATTCTCTAAAACTTTTATTTGAAGTATTTATTTCTAAAATCAAAATTACACCATTTTTTATCAAGAAAAACTGATAACAGTTTCAAGTAAAGTATCACTTCCGGTTAGACCATTTTAACCAAATTCTATTATGTTATTCCAATTGATACAAAACTCTTATATACCAAATTTGAAAGTTTTGGATTATATTTTAATATAATTTTTCATTAAAATCTATTATAATCTTGAAACCGAAATTTTTCGCGATTACAATACTTCCTTTACTTCGTTACAAAGTAAAAATCAATGTGTTCTCTGAAAAAAATGCTTATTTTAAAACTGACGTGAAACGCTTTTTGCATTGACGTGTAATTCATATTCCGTTTATTGAATGCTAATTACCTTAATGAGAAACATATACAGCTCGATAGTCGAAACAGTTTAAGCTAATCCTTGTTTTTGGATTAGTGAATTCTACTCTAATTTTGACATTTTATATCTTAAAATATAGTCTAATCTATTCTTAGTAAGATATAAACTATCAAAATTAGAGTATAATTCGTTAATCCAAAAACAAGGATTAGCTTAAACTGTTTCGACTATCGAGTTGTATATGTTTATCATTAAGGTAATTAGCATTCAATAAACGGAATATGAATTATACGTCAATGCAAAAAGCATTTCACGTCAGTTTTAACAATAAACATGTTTTTTCAGAGAACACATTGATTTTTATTTTTACTTCCTTGTACGAAGTAAAGGAATTATTGTAATCGCGAAAAATTTCGGTTTCCAGATTTCAACAGAAATATCCATTTTGACCAAACCTGAATCCATTTTGACCAATTTCGTAGTGACGTCTGTACGTACGTACGTATGCACGTACTTACGTATGTACGTATCTCGCATAACTGAAAACCGGGAAGCCGTAGAAAGTTAAAATTTTGTATTTAGGACTGTTATAACATCTAGTTGTGCACCTCCCTTTTTAGTCATTACATAACTTTCGGAAGTGGTACTTTACCTGAAGCCTATAATAGATTTTAATGAAAACTATATTAAAATGTATTCCAAAACTTTTAAAATTTGGTATGTAAGACTTTTATATCAATGGAAATAATATAATAGATTTTAGTTAAAATGGTAACCGGAAGTGGTACTTTACTTTAAGCCTATAATAGATTTTAATGAAATACTATATTAAAAGTATAATCCAAAATTTTTCAAATGTAGTATATAATAGTTTTATATCAATGGAAATAACATAATAGATTTTGGTTAAAATAGTCTAACCGGAAGTGATACTTCACTATCAGTTTTTTTTGAAAATAATGGTGTTATTTTCATTTTAGATATAAATGTTTCAAATAAAAGTTTTAGAGAATTGAATTCTACGTCTATCGCATCAAATATGATTAAATTAACTCTTTGTGTAAGCGATGTATGTAAATTTAAAAATTATGTACTTTTTGGTTTTTGTAATTAAGTTTTGCTTTGGATTAAGACAAAAAATAACAAGAAAATACAAAATTTAATGTCAAAGTAAAATTTATCAAATACGTGTAATTTTACAGGCGTATAAGGAAGTCATGTTGTTGTCCACATCAGATTTTTTAATATAATACAAAATTTTTAAATTTTGATGGTAAATTTCTTCTTCTTTGTGGTCGTAAGGAGGCTGGTGGAACTTCAGCTCGAACTGTGATTAAATTAACTCTTTGTATAATTTAAAAATTATGGACTTTTTGGTTTGTGTAATTAACTTTGCTAAGGATTAGGACAAAAAAGAACAAAAAAATAAAGAATTTAATGTCAATGTCAAATTATGTCAAATACGTGCAATTTTATGATTGGGTCTGTTATAATACATATTTTAATTATTAACAAAATATTTATAGTTTAATAGGCGTACAAGGAAGTCACGTGGTGTTCACATCAGATTTTTTTACAAAGTGTTTACCATGGTGCAAATGGTCAGTTTTAAGGAGCTCCAGTCCTTACAGAAAGGATGTAAAACAAAAATTATTGCCAGATTTACTATTTACTATCTATAGGGTTAAGGTGGATTTATGCAGCCATTTTCATTTACATTTAATTTAATTTAATTTTCATTTAAAAGATAAATGTATGTAAACCAATGTAGCCATGCATACACCATTTTCATTTACGTTTTCATTTCTCTCTCATTCTCATTTATTTTTAAAGATGGCCAACTTTTATCTAATAAATGAAAATTATAAATGGCGCATGCGTGTACGGCATGACAGCGATGAGAATTTGAGTTGATCAGCTGGTTGTCATTATGTATCTGCGTTATCGTTTCTTTTTACTGTTTTTTTATTGCAATTAACACGTTTAAAACTAAACTCATAACTTCTTCGCTGTCACTATTGTTGAACATTTTTATTATTAAATTTTATTCCAATGAAAGTGGGGTTATGACGTTCATCATCTGTCAGCATATTTTTATATGTGCGCATGCGTTCATTTTCATTTATTTTTGTCGTATATTTTTGTATGAATAGGAATATTTAAAAATTATAAATGAGAATTAAATGAAAATTAAGTTAAAAAGTAAATGTAAATAAAAATGACTGCATAAATCCGCCTTTAGTTCTTAGTTCTACCATGGGTTAAGCGTTGTACACTTACATAACACAATGTATATTGACTACGGTTCAATCTTTGAGAATTTCGATTATCTTCATTATACCCCATAATAAAACTTCAACGAATATTGCTTGAATTCTGAAAGAACTATACTAGCTAGTTGACTAATAGTTGTTTATTGTGAAAATAAAGTAGAAACCTTGAAAAAATGTAGGATGAACGCGGGCTTGCGCTGGATGGGCGGAATTTAACGGATGATGGCGGATGCAAGCGATATCAGTCATTTCTAATATTTTATCTGCTGTCAACCGGAGCATAAAACACTACAGATAAAGTGGTGTTCTGCTCTTGAGGGACCAATGACCGAGTGTCGGGCTCGGGCTGCTCTTTGCTGCTTTTCGCCCCACTCGCATCACGTTGCCAGTTCCCAATTATCACTTACCACAGCCCTTTATCCATATTCTACCCATTCTGCTTTCCTCTAATAGCAACTAGACACCTGCGCTCAAATGCTCATCACTTCTCGCTTCCTTCTTAATATTTCTCCTGCTAATTTTTATGGTCGTACGAGTATGAAATAGCTTTGCTTGTGAACTATCCCCCTATTTAAAGCCTTGTTTACATGGAATATGGAAAGGTGCTTCCCGTTGCTAAAATATAATTCTTTTCTTGTTCTTGATTGAACGTAATCCGGAACAAGAATGGTTTTATTCAAAAACCAGTTTATTCTTTACTTAACTGGTTTATAAAATGGTTAAATTAAATAAATCGGTTAATAAATAAATCAATAAATATATCATCACGGCATATTACCCATTACTGCATTACTGGGTGTGCCAGTATCTACAATACATGTAGACATCGGTAATGATGACGATATATTTTACCGTGTGGGCGCTTACCTGGCGTCACCTCACGGCCACTCATAACTGGTGTGGAGAGTGCACCACAGGGGTTACTTTTGTGCCATTTAAAACTGGAAAATATTTGGCGTCTGTCGGGATCGAACCCGGTTCCCCAGGTTCGCGACGAGACACTCAGGCACGCGGCCACGGGACCGGTTAATAAAATCATGAAAATAAAACTCCTATTTATATTAATTATGTAATTGTTTTTTCTAAGCTTGTTAAAAAAAACTTTTTTCATTTACCTTAGTGTAGAAAAATTAACTCTCCACGCCAGCAATTAATATAATAATATAACTATTGTCTTATTTATTATTACAATTTTCTTTCTAAATCGTTATCATTAATAATTTGAAATGAAAGATTCTTTGACAGTAATATTTATCTGTCAGTTACATACATTTGAAATCTGAACAGTGTAACAAAGGAATTTTTAAAACATAGGCTCCAGAATTTATAAAATAGATTATTTTATATATTTATCTATAAAATATATAGAAAAAGTATGAATGCATACCTGTAGAAAATTTAATAAACTTTAATTCTTATAATAACATAAATCGCGAAAAATTTACATTTAAAGGTATTTTTCAAAGAAAAACTATTTTGAGCTTCAAGTAAAGTACCATTTCCGGTTATCTGATTTACACCAAATTCTAATGGCTTCTTTCCATATTAGAATAAGGTAGAAATACAAGATTTCAGAATTTTCTGAATGATAGTATTTGAGCAAGAGCGTTGAAAAATCCACACACACACACACACACACACACACACACACACACACACACACACACACACACACAAATCGGACTCAAGGGACCTTAAAACGTAGTCATTTACCAAAATCTCGACATGCGATTTCAAAACGGGAGGTAAAAAAAGTGCGATCAGGACTAGCTAAAACTTGATAAACGCAGTAGTTTTGATTTTTGAGATATTTGTCTGGTGAGGCGCACCTTTATAGGACTGTAACTCTGTAACAAAAAAATTTCGGACACACCTTCATATAACATATAACTCAAAATGACACCCCCAATATATGGTTTTATTTTGTTACACTAGTCCTGAATCACCCTGTATATAGCTGTTAATCATTTTAAATGAAACTATGGCATTGACATACGCCCATGTTTACTGATAAAAAAAACTCCCGGTATGTATTTGTTTCAAGTTTGGCGTTGGTTATAGCTGTACAAGGTAGTCTCAGAAAAGTTGAAAGAAATGAAAAATTTCGTTAGTTATTCTACTTGCATTGTGGTAAGACTAGGAAATTACAATTCATATCTATAAGACATACGCTACCGGCGCGCTTGCTGCTCGTTCTTTACGAGCATTTTATGCAAATGTTGCGGCTGGTCGCCAGCGATAAAGTATTAGGAATGAACACTGTCATGTTGCTAAGTAATTATATGACTTCCGTTGTTGACGCTATCTAATTAATATGGGTATTTATCTTACAAATTAAGACGCGTCGCTTGACTTCAGTAAATACTGCTGAATTCAATGATTAATTACTTAAGGTATGATTATAACGTCGCCCGATACGGCAGGAAACCAAGGGACGCCAACGCCAAAGCCAAGCCAAGCTTCGTCTCCCTCATAACACGCTTGTGGTTCCTGAATTTCTTCCGCGACAACACCACCACCTGGCGACGTGATAAAACACTCAGCCAGGATTTTATGTTCTAACAGCTGGGAGTCCTCTTTTCTCCTTCTCAAGCTCAACTCACTACGTCTTTTTATGTTTTCATCTCATCATTTCGCTTTATAATATCATTTTCAATATTTCCTCTGTCATTAAAATACGCCAGTAATGAGTGCCTGTGAGGTTACGTCTGGTAAATGCCCGCACGGTACGAATATGTCATCATCAATACCGATAATTGTGTACAAAGCAGATTGGCACGCCCAGCAATAGGTAATATGCCATGATGATATATTTATTTCTTCATTGTAGCCTGGTAAGCGTTCTTAACGGTAGAAATATTACGTCATTATTGAAATATAATTTTTTTATGTTTTAGTTATTCATCAAAAAGTTTTTTGCATGAAACTAACGACAGTTGCAACTTCATCTTTTATGAAATAAGTATTGGACATGCGATAAAAAATCTGTCAACAACATATTTTTACGATAGTCACGTTAGAATTATTGAAAATAAGACACATGTACATATTGTTTAGAATTTTATTTTAAATACAGGGTGTAACAGAAATAAGTACCTACATTAAATTTAACCAGTAACAGAACTCGGCAAGAGCAACAATATTTCTTAGTAACTTTTTTTCGAAATAGCAATTTATTTTTTGGAAAGAAATATTTCCAATTTCGACATATATACTAGTGAAACAGAAAAAAGTAAGTGACATTAACAGAACTCGTCGAGAGCAACGATATTTCTTAGCAATATTCTCAATTTTTTAGTATTTTTAGGCACACAGAAAAAAAAACCTTCTAAATTGAGTAAATTGTAGTCAAATTAACTAAACAAATTTTTTAATTTTCAGCCTACTAATATGTTTCATTAAATTATCTAAGTTAATTTAGTTCAATTTTCTAAATTTATAATAACAAATTAGAGTACAATGGATAACCGGGTTCGATCTCGACCGACGCCAAAGATTTCGAATTTTAAATGGCATAAAAGTGACCCCTGTGGTGCACTCTCCACGCCAGCAATAAGTGCCCGTGAGGTGACGCCTGGTATGCGCCCCTCACGGTACAAATATGTCATCATCATTACCGAGCAGATTGTGGCACACTCAGAAATGGGTAATATGCCGCGATAATATATTTATATATTTATTTTTATATTAAATGACTACATTTAGTATTGAACTAAATATAAATAAAGAAATTAACTAAATATCTATTTTAATTACCGAAAATTACAAAAATAGTGAAGCCAAAATATAGTAAAATTAAATAAAATAAATAATTAAAATAACCATTTGCATATTTAAATTGACGATTTTTTACAAAATAATTATTATCTATTTCGGATTAGTTAAAATGCTTAATTAAGATTTGTAAATTATACTAAATTATTAGACACATTGCCTAATAAAATAATATCTAATTATAATTAGACAAAATTTTAATTCTATTTTTTTCTGGGCAGGTACTGAATTTTTTTTACAAAAGTTTGAAGATTTTTAACACAATATCTAGAAGGTTTACAAAAAAAAAAAAAAATTACTAAGAAATATTGTTGCTCTCGACGAGTTCTATCACTAGTTATATTTAATGTATTTATTTCTGTTGCACCCCTGTATGTTTAAAGTAGTTGCTAATAATACACTCCTAATATCACTCTTTCCTTCCACTTCCTAAAAGCTCCCAACCACTTTTCTTTTGTTTTCAAATCAATTTCTGGGAAAATTAAAACTGTCAATGCTGTCAAATTAGTTTCTTGTGACTTAAAAAGTCTGCCAAAACTATCAAACTAATTACTGGAAGATTTAAAAACTGCCAAATTAATTTCAAGCTGAAGCTGACTGGAAAACTGTCAAAGTTGTCAAATTACGTTTACATAATAATTCGAAAATGATCTCTGGTTAATTTCATAGTATCAACCAGAACAACCAGAAAATTGATTATCTAAGTTTGTAATTAATTTAACTTTCGCAACTTAACTTCAAATAATGAATAACTGTATAAAATAATACTGTAAATTTTGTTTTTCACGGTCTACCTGATTTTCTTATTCTTGACAATTCTAGCGTGACCCTCGTATTAATTTGTAATAAACTGTTAATTATAAAAATTTAATTGTTTAAATAACTTGTTTACTCAAAATGACTTAAGGAATAATTTGTTAAAATTATAAATTACCCTGTATATTTATATACCGTGAGTTTCAGCTAATTCAATATTTACTATTCTGTCATTAAAGTATTACTATGGATACCAGTTACACATGCTGTATCGTTCCAGATAAAATGCAACATAGGTTGTCAATGTTAAATGAACTTGTCATCATAATAATACTGATTTATAATTAACATAAGAAAGTAATAAGAGCAGTATCTTAACTTTTGGTGATTTTGAAAAGACAAGAATGAAATTTGTCGTCTTTTAATAATTTAAATACAGAAGTTTTCCTAATATTTAATTCATTTCCGACCGGCGCCAAATATTTGGAATTTTATATGGCACAAAAGTGACCCCTGTGGTGCACTCTCCACGCCAGCAATGAATGCCCGTGAGGTGACGCCTGGTAAACGCCCGTAAGGAACAAATATGTCATCATCATTACCGATATCTGCGACAAAGCAGATTGGTACACCTAGAAATAGGTAATATGCCGTGATGATATATTTATTTATTTATTTATTTGCCAAAACTTTTGCTATTGCACATTGTAAATTATTTTTATTTTTATTCTTACCCTTTTCGCATGATTTTATCCATTACTTTTAAATTTTGTTAATATTCTCGAAACTATAGAAGGATTTGGTCTAAGACGTTCAGGAGATAAATTAACAAACATATCACAAACATTTCTCAAACTATAACCAGCATTGTAATAAGTAACTAGGAATGACGAATTCCAATAATTTTGGTACCCGAGTATCCGAAACGACTACCCGGATTGTACCCTTTACCCGTTAATTGCCCGATATCCTTTAATTACCCGTTATCCTTTATCCACATATATATAATTCTTTAATTTGTTAGTTACCAGTTACTCTTATATTAGCAGTTTACTTTTACTAAAATTAATTATTATTGTTTACATATATTTCTTAAATAATAAGTAATACAAATAAATAATATACCTACTGTATCTCTATAAAAAAACTTAACATAAATTATATTAATTATGGTATGGTAATAAAAACCTCTTCTTTTAGATACAATTTTTCCGTCAGCTGAAAACTGTTCGGGTAATTAAAGAGTAACGGGCAGCGGGTAATCGGGTAAGAAATTTTATACTCGGGTACATTATTATCGGGTAGGTTCCGAGTACCCGGGTACCCATCGTCATTCCTATAAGTAATGATTCGACTTTTTTCATCTTTAGAAAATATCTTAAAAGCGTGATGTCAAGTTCATTTGACACTGACAACTTTGACAACCTATGTTGCATTTTATTTGGCGTGATGCAGTAGTAGGTATAATTAGTATCCATAGTGATACATAAAGAACAGAATAGTAAATATTGCATCTTAACTGAAACTCACGGTATGTACACATTTTATATACTTCATTTTACACAACTATACCGAAAAACTTTTACAAATATTATGTGTTGCGAATTATCATTAGAATGATGTATGTTTGAGGCAATTGAACGAATATTACTTATAGTTGTGAATGAAAGATATATTTAGCATTAGAGCGGAAACATTAGAGGTTTTTTGCCACAGCACACCAGGAAAGAGAAGTCGGAGGACCGCGACATGAGGGCTGAGTGTACGCCCTGGGGAACCCCGGAAACGCACCGAACCCAGACAAGTCTGCTTCACTTCCTTGCACTCGCGAGACATTCGTCCCCGGCAAGACGTTCCCACGGCTCGATGTGGATGTCTTCCGCGATTACCGACAAATTTTGTGGCTTTTAACACGTGTGCTACTGCTTCTTAACTCCCATACATACACAAGGAATCTGATCCATCCTGTAATTTATACGATTGTTCCTAATCTCATATCACCTATTACACCAACACTGTAACACTCTCATACATTTTCTAAACTAGGTACATTGCGAGCTATAATTAACTAAAAGAAATCTAATGCCCGGTTTCATATACGATTGTTAAATCTTGTGTTAGTTAACAACTTTTCGAAATTAACAATTTGTTCAATATTTATGATGATTCATGAAATTAGCAAATCAATTTTAAACTGTTGTTAGTCAACATGCATGTTAAAATTTGTTTAGGGAATTATTGTATATTTTAGTAATATAAAAACCAATTTCATAGTTAATAATAAATGTTATTATTGACAGACTGGAAAGTACCAGTTACATAGAACCTTAATGTTAATAATAACTGATTGAGTGGATCAACTGGATGATTTCTTTCAGTGTATGATGTCAAATTTTCATATATGATCCATAATTAACAGAACGGTGTCCTTAGATAGCCGATATCTTATTTTAAATTGTACATCATCAAAAAATTCAAAAGGATTTCCTCGATCTCTGAATATTCTTTCTCTTCGCAGAAATCGAATATCATTTTCAAAAAAATTCTTTTTCAGACTCATTAGATTCCGAAAACATAGTTGAATAATATATCCTATGACATTAATGTAATGAATATAATTTTATTTTAAATTACACAGCTAATGCAACTTGTACTTACTAATTTTCTTGTTGCAAATTAATTTATGACGGAAAGGACAAAATAAATATTTTGTTAAAATTACACATATGTGACAGATGTCATAAATAGCAACTGGTTAGAACTTTAACAAGACCCGAGACTGTTGTTAAAATAGCAAACCATTTAACCATAGTTTAAATCTAGCATTTGTTGATGAAACAATAGTTCCTACTTAATCAGTTGCTAAATTGTTTAACAAATTGTTAAAATTTAACAAGCGAATATGAAACTGGGCATGTCACTAAGTACCAAAAAAATATGACCAGTAATAAATATATCGTCACGGCATGTTACCCATTTGTGGGTGAACCAGTCTGTTTCTATTTGTAGATTTCGGTGATAACGATATATCTATACCATCGAAAGATTCTCGTAAAATTGATCGTAACATAATTGATCGCGACCAAAATTTGTCTCCGGTAAACTGATCGCCGGAAAATGTATAGAAAATTTATTGCTAGTAAATTAATAGCGAAGAAAATTGATCGCAAGAAAACAGGTCATACAAAATTAGTTTTAAGAAAATTTGTTGTAGAAATTTATTCAGAAAAATATTCACTTTTTGAAAGTTTGTGGCAATTAAAACTATTTACAATGTCCGTCATTTTATAAAACGCATAGTCGTTTTCAAAATGCCTAAGGTATTGTAATTTTTCTGAACATACTTAATATAAACTAATCTAACGCATAAAACTCGGGCCGGAATTTTTATATATTCTTCACGAAAGAATGGCATTGCGCAATAAAAAGTGTATGATCGTTGAAGATATACCTGATGGAAAATTGAAGTAGTTTCTTTTGCCATATAGATTATAGAATCTGTTTATGAGGCGACGTAGATCGCCACTCTATTCTGGAAATAATTTGGAACAGTTAACATAGTTTGTATACATTGACGAGTATTTCAGCACTGTTGTTTCTCGTATTGATTTACATGATTTATTAATAATGCAATAAAAAACTAACTAACTAATCTTGTATGCATGTGCGTTTTTTAATGCAGAAAAATATAGTTTCTCAGCAGGTGTCAGCACAGATTATAGAGCGAATTGAACTACCTATAAACGAATTATTATTGCGCCATGCCATTCTTACGTAAAGAGTAGGTTCTAGCTTGTATTAAACCTAGCAATAATTTTCCTTGAGATCAATTTATCGATTATTAAATTTTCATGCGAGAATATTTTTGGTGACCAATGGGGTCATTTACCATATTTTTTTTATTTTTTTTTCTGAAAGTTCAACTTCATATACAGAGTGGTTGATTTTTCATTGTCCATCTTATATCTTCTGAAATATTAAAGATACAAAAAAATGTTAAATACAAAAGTTGTTTAATACTACTTGATCTATAATTTAGCATAAACAATTTTTTTCCAAGGCCTACCAATTTTTTGGTAAAATGTTTAACTTTAATTTTTTAAATGGAACACCCTGTATATTTTGACAGAATATTATTCTTAATAAATTTTTCTTTACAATGATGTGTAACAATTATTATGATTATGATTATTATTATTATTATTATTATTATTATTATTATTATTATTATTATTATTATTATTATTATTATTATTATTTGATCTGTGGAAACAGCAAAGCATATCAACTTTTTCACTATTACTGTAACCGACGTTCATTTTTCTAAGTTAAATATTAATCTTAACACCTTTCTCATTATTATAATCAGTATTATTAAATCTGTGACAGATGTTACTGGTATAAACAATAGAATATCACAGCCTACTTTTATCGTATTTCTATTTGCTTTATTGGACATAATTTAAAGGTAAACCCTTACTTGTTATACAAAATTGTAAAGAGAAATTTATTTAGAATTTTATTCCGTAAAAATATACAGAATGTTCTATTTAAAAAATCAAAGTTAAATATTTTTCTGAAAAATTGGTAGACCTTGAAAAAAAATTGTTTATGCTAAATTATAGACCAGGTTGTATCAAATTACTTTTCTCTATAACTTTTTCTTGTATCTTTAATATTTCAGAAGATATAAGCTGGACAATAAAAAATCAACCACCCTGAATAGTATTTGGTCTTTGTCCGATTTAAAAATTATTTGTAATAACAGAGAAATTAATTTTTTAAAGTTATACAGGGTTAGTTAAAAGTATGGAGACGGCGATTTATTGTTGTTAATATTCATTTTAGGAAATTATGTTCAAACAAAAGTTTTTTAAGAATTTTTGATCTACATTTGAGAATACTTGAATTTTTTTTCTTCAATTGTTTTTGAGTTACGCTTGTCCGCGTAATTTTTTTTAAATGGGAACCTATTAATTTTACTCTACCATTCGATAGAGTGTTTTTTTCTCTTTACAAGAGTATGTTTGTTTTTCTGTTTTTCAATTTATTTTAATAACATTTTTACAAGGAAAAACACTGGTTCAAGTATTTACGAATAGTAGGTACATTCTTCAAAATGAATAAACCAACCTCTCTTTTGCAGCGGAGTTACTGGACACCTGTCTCCCAAACGTCAAAAGTCAAAACTAATCATGCTATCTCTCTCTTCCGTCTCTTTCTAATGTCTATGATTGGGACGTCACAGCTTTCAAGGACAATGTATAGAGGGCAAAAATAACAGTTTTCAGAAATCAATTAAATATATTAAGAAATTTATTTGAAAGGATTACTAGTATTTTCTATCATTATTTAAATGTGAACTAATGAATTTTATTAATATAAACACTAAATTCGTTTATGGTAAATGTTCCCATTAATTTTTTGCTGATGATAAAGAATTATTTTTGTAAATGTTACACAATTCAATCTAACTTTTCCAGCAGACTCTCAAGGCATGTCTGAGGATTCTAATTATACATTCATACGCCCTCTGTAAAGGAACATTATAAACACAGGAATGTGTCGTTTAAGATACACAATTAAATTAACCTTCTGTAAAATAGAATCTTACACAATTTAGTAGGAAAACAAAAGCCCCAACCCAATGTACGAGTCAAGAGTCCAAACAATGGAAACACGGTGATTCTACGTAACCAAAAAAGCAAAATCAGTTTCATACATTAAAGGTACGGCAATTTCCTACAAAAACCAAACAAATATTTTTGGCCGATACAGTGCAAATGATGTTTCAAGTAACAGTACAAGGCTTCGGAGAATGAATTCTAGATACCAAAACAAGAAAAAATCTCAATAAACATTGGTGCCTAATGCTTCCTAACAGAGATACCGAAGATTTCATAAAAACTAGGAAATATAATCAGTAAAATCGAGTCTGTCGGGTCAAGCAATTAAACTATAAATATCGTAATTATGACAAAGCGGCATATCGCTCACTGCTTGCATTATAATATTGGAAGCCAATGGGCCTTTATTTGCACCGCTCTGTTGAAATGAGAACATGCTCTGCATATCAAAATACGTCAAAATATAGTAAAATAATCTTACTGTTTCTTTAACATAAATGCTATTTTTGTTTGAAATAAGTACCTATGGAAAAGAAAACTGCTGTCCCAAACATTATTTCAAACAAAAATAGCGTGTAAGGTAAAGAAATAGTAAGATTATTTTACTATACAGAGCAAGTAGAGGAATCATTCAATGCACGAATAGAGCGGCGTAAATAATGGGCCGGTAGCATCCAATGTTATAAAGCAAATAGTGAGCGGGGTATTCCACCCAATTTTTATTATTATTTTAAATAAAATTTCATTCAATTTTGAAGCAATTCATAGTATTAAAAAATCTTAATTGTTCCTAGTTTAACAGTATTTTATTTTCGAGAAATCAGTGTAACGTCACATTTCCCCTATACTTGTCTTTCTCACACACACTGCTCTGAGTACGCTGCGAGAGAAAGATAGCAATTGTATGACGTCGATTTTCCCTTTTAGCAAATGTGAAATATCTCGTAAAGTAATTATTTAAAAAATGTTTTCATTGTTTTAACTATTATTTATTGAGTCATACTTTATGTTAAATTGAATTTTTTTATTTTTTTTGTTATGGTGGAATACCCCATTACGATACTTATAGTTGTGATATTGTGATTATATTTATATCGGAAAGACAACACGCTCATTTAAGATTAGATTCAAAGAACACCTACGCGCCTTTACTTTAACTAAACCAGAAAATTCAAATGTGGCTAAACATCTTTTAGAAAATAAACATAACGTCTGTAGATAATTTAAAAATTTTACATATACAAAACAAAGGACTTAAACTAAATTTCTTAGAAACTCTGGAAATTCAGAAGGCGGTCAAATCTAAGAAAAATCTTATGAATGAACAATTAGATTTGTATCCCTCACCGTTGTTACCCTTGTAATGGGCGTGTGGTGTTTCTACCTACTTTTTAATGTGTAAACTTTCCCTTTATTTTATGACTGTATTGTTGAATCATATTGAGTATTTATAAATATATTAGTTAAGTTTTTCTTCATTCATGCATATACTTTGAAACATATAACCGAGTGATTTTCTTTGTTCCTAACTTATAGTTTCATTGCTGGACACAACAGAGTCAATTTTTTTGACTATAGTAGGTTTTATTTATTTTTTTAGTGAATCATTGTTTAATTATAAAAAGAATCAGAGCAAGTGTTTTAACATGTAAACCATTGCATTCAATAATTAACTCTATATATCATTTAAAAATACAATGGCGAATGATTGAAATATTACATTTTTATTAAATACAGAAGTCTTTGCAAAACAATTTTATGAATTAGAAATATTCTGATAATCATTATTAAATGATAAATGTTATAATTTAATATCGGCTTAAAATGGATGGAATATTTAATTAATTAAGTCGCATTTGTGTCAAATGGAATAAATAAAATGATATACACTCTCCTATTTTAGTATTATGCTTCTCTTAAGATAAATTATAAGTATCTCTGTTAGAAAGCATTATAGCAACAATGTTTATTGGGATTTATTTCTCTTGTTGGTATCTAGAATTCATACTCAACTGCTTGTACTGTTACATGAGACACCCTGTATAATAATCCAGCATTTTTGAGTTTTCTGATAAGTACTTCAGACAATTATTACATTGCAAATATACCGGGATTTTGAACTTCCATCAATGATCCTGCAGAAAAAAGTGGCAGAATGCAAATGTTCACGTTCACGATGTGTTTTTTCGTAATCAGATGCGGTGTAATCTAAATCTTCGGCTACAATGTGTCTTGTGCAAAATCCCCTCTGCCTGTTCAGTCGTACCTTAGTGCTCCGGACCCATCCTCAGCCGCAATGCTCGATAGTATCCCATTTGTTTGTTGAGAGATAAGGAGCCCGAAATCTGCATATCTGATCACACTTTGAATACGACTCCGGTTAGCTACATCATTTGTTTCACAAGGAAATCACGCCAGCCGAAAATCTAAATCCAGCCAGTATGTACTTACCAAAAGGAGGTAAGCCCCGCTGACACCTTCAGTTTTACTGCCAATTTTTGGTGTTCAATTGTTTTCTCAAGAAAGTTTTTTTTGTGAAAAATTCATGGACTTCACCGGAAATAAAACCTAGAACGTTTCAATGTCTAATAAGATAATCTACCAATTAAACTATGAAATTACCCATCATTTTAAACAGTTATTTATCTGTCACGTGAAATTCAGTTGCAAAAGTTAAATTAGACAGAACTTACCTACGTAATCAATTTTTTTAAAAGTATCGTTTGGAATGAATATATGAAGTTAACTAGAAAGCATTTTTGAATCGTGATTTATAGTTTGAGTCTTAACAATTTTTAAATCAGCCTGAAATTAATTTGGCAGTTTTTAAGTCTCCAGTTATTAGTTCACAGCTTTGGTAGTTTGCAACTCACCAGAAAGAAATTAATTTTACAACTTTGGCAGTTTTTAAGTATCTTAGATTTTAGTTTGAAAGCATTCCAAAAGAAGATTGGTTCAGAACTTTTAAGAAGTGGGAAGAAAGAATGATGAAACACAGAATATTAATGAATATATGTTACAAATTTATAGGGTATATAGACAAAATAGATTAATAAACTCATATCGGGAAATTCACCGTTTTCGAGCTACAAATTCTTAAAATAATAATTATCTACGTTAATTTTAGTTGGTAGTAACCTATCAGTTCAGTTATTATTTTTAATGAATAAGCACGTTTTAGGGTCCCTAGAATACGATTTTACTAGTTTTACGAAGATATCTGCATGCGCCTCTCTCTCAGTGTGTGTGTGTGTGTATATGTGTGTGTATGTGTGTGTGTGTGTGACAAAAATTTCTCGAACGATAACTCCAACACTACAATTCTAAAAATTATAATTATTTCTTATTCCTCTTCTCTACATCCATAAGAAGAGCTGATTAGATTCTGGTTATAACTGGTCAACCGGAAGTACTCTTATTTGAAGTTCTTAACAGTTTTTCTTGAAAAACCTCATTTTAATATCATTTTTTAACATTTTATGTTATTATACATATGAAAGAGTATTGCATTGTCTATACGGTTTAATTATATATTTTTCTTCATATTTAATAAATATAGAGTTAAAAAATTATAACGAGATTATCTTTCATAAATCAGCCAGCTATGCTATAACCATAGAAACTGATGATGTATTCAAATAATTCTAATTGACAGATGTCAGTGTTAAGTGTCATAATTTTATTGTATAAATATAATTTTTTCCAAGGAACTTTCGGTATGGAATTCGTAGAAAATGGGTATACGTCCGTGTTACAATTTTACTGGACAAATCTATAGATTTTTTCCAAGGAACTTTCGGTATGGGATTTGTACAAAATACATAGAATTGATGGAAGGTAATGTACTGGTCAAATCAGATTTTTAAAAATAATTTTATTCATTTTTGTATATATAAAATAATTATTATAATAATTCCTCAAAATGATGACCACCAACTTCAATGCAAGCATCGCATCTTCGGAGCATGTATTGATACATTCATTTAAAAATCAAAAACGCCAGGATTTGTTTCAATTTTTTTCCTGCCGTACAGAGTACACTGGGCCGTACATTAATACTATGTTAGCGTAATCGCGAACAGTATGCTGATTAATAATACGTCTGAATAAAATAATAACTGAAGTGACAAATCAATACCTACTAAAATTTAGGTAGATAATTACTCTTTTATGAGCCTGTAGCTCGAAAACGATGCGTTTCCTGATATGAGTTTATTAGTATAGCCTAGCAGTTTTCATTTTCTATTCTATGCAGTATTTTGTTCGCATCCATTTTTAAACAGCACAAAAGTGTACCCTGTGGTGCTCTCTCCACGGCAGCTTTGAAAGCTCGTGAGATAACGCCTGGCAAACGCCCTCAACGGCACAGATATATCGTGACAGCTATTACTGCAAATTACGCGAAAACTCGAATAAAGTTGTGTTCTTTTTTAATATAATCGTGTAACAAATTGCAGATAGTAACAATGATAGCTGTATGAATGTATGGAAACGACAGAGCGCAGGGTAAATAAAGCAAGGGGATAACGTGAAAATCAAGCCAGCAAGCGAGCAAGCAGCAATTTTCTAAACAAGAGTCCGTCACGATGATTGCACACTAGCAGTTAATTTAACCAGCGACTAAACGGAAACGACACAAAAGCCGAGCACTCTTCCATAACAGAAAGAGGGTGAAACATAGGTAAATCAAAGAGGTAAACACCACCTGAACCACAATCGTCCAACCGTGTCCCCTCTAACCGCGATTTTCTAATTGTTTTCATAAATTTACTTTTAAACATATCGTCAGCTTGTGATTTTTTACGTTCAATGCGTGTTGTGTTCACTAAAGCCTATATGACATATGACATGACGGACAATTTTTATACATTTGACGTATTCCACAGAAGTGTTTGTTACATTTTTAATGTCACTAGGTACTACACCAGAGTTAAAATTTAGCAATTAAATAAAAATGTGAAATATATATACATATATAGTTATTATGAACTAAAATAAGTTATAACTAAAGAAAAAAAACCCTTTAACCTCTTAACAATAATTTTAAAAACTATATACGTATTTCGAGAACTATGTTCTCATCATCAGTAGAAACTACAAAGTAAAAACAGAGAAGTTAAGATTACTCAGCATGTAAACCATGCCAGAGGTCAAAACAGCTCTGAGGAATAAGGGATATATAGGCACAGGAGTCATAGGTGAGTCAATACCTAATTGGCTAACTAAGATTAAACAAAGTAACTGTCATATTAACTCAAATAATTTAGAATTTGGGATGGGACCTAGGTTCGCGTTCATCAATTTATCTTTAAATTTATGTATTATCAAACTCTCATGTGCGTCAAAATATCTATTATTATCAACTTGTTTCAATAATTTTATATTAGAATTGTCAATTTTATGATTATTAATAAACATATGTTGTGCTACACTAGATTTATCAGGATTACCGCTTTTTAAATGATAGAAATGTTCTTTAAATCGAGTATCAATATCAATTTGGTTAAGGGGTTTTTTCTTTAGTTATAGGTACAATATCGGACATAAATAAAGCGACACTGTAGGAACCAATAAAAATACTCCCCATATTTTAAATATGGAATATATATATTCAAACTTTTTATGTAATGTAAAGGTGACATGTTCATAAAACCTTATGGGCCTTCCATGAGTAATTTAAAAGCGTAATAAATTTCACAAGTACTTATGTATTAGAATACGGATGTGAGGTGCGACAAAAACAGAGATACTGTATAAAATCTTATATATACTTAAAAACAAAAAAAATAACCAGAATAACAATTTATGAACGAAACTTAAATTATACAAAAAATAAACAATGTTACATATTTAATACTTTAATGATTGTTTATAACAGCTTGCATTCCTCGTGGCATCGAATTAAGTAAATTATTGACGATTTTCTGGTTTAAAGATTTCTGTGCAGCCGTTATAATTTGAAATATTATTGCTTGAAATTAACATTAGTCCTTGCAATATTTTTTACAATGATTTCCGAAAAATTTTCAATGGACACTTACAGAATTGACATCACATGCAAGAGATAGATAGAAGATTATGCTTCCAAACAAATCTCCCCTCGTTGTCTTACGTCCCGCTCCCCGATTCTATCTGTCATTATGTTTGCATCTGTCCTCATTCAGTGTTAAGCTAATTCTTTGTGATTTGTTCGTTGTGTTCAATAAAAATGAGTTTAAAACCACAAGATGTGCGTGGGGCAACACTTTTTTGTTTGATAATATTGAAGATCATTCGATTATTCAACTAAAATGATGGCTGGAGTGTAGAAGTCTATGGCTGATGACAGGTCTTTGTTTGCAAGTGGTAACCATAGCAACCTTTAGTTCTATGCTTTGCCACAAGATACGCTCTTGCAAATTGCAAATGTGTAAGTGTCTATTGCATTTAACATCCGAGGACTAATTCTTCTTTAACATTTTTTGCATTCACCACTCTTACACGGTTAAAATAGGATAACGCGATTTCAAAATATGAATTCAGCATAAAATTCTCTTTCTTATTATTATTACTATCTATTTTTGTCCTTCCTAATATCCGCATTCAAATATGTACCTACATAAGTACTTGTAAAATTTAGAACGATACTCTTGAATTACTCATTTAACACCCATAAGGTTTTATGAATATGTCACCTTTACATTATATATAAAGTTTGAAAATATATTGAATATTTAAAATATGGGGGGAGTCTTTTTATTGGTTCCCACAGAGTCGCACTATTTATGACCGATACTATACATACAGACATTATCGTAAAAATAATAAAATCGGACTCTAGGGGCCCTAAAACGTACTTATTCATTAAAAACTCACCATCGAATTTTTGACCAAAGACAATACCTTCCTTACATAAAGGTGACGGAAGGTAAAAATTTAAAATAAACAAAATAATAATAACAGTGATAGGTTACTACCAACTAAAATTAACGTAGATAATTATTATTTTAAGAATTTGTAGCTCGAAAACGGTGAATTTATGGACATGAGTTTATTAGTCTATTTTTCCTATAAACCCTATAAATTTGTAACATATATTCATTAACATTCTGTATTTCGTCATTCTTTCTTCTCACTTCTTAAAAGTTCTCAACCAATCTTCTTTTGGGATGCTTTCAAACTAAAATCTGAGATACTTAAAAACTGCCAAAGTTGTAAAACTAATTTCTGTTGCAACTCGCAAACTACCAAAGCTGTGAAACTAATATCTGGGGACTTAAAAACTACCAAATTAATTTAAGGCTGATTTAAAAATTGTTAAGACTCAAATTATAAATCACGATTCAATAAATGCTCTCTGTCTCTAGTTAATTTCATATATTCACTCCCACCGATACTTTTAAAAAAATTGATTAGGTAGGTAAGTTCGTCCTTATAGGTGAGCGGAGGTAAAAAAGAATTTTATAAATTTGTATAGAACCTTATTAAAAATTTTTGGAGATCCGAAACGCTAGTTACTTTAAGCCCCGGAAAAATCAAAAATTAATAATATTATTAAAACATATAATAAATAAATATATCATCACGGCTTATTATTACTTATGGGTTTACCATGCTCTTTCTATTCAATAAAAATAAAAATTCATTATTGAAAAGAAGAGAAAAGCGAAAAATGATGCAAAATGAAATTAACATGAAACTTTATGTGTGATGTCGGATTCGGACCAGATTCGGAGAATAGGGAGCAAGCCGAAAGTGAGAAGGAGCTAGGGTGGTTTTCTCCATTCAATCAAGAGCTGTCCCTAAGGGATTGATGGAATTAAGTGACCTCTACTGAACCTGCCTTAATTAGAACCGCAACGGAAGACACAAAGACAGTCAAAAAGAAAAGGAAATATTTCCTTCACATATATAACTTAGATGTTCGAGCAGAGATAGAGATAGGGATAGAAAACAGACGAGAACGACCATTCAGATAATGAATAACCCACAACTTTTCATTCTTTTTTCCTTATCTTTAAAAGTCTCCAGTTTCTATAGAAGTCATTTTTTTACATATGACAACCAATTACCTTTACTTTAAGTTCGTATGGCACGGTTAGTTTTTATACTCATTTTAATATTGTAATTTTTTTATATAGTTTTTTTAGTCAAATGAAATTAATTTTTCACCAAGTCAATTGCTTCTTATTTGGTTATTTCTTAATAGACAGTATTTTTTTCTTAAAATTTATTTTATTTCTTCTCTCTTGCTTGTCAGAGGGGCTCGATTTTGTAACTTTCTACTAGATTTAGTGTTGCCACAAGACCAAGACCGGTCTTGGTCTTGGTCTCGTCTCGTCTTGGTCTTGTCGAGACGAGACCATCATTTGGTCTCGACAAATTTATTGGGTATATAGGCAAAATAGATTAATAAACTCATATCCGGAAATTCACCGTTTTCGAGCTACATATTCTTAAAATAATAGTTATCTACGTTAATTTTAATTGGTAGTGACCTATCACTTCAGTTATTATTTTGTTTATTTTAAATTTTTACCTTCCGTCACCTTTAGATAAGGAAGGTAGGTATTGTCTTTGGTCAAAAAATTCGATGGTGAGTTTTAATGAATAAGCACGTTTTAGGGTCCCTAGAATACGATGTTTCTACTAGATACTAGATTTAAAATTCTGCTAGAATTAAGATTTCTTCCACATTTTCTCAGAGTTGATTCCAAATTCTACTTGTTTGGAGCAGTCTTACTTATAATTATTATTCTTGCCTAATTCTAGTAGAATTGGAAATCCATTAAAATTGAAAATTATAAAATTGAGGCCCGGATTTGTATAGATATACCGGCTTTGTTGTTTTACAACTTTAAGTCTTCACATCCCAAATTTTCTGTACTGATATCCATTGCTACGTAACTTCTCTATTTTGAAGTAAACAAACTTGCACTAGATTTTTGTAATTTGTTTAATTAAAAAGGCACTAGGCCTGTGTTGTAACGTTGTAACAACTAGTGTTAGGCATGACGTCATTAGCTGCACTAAGGGCAAAACTAAATATATAAATGGAAAACGTTTTAATATAATCATCAATCGAATTAATTTTGTTTCTGAGATAAATCATTCGATAAAATTATCATTTCTTACATCTATAAGAATTAATCTAAACCAATATTTTTATACACAATTTATAATAATTATGAATTAAATTATAACAATCGTTTTTGTAAATAAATTTTTAAACAATAGTTTATTAATTATTGCAAACATTTTTTATAACCGCAAATGTCAAATGACAGCAATGATAAAAAAATGTATAATATAAAGCATTAAAAAATAACATTCATGTGTTATTTAAATAATATGATATTACAAGAAAATCATTTATATAAATAATAAATAAATAACCTTACCGGCTTTTCGAAGCAAAGACAAGTCTTCAGCTTGAAGCTGGTTTTGCAGAATATTAAATATTATTATAAAAACTGGTTTCCAATTAATATTTTACTTTTTACTGTGAAGATAAATTAAATGATAAAGTTTTTCAGGAAAAATATACTGAATTTTTACAAAGGGGAAATTTTCTAAATACGTTTCTCAAAACGTCAAACGTCACAATTTACAATGAAGATATAGTTAATAGATGCGCAGAAAGAAATAATTTTGTAAATTGTTAGCGCAGCGTCTAAATACCAAAAATAATTATATGAAGAAATTTCTTTGAAATAAAAACACATTCTTTAACATTTTTTTTAAGTATTGTTATTATACACCAAACGTTAACGAGTAGTATAATCTGATATATTTATCCTATTAAAAAAATATTTTTTCGAAATTCGTAAAAATAAGTGCAGTATATTTGAAGTTATATATTTTGTAACAATGGGTTCTTAGATATACTTCTTTAATAGAAACAACTAATATTTTTTTATTTCTCTTGAAAACGTGTACCATTCATAAACCCTGGGTTTCGATAATCTGAAAATGATAGCAGGTTGGTACACCCAGAAATGGGCAGTAAGCCGGTATATTATTTATATAGTTTTCCTTGAATCTGGGCTTGAAACGCAGGTATTCAAATGACAAAATGACAATCAGAGAACTATTTTACATACTATTCAAAGAAAACATGAAGTTTGTTTTGTAAATTTTAGTATATAAAATGAACATTTTATGGAAAGACGAGGATTACTTTACTGTGGACATGGATAAAACTGAAATCTACTCTTTTCATATTTCTTCCACTTCTACCACGAGAAAGTGAATTATCTGTTCAGTGGATCATTTCCTTTGACATGCATTATACATACTGAAATATTGTATATTACTAAATAATTCTGAATTAATACAAACTGTTTTTAAAACAACAACAATTATTAAAATGTAATTTAATCTATAATGCAAACAGTCTTCAGAATTAATATTTTATTTACCAAATAATGGATAAACTATAAAGTCGTACATAAATAAAAGAAAACTCAAGAAATTACTGAAAATAAACGATATTGCTATTGCTTTAGGTTTAATTCTAGGTCCTGCAGGTATGAGAAGTTCTTTCTAATCAAAACGAAGTCGTTCTCGAAGCAACAGTGAGCACTGAAACAATAAAAATGATTAAATTAAATTCATTAACGTACCTAAATAATAACTATATATGCGAAATATAATTAGAGCACTCTAGGATTGATAGTAAGAGCGATATTCATTTTCTAAGTAAAATGAAGATATGGGAAATATTTGAAGACATGCTAACAACAATGGGCCCATAAACCAATTTTATAAAATATTTTTAAATGAAAGCTCGTTTAATTTTGAACCAATTCGTGGTATCAAAAAGACATAATTGTTTTTTGTATAGCTGCATTTAATTTTTAAAGAAACCTATAGCTATCTTTCTCACACCAGTTTCTGTAGTAGACTGCGCGAGAAAGATACCAATAGTGTGACGTCATCTGTGGCCTGGAAATAAATTCAAATATCTCGCAAAGTAATTATTAAAAAAATGTTTTTTTTATCTTAATCGTTATTTATTGAATAGTACTTTAAGGATAAAGTGTACATTTTATTATTATTTGTTATGGTTTATGGGCCTATTACTCAAAGTCGCGAAGAAGTTCTTTTAAATGTACATTTATTTTCACGTTATTGTGTCACTTATAATAGTTCACATTTACAAAAAAAAAAAAAAAATTATATAAAACCTACACCTACGCATATGGTGAGAAATTTCTACAAATTTCTTTCGACTAATTTAAAATATAGATTTTAAACATACAAAAAGTGAATATGTTGTTCAAGTAGCCCACCATTTATTATTGAGTTACATCGTCTTTATTAGTAATATAGCCAGAAAAATTGACAATGTCGGGTTCAGTAATAAAACTATAAATATCGTAATTATGACAAAGCGGCATATCGCTTACTGTTGGATTTATAATTTTGAATACAAAACAGGCCATTATTTGCGCTGCTCTTTTGGAATGAAGTCATGCATCATCTGGTACTTCTATCTGCTCTGAGTTTTCGGTTTAGTAAAATAATCTTACAATCGGCCATTTTTTTTTTTAATTTTAAATAAAAGTTCGTTTAATTTTAAAGCAATTTGTGGTATCAAAAAGTCATAATTGTTTTTTTGTATAATTGCATATTTAATTTATTTTTTCTGTGTAGGATGTAACCTATTTGAACACATTTTGTGACAATAAATGTAGAAAACTTAATATTTTCTAATATTTAATAAAGTTTAAATGTTAATTGATAATAAAATTTAAAAAGTACCCCTGACTATAAAATGAATTGAAAATAAATTCTAGTTAAGACTTCTGGTATGGTTCACATAAATAAAATAAATATATCATCACGGCATATTACCCATTGCTGGGTGTGCCAAACTGCTTTATACATAGATATCGGTAATGACGATGACATATTCGTACCGTATGGGCGTTTACCAGGCGTCACCACACGGATACTCATTGCTGGCGTAGAGAGTACACCATACTTTTGTGCCATTCGAACCTAATGTTATAATGCAAGCAGTGACCTATATGCCGCTTTATCATAATTACGATATTTCTAGTTTTATTGCTGGACCCGACAGAGTCAATTTTTCAGACTATATCAACTTTATTTCTACTAGGCATTGTATCCACAAGCTCTGTACATTATTATGTTGCATACAATATTGTCTAATATGGCTTGCTCTTGCAAGATAGGTTTTACTGTACGCACTGGATTTTTACGAAGTTTTCATGTTGTGCCAAAAATAAAGGGTACCTGTAGAAGATAAATCTCGACTAGAGATGTCTCTTAAATACCGATCGAACTCCACTTATGTGTGTCAAAACTGTGTTATACTCGTGATAGTAACCACGTAAATATGCGCTGTGTAACCACGTAAATATGCACTGTTATTGATATTGGTTTCTGAACTAAAAAAATATCTGATGTGGACACCACATGACTTCCTTGTACGCCCGTTAAACTATACTTATTTTGTTAATAATTAAAATATGTATTATAACAGACCTAATCATAAAATTGCAGATATTTGACATAATTTGACATTGACATTAAATTCTTTATTTTTTTTATTTTTTGTCCTAATTCATAGCAAACTTAATTACAAAAAAATTACAGAAACCAAAAAGTACATAATTTTTAAATTTACATATCTCGCTTATACAAATAGCTAATTTAATCATACTTGATGTTTTCGACGCAGAATTCAATTCTCCAAAACTTTTATTTCAAGCATTTATTTCTAAAATTAAAACAACACTATTTTTTTCAAGAAAAACTGATAACATCTTCAAGTAAAGTATCACTTCCGGTCAGACTATTTTAACCAACATCTATTATGTTATTCCCATTGATATAATAGTGTTATATACCAAATTTGAAAACTTTTGGATTATATTTTAATATAGTTTTTTTTATTAAAATCTAGTATATGCTTCAAGTAAAGTACCACTTCCGAAAGTTATGTAATGACCAAAAAGGGTAGTGTACAACTAGATATTATAACAGTCTTAAATACAAAAATTTAACTTTCTACGGCTTCCCATTTTTCAGTTATGCGAGATACATACGCCCGTACAGACGTCACGACGAAATTAGTCAAAATGGATTCAGGGATGGTCAAAATGGATATTTCCGTTGAAATCTGGAAACCGAAATTTTTCGCGATTACAAAACTTCCTTTACTTCGTACAAGGAAGTAAAAATAAAAATCAATGTGTTCTCTGAAAAAAATGCTTATTGTTAAAACTGACGTGAAACGATTTTTGCGTTTTTGCATTGACGTATAATTCATAATCCGTTTATTGAATGCTAATTATCTTAATGATAAACATATACAGCTCGATACTCGAAACAGTTTAAGCTAATCCTTGTTTTTTGATTAGCAAATTCTATTCTAAATTTAGGCTCATGTTAAAGCATGATAGGTTATCTTTCAAACAGCATAAGTTTTATTTTAATCTGAGGTCCAGTTTGTAAAAAAAAATATTAATTTAAATAATACGAAATGGTCGATTTCTATGCGCGTAAGTGTATTATCACCCAACATTTGGTCCACAATTTTACACAAATGTAACTATTATGTGAGCCTGGGCTCGTATAGTATATGTCACTAGAAGTCAAGGGATTGCCATAAACGCCCCTCAAATATAAAAATACAAAAGATCCTTCCAACATTGATACCGCTAATTACTGTATGTGTGTCAAAATACTTCCAATGCCCTGGGTCGGATTCAAGGAAAAATTATTCTTGTTTTCACAATACATGTTTTTATTTTTTTCATTCATAATACATGTGGGTAGTAGTTCAAGTACTGAAGCAAGTGTAATTTTTTATATAAATTATGTATGTATGTATAACTATAACATTATTGTTCATGTTCAATATCTGTATTTAAAAATTGTATGTATAAAAATATAATAAAAATTGACAGCAACATTATAAATAAATATTGTTGTACAGGTTAAAAAATTATTTAATTTAATTCCTATTTTATTTCTTACTTTTGTTAGCACAGAGTCCTACTCTGTGCAAATCAATGATAGTGTTCCATTCCATCTACCAGTTTTATTAATGACAGATAGAATGGGGTATTCCACTCAAATTTTTTTATTATTTTAAATCAAACTTTATTCAGTTTTGAAGCAATTCATAGTATTAAAAAATCTTAATTGTTCCTAGTTTAACAGTATTTTATTTTCGAGAAATCAGTGTAACGTCACATTCCCCCTATACGTGTCTTTCTCACACACATTGCTCTGAGTACGCTACGAGAGAAAGATAACAATGGGGGATTACGGCTCAATCGAATTAAAGGAAAATAGTAAAAAAATACGAATGTATATGCTGAGTAACGAATATTAATAAAAAAATGAAATGGTATAATTGAGATATTTCGGAAATAAAGGGTTTTTTGTTATAACGCTTCGACACTAATATGAAAATATTTTGATTGGCGACCGAGAAACCGCCTATACATGCATTACAAATAGCGTGTTAGTAGGTGGAATTACTACCAATGGAAGTTAAGAAATTCAAATTCGAAAGGAGGGGCTAACATTCCTGTACTACAGTTTCCAAACAGTTTTTATTTTAACATAAATTTCTTGCATTAAACATAATAATTTAAATACACCTGTAATTATAAAGTATATGTATACTTATACAGTGTTATAATATTCATTTATTTTTATGCAAATATAACTTAAAATAGCATATATTTCAAGAACATTTAGGTCCATGATGAAAACAGTTTGATATAAAAACACATAAATGTGACGTCACGTCAATCTTTTCAAAATTCGGGAGACCATAACTCGCTTATTAATAGGAATTTTTCACCGGATTTTCATCAATAGTCTTAGTTTTCCTAATATTTTCAGATGAAATTATATAAAAAAAAATGGTGTAATCCCCCATTGTATGACGTCAATTTACCCTTTTAGCAAATGTGAAATATCTCGTAAAGTAATTATTTAAAAAATGTTTTCATTGTTTTAACCATTATTTATTGAGCCATACTTTAAGTTAAATTGAAATTTTTCTTATTTTTTTGTTATGGTGGAATACCCCATTGAAGGTTTATTTGTGACCGTAATTTAGGGTGTGTAAACGGTTTATTATGATCCCTCGACATCTGGTAACTTATAATATATGCTTCTCGATTTCATAATACTGTAAATATAAAGGCAGTGATAAAGTGAAAAGACTTGTTGAACAGCTAAGGATTGTCCCCTAACTTTGAGCGTTGGTAATATTAACATATTTACGTATTCCTCCGGTCACTTGGGTAAGCAGATATTTCTGTTTTACCATATGTACATATTTCTACATGAAATATTTCAAGTGAAGTCCCTTAGAATAAAAAATATCCGTAGAATCCCGCGAGTAGTAAACGGAGAACACCATGAAATGAAGATCTGACTTACTGAAATCGTAACTATTTACGAGTTAACACTCTACTGAATTGAATGCATATCGCCCAAACCCGCGCTATGAATATATGCATGATTCAAATTCCTTTACATTGAAATCAAAAATTTATGATAATTTAATTGTTGAATATGTTTCCCGTCATGCATTTTTTAAGAATCTCGAATAAAAAAAGTCATTTGCATAATTTTATTGGCATATACCTACTATATTTATTCAGCCACCTTTTCTTTACTTAAATAAACATATGTATATTCGCATTTTAATAATATTTTATTAGCATACGTTTATGAGGTCGCGTGGCTAGGTATAAGCTGTAATTCTAACAGCTCAAATTTGATTTTGATTGGAATCAATTTGAAAATTTAAAATAGTACAGAGATTATGATTTTCAATGATTCAGCAAAAGGCATAAGTAATATTGAGGCAAACTCTTTGTTCAATAATATAAATATAAAATATACATAAATATATCATCACGGCATATTACCCATTTCTGAGTGTGCCAATCTGTGTTGTACACAGATTTCGGTAATGATGATGACATATTTGTACCGTGCGGGCGCTTACCAGGCGTCACCTCACGGGCACTCATTTCTGGCGTGGAAGGTACACCACAGGGGTCACTTTGGTGCCATTTAAAATTCGAAATATTTGGCGTCGGTCGGGATCAAACCCGGTTCCCCAGGCTCGCGACCAGACACTTTGACACGAGATATTTACATTTAAAACTTTACACTTTGAGTTACGACCCAAAAATGGGCAAAAATACGAATCTAAACGCACTGGGGTCTCGTGGTCGTGTGTCTGAGTGTCTGGTCGCGAATCTGGAGAACCGGGTTCGATCCCGACCGACGCCAAATATTTCGAATTTTAAATTACGCAACAGTGACCCCTATGGTGCCCTTTCCACGCCAGTGCCCGTGAGGAAACGCCTGGTAAGCGCCCGCACGATACAAATATGTCATCATCATAACCCATATCTGTGATAAAACAAATTGGCTCACCCAGAAATGGGTAATATGCCATGATATATTTATTTTATTTTATTTATTTTAAAAATCGCAGAGCACACTTAAGATCGACTAACCTAACAAACAACTGCTTAAACCGAGCGACAAATCGCGCTAAAATTTTACTTCTCTGACAAGTAGATACATTGGTATGCTCTGTCTTATCGGAACTCAAAGGATCGCAATAAACCTTTGGAACGCCTCTCACTTAAATTGACAAAGAAACCCAAATTTTCACCCCTCATAAATAAGACTATGAATGCTGTCACTGCTATACACAGAGTTGGAGTCTCATAACAAATAGAGATGCACTCGATTTCGAGCTTTGGCCCGGCCCGGCCCGAAGCCCGCCTCGATTTCGAGTCGATCATCGAGTCGGGCCGAAGATATTTTTTATCGGGCCGAATCGGGCTAATCATTTTCAAAAATCGAGGCGAGTCGGACTTTTGATTTTGGCCCGGCCCGAAAATTCGAGTTTATCGGGCCGGCCCGAAAAATCCTATAGTTCAATCAAATGCACAGTTTCCTTAATATTTTAATGAAAATGGATGAAGTTAAAAAGGATCAAAATGATTTAATAATAACAAACTTCACATATTAATAAATAAAAATGTATTATTTTAATTCAAGAATTCACGGTTATTCATTAAAGCATAATAATTATATTGTGATGTTGCTATTATTATTGTTATTACTCGTATACTTAAATAAAAGTGATTTTTGTTCCTACCATAATAATTTCTTGTCCTATTTTTGAGCAGAAACAAAGTTAGATAAAAAATCCTTATGCAAATTATATTTTTTTTATACAAGATTTGTGAAAAAGTTGTTTAAATTTTCGAACGGCTTTGGTAAATGAAGCGTTAAATATACGTAGGTCTGTAATTTTTATAACAAACTTACACTAGAAGGGTCCCTTTTTTAACTACTTATGTTAACTAATGTTGAAAGTTATAAGAATGTAAAGGTTACTTAAAAGTTTGACACGAAAAAAGTTAAACATTTCGCTTTAACATAAAAATCAACATTAGGAATGCCGGATACACCCAATTTCGAGCTTTGGCCCGGCCCGGCCCGAAGCCCGGCCCGATTTCGAGTCAATTTTCGAGCCGGGCTAGCTAATTTTTTTGTCGAGTCGATTTTCGAGTCAGGCCGGTACTTTTTATTTTCGGGCCGAGTCGTTCCAAACCTCAAAGCCCGGCCCGGCCCGAATGCATCTGTAATAACAAAAATATTATGAAACTACCCACTTATTATAAATATTTAACACAATCTGCTGCTCAAGTTCGTATACGTAAAGTTTATTCAAATTAATTTCATCGACTTCATTTTAATGGCCCACTTCAGTAGTATCTTCATTTGGTTCAGTTCAACAATGAATTTTCTCACAGTAACGTTCAGTTCATTAATAACATTATCACTTGCACTAGCTACGTCACCACCTCACCACCCATGGTTGCCACATGATTTTTTTTTTTAAATAATATGAACTTTACTAATAGAGAAGATGTATCAGTTTTTCTTATAATGTATTTTATATGGGGTAAGTATAAAATAGTAGAAGAAAATTTAATAAGGGTTAATAGGCAAATAAACCAATTTTTAAAAATATTTTTAAATGAAAGTTCGTTTAATTTTGAAGCAATTCGTGGTATCAAAAAGTTATAATTGTTTTTTGTATAGCTGCATTTGCTTTTTAAAGAAACCTATAGCTATCTTTCTCACAACAGTTTCTGTAGTAGACTGCGCGAGAAAGATACCAATAGTGTGACGTCATCTGTATCCCTGGAAATAAATTCAAATATCTCGCAAAGTAATTATTAAAAAAATGTTTTTTTATCTTAATCGTTTTTTATTGAGTAGTACTTTAAGGATAAATTGTACATTTTATTTTTTTTTTTTGTTTGGTTTATCGACCTATTGCTAATTTAGTTTGGAAACTTTCTTAAATATATCGAAATTGTAATACGTCGTTTGTATAACTGATACTCAAAACTGGCTACGTTAATCCAGGCTATTCGAAGAATAGTTATATAGCAATAATAATAATAATAATAATAATAATAATAATAATAATATCTTTTTTCTTGTAATAAGTACCTTTGCATCTTTGGATTACATAAGTATTATCTCATAAGATATTTAAATTTTTCCGTTAATCCAACCCTGGGAATTCCAAGTTTTGTGACAAACCTAAGGCAATTTGCGGTACACCGCACTAAACTGTTCCTTTGTATTTTTTTATAGTACACGGGTGTTTAAACTGTTTATTGCGATCCTTTGCAGCTATTTTTTTTTCATAACCTTGTACGTGGGCTTTTTAAAGGGCAATTCCCGGTACTTATTTGACAGAATTTTCAATAACACCTTTTGTTCGGAAATAAATCTTTGTTAATAATAAAACAACAGAATGACGTCACTTGACAAAGTGAGGCAGTCGCCTTTCTGGCTTGTATAGTTTGTACAGAATTCTACCGTTATGGCTTTGAATAAAATTACGTCTTTGACCATTGTTACAAATTAAGAAAAATAAGAAAACTCAATTAAATATTACTTTTTGAGATTTTATGTTATTATAAATATGGACGAAATTTTGATTTTTTATACGGTTTGTTTACACATTTTCCTTCATATTCAATACATACAAAGTAAAAGAATTATAAAGAGATTAACTTTCATAAATCAGCCAGCTTTCTATGATCATGGAAGCAGCTGATATATTCAAATATTTTAATTGACAGATGTCAGTGTCAAGTGCAATTTATATAGTATATGTTCGTATTATAATTTTATTGATTATATAGAAACTTTTCCAAGGAATTTTCGGTATGAAATTTGTAGAAAATAGTTACGATTGTGTTAAAATTTTACTGGATACAACAGAATCTTTTCTAAGAAATTTTCGATAAGGGATTTGTGCAGGGATGGGCACGTAAAATACTTCTCGTATTATACGTTATTTTTTACGCGTAAAAAAATATTTTTTACATTCACAATATTTGAGATTTTTTTACTTAGATAATGTAATATATTATTACCATGAGTATATATTTTTTTTTACAAAGATATTTTCTTTTACATTGTAATGAATATTCCAGAACAAGCAGTCCACGTGACATCAACATGTTTATAGTTTCAAATAATTTGAAATAGATTTAAATCATTAGCTCCAAACTTAATGAAAATGAATTTTATACAAATTTTAAGCATTTTATGTTAATTTAGCTATGGTTTCAGAATGTTTTTTTTTTTTAATACTTTACAATAATTTCAGTCTCTTTCTTATAAACTTATCATAGTTTCAGTCGTTTTAGAATATATTTATGATAGGATCAAGAAATACTGTAATGTAACATTTGTAAACAGCAAGTCATCTAGTGTCGTTATGAAGAACTAAAATTATACATTATCTACGTTTTTACTTATTTACATTTTTTACGCATTTTTTTAAAACGAAATGTAAAAAAGTAATTTTTTACGCGTAAATGTACATCCCTGGATTGTGTAAAATACATTGTATTGACGAAAGGTAATGTGCTGGCCACATTCGATTTTCATACTATATTATTTCTCAAGTTTTATATATTATTTGTTTCATTATCAAGGAGTTTTTTTAAAAAAATGTTTCATTATTACAAAATAAAGTAAAATAAAATAAGAAAACATTTAATACCTGTCCTTTCCCTGTCATAAATCAAGCTTAAATCCCGAACAGTAGACCTGCTGAGAGGGCCATAACGATAGATTTCTGTACAAACTATACGACCGTCCGGCTTTGCTTCTATCCACACCTACGTAATTTTTCGAAAGGGATTATGGAAATGTTTATTGAGCTCTTTCCATTGCTGTATAGCTTGTTTTAAGTTATTTTTGCAAATTTACCTGCTTCAGACAGAAAAAAAAGAATTGAAGTTTTGTCTAATTATAATTAGATAGTATTTTATCAGGCAATATGTCTAATAATTTAGTTTAATTTACAAATCTTAATTTAGCATTTTAACTAACCCGAAATAGATAATAAATATTTTGTAAAAAATCGTTAATTTAAATATGTAAACAGTTATTTTAATTATTTATTTTATTTAATTTTACAATATTTTGGCTTCATTATTTTTGTCCTACAATTTTCGGTGATTTATCTAATGAATTAGTTAATTGAGTAGAAAATTTAAATATATATTTAGTTAGTTTCTTTATTTATGTTTAGTTCAATACTAAATGTAGTCATTTAATCTAATTTTGTATTTAATTTTACTATAATTTGCTATTACATATTTAGAAAATTTTACTAAATCAACTTAGATAATTTAATGAAAACATATTAGTAGGTTGAAAATTACAGATTTGTTTAGTTAATTTAACTACAATTTAGAAGGTTTTTTTTTTCTGTGTAAGTTTTATTTCAGGTATAAAGCGGGCGGCCTTCTACGTAAAGTTATATCTAATTTTTCTGGTGGAAATTAAAAAAAATCTTTCCGGAAAGAGATTTGGGCGTTATAAATATAATTTCTTCACACATGGTGAAACTCTCCCTCCCCGTATGGAGTGGTGCAATTGTATAGGAATGCAGAACATGTAGAATGAAGTTCTAAGATGCGTGATACGTTGCAGACTTGAGGCTGGGACTGGGGAAAATTCCATATGTGTAGTTGAATAGAGTTGTACGCCTTAGCGAAGACTTATGTTATATTCAAAGCACGATGCGAATTTTTTCAAATGTTATTTCATATGCGAAAAGGATAAAATACGTGTCTGTAAAGACCGTATTAAATTACGTACCCCTGGACTATGTTGTTATACTATACCTACCATCCGTATCCGTATACATAAAGAAACTAAACTGGATCATTCAGATTTCAATAAGTATTTCAAGTTTCCGAAACAAGAAGAAAACTTTATCACAAAACATAATAATAATGTATTATCAAAGCTTACCCATTTGTGGGTGCGTCAATTCACTCTTTTATATTTACAGTGGCCGTGTGCCTGAGTGTTTGGTCGCGAATCTGGGGATCCGGGTACGATCCCGACCGACGCCAAATATTTCGAATTTTAAATGGCACAAAAGTGACTCTTGTGGTGCACTCACCACGCCAGCAATGAGTGCCCGTGAGGTGACACCTGGTAAACGGCCACACGGTACATATATGTCATCATCATTACCGAAATCTGTGTACAAAGCAGCTTGGCACACTCAGAATTCAGAAATGGGTAATATGCCGTGATGACATGTTTATTTATTTATTTATTTATTTATTTATTTACATTTACAGTTTTCCGTAATGATGCCGGGAGTTTTTTGTATCAGTAAACAAAGAGGTACCTATGTCATTACCGCATAGTTACATTTAAAATGATTGAGAACATTGTTTTAAAGCGCTCTTTACCTCTTGCTAACAGAGGAGTTGGATTCATGCTAAAAATCGCATATCCAGATTTTAGTGAATAAGCACGATTTAAGGTTAATGATTGAGAACATTGTTTTAAAGCGCTCTTTACCTCTGGCTAACAGAGGAGTTGGATTCATGCTAAAAATCGCATATCCAAATTTTAGTGAATAAGCACGATTTAAGGTCCCTACAATCCGATTTTAACATTTTTACGATGATGTGTGTGCGTGTGTATGTGTGTGTAACAATTCCTCAAAAACTATAAGACTTAAGACCTGTTTAACTATGAAGTCCTCAATCTGACATTCATGGGAAGAGCTGAAAAGGTTTTGGTAACAATTAGACAACCGGACGTAGTAGTTTCTTAAGAAAAACTTCTAAATATTATTTTTTGAAAATTTGTGTTACTACTATTAATTTTTGGAAATACATAAAATTCTATATGTGTTACATTTACATATAATATATAGAATAATTGGATGTAATAAATCGCATAGGCTAAACTACACCGAGGAAATCAGTTGAGAAATTCAAATGTTTGTAAAATAGATAGGTAAATATCAGTGTCAAAAATTAACAGTTTTAGTGACTTTCTCAAAGCTTTTTCTGGAAAGTACATTTAATCTTTCTTATTGTTTTATTAATTAAATATTTAAAATTATAGTTAAAATGCATATATCCATAAGAAATACCGCCAATCTAATTAATGAATAGGAAGAATCTCTGACATTTAGGAACTCATACAATGAAAATATAGATATAATTAGAATTGTATATGTGCACAAGACATGTTAAATACAATAAAAACAATACTTGGGTAAAGTTCTGTAATTTTTTTATTAGAAAACGACGTTTCAACTGCGAAGAGCAATACAATACTTATATAACATAAAATATAAAATGGAAATGGTGAGAGGTATTGCGCTGGCCAGAACAGAATAGTGAACATAGAGAAGTTATAAAAGTCATCAAGCTGTCATCATTGAAAATGGCAATTCAAGAAAGAGTACAAATTAAAAAATAATAGAACTTGTCTTAGGCTCATATTGAAATTATACCACGTTTGATGACTGACAACTATAATATCGGTGTTCAATAAGTCTACGTTCTGGTAAACGTCAAACGTTATTCAAAAATGAGGAAAGTGTATCTTTTAGAACAACACAGTATTTTATTGAAGTTCTATTATAGTAGACGCTGAAAATGTTCCTGAGTAAAAAAAAAATTCTATTTTACTTTTAAATTGAATTTGATTTATGTCAAACAATAACATTTGAGTTTATTACTAAGAATAAAATACAGACATGCGTTTCACAACCCATAGCCAACCAACGAGGACGTAAAGACATATTGAACACACGATACATTCCCTATGTACACTTATATAAAAAAAAAGGTTTTAATACATTGCTGTCAATCATTTTAAAGTAACTATGCTAATGAGTAATGACATACCCCTATGTTTATAGATAAAAAAAAATCCCGGTATATAGTAACATGTTTTTTTTTTTTAAATTTAAAGGATTGTCATGAAACATTGAAACGTCTCTGAATTTTCTTTGCAGAGCAGCATTAGTATAAATGGTTTATAAATAAAACATTTAAATCGTTGCTAATTAATTAATTTTGAAATCAAAATATTAATTAATTATACATGTTTATAATGCTCTAAATATAGTATGTATAACAAAATACATAATTATTATAATAATGTTTATTTACGTTTTATGCCATTTTTAAATAAAACATTTATAATATTTAATTAATTATAAACAGTAATGCTCGGTTTATGCAGGCAACTAAATTAAAAAATTAAATTATAAAACTAACCTAAACAAATAGAAACCATTCTTATCAATAATAAAGTTTATGCAACTAAACTGAAGAACTAAATTAAGAAATTGGCTATTTTCATCTTTTAGTTTAATTTTATAATTTCTTAGTTTTGCGCCTGCGCCATTTGCGCACTTATGACAGATTTTACACCTAACCTATGAAAATGTTCGATGATAACAAAGTTTTTGTAGAAAAGAGTGACGAAACAATAATTGGACTTCTTCAACAAATTGTATATCTCTATTTGTATCCTATATAAATACAATGTATCGCAATTTCACCTATAAGAGTTGGAATATACGAAATGTCAAACATCTGAATTTTAATTTACTGTATAAACGACGATATTTCAATTTAATTTCTTAATTCAGCGACTTAATTTTATTTTATAATTTACATGATGCATAAACGCAGCATAATATTTAAAATGTAAGTTTTATTCGCAGATTTCGGTAATGACAATATACAGGACGGTGCAATTTTCTCTATGTTTTTCTTGTCAGTATTTCTAATTAGAGATGCATTCGGGTCGAGCCGGGCCGGGCTTTGAGGTTTGGATCGACTCGGCTCGAAAATAAAAATTACCGGTCCGACTCGAAGATCGACTAGACAAAAAAATTACCTAGCTTGGCTCGAAAATTGACTCGAAATCGGGCCGGGCCGGACTAAAGCTCGAAATTGGGTGCATCCGGCATTCCTAATGTTGATTTTTATGTTAAGGCGAAATGTTTAACTTTTTTCGTATTAAACTTATACCTCTACATTCTTATAACTTTCAACATTAGTTAACATAAGTAGTTAAAAAAGAGACCCTTCTAGTGTAAGTTTGTTATAAAAATTACAGACCTACGAGTATTTAACACTTTGTTTACCAAAGAATTTAAACAAATTTTTCACAAATCTTATATAAAAAAATATAATTTACATAAGGATTTTTTATCTAACTTAGTTTCGGCTCAAAATAGGACAAGAAATCATTATGGTAGGAACAAAAATCACTTCCATTTAAGTATACGAGTAATAACAATAATAATAGCAACATTACAACATAATTATTATGCTTTAATGAATAACCATGAATTCTTGAAGTAAAATAATACATTTTTATTTATTAATATGTGAAGTGTGTTGTTATTAAATCATTTTGATCCTTTTTAACTTCATCCATTTTCATTAAAATATTAAGGAAACTGTGCATTTGATTGAACTATAAGATTTTTCGGGCCGGCCCGAAAAGCTCGAATTTTAGGGCCGGGCCAAAATCAAAAGTCTGACTCGCCTCGATTTTTGAAAATGATTAGCCCGATTCGTCCCGATAAAAAATATCTTCGGCTCTGTTTGATGATCGAGTGCGGGCTTCGGGCCGGGCCGGGCGAGAGCTCGAAATCGAGTGCATCTCTATTTCTAATCGTATCCTTCGAAATTTGTTTTGAAGACCTAACAAAATTCTAGAATTTTATTTTTAATATCATCATTCAATAATCCAAATTCAGCGAGCGTATCCCCATTAACCTAGCACGGAACGATATTAGTTTATCCGTTTGGAGTTGTTATAAAAAAAGGTTTACAAAGGTGATGAGGCAGGCTGTCGTCGCGTGCCATCGAAAACCCGGATGGCTGCTATTGGTAGTGATCTACAGGTTTCGAATGAAACAAATGCTCCATGAGATTGGGGATGGTGCTCGGTGCTTTGTACACTGTGCGCATGTCACGGGAGTATTAAATAGAGCAGAGCTTTGAAGTATACGGTACGGCGTACGGATTTCTATTGTACTCCGATACTGCATGCATGGAGATTGGGTTTCCTAAACAAAATACTCGACTGATAACGCGGCCTGCGGTCGGTTGGCGGTTCGGTTAGCGGTCGGTGGTCGGCGGTCAGCGATCGGATGCTGAATAGCGGAAGGCAGACGGCAACAGACCACAACGAACACCTCCGCATCCCTCAGAGCAGAGCTCAACACCCTCCTATGTCATGCATCCTGCTCCCTGGGCACTAGCTACGGCTCCCTCTTATGCAACTCCTTTTTTACTCTTAGCTTTATCACAAGCCTCATTTTGTTCCACTAGTCTCGAATTACATTACTAATCACACAAACACAATTCTATGTAATATCTCAACTACTTTTTACCAGTACTAGGTTACTGAAAAAGGGTTCGTGGGTTTAATAAAAAAAATATTTTTATTATTTTCTTAGAATTTTTTATTGATAAGAGATCGGTTGGGATTTGGACGGCCAGGGTTCGATTCTGACTGACACCAAACTTGAAACTTCATAATTTAAAATAATTATGTCAAGGACATTGATTTATAATTATTTTAAATTATGAACGCTTTTTACGGCGATAAATGTAAAACACCTGTAATAGTTAAAAATTAATATATTTTGTAAGTAATGTACATTTGATTAAAATTCAATGTTTTTTAAAAAAATTATGCTTGAAGTTAACATTCCGTAGTTCCTGAGGATGATCATGCACAGAAAAAAAACACCTAAATTGTAGTTAAATTAACTAAATAAATTCCTTATTTTTCAGCCTACTATGTTTCATTAATATATCTAAGTTACTTTAGTTAAATTATCTAAATTTGTAATAACAAATTATAGTAAAATTAAATACAAAATTAGATGAAATGATAACATTTATATCGTAATAAGTATTTAAGTAAATATAAATAAAGAAATTAACTAAATATGTATTTAAATTTTCTATTTAATTACCTAATTCATTAATTAAATTACCGAAAATTGTAAGACAAAAATAATGAAGCCAAAATATAGTAAAATTAATTAAAATAAGTAATTAAAAGTAACCATTTGCATATTTAAATTAACGATTTTTTACAAAATATTTATTATCTATTTCCGATTAGTTAAAATGCTAAAGTAAGATTTGTAAATTATACTAAATTATTAGACATATTGCCTAATAAAATAATATCGAAATACAGGGTGTTAAAAAATAAGTGTCACAAATTATGAGGGCATAGTATCTACTGACCAAAATGAGTAAAAAAAGCTTAATCAATATTTTTTTGAGAAAGAAGCCATTTGTATTAGAATCGAAGAAAAACAGATAAAGAAAATGACTGAACAAAATTTTGTCTATGTCAGTAAATAGACCATAGAAAAAACAATAAAATTTTATATGAAACACTTTTTTGACTTTCTAATAGTTACGAAGTTATATGAAAACTAATTATTGGCCAAGGTCGCCACAAAATTTGTCTTGGTACAATTATTCGATTTTTTTTGAAAAACACAAACACATCTAAGGTGACCTTTGAAAGGTAAACAAAAAGTTTTTTAATCAAAATCGTAACTCTTACAGTTTTCGAGATAGCAGAGATAAACCCCGAAAAAACTCATTTTTCACTGCTTTTATATCTCGGAAACTATTGAAGCTTTTTTTACTCATTTTGATCTGTATTATATGCCCTCATAATTTGTGACACTTATTTTTTAACACCCTGTATAATTAGATAAAATTTCAATTCTTTTCTTTTCTGTGTGGTAGGGTGGAAACGTTGAAGAGAATAAAGTATGTATATGACTGCATCCTAAAACAATTTTTTTTTCTATCTATCCAATCCAGTCAAGAATCTACTATTCTTGATCTTTTTTATGATCTAAGAAAATTGATCTAAAAGTAAAAGAATAATCTTGATGTTAAATCCTTTTTAAAATGACCATTCCCAACAGTATTCACAGGGAACATCTTTAGATTGGAATGGTGTAATGAATCACGCAGTAATCTGTAAATTACGAAACACTGATATTTATGCTAATCACCAGAGCCCTTCGCACACGCTACGGGCTACGTAACGCACGCAGCAAGTGCAAGCAAAAACAGGCGGGCACTGGGACGAGGACGAGAGGACGAGACACTTATAACAGCATGAATGAGTTGCTTCCTAAGAGGTCTTGATGATCATTATGACATTACACTCCAGACTAATCTATTTAAAGGTGGTACGGCACTTAGTCCTTGTCGGTTTTATTGCCTCACTAACAAAAAACAGAACACCAGCTTATCTACGCTATTTTCACAATGTGTGCGTATGCGACTATGGCCAGCGTCTTTAATGATAACACTACTTCAAACAAAAAAATAAAACGCAGACGGGAAATTTTCAGCGCTCGTGTTTATAATAGTTATTAAGTAGACAAGTTTTGGGTGAGTTCATTTACGACAATATTGCAAAATTGAACAAAATTAAAAGATAAACGAAACAGGTTTCATATTTTTTTTATTATGTTCTTAGTTTCTTCACAACTTTAAAATAAAATGTAAACATTCCGTTAATAGTAACTCGACTGGAAGCTTAACTCGGAAAGGAATTAAGTTTCAAGTCAAACTTCACAATTTTATTTCGAGTCGAAAATCGAGTCAAACCAATAATTTCAATTTCAATAGTCAAGTTCTTTTTCGGTTTATTAAACATGTTTGAATTTCTAATTTGTGACAAAGCTCGGAACATGTGCCTTAATATCAGGGTTGTCGTGAAAAAACCCAGTGGTCTTTTTCGGCAAAAACTTATTGAAAAAACCCGTTAAAAACCCAGTTATTATAAAAATTTAGGCATGTTAAATAATTGATTAAAGAATTGTCACAATGTTTGTATTTGGTTTTACCATAATTTGTTTTAACAACATTTGTCCATTCTAGAGACTGTTTTCTCCCAGAATCCTTTGCTTTCGGCATGATGACTATTATGTTTGAAACTCAACTACGATCTAAATAGTATGTTCATCCAGAAACCAAAACATAAGCGGCACGGCGAACTAGTTATTATAAGTTCGCTAGAACCTAGTAGAGCATACACATGAAAATAACACGAATAAACTTGTGCAGTTTAGTAAAAATCGTATTACATTATATTGTAATTAATTGAAATGTAACAACTAGTGTTTCTTGTAATTATTTTTAACTTGTATTACATGAACAGTGTAATATATATTTTTAAAAAAATCTAGAAATGGGTAGGGTTTCTTCAAAAAAACCCAATGGGCTGGGCATATCGAAAAAAATTCGGGTTTTTGACAACCCTGCTTAATGTACGCATTCACAACAACATAATTTCACTTTTAAATTTAAATTTTCAATTTTTTACTGAATCAGTTTTCTTGAGCACTAATTATATGCTTATATTTCCGCGCTCTACTTATGACATTATACAAAACAATATTATTTTATTCATAGTGTCAATTTTTTTTAAACAGCAATTTACATAATCAATGTTTCTTCGTTTGAGGAACGTATCTTTATTATAAAGAAATATTATGGTGGAAATAGTTATACCTAGAAAAATAAGGGATTTATTTTCCATAAGTTATATAGACGTTTGAGGTCTATAAATAATTTATAAAAACCAGAGAAATAAGAGAACAAGTGCCACAGCTATTGCTATCAATAAAGACAAATTTTGAGATTTCTTCTTAAAATTGTGAAGACAACAAAAGCATAAATGTAAAAACAGTTTTGATCTTATTTAGCTTGTATATTATAGTTATAACTTAACCTAATCTAACTTACAAAATTTTTGTCATAAAGAATTAGAAAACACTCACAAGATTTCAGCATCTAAATCAACCTCTCGGTCATTTTTCAGATGCCGGCCGTGCCCAGCTAGTAACCACAGACGCGTTTCGTTCTTGTTGGAGCTCATCAGTGTGGTGTAACTGACGCCTCTATGCAGAGACAATTCACCCACTGGGCACGGCGTAAGATATACATCTCATAAAAGATAGATGGTTTAAGAGACAACTAACCACATGTAGAGCCATCTACCAGCATCTGAAAAATGACCGAGAGGTTGATTCACATGCTGAAATCTTGTGAAACATGGCGAGGGTTTTCTAAAGCGAGCATTACACGATGAAGTTTTTCTCTTCAAGTGATTTAAAAAGTTTTCTGTCTCGCACAATGACATGAGTGCAAGAGAGACAAATGAATAGACTCTTCAGGAAAAACTTATACAGAAAAACTGGAACATGCGCTACTTTTTCTAGTTTGACCGTCAAGTAACTGTCAAATGTCATTTGAGTTTAAATTTTTGATGTATTTTATTTACTCAAGTAGTGTTATAAGTGATCGATATTAAACTGAAAAATGGCAAAATGGGATAGAGAAGTAATTGAAATCTTGATGACTATTATATGAAAATTCAAGTGAAAATTAAAATTCAATATCAATTTAATGTAGGTATAACTCAAATTTTAACACTTAGATATTTTAATTCACGCAAAACTTGTTCGTGTAAATAAACTTGTACACAGAAAAAAAAAACATCTAAATTGTAGTTAAATTAGCTAAACAAATCTGTAATTTTCAGCCTACTAATATGTTTTCATTAAATTATCTAAGTTTATTTAGTTAAATTTTCATAATTTGTAATAACAAATTATAGTAAAACTAAATACAAAATTAGATTAAATGACTATATTTAGTATTGAATTAAACATAAATAAAGAAATTAAATTAACTAAATATATATTTAAATTTTCTATTTACTTACCTAATTCATTAGATAACTCACCGAAAATTGTAGGACAAAAACAATGAAGCCAAAATATAGTAAAATTAAATAAAATAAGTAATTAAAATAACTATTTACATATTTAAATTAACGATTTTTTTACAAAATATTTATTATCTATTTCGGGTTAGTTAAAATGCTAAATTAAGATTTGTAAATTATATTAAATTATTAGACATATTGCCTAATAAAATAATATCTAATTATAATTAGACAAAATTTCAATTCTTTGTTTTTTGTGTTACTTCACTTACAAAGACACTTTCTAAGTCATTTGTAAATAAAAACTTCATCATGTATACTACGCTTAATTCTTTATTAGACATTGTTTCACCTAGAGTTCGCTACTGTACTTTAAATGTTTCTGTTGATGACGTACATTGACCAACGAATGAATATAATCTAATTATTGATGCTTGACAAAAACTGTGGAATCTACAAAAATAACTAAAATGATTTTGGATATATGACGATGTTATCTGGACTAGTGGTGATTTGGAACAGGGAAAGCACCCTCAATGTATTGTTCTCACTTTTGAATTCAGGGGTGGCTTGATATAGATAACTAAAGTCTGTTTCACACAGTGTAATCATCATTCTTTGTAATTCTACTTTCAAATATTTAATATATTAATATATTCTGCATTTCTGTGTTGAAAGCAACTATATTTTAGTATAATTTACTGAACAAGAACCCGGCACCAGGCAGTAATAACGATAGTTTCAGTGCGATAGGGTTCCAAATGCTGCGGTTTTTCAACCAGTGTAATACTCACTTATAAAGGGTAACTAATACGGTTTTTGCAGCCCTTCGCCACTATTCAAATAGATAAGGGTTGGTTTAAAGCTTCTTCTAATTATATTATATCAGTGGACTCATATATCAAACCTAATTCTACAAAATGAACCTCAGTATCGTGTATATACATACAAATACTGCAAATTTACTCATACTATTCTTTCATTAATATTTACATATATTGGGAATTCAAATATAAATAAGTATAAATATATAAATAAATAAATAAATAAAATATATCATCACGGCATATTACCCATTTCTGGGTGTGCCAGTATCTACAACACATGTAGACATCGGTAATGATGACGATATATTTTACCGTGTGGGCGCTTACCAGGCGTCACCTCACGGGCACTCATAGCTGGTGTAGAGAGTGCAGCACAGGGGTCACTTTTCTGCCATTTAAAATTGGAAATATTTGGCGCCGGTCGGGATCGAACCCGGTTCCCCCAGGTTCTCCACCAGACACTCAGGCACGCGGCCACGGGACCCCATGTATAAATATATCATCACTGTATATTACCTATTGCTGGGTGTGCCAATCTGCTTTCTCGCCGATATCGGTAATGATTATAGTTCGGAATATATGCAAAATGCATATTAAGTGCATGCTTGCATATTTTTAAGAAAATCGAATAATGCATACAAAATAAAAAGTGGATATTTTTGCGAATTTATAATTTTAATTATTACTTCAAAGAAAAACTGGTGATTCATCCTTTGTTAAAGAAGAGATTACAATAAAATTTTATGGTCATTCGGATGACTTTTAAGGGTGATATAGACAGAAAAATGACTCTATCGGGTCCAAAAATAAAGCTACAAATATCGTAATTATGATAAAGCAGCATATCGCTCACTATTTGCTTCATAATATTGAATACCAACAGGCCATTATTAGCTACCTGCTCTGAGTGCTCTGTATAGTAAAATAATCTTACTATTCCTTTAACATAAATGATATTTTTGTTTGAAATAATTTTTGAAGCTACTATTTTTATTCTCATAAGAAATTATTTCAAACAAAAATAGCATTTATGTTAAAGGAACAGTAAGATTATTTTACTGTATTTTACTATGCAGAGCATGTGTTCTTTTCAACGCAGCGGCGCAAATAATAGCCCGTTGACATGCAATGTTATAATGCAAGCAGCGAGCGACATGAAAATTGACTCTGTCGGGTCCAGCAATAAAACTATAAATATCGTAATTATGATAAAGCGGCATATTTTGAAGTACCAGGTGATGAATGTCTTAATTCCAAAAGAGCGGCGCAAATAATGGCCTGTTTTTTCCACTTTTACTACGGAATTTTCCCATTTCCAGGTAATTTTAATTCCTTCCCCTATGTTTGGTATGAATTTTATAATTCTGTATAAATGTTTTTAAACGTTTATAAAAAGCAGCAAAAAAAAAATAATAGAGAAATACAATTATTGTGTTTAAAAAAAAATACTAGATTTGAAAAACTTACACAAACAAATAAATAAATAAAATATTAAATGGCGATGTTGAGGTTAATGTTAATTTTAATTCAATTTAATTGAAAATTTTAAAAAAGTTTCTATGATAATTTATTGTAAGGTTGAACTTGGAACGTACATTTTCTTTATTCATATTTACTGATAGATTAATAATTTAAATAATTTTAAATAAAAAAAAGAAAATGTATTACTAGTAATATAGGTATATAATATGTACTAATATGTAATAATTAATCATAACGGCATAAACACTATAATAGCTTATACACAAAAAAAAACAAACCATCTAAATTTTAATTAAATTAACTAAATAAATCTGTAGTTTTCAGCCTACTAATACGTTTTCATTAAATTAGCTAAGTTGATTTAGTTAAATTTTCTAAATTTGTAATAACAAATTATAGTAAAATTAAATACGAAATTAGATTAAATGACTACATTTAGTATTGAACTAAACATAAATAAAGAAATTAACTAAATATATATTTAAATTTTCTATTTACTTACCTAATTTATTAGATAAATCACCGAAAACTGAAGGACTAAAATAATGAAGCCAAAATATAGTAAAATTAAATAAAATAAGTAATTAAAATAAATATTTACATATTTAAATTAACGATTTTTTACAAAATATTTATTATCTATTTCGGATTAGTTAAAATGCTAAATTAAGATTTGTAAATTATACTAAATTATTAGACATATTTCCTAATAAAATAATATCTAATTATAATTAGACAAAATTTCAAATCTTTTTTTCTGTGTAGAAGATTAAGAACATATTTTAGTATATTTTTAATGCATACTTGCTTGCTTATTTTTAGATTTTTTCGTGCATATTTTCTTAACTTCAATGATGACATATTCGTACTGTGCGACCAACGTCAAAATTATTTCTAATTTTAAATGGCACCAAAGAGACCCCTATGGTGCCCTCTCCTCACCAGCAATGAATGCCTGTGAGGTGACGCCCCTGGCAATAAATATATCATTATACTACAAACCAATTTAAACGTCAACTCTGATTCTTCCGATGAACTATAGAAAGCTATGACGTCATCAACAGTGTAATTAAAGTTGCTTTGTGGTTGTGGTGGCGGTGCAATAGAACAAATACTTTTTTGCAATTTGCAGTGGTGGTGGTGGTAGTGTTGTTGTTGACGGCAGTACTCGTTGGTACCCTCGCGGGTCTATTATCCATTGTTATTTGACAATGCTTTTGAATGGAAATCATTATTAAAATATGACGTCATTGGTTAATCACAAAGTAGAAGACACCTGCCACCCGGAATACAACATAACGCTAACGCTATCGCTCGTTACAGAAACACCGATACGGTTTTACGTTTTATTCAATTGTGATTTTATATTTGTTCCAAGAACAATTACATTTTTGCCGTTCTATTGTATTCTATTGTATTTTATAGGTATACATAGTTCCAGGTGTCACTATACATTGTCTCTTATTTTATGAATTTTAATGAAAAATGGAACATATACATAAATATGGACATTGATAAGCATTTGTTATCAGATATTATATATTTAAAAGTTATATACCCCGACAACTTGAATTTATGAATACATATTATTTTTTGATACCAAAAAAGTACCTACGTTATATTATATTTAAAAAAAATATTACGACTTAACGAATAATAATTAAGACTTTCTATAACTACAAATCACTTTCAATTTATATGAAGTTTCATAAAAAAAACTGATATGGCCAATACAATACCTTCCGCTATCTAATTCTTATTAATTTGAATATATACCTACATGCATATATACTAATGCTGCAAACTATATTAAGTTCCTTTGCATATAACTATTGCTTTATTTACTATTTTTGTTTTAGAATGTTACCATTATTAATTTGAAATGATTAGTTTTTTTCGCGAACCTGGGGGAACCGGGTTCGATCCCGACAGACGCCAAATATTTCCAATCTTAATTGGCACAAAAGTGACCCCTATGGTGCACTCTCCACACCAGCTATGAGTGCCCGTGAGGTGACGCCTGGTAAGCGCCCACACGGTAAAATATATCGTCATCATTACCGATGTCTACATGGGCTGTGTAGATACTGGCACACCCAGAAATGGGTAATATGCCGTGATGATATATTTATTTTAGTTTTTTGACAGTGACATTTATCTATCAGTTACATACATTTGAAATATAAACTGTGTAACTAAGAAATTGTGTTTATCTTTGATACATAGGCTCCTGGACTTATAAATTAGATTATTTTATAAATTTATATGTAAAATATATAGAAAATGTATGAATACAAATCAGTAGAAAATTTAATAATCTTTAATTTTTATAACATAAATTGCGAAAAAATGACATTTAAATGTATTTTTCGAAGAAAAACCATTTTGACCTTCAAGTAAAGTGTAATTTCTGGTTATCCGACCAAAATCTAATGGTTTCTTTCCATTTTAGAATACGATCGAAATACAAGATTTCAAAAATTTTCTATTGTGATAGTACCTAGAGGTAGAGCGTAAAGACACACACACACACACACACACACATATATATATAGGCTATGGTACTCGTCACTGGTCCGAATAGTTAAGGAAAAAAAAAACTTTTCGTGGGTGTGCAGTGTTTTTATTGGGCTATAAGTTGATTCTTTTTAAATCAGCCAAGCTTTCGCCTAATGATTTAAGGCTTCATCAGGAATATTTTAGTTGAAGTTAAAGTAAAAGATGTACTCATATACAAAAACATGACAATATTAACCAATTGTTATTTGCAGTTTACAGGTTTACATAATGTTAAAAATTTTAAAAGTTACTTTATAAAAAATTGTCACATGTTACAAACATGTTATACATATATATATACAGAGTGTTAAAAAATAAGTGTCACAAATTATGAGGGCATATAGTACTGACCAAAATGGGTAAAAAAAATTTAATCAACATGGGTCCGATCTTCAATTGTTTTTGAGAAAGAAAAACTGACTAAGATAGTGGTTGAACAAAATATTTTCTATGCCAGTAAATAGACTATAAAAAAACAATAACATTTTATATGAAAAATTTTTTCACTTTCTAATAATTTGAAAACTAAGTATTGGCCAGGGGCGCCACAACTTTTGTCTTAGTACAATTATTTGATTCTTTTGAAAAACAAAAACACATCTAAGATGACCTCTGAAAGGTAAACAAAATCTCTCATTTAATCAAAGTCGTAACTCTTACAGTTTTCGAGATAGCAGAGGTAAACTATTGAAAATCGGACCCATGTTGATTAAACTTTTTTAACTCATTTTGGTCAGAACTATATGCCCTCGATCATAATTCGTGACACTTATTTTTTTAACACCCTGTATATGAACATCATCGTGAAAATTAGATTCTAGGGACCTTAAAACGTAGTTATTCACTAAAATGTCGATATGCGATTTTTAGCACGATCCCTACACCTCCCTTACCAAGGATAGCGGGAGGTAAAAAATTAAAAACAGTGGTGGATCGCATTGCTTTCCATCATATATGTATGTTAGTATAGAAATGTTCAGCGAAGTAAATTTCTTATTAGGTAAATTCAACAATATGTACCTATTACTTAAATTATTGATGTTATTTAAATTACGCCAGATTATTTAGAAAACCTCATAAGATGTATGGTATGTATCATTTATATGTAACAAATTTTATACAATAATAATTCATTTATAGTGGTAACGTTTACAAATGACCGTTCGGACAAGGAATTTCAACTATTTGCTTAATTAAATTTCGTCGAACAAAGGTTTGTGCCAAATAATAGGCTGTTGTTCGTGGCGTTGCACTGTTGACGCACAATAATACGACACGTTTTGTTACCAGCAACCAGCACTGTGACTGTGTTGTGGAGCGACAAGATATGTTTAACAATGTTTTCCCCATATTTATATATTTTCAAGATTGTTTTACATCTTTTAAGAACAATTTTCTGGTTTGGCCAGTGTTTGTTTCATATAATTAGGGGCAAGCGTTGTTCGTTTCGAGTTCTCGAAGATGTTATGGAGAGAGCACAACAGGGGTCAATCTGGTGTTATTTATAAATTGGAAATAATAAAAATTTGACATCGGTCATATTCAAAGCCAGATCGTCAACAACCGATCATATAATATACTCAGTTTAAAAATGATATTACCTATATTCATATATGAATTTAAGAAAATCATCATATGGCCACCGAAAATTAGAAATCCTTCATCGGTTTTGTGGTAGAACCGACTCAACTTCAGGGAGCCCATTAAATTGAAAATTTTTGTACTCCATATACAAACTATTAATTTTAAATAGGTCAATATTGCTATTTCGAGAACTGTACCTAAGAAGCTACAAAGAAGTTTAAATATGTAAACTATTTCTGTTTCATTAGATTAACGTAATGATTTTTTTTCCGATAAAAGAAATATTGGAATATTCGATTCCAGTGTCATAATTGTATGTCCCGGACAAGTGTAGAAGAAGCCCAGTGAAAATGAAAAATGAATAATTCCAATACGGTGAGGCTTTTTATCCGTGTCACCCATTTTCCCCAAAATCTTCAAAATTATCGCAATTCCAAATTTTATATATTTAGATACATCTTCCAAATTTTGAAACCGCAGGTCGATAGCTCTTTACTCACTTCTGGGTTATTGCCCAAAACAGGGTGGAGGTTCGATTTGATTCTAAGGAAGAAATTACATAAGTGTTTATGTGTTTTATTTTACAATAAATATAATTATTAAATATTGTGGTACAACATCAAGAAGATAATTAATATATATTTTTATTTAAATAATACAATGTACCATCATGGAAGAAAAACAACATATAATTTAATAAACGAAATTACATAAGTACCTATACACCCACAAAATTTGTCATATAGTTCAGTTTGCACAGCCAAAAACAGATCCTTTTTTTAGGATTTTTAATCATTTTGCTCTAGAAATTGAATACATTATTCAAAATTGATATATTCATGTAATTTTGCCCGTAGAATCGAATGGCGTGGTCGCCAGGCATGTATTTCTACCCATTTTTTGGTTATTGTCCAAAAATGGATTTTTTAGGTTTAAGTTTGAACGCAAATATCTTAGAAGTAAAAGAGATATTAATTTCCGGTTTAATAATTTAGGATCTGGGCGTTGAGATGTATCTAAAACAGTTGCGTGGGTTTTCTTTTGGGTCGCGACAAACGCTGAAAATTTATAAATTATTTTATATGTAGGTACATATAAGTTAAAATAACATTTTTGGATTTTTGTTTCTGTTACATTTGAGTTAAATTATACAAATATGTAATCTTTGCTCGCTACAATTTATTGGGTTGTGGAGTGGGTCGCCAAGAAAAAAGTTTAAGAACCACTGGTCTAAATGCATAAAAAATCATTTTTGAAAATTTTGATAAATTTACCCAAAATGGGTGAAGTGTATATGAGTTTTGAAATATCAGAAATTCATTTTATAGAAATTGGGTCCTGGTCGAGATACGCTATAACAGAGTAAAAAATATATAGAGTTTTATTGGTAATACATGTATGTATAAAGAATTATTTTTTTATGATTACAAAAAAAAACAGACCCCGGTGGTGTAGGGGGCAACATAGCCGACTCACAACCTAAGGGTCCCGGGTTCGAATCCCTGGTAAGGTATGGATATTTATGTGTGTCCTTTCGTCATGTTGTCATTTTCATCAACCCAATTAATACAACAGAAAATTTATAATTATATATGCAAAAAAATGACGCGCATCCATCTATCAATTGTAATAAGTTTGTAAACTTAAAATACAATAAAGAATTATTATAAAAAATATTATTATTGTGATTACAAAAAACATACAATACTTTAAATATTAATGAAAACAGCTTTGATATTTTTAAATTCTAACATGTGTACTTTAGGTACTACAATATATGACAAAGCTAATACACGAATTGACTTATTATCTGATACTTTTACAAATTTTTGTAAAATTGTTAAAAACATTTATGTAAACTATGTATGTAATCACTTATGTTAGTACTTTGTTTATTGAATATTAAAAATAAAAATAAAATAAATAAATATATCATCACGGCATATTAGCCATTTCTGGGTGTGCCAGTATCTACAACACATGTAGACATATATCGTCATCATTACCGATGTCTACATGTGTCTATTGAATATTGAAACCTTATTTTGTTTTGTAATTGTTCCTACCCTAGAATTGGGCTAGCCTATTGGGTAGTGTATATTAAATAAATAAATAAATTCTAAGCGACTTCCCAATAATTTGCTACACCTGAAAACTATATTATCTATGCGTAAAAACTCCTTATGGGTCTAGAAGGAAATGAACCGTAAATGGGTAAAGTGTAATGCTTAGTGTTAGGTAGAGTACTGGTAGAAACATATTTGTAATAGGCATTTTCACAAACGTGTGCAGATATATTATGAATAATTAAGCTGCTTCGGTGTTCGGTGTACAGTCCTCGCTTTGTTCGGTGGGTTAGTGAATTGCCTTTGTCAAAATGACCAATGGAGGGTCCTTACCGTTGACAACGTAGCATCTGCGCCCCCTAATGGACACTGTATAAATTAAACTTTACGTCTGTACCACAAATTATGCGAATAATCTTTACTAATTTTTTTATTAATATAGGTGTATTGTCAAATTCATTTCAGAAAGGAGTGAAGGGCTAAGCAGTGGCTTCAAACTGCGGACCGCAGCCAAAACCACCACTACCGCTGATATGATCGTGAATGTGATCCCACATCATGCATATGTATATATGCATATAAGTTTTAAATCAATTGTCGTAGCTGAAATGAGAAGCTTCAATGCAATTATCATGGATTCACTGGGAGTTCAGTTCCAACGAAATATCACCAGCATAAGTGTCATTTTTCCCTCAAAATTGTAAATATGTATCGGACATGTACAAGTGTTGACGTTCATTATATTATTGGTCATGATTCTCCATGCAGTGATATCGAATTGTGGCGCAGATTTTTATTTTCCCTTGTGTATCATTATTGACTACTATATGTTTGCTTATAGTTCGTATTATTTCTTTAAACGAGGGACTTATTGGAAAAGTAGTACAATAAATAAATAGATAAATATATCATCACGGCATATTACCCATTTCTGAGTGTGCAAATCTATGTTGTATATACAGATTTCGGTAATGATGATGACATATTTCTACCGTGCGGGCGTTTACCAGGCGTCACCTTACGGGCACTCATTGCTGGCGTGGAGAGTACACCACAAGGGTCACTTTTGTGCCATTTAAAATTGGAAATATTTGGCGTAGGTCGGGATCGAACCAGGTTCCCCAGATTCGCGACCAGACACTCAGGCACACGGCCACGGGACCCCATAGTAGTAGTACAATTTTAAATAAATATGAATATGGAGGTTTCATTAGAATGTAACAGGACTTTTTTTAATATCGCGATATTTATTTTTGGTTGAGCTCATTTTTTTATTTCGTTAGTACGACGGTCTGTGAATTATATGTCAAATTTTATTCGTATTATACGCATAATTTGTGTTTGATAGCTACATATTAACGAAGAATTTTGTCACGGTCGGCAATTTTTTATTTATAAATGACGGAAAAAGAATCAGCATTAAATATTGTTGAGGTAATAAAAATTTCTGGATTGCAGTCACAAAATTTTATTTAAATTCTCGGGTCGACCGGTTTCGAGCTCCACATGAGCCTTCCTCAGGAGCTGAACAGTATTTACAAAACATTACAATTTAATAATCAGAAATAACAAAAATTATAAATTACTTACATGAGAATTAAGAAAATTTTAGATACATGGCAAAAAATGAAAACGTAAGTGCAACATAAAGCACATGGATTTCGTCAAAAGATAAAAAAATAAATAAAATAAATTATATTGATGAACGACTCTAGATCAGAGTTCATTTTCATGAAATATTAGGGGTGAAATAACTCTGAATTTTAAAAAATATTTTATATATTTATACTTTGTTTGGCTGATCGATTTCGCTATTTTTATAGCATCTTCAGAGCCGTAACAGCTGGAAAAATATGTACATTGCAAATATAAAAATATTAAAATACAATATATATGTGATATGAAGAGGAAAAATGCTGAGGAGTGAAATTTATTATAATTGGTGTTACATGACAAGCATTAAGTAGGTAGATAAATTATTTATAAGGTATGGTTTTGTATATTTTAAGGTTAGGTGAACATGACAATCATAAAAAATGTATTATGAGAAAAATTACAAAAATAATGTAAAAATACTAACCGTCATAGAGAAATTAGGTTGTCTTTGACATATTTATTGAGTGATGTACAAAATTACCCCACCCCAATCTATACAACATCCTCAAAAATAATACCCCCAAAACCAACCAACTACTCAATAGCGGAATATACAAAATAGATTGCAATAACTGTGAAAATTGTTACATTGGGCTCACAAAAAGAAATATACAAACTCGTTTTCAAGAACATTTAAAAAATAATCCACCTTCAGCAATAGGCACACATCTCCAAAATACAAATCATAAAATTACTCTAGATAACTTACAACTACTACATTCAGAAACAAAAATTCAAAATTTATATCTTTTAGAAAAATACGAAATTCTTAAACATATACATAACAATTATACATTAATAAACGAAAACGTATCTTTTCCGGAACAACACATTTTCAAAAATCTCCCGCCTTTTTCACAATAAACATTTAAACTAAAAAACTAAATTCTACTATAATTTCAAAACATACTTCCGCTAAACAAATATTTCCGCATAAGTTCCATTTCTCTGGCTCTGTGAAGACGTGAATCTACAATAAATGAAAAAATCAATTTAATCAAACAATAATTTTGTACATCACTCAATAAATATGTCAAAGACAACCTAATTTCTCTATGACGGTTAGTATTTTTACATTATTTTTGTAATTTTTCTCATAATACATTTTTTATGATTGTCATGTTCACCTAACCTTAAAATATACAAAACCATACCTTATAAATAATTTATCTACCTACTTAATGCTTGTCATGTAACACCAATTATAATAAATTTCACTCCTCAGCATTTTTCCTCTTCATATCACATATATATTGTATTTTAATATTTTTATATTTGCAATGTACATATTTTTCCAGCTGTTACGGCTCTGAAGATGCTATAAAAATAGCGAAATCGATCAGCCAAACAAAGTATAAATATATAAAATATTTTTTTAAAATTCAGAGTTATTTCACCCCTAATATTTCAAAATAAATTATATAAAACTTTTATAAAAAACTAAGAACAAATGTTCTACGTGAACCACACCCATGGAACTACTTAAGTAAAGTATTAGCAAGTTAAGACACTTACTAAAGTCAAGGTTTTTTATTGTTTAATAAAGTAAAATATTTTAAATTTATTTTAGTGCAATTTGTTTTTTTATATTAATAAAAAAATTATTTTTAAGGATTAGAAAAATGTATTTTATGATTGTTTTATCCTTATTTTTTAAGCACTAAAATAAATTTAAAATATTTTACTTAATTAAACAATAAAAAACCTTGACTTTAGTAAGTGCGTCTTAACTTGCTAATACTTTACTTAAGTAATTCCATGGGTGTGCTTCACGTAGAACATTTGTTCTTAGTTTTTTATAAAAGTTTTATATAATTTATTTTATTTATTTTTTTATCTTCGCCTGGTAAGCGCCCACACGGTAAAATATATCGTCATCATTACTGATGTCTACATGTGTTGTAGATACTGGCACACCCAGAAATGGGTAATATGCCGTGATGATATATTTATTTATTTATCTTTTGACGAAATCCATGTGCTTTATGTTGCACTTACGTTTTCATTTTTTTGCCATGTATCTAAAATTTTCTTAATTCTCATGTAAGTAATTTATATTTTTTGTTATTTCTTATTATTAAATTGTAATGTTTTGTAAATACTGTTCAGCTCCTGAGGAAGGCTCATGTGGAGCTCGAAACCGGTCGACTCGAGAATTTAAATAAAATTTTGTGACTGCAATCCAGAAATTTTTATTACCTCATCATACATCCAGTCAAGGAACTTTTCTATCATTAAATATTGTGTTAAAAATAAAGTGCAGTGAAGTGGTGTAAATGTTGAAGAAAGCTTTTGGCGAAGAAATTATGTTGAAACCAAACCATGATTGGTATTTTTGTTGTATGTACAAACGTTTTCAAGAAGGCCGTGGAAACTTGCATGATGACAAGAGCGCCGAGCGTCCTAATATATCAACCACTGATGAAAATGTGGCAAAAATTGAAGATATTGTGCTTAGTAGCTTAGTAATCGCCGAATCAATTTAAGAGAGGTTGATGAAGATATGAGGATTGAGGAAGTTAATATTTCATACGGCTCATGCGAAAAGAATTATGGGTAAACAACGACAACGTATAGCTTGTGTCAAGATAAATGCACATTGACTTCGACTTTTTAAGCTCGCCCCACCCATCACCCCGGGATATTTCCTTACCTGTGAGGGCCAGGAGCGGATTAACAAATTTACAGTATAAACCGCGATATATACAGTTACAATATTTTAATGTATTTCGTCTATATAAATTTCGCAGAACTTTGTTTCACGTTATTACTGTTTCATATGTTTATTTGTAAAGAATAAAATATAAACATATTAGCCAAGTGTTAATTATTTTACCTTATTAAAATGTTTCACCTAGTGCCAACGACGGATTCAATCAATCAAAATAAACATATTATTGAATAATAAATTGTACTAACTTTTAATATCTAATTTATGCTTACTGTTTTAAATGTGGTAACTGGAAGAAATTGTGAATTGCTTATTACCCTTACAAATCGCCTAAGTAAATACATGCTGTGATGGGTGGAAAAGTCAATGTGCATTTATCTTGACAAACTATACCAGTTTACAGTTCATTCCTCATTCATTAAATATAAATAGGCAATAGATACATAGTCAGAAAATTGACTCTGTCGGGTCCAGCAATAAAACTATAAATATCGTAATTATAACAAAGCGGTATGTCGCTCACTGCTTGCATTATAACATTGGATGCCAACCGACCACATTTGCGCCGCTCTGTTGAAATAAAGACATGCTCTGTATAGTAAAATATAGTAAAATAATCTTACTGTTCCTTTAACACAAATGCTATTTTTGTTTGAAGTAATTTCATATGAGAATGAAAACTGTAGGTCCAAAAATTATATCAAACAAAAATAGCATTTATGTTAAAGGAACTGCAAGATTATTTTACTATACAGAGCATTCAGACCAGGTAGAATTACCATGCAATGCATGTCTTCATTCCAATAGATCGGTGCAACTAATGGCCCGTTGGCATCCAATGTAAGCAGTGAGAGATATGCCGCTAATCCCATAGATAGTAAAGCTGACAATAATTTTTGTTTTACATGCTTTCTATAAGAAATGGAGCCCCTTAAAACTGACCAATTACAATGTTGTTTGTCAAAACAGACATACACAGAAAAAAAAGGATTGAAATTTTGTCTAATTATAATTAGATATTATTTTATTAGGCAATAAGCCTAATAATTTAGCATAATTTACAAATCTTAATTTAGCACTTTAACTAATCCGAAATAGATAATAAATATTTTGTAAAAAATCGTAAATTTAAATATGCAAATAGTTATTTTAATTACTTATTTTATTTAAATTTACTATATTTTGGCTTCATAAGTTTTGTCCTACAATTTTCGGTGATTTATCTAATGAATTAGATAAGTAAATAGAAAATTTAAATATACATTTAGTTCATTTCTTTATTTATGTTTAGTTCAATACTAAATGTAGTCATTTAATCTAATTTTGTATTTAATTTTACTATAATTTGTTACTACAAATTTAGAAAATTTAACTAAATCAACTTAGACAATTTAATGAAAACATATTAGTAGGCTGAAAATCAAAGATTTGTTTAGTAAATTCAACTACAATTTAGGTTTTTTTTTTTGTGTATAAGATTATTGGCGTTGAGGCAGATAATAGGTATTCGAGGCTTTCACAATGGAAAACATGTTACTCATAAAAGTGGAAATTTAATATTCAATAAACCGAATATAAATTGTACGTCAATGCAAAAAGCGTTTCACGTCAGTTTTGACAAACAACATTTTCTTTTCCAGAAAACAAATTGATTTTTATTTTTTGCAAAATTTTGAACCATGACGTAATTGGTCAGTTTAAAGGGATTCCAGTTCTTATAGAAAGCATGTAACGCAAAAATTATTGTCAGATTTACTATCTATGGGGTTAGTCGGCATTTTACTGCATAGTTTATCATTTTGCTGAATAAATTAACTTGTAATATTTATTTATTTAAGCCTGAACAGTGTCATGAATACGGTAGTGTGTAGATTACAATTTGGCCGCTTGTGGCGCTGACATCTACGTTGGCATCGCCAATAGCCCGATGTGACTTCTTTCTGAAGGACAACGTACAACGTTTTGCGACCGTAGAAGAGATATATGCAAAATCGCTAAAGGTGCTGGAAACTATACCACAAAGTGCATTTCACAAGTATTTTGTAAATTGGAACTAAGTTGGCATAAGTGCATTATCTGAAATCAAGAGCACAATATTACACTGCAGTTATTTGTAGATCAATGTTAATTGTTAAGAGAGATGATTAGTTGTCGCCAGGATTGAAGTAGCTCAGATGGGAGAGCACCAGACTAGAGATGTGGTGATCCCGGGTTCAAATCCCGGCGTCAACTGATTTTTCTCTCATATTTATAATTTATCTTGTTAGTATTCATATAAATACTAAGTGCGATATACTTCAGAAATATTGAAAATATTAATTTAATTTTAATTGTAATCATCAAAGAGAAGTTTTTTAATTTTTTAATTTTTGACGATTTTCTCTCTGTGATATGTTGTTTTAACTATTTATTTATTTATTCATATTTATTTATTTATATTTTTAAATGTCCGTCTTGTATGTTCCGTTATCCACATTAGAGATGCATTCGGGCCGGGCCGGGCTTTGAAGTTTGGATCGACTCGGCCCGAAATAAAAAATACCGGCCCGAATCGAAGATCGACTAGACAAAAAAATTAGCTAGCCCGGCTCGAAAATTGACTCGAAATCGGGCCGGGCCGGGCCAAAGCTCGAAACTGGGTGCATCCGGCATTCCTAATGTTGATTTTTATGTTAACGCGAAATGTTTAACTTTTTTCGTAAGTAGTTAAAAAAGAGACCCTTCTAGTGTAAGTTTGTTATAAAAATTACAGACCTACGAGTATTTAACACTTTGTTTACCAAAGAATTTAAACAACTTTTTCACAAATCTTATATAAAAAAATTATAATTTAATTTACATAAGGATTTTTATCTAACTTTGTTTCTGTTCAAAAATAGGACAAGATATCATTATGGTAGGAACAAAAATCACTCTTATTTAAGTATCGAGTAATAACAATAATAATAGCAACATCACAATATAACTATTATGCTTTAATGAATAACCTTAAATTCTTGAAGTAAAATAATACATTTTTATTTATTAATATGTGAAGTGTGTTGTTATTAAATCATTTAGATCCTTTTTAACTTCATCCATTTTCATTAAAATATTAAGAAAACTATGCATTTGATTGAACTATAAGATTTTTCGGGCCGGCCCGAAAAGCTCGAATTTTCGGGCCGGGCCAAAATCAAAAGTCCGACTCGCCTCGATTTTTGAAAATGATTAGCCCAATTCGGCCCGATAAAAAATATCTTCGGCCCGGTTCGATGATCGACTCGAAATCGAGGCGGGCTTCGGGCCAGGCCGGGCCAAAGCTCGAAATCGAGTGCATCTCTAATCCACATGTGGTTTCTTTTTTCGACTAGACCATTCTAGCCCTGATGAAGACTATTGTATAATCGAAACGTCGGCATGAATAAATTTTATTAATTGACTGCAAGTTCGAAGAATTTTTACTTTCCTGTATCTACCTACAATATTAATATTGACGAATAAATTATTATTTTGAAACAAATGAAAATTCTTGTTAATTTTTCAGTGATGGCGATATATCTGTATGTACCGTTGAGGGCGTTTGCCAGTCATCTCCTAACGATCTCTCAAAGCTATTATAGAGAGAGCACCACATCTTTTGTACAATTTGAACCTGGAATTAATTTTGAAGTTTCAAGATTGACAATCGGTCACCCAACACCTAAGAGATGGAAACTTCTTGGTGGGTGAATTGAAGTATATTTTTTGTCTAAAATAAAAAGAGTAATCCAGAAGTGAAATCTGTCTTTGTGTGGGAGAAAGAAAGGTGCTCACGTAAAACTGGCAAAAAAGATGAATAATGACAATGGTCATCCAGAAGCACATCCTATGCTATATCAGAGCGGAAATAATTAGAAGTGAATTCGGCAAAATGAAGCGAGAAGATCATTGAGCGTGTATAAGCGGGATCCAAAGTTGAAGCACATAGGCGGCGAAAGCAGAATATCAAGTGTAGGGCGCAGTCCTTTGGGAATGGAGCGAGTGATGCACGCTTCCAGCTCTCGCGGGAAATGGAATTGGTGATTTATCATCTGTCGCGACGTTCGACGCGCGACACTGCTGGGCACACACCACTGTCACTGTCTCACTCTGTGTAACAACCGCAAAACAATGTGAATTCAAACTCAATTGATGTTGTCAATTACGTCGCTAAGTTTAAGAAACACCAATAAATAAATGTTATCGCTTTCTGTTTCAGCTATGGGTTATGCGCTATGGCATGTCTATTTTTACTCAAGATAAGATAAGTTTTCAAACAAAAAATCACTAAGGCAAAGTTCACAAATTGATAACAACTTGATCATCAACACTAACTAAACTAAAATAATATTTTAATAACGTTCAAAATAATTCAAATAGTTTTGTTAACAATATTTTGTAGCACTTATACCGGGAGTTTTTTTTTTTTCAATAAACATAGGTGTATAACATTACTATAGTTACAGACGGTGACAAGGGTTAGCAGGATTTCTATAAAACGCACTATGATAAGAAATATTTTACTTTGAAGCAATATTTTAATCTGCTTAAGATTAACATGTCGTCCCGGGGTAGATTAACAAATCAATACAGAAGTTAATTCTTCGGTGATATGTTTACTTGGAAAAGAAGTAAAAAAAAAATAAGTCCAGAAGCTTGGAATATGTTACTAACATAGAAAATTCATACATTTTGCTTCTGTTCAGCCATGTATATATTATAGATTTAAATTTTTCAGATTCTGAAACTCACAGCTAAGATTCTAGTATGATCAAGGAAATCCACTGCAATATTATTATAATTTGTAAATTTATATGGGAACTTAAAATTTTTAAAAATATCATTCAATATATAATTCGTGTACATTTACATCTTGGTATTACCAGGTGCTTGTTAAAGCAAGCATAACATCTTGAATAAGAATTTTACTGTGCAACTGCGGACCTTCCGAACCCCAATAAAACTTTTGCCTATTTAAATAATTTCAAGCAATTTTCAACTTTCATGGACATATAATGTACACTGAAAAGAAACTATATTTGCGCGAAACGCAACAATTTTCACGGTAGCAACGATTAGTATTAATACGGAAGATTTAAAAGTCATTTGTTTAAATGATTGCTGGACGACCTATATCTTGTTTTGATTTGTACTTTTCCATGAATTATCATTTTGAAAGATAACACCTTGATGATGACAACTATAATTCATTTCCTATGTTCACTTATAAAAAAAATGCTTTAATAGATTGCTGTCAATCATTTCAAATGTAACTAAAACTATGGTAATGACATACACTTATGTTTACTGATAAAAAAAACTCCCAGTATAAACAAAATAAATCGAAATATTGATGCATTATATTTTCCGAAGAACACTTTTTAAATAATTTTAAATCATAAAAATGGAAATGAGGTAGACGGTGGTAAATAAAATTTGCACTATCATTTTAAATAGTTATTTATCTGTCATATGAAATTAAGTATCGGTGTGAGTAAAATTACGGAGAGAGTACATTTTCGAATCATGATTTTTAATTTGACAGCTTTGACAGTTTTACAAGTTCCTCAGTAATGAGTTTTATAACTTAGGCAGTTTGAAGTCACCAGAAATTAGTTTGAAAGCATTCCACAAGGAGATTCGTTGGGAACTTTTAACAAAACATGGAGGTTTGCTTATAAATAATAATAATAATAATAATAATAATAATAATAATAATAATAATAATAATACAAATTAATAATAATACTAATAATAATAATAATAATAATCTATATTGACCGAAAATCGGTCACATTAATATGTTCTTTGTATGAATGTTATGATGATTTTAGACAAGGCGAAAGAAGAATGTTTTTAGAGAGTTAAGTGATTCAGTGGAGCTCTTACTTTCATCCCTTTTCTTATTGTTTTCGGGTTTTTGCTAACCCACTAAGTGGGAAACGCGTGATTTTATGTATGTATGTATGTTATTGACCAATGTCAATGGCGGGGTTCAGCCAAAGGCTGCTCTTCCACCCAACCAGTACAAAGTATAGGTATACATAGTGTTTAACAAAAAGGTAAAGAACATGACTGTCAAAATAATTACTTACAAGTTATTATCAATTTACTCAAATATACATATAATTTATAATTTACAATTTACACAAGAATTTTTATATGTGTTTTAAACGAACCTATTGATAATGTTTTTGTTTCTTCAGATAAAGAATTGTATAGCATAGGAGCGAAATATGAGAAGCAACTTTTAAATTTTGTTTTATGATAAGAAGGCACACCATATAAATCCTATACTCGTAAACCATAGTTATATTTTTTCGGTTTATTATTCAAGTAGATAGGAATACCTGATATTTTTATTTTATGTGTGAGTATTAAAATATATTTCCTAGTTCGTATATTTGAGCCAGATTTCTGAAATTAGAAATATGATCGTATTTAGAAATACGATAAATATATAGGTATAATAAAGGTAAAGATATTTCTCTGAATTTAATTTCAATACGCAAACTGTTACTATGAAATAATCTACATATACGTCAACTTACATTCATGAGAATGAACTATGTACTAATTAATTCCACCAGGTCATATTATAAATGGTGTATTACATGTAATTCACTCTTCACGTAAGTGAGATGTGATTTAATAAGGCAATTATTCTGGTAAATCCGTTCCTAATCTTTTAAATATTCAGAGAAACTTGTAGGATTATCCCAAAAATCTCTACTAATACGTCAATAGAGCTTGAAATTTGATTAAATTTACTTGCGTAGCCCTTTTAAAATATCCCTCTGCTATGCATCAAAATAAGAAATCAGTCAAAGACAAAGCTGTTTGAAACACCGGGGGCTGAGCTAAAGCCGGCTGCCAGACAAAGACTGCTGACTTCCAATTGTGGAACGAGGGTTACGGATGCTGCTTGTTTCTGCTTGCTTGTTCCGGAGGTTTGTGCATGGCTAGTGGTTAGTGGTTAATGGTTTACTCTTTCGACAACCACTGTCATTTGTACTGCGCTAAATACTAAATCATAAAAGACTATTCTTTATTGAAAATGTTCATTATTCATTCATCAGCTAATAAAAAATTGAAACCGACCAAGAAAACTATACAATACACGATCAATAATATTGTCATTTAATATTGATATAGGATTATGTGGTTGTCTGTATTAGGTGACCGATTGTGATTCGTCAAACTTATTGAAAATTGGGGTCACGCTAGAATGGGGCATACTAAAAAAAATGTATTGATTTTTTTCATAACTAAAAAATTTACCTAATATTATGCATATATTCATAAAAAAAATTCAATATTATTATACTTTCCATTCATGATTTTCTTCATAAATATTCTGAATCTGATGCTGTCATAATTTTGAATACACAGCACGGGAGAGAGAGATACTACAAGATCGCAAAATCGTAACATCATTTGAAAACTTAAAAAAATTATTTCTGTAAAACTATGGTTCATTTTTTTTTTGTTTTATTAGTGTCCGTGAAGTGACGCCTGGTAAGCTCCAGCACGGTACAAATATTTCATCATTAGCGATATCTGTGTACAAAGTAGATTGGCACACCCAGCAATGGGTAATATGCCGTGATGATATATTTATTTATTTTTATTCCCGTCAATAATTATATACTTCACCATTCTTTCGTTCCACTTCTCAAAAGTTCCCAACCAATTTTTTATGGAATGCTTTCAAACTAATTTCTGGGAGACAAAACTGTCGAAGCTGTCAAATTAATTTTTGGAGACAGAAACTGCCAAAGTTGCAAATTAATTAGCGGGAATTTATAAATTAAATTAATTTCCGGCTGTCTTAAAAACTGACAAAGGTGCCTGATTAACTAATGCCCGTATCCATAGTCAGTACTCGGTCTTGACATACTTGAGTATGCCTTGATTACCAGATTTCGTTTCATAGTCGCTACTTGTTTCTTCACTCGTACTTCGATCGAAGGTTTACTTGAAGCGAACTCCGAACAACCCTGAGTAATGCTCATGCTCAAGTAATGCTTGATGTTTTTCTTTTTAAATTTTAGGTAGATTTGATACTTGATCACTATATAAAAAAAAAACTGTCAAACTGTCATTTCCATCACATATAACGTTTAAGTTAAATAATGAATCATGAAGATAACCTAGAATTTTTAGAATTTGTAGACCGTGGAGGAAGCCTTAAATAGAAATAATGAGTGTTGCTCCAAGAAGATACATCCGTGATATAACTCATGTATCTGTAACCTGTGACATATATGTGGATGTCAAATATACGATTTGAGAGAAAAAAATAAGAATTTGCAAATATACCTTAAATAAACAAATAAAATAAATATATCATCACGGGATATTACCCATTTCTGAGTGTGCCACAATCTGCTTTATCGCAGATATCGGTAATGATGATGACATATTTGTACCGTGCGGACGCTTACCAGGCGTCACTTCACGGGCACCAATTGCTGGCGTGGAGAGTGCACCACAGGGGTCACTTTTGTGCCATTTAAAATTCGAAAATATTTGGCGTCGGCCGGGATCGAACCCGATTCTCCAGGTTCACGACAAGACACTCTGGCACGCAGCCACGCAAATATACCTTAGTTATTACAAATCCTGCCAAGAAAACCGAGAATTCATGAAGTCTCGACTATGAAACACAGGGTGTTCCGCGATTTGAACTACAAACATACCATATATTCCCGGGATCATTACGATAAAAAATGTTATCCTGTAGGTGAATTCCTTTTTGTTTCGGAGATATCGAAGGAAAAAAATGATAATTGAGTTAGCTTTGAGGAATTAACGAATGTTTGACAAATTTTTGTTCTGTCTTACTAATTTAAGCCATTATACCGCATTTTACTAATGCAGAATATGCCGATATGGTTTTCATGTATGGGCCTCATTTTATTGAAGGACGTTTTAGTGCAGAAACTTACCTTCATTTTTTGGAAGAATTGCCGAATTACATGGAAGATATTCCTCTGGAAGCTCGTCGTGGTATGTGGTTCCAGCAAGATGGGGCACCACCACATTTTGGGAGACAAGTGACGGTGTTTCTTAATGAATTTTTTTCGGAAAGATGGATAGGACGAGGTGGTCCTGTACATTGGCCAGCTCGGTCACTTGACTTGTCGCCTTTAGATTTTTTTCTGTGAGGTTGCCTCAAATCTCGTGTTATAGTAATGGTAAACCAGATACACGCGAAGCGTTGACTGACCGTATAGTTAAAACTACTAATTCTCTAAAGAATGAATTGACTGTAATTAACTGGCAACATTCTATGACTCGAAGGATAGTTGTATGTTTAGAAAATGGCGGTTCTTATTTTGAACAGTTGCTGTAATTTTGTGTTAATTAGATATCCATTGATGAACAAATTTTCTTTTATCATTTTTTTTAAATTCCTTCGATATCTCCGAAACAAAGAGGAATTCACCTATAGGTCATATAATATTTTTTGATCGTAAGGACCCCCGGAATACATGGTATAAGTTTGTCGGTCGAGTCGCGGAACACCCTGTATATGATGTGCTTGAGGACGGGAACGACTGGAGTAATGCTTGGCGAAGTAATACTCAAGTACGAGATTGAGCATCGACTATGAATACGGGCGTAAGTTCTGTTCTAACTAAATAAGATTATTTCAAATGACAGTCTGGACGATTTATCTTGGCAAGCCTTAGGAATGCAGGTCGATTCACAATTCCTACTATGCGGTATGTTAAATATATATTCTTAGATACCGCACTGCGTTAAAAGTAAAATAGTGATTTTACGACCTTTTATGGCCTAACACAATAGAAAAACATTCCGAACCGCACGATTTATGCCACTTATATTCAAGCAGTTCTCTTTGCACATAGGCGTGCATAAATTCTCTTACTGGCAATAAGAAATCTACAAATGATTCAATTTTTTGAATATTTATTTCAGATATTACATATAACATGTTAGTAAAGTAAACGTATTGACAAATATTTATATTTTTTAGCTAGTAGTAAACTTGTAATGTACATTATAATATAAGCTAAAATCTGCTCGCAATTATAATCTAAACCTAAAGACTAAGATTTAAACACAAATTACAAGAAAAACCCTTATATAAATTATGCAATGTGATTATTATATGAATAATATCAATACATATTATGTATTTTATTTTATTTTTTTTAAATGTAATAAATAAATTATTATTTTCTGTACTGTTTGCACATTTATTAAATTGATTTTTTTTCGGGCGCGCCTATGCTTTTTATGCCTTTACCGTAACCACAGAGAAATCCTTTATTACTTCAGCTCGCCAAGTAATATCGTCCAGACTATAGTATCTCTTTATTGGGTGCGGTGGTTCATTGGTAAGAGCAACGGCTCTTAGTCATGATTCCGCTCGGGGTTCAAATCCCGCTAAGGCATAGACATTTGTCAAACACAATCTGTAATGGACACTTACTCAAGTGTAATTTGCACATAGCACATCTTGCGGCATTGCTTAGAAGTAATCGTTGCTATATTATGACATGACAATACAAACAAAGCTGTCATCAGCCCTACATAGTACAAAGACAACAGGAGGGAGTTTGTTTGTATCGAAATGTTCTCTCTCTCTCTCTCTCTCTCTCTCTTGCATGTAACGTCAATGAGGTACTTGCACGTGACGTTTCAATATGGCGGATATGTCAGTTTAACAGCTGATTGCGGGCAGCCAAACGCCTATTTCTCATTACTTTTCATGGGACGTTGCATTCTCAAAATTATATATAACGTTTTATTTGGATTTTATGTGCATTACTTTCAAACCAAGTGGTAGAAGAGTAACAGATAACCCTATATATTTAATAAATTTAAAATAATATTTAATAAGTAACGGTATAATTTAATTTTTTCCGAGTGTGAGACTGGTATTGTTTTGGAATCTTTTCGTTCATACAATTTAAAAACATTTTAAAATGTAAGTAAAATACGTAAATTTTGAGGAATATTATAAAACAGTAGCTTTTCAATAAATGTACTTAGATAAATAATATATACAATTTTTATGCCACAGTTCTGTTCTGTGGGCGGTTATTACAGCAGAAGGTATTTTCAGAATATTTTTTATATTCATAAAATTCTGCCTATTCTAGCGAGTATGGATAAATATTATTAATAATTATTATTTTTTAAAACTATCTTTAATTTTGCCCATTAAGGCTTGTCCATATTTACCTAAATTTACTTTATTCCATTTACAATTAAATTATAATGATTATTACTTACCTTGCAGCCTTGCACATGCACTAGAGACAATAAAACGTAATACAAAATGAATGCAATAGGAAAACATGTGATAAATACATCATCTTGTTTTGGTTTCAAAACATTACTGTGATTATGTGTATGACTTTTTTTCTCATTTCACTTCAACATTGTACTCCTACTAGTGTTTAGCCGTTATAATTGCAAATATCATTTACACAAACGTTCACATAAATAATTATTTAAGATTTTTTGAAATGTAAACACGAATTCTCCATTTGACTCCATGTTAATATTTGGTTTATTTGCCCGCGATCAGCTGTTCAACCGCCATGATGAATGGCCTTGAGTGACGTAGGTACAAGTACCTCATTCTGTGAGTATCCATTAGGAAAGAAGAGAAATTTACGTTTAAAAAGCAGATAGGTACACCCAGAAATGGGTGAAAAGCAGCAATGACATATTTATTTCTACAATCTTGCCACAACAAATTATCAGAATATGGCAGAGGATATAATTTAACACTGTAATATCGAAGTAGTAGTTCCCATCCTCCTGTAAAACCATGCAGAGGGAGCAGAGAGGAAAGGTAAAATAGTTTAACATTCGGTTGGAATTTCGCCAGATTTTATCTCTTTGCTAAGACATATTGCCGGCAGATAGCAGCACAATAGCATGCTATCAGACCGGGCTACGAGCTGGGGCTTTACATACAACGTTACGTTAGGTACGTTCGTGCTCGTGCCATGCCATCCGACCACAACCTCACCGCTAACCACACCGCATCTCTGTGTCCATTTCCGTTTCTCTAGATTACAAATATATCAGAATGTCTGCTCTACCTACACAGGCTGTACCAGAACTAGCGACTCATTAGATCATTTTGAGTAAAAAATACCATATAGGTCCTATTCCTTTTCCTTACGGAATTACAAGGGAACAAAGTTTTATAAATAGCAGCAATTTTTTAAAAAATAATATAAATACCTATTTTTAAAATAAAAAGATAAACAATGAAGCGACATTGCAAAATTAATCTGAAATAGATATTTTATAGGAGTGTCTTCAGCACTATCCAGACAGAGCAAAAAAAAAGAAAATAGTGAACTGTCGCAAATGCGCAGAAAAAAACTATAACAATAGGTTTGTTCGCACACTAGTCAGAAACCGTCACAAAGCATTCTTAGCATGCGCATTAGTTTAAAAATGTTCGCAGAACAGAAATTTTAAATCTACAATTAAAAATCATTTGTTCGTTCAGCAATATATTTCAACTCCGGATCAGTTTCCAACCGTCACAATAGTTCGCGGATTCTAAAGAAATTTTTAGCTTGTAGCATGCGCACTAGAACTTCTGGTTATTAGCGAGCAATGTTCTTCCTACATGCACTTGCACTAGCCAGAGCATCAAGAGAAAACGAATATTAACATTTTTTACAAATTCCTCCAAACCACTAAATATTTGCTATATTGTCATAACAGATTCTCGAGTGTAAATTTAAGAGAACCAGAAATAAACACAGATACTTTTATTATAAAAGTGCGCTCGTAATACGGGCCATTCATTATCATTTTGGTGCAGAAAACTATTACACATAAAAAAAATTTGTTGTGGCTAGCACAAGACCTCTGGTCATTTCCATATTAGGCTATATAAGTACATATTGTGTTTAACATTTCTGGTACACACACAAAAATTATAATTACATGTATTATTAACATATTTTTATATTTTTAAATTCATTTTATAAATCAGTATTCTTCAAATTCATTGACAAGATTGGCGCTCTTTCTGATGCATACCTATATGTATCTACAATTTTAAATTTTTAATTAATAATAAAATAAGGAATATTAAATGCATTTCCTAGAAAAAGCCTTCAGTAATGTATTTGGATACTTGATACTAGGAATGACGATGGGTACCCGGGTACTCGGAACCTACCCGATAATAATGTACCCGGGTATAAAATTTCTTACCCGATAACCCGAAATATACCCGCTGCCCTCTAATTACACGATACCCGGAAAAATTGTATCTAAAAGAAGAGTTTTTTATTACCATACCATAATCAATATAATTTATGTTAAGTTTTTTTATAGAAATACAGTAGGTATATTATTTATTTGTATCACTTTTTATTTAATAAATATATGTAAACAATAATAATGAATTTTATTAAAAAGTAAACTGCTAATATAAGGGTAACTGGTAACTAACAAATTAAAGAATTATGTACATGTACTTAAAGGATAACGGGTAATTAAAGAGTATTGGGTAATTAACGGGTAAAGGGTACTATCCGGGTAGTAGTTTCGGGTACTCGGGTACTAAAATTATCGGAATTCGTCATTCCTACTTGATACTGACATTTTTCTGTCAATTACAAAAAAAATAATTTTTCTACTGGTTGTCATGGAGATATTTGGGCTGTGAGATTCATTATAACAGATGATTTTATATATTTATAATTCTCTATCTCTAAATCTATAGAAGATATAATAAAAATGTTCAATGCATCGGATAGAGAATTTTATATTCTTTAATATTTGTAATAACATAAATTTCCGAAAAGTAATGTTTAGAAGATGTTTTAAGAAACTACTACGGTCGGTTGTCCAATTGTTACCAAAACTTTTCAGCTCTTCCCATTAATGTCAGATTAAGGAATACGTACTTAAATTGGTCTTTAGTCTTATAGAATTTGAAAAACCCTCTGTCCAACATCCAAATACAAACACATACACACATCCACACACACATACATACATATACATACATATATATATACGAGGAGAGTTCACATATAAACCGGAATTTGGCTGTAATTTTTTATTTAACTACAATAAGTATATGAGGTTTACATTATTTCTCCACGTATTCACCCTCTAACTGTATGCACTTTTTTGTCATCGTTCTAGGAGTTTCATAATGCCTTTTATAGAATGTTTTTGGCTGGATGCGCAGCTACTCATGCACAAACTCGACAACATCATCGTCTTCAAATTTTGACCCACCCTGTGTCTCTTTCAGCGATCCAAAGAGATGATAATCACATGGTGGTAAATCCGGACTATATGCTGGATATGGAAGAACCTCCCAATGCATTTTTTCGAGGACATTTGTAGCCAATTGGGCAGTATACGGGTACCCATCTTGCGCAAACTTTTCGGTAATGCAGATGATTTTGTCGACGCTACCAACACTAATGTGTACTGCGTTTGTGATAGATCAAGGACAGAAATTCTTCTATTGGCAAGAATAAGGTTGTTTATCAGGTCAATGTTGGTTTGTGTTGTCGATGTTTTCGGACGTCTCGCGTGCGTCAAATTTTCGACCGTTGTGCGGCCTTCCTACTTCTTGCACCATTCAAACACTTGAGTTTTTGATAAGGTGGATTCCCCATACTGTGCTTGAAGTCTTTGAAAAATATTACTTGGTTTGGTACCCTCATTCACAAGAAATCTAATTATTATGCATTGCGCAACGGAAACATGAACTGCGTGTTTTGTCATTTTGACAATTACTAAATAAAAACAATTGAAGTAACGATGACATTATGCACGCCTTCTAGATACCCCATTGCAAGAATGTTAAGAAGGAATTTCCGCTAAAGCCATTCGTTTGGTTCTGAGAATAAAATTCCAGGTCATATCTGAATTCTCCTCGTATATCATTGTAAAAATGTTGAAATCGGATTCTAGTGACTTTAAAACGTGATTATTCACTAAAATCTGGATATACCGAGAGTTTTTTTTTATCAGTGAACATGGGCGTATGTCATTACCATAGTTACATTTAAAATGATTGACAGAAATGTATTATCGCGTTTTTTTTTTAAACTGGACATAGGACGTGACATTTAGTATATCTGTCAATGTCGTCAAATTGTCATATTTCAAAATGTATACAGTTGAAGAAAAAGTTCAAATTGTATGGTATAATTCTATACTCTGACATAAGCCTAAGGCAAGAAATAATTAATATAAATTATATTTTATCCCTATTTTTTAATTGATCAATATTTATTTTGTCACCCTTGTAAATACAATCCTTTAAATGGCCCCAAAGAAAAAAAAAATCGTTTGGTGCAAAATCTGGTGGCATTGCAGGCCACTCCACTTCTCCACCACGTCCTGTCAAGCGTTGGGGGAATACCTGGTGCAGATATAAGTGAAAATTTTGACGACTCCAATACCTGTAATTTTGTGAATTTACTTCCCGATTAATATAAAATGTCTCTTCATCCGTAAATAAAATTCGATCTAGTAATATTTCCCCACTATTAATTTTGTTCATCATATCTTCGCAAAAGATATTTCTTCGTTCTATATCGTTGTGTAATAACTCTTGGTGATTTTGATATTTAAAACTCTTAAATTGTTCTTGTCTTAAAACCTTGTATACTAGTATTCTTAATTTCAGAAAAAAAAATGTTGACAGGGTGTTGTCACTTTCAATTAATTGCATAAATTCTTGTTTCTTACTATTAACTACAGTACTTGGTGTGATTTTCTTCTTGTGCTGTTTATTGACGTATGCTTTAGTTCTGTAGTCATTGTAATTTTTTCTTATAGTTGTTGGACTGGGTCGCTTATTAAAAGTTAATGCACATAAGTCAGAAACTTGTTGTAGACTCGTTATAATTACTCCAATTTTCAGTTTGATCTTTTCTTTAACTGTATACATTTTGCAGTATGACAATTTGATGACATTGGCAGATATACTAAATGTCACGTCCTATGTCCAGTTTTTTAAAAAAAACGCGATAATGCATTGCTGTCAATCATTTAAATGTAACTATGGTAATGACATACGCCCATGTTCACTAATAAAAAAAACTCTCGGTATGTGATTTTTAGCATGAATCCATTACCTCTCTTAGCAAGAGGAAAATAATGGTTTTGAGATTTACATTTAATAATCTTAATATTTGTAAACATGTACCTATCTTTAAAATAATAGCCTGGTTGTAAATTAGATTACTGTTTTTCTATTTATTTATTATTCCACGCTTTGGATAGGATTGAATGTCAAAGTGTCCGATCATTTCGCAATGTGGCACTGTTCGGTCTCTGACCGTATCCGTAACATATTCGAAATAAACCGGATAGAATAGTTTTAGAGCAGAACTAAATGCAACAGCAACGAAAAGCAAAGCAAACTAAGTAGTGCGTTTGTAACCTGATGCCTCGTCTGGGCAGACCTTTGCTTTTTCCCACGACCGCAGGTCAGGTCACACTCATATGCACAGCTCTCCGCACCCCGCTCGCCCAGCGCTAGCTCACCATAAACTTTACAAATGTAAATTTCTGACTATTTCCAAACAAAACGGCCCAGAATTTACAAGATTTATGTCAAACTTATGCTAAATAAATCCAGATTATGCCGAATACATGAAAAATTCAATTTGGCATATCGTTTCCGTATCGTTCTATTTATTTTCATGGGAAAAGGTGAGGATACGGAAACGACATTTCCGAATATTTTCCCTTGCCTTACAATTAGAAATGAATATTCTTGCAATTTTAAGAATTCAGTTAAATTATTTGGGTAAAGGTACCCTAAGATATTTTAAATATTGTAATACAGACATTAATTTATTATGATACTAATGTACAATATACAAAATATATAGCAATTTATAACACACAGTGAATGAAAAATTAGGGACAAAAGGTTATCTTCTTTATTATTAAGTTTAGAGCTATAGTTTAAATTACAAAGTTGCGTTAAATTTAAATGCCATTTTTGGGTTTAAAAGGTCTTGAATTCTACTTTCGGTTTAATCAGAAACGATATCATCGTTGATATTTTTGAATGGAATAATATGCCGTGTTTCCTTGAAATCTGTAACACAGAAAAAAAAAAGATTTGAAATTTTGTCTAATTATAATAATTAGATAATATTTTATTAGGCAATATGTCTAATCATTCAGTATAATTTACAAATCTTAATTTAGCATTTCAACTAATTCGAAATAGATAATAAATATTTTGTAAAAAATCGTTAATTTAAATATACAAATAGCTATTTTAATTAGTGATGCCGCGAGACGAGATATGGCGAGAAACAATTCACTCTCGTCTCGTCATATTTTTTCTTACTTTCTCTCGATCTCGACTCGAGAGTCTCGAATTTCTCGAATTTATAATTAAAAATAGTAAATAAATTAACATTACAAGCGACATGAATTTAATAAACGGGTACCATTGATTAAAACATTATTTTACTATGTCTAATGTTTGAATGGTAAGTAAAAAATAGGTACTCTATAATATAATGGCGTTATTACCCGTTGTTGGGTGTAGCAATCTGCTATGTACGCTAATATTGTTAATTATGATTATATATTCGTATAATGCGGGTACTTAAGGCTAGCGTGAAGAGTATACCATAGATGTCAGTTCTGTGCAATAAATCTAAAATTAATAAATAAATATGAATGTAAATGAGAGGCAAATAATATATTTATTTATACCGACAACTACTTTGTTATTTTGTTTATTTTCATTAGAAATATTTATGTAATATAAAAAAATAGTACAATCGAGATCTCGAATTTCTACTCTCGTCTCGAGGAAATCTCGAAGGCATTACTCTCGTCTCGTCCCGAAATATCGAGACGAGAATAAGATTAATCTCGTCCTACAATTTTCGGTGATTTATCTAATGAATTAGGTAAGTAAATAGAACATTTTAATATATATTTAGTTAATTTCTTTATTTATGTTTAGTTCAGTACTAAATGTAGTCATTTAATCTAATTTTGTATTTAATTTTACTATAATCTGTTACTACAAATTTAGAAAATTTAATTTAACTAAATCAACTTAGATAATTTAATGAAAACATATTAGTAGGCTGAAAATTATAGATTTGTTTAGTTCATTTAACTACAATTTAGATGTTTTTTTCTGTGTACGTAGGAAATATAACGTTATTTTTTTATTATACTGGGATTATATATCTACCTATTAATTTTTGAAAAACTATTTGAGAATTACAAACTACACAATATGAGACTACATAAATGAATCGATTTTTTAAAGATTTTATGCAAAAAAATGTTCAACAATATTCAAAATTTACAGTATATTTCAGAAAGTTATTGACAACTTACACCAAGCGCCATAACATCCAGATTCAGCGGCATAATTTGTAACTATGTGATTTTAGTACTCTGGCTGATTTGACATTAGAACTCGTATAGCAAAAATGAGTGTAAAGGTAAAAGCAAAACTTGTTGTTTGTTATACGGTCGTACGTCATGAAGAGGCCTATCGGCTTTCACAATTATCCTAACTTTGGTGGCAATATTGCAGTTATCACTAGTAAAATCAGTACAAAATTAAACCTTGACGGCAGCAATAAAGGATTTGTACTTCGAATTAAAATATCAATAAAATAAACTTTTTAATGCATTATCTTCGTGGATGACAATCTCAATGTCATCAGAAGCCGATTTTAGAGCACCAGTTTGTAAACAGCGCAAATATATGAAAGAAAAGGTCCTACATCTCCTACAAATCACACAGTTATGTGTTATGCGTTTATTTCGTTCTCGCCTAATTAAAAAATATACATATAATAGACACTTATTTAGTAATGTCAAATTTATTAACATATGTAGGATCACGATATCCTAGAGAACGGCAGTCGTGATCATACAAGGATATTTATATAGATTGATTGAGATTGTTTCAATAAAATATAAAGAATTGTAATGTCAAAATATAATTAATATATTTTAATAAATAAACTAATATAAAATAATAAAGATTTGTATTTAATACAAACAATACATGGTGTCAGGTATTCTACTTATAAAAAAATAACATAATACCAAAAGAAGACATCAATTTTCTTCAATAATCCTGCAACTTTCCCATTTGGAAATGAAATTGAAATAAAATGGCCAAAATGGAAGCAAAAATTTAACATTTTCATAAAAGCTTCTGGCAAAGGAAAAAATTCAAGACGAGGAAACAAAAATTGCAATCTTTTTCAATTTCATTGGCGACGAAGGTATAGATGTATATAATAATATAGATATTTCAGAAAAGAAATTAACGTTGGAAAATGTTTTAAAAGAATTTGATATTTACTGCAAACCGCAAAAAAAATGAATCGGTTGAAACGTTTAAATTCAACAAAATTATACAGAAAAAAGAAAAAATATTTAATAATTTTGTTGCAGATTTAAAGAAACAAACTAGTTAATGAGACTTAAAATGCGAAAAATGTGGTCGGATTTGCATGTAAAATTCTAAACTTGGCAGTAGTTATCCTCATTTTCCCTTAAATATATTTTTGGTCAGTGCTGAATTTGTTAAAACATCTTCCATAAATGATTAACCAGTTTGTTTTTTATATAATAATTTTACACAAATGTGTTATATTTGCAAAATTTCACAACATGCCTGCAGAAGTAATACCAATGACGGTTAAGAGTACTAAATCTAACTCGTCGACGATGCTGCCATCAACGTGTCAGTTGTCAATAGGACAAGTGTTGTTTTGTTGGTTTTTAGATGTCATACAAACAGTAGATATTGTGTAGTTCATAATTTTTTTATTTATAACTTTCCTCTAAAAGTTAAAGGTAACTATCGAATAATATTAATAATAATAATAATAATAATAATAATAAAAAAAACGTATTCCCTGTACGAGTACAACAGTTTTCAAGTAGACACCCTGTATATAGCGCATTTTTTTATCGGGGCCACTATAGGTATCTCGAAAACTGTAAGAGCTACGCAGCGTAATGGGACAGAAAGTTCCATATTAGATGGCCAGTTTAGTGATGCTTTTGTTTTTCCAACATGTATTTGTTTTATTTTCTTAAAGCAATTTATATTAGCTTTACAATGAAGTCAAATTATTGCATGCAACTTTAATTATCAGCTTGCCATAGCATTTGTGCGTTCTTTGTTTGAGGAAATAATTTGGCGTTTATTTGACGGATCATTTATTTATTATATGCGTATTACCATATTAAGAGTACCTATAGCTTGTCTTAACTTACAGTGAACTGACTGTTGTTGACTTCCAGAGCAGGTAATTTTTTAAGAGCCTTATAAGGGTTCAGAAACAGAACCGTATTCCAATTTTTCAATATTTCGTTTAGTAGAGGTGTTATTATACTTATTTGTTATGATTCTAAATATTCAAGATTAAATTTAACCAAATCAATGTTATACTAATTACAAGTGACAATAAATAAATACACATTCAATGGTCGGTACGACAATCTCCGGCTGAGAAAGAGTTAACCACATTATTAATGAAGTCAATAAATTGAGATATGGTATGCCAGCCAGTGGCGGCTCGTGGGAATATGTAGTGATGGGGCTGCAGCAAAAAAAAAAAATACTGATTGAAACTATTTTTCCTTCCTTTAATGAAATTTATTTATAGTTGCTTTTTAACATTAATTGGCCCATGCCAAGAATGCACACACCTTTTTTTTAAAAAAAATTTCATTTAAATGTTTTAAATCTGCTACTCATGTTTTTATCCATAATGAAACACAGCTAAACAAAAAACATGGAAAGTAAAAGAAAGCGTTTCACTGTGTACAGGGTGGAACAAATTCGAGTTCCTTATATGAAAAACTTTCTTATTAAGTACGCTGCAGAAAATTGATGTATGTCTTTGTGGGCCTACTTTTCAGACAACTTTAATAAACAGCATAGAAATTTTCGATCGTCTTTTATTTTTGATCTGCAGGCTAAAACTTGATTGCCGCTTATTTTGAAAATACCCCATAACTCATAAAGAAAAAATGTTTAGATAATCAAGTTTTAGCCTATAGCTCAAAAACAAAAGACGATCGAAAATTCCTGTGGTTGTTGTCTGAAAAAGTTGGCCCATAAAGACCTACATCAATTTTCTGTAGCGTTCTTAATAAGAAAGTTTTTCATATAAGGAACTCGAATTTGTTCCACCCTGTACAGGCAGTAAGCCAAATATTTTTGTTATATACATTTAAATATAACAGTATGAAATGTAAAAAATGTGACCCACTTTTATTGAAAATTTGAGATACACTAACTTCAAACTAATGTAATACTTATATAATCAAATGTATGCTTTTCAAAATTAAATTTGTTAATATGCACCTTTGTCTACAATTTGAGGTACAAAAGAAGTATTATAATTATTGAACTTTGTTATAAATAAAGAGAAACTTAACATCAGCTAATAATATATACAGAAAATATACCAAAAAAATATTAATATGTACGTATTGTATGATTATGATTATAGAAATGAAAGAAAAACGTAAAAATAATTACATATAGCAACTCAATAACGTGCAATTAATTGTTAAAACCGAGGAAGTCGCAACTTTTTCAATTGTACTCTTCTTCACCCCCTCGGAGTTAGAGAGGATGCCGGCTTACAAACTTCGTGTACGTTCGTCTATTATCGTAGTGAGTCATAGATGTTCGATCCCAAAGTGTATAGTGCGGCACGAATTACTATTAAAATTATTGCACTTTTATTCCAGAAGTATAGTATTTAATATTTGTAACTACAAGAATGTCGAATGTTTAAATACATGCAGTAAAGTAACTATGGAAAAGAATGCGATCCTTAATTACCAGATCTTACTTTATCCTTCTTTTTAATCATTTAATTTTATTTCATAATAAATAAGCAAATTCTTCATTTATTTAATGTGAAGCATAATAATAAATTTATTAACTAGCGATAGAGTGAATATTTAAAATATAACAAAAATTTTCATTCACTTGAAATTGAAATGTTTATATTCTGGAATCATATCATTTGTTTTTTATTTATTTTTTAATAAATACGCTTAAAATATTTATTACTTACAGAATATCGGAACAAAATATCTTAAAGAATAATATTAATCGAGATACTCTTCTGTCACTTTTTATTTAATTCATAGAAAACAACAAATTAGACATAATTCATAAATTATGGTTTTTTAAAAGTTTAAAGTCCAGTCTACATTGTGTTAGGGGACTTTACTTTTGAAACCGATAATAGTCCGTGCAACACACCGACTGTTGAAAAATACAATTATTGTTTAAAAATTAATTACTATCGAGCAATATTTTATTGCAAACCAGAAAATAATTGGTTTTAGATATACAGGGTGTTCAAAAATAAGTGCCACAAATTATGAGGGCATATAGTACTGACCAAAATGAGCAAAAAATGCTTAATCAGCATGGGTCCGATCTTCAACTATTTTTGAGTAAGAGGCCATTTTGTATTAGAATCGAAGAAATACTGACAAAGATAGTGAATGAACAAAATTTTGTCTATGTCAGTAAATAGGCCATAAAAAACAATAAAATTTTATATAAAACATTTTTTTCACTTTCGAATTGTTACGAAGTTATTTAAAAACTAAATATTGACAAAGGTCGGCCCAACATTTGTCTTAGTACCTCCAATTAGTCGATTTTTTTAAAAAAAAAAACAAAAACACAACTAAGATGACCTCTGAAAGATAAACAAAAAGTCTCATTTAATCAAAGTAGTAACTCTTACAGTTTTCGAGATAGCAGAGGTAAACCCCGAAAAGACTCATTTTTCTCTGCCTTATACCTCGGAAACTATTGTAGAACGGACCCATGTTGGTTAAGCTTTTTTTACTCATTTTGGTCAGTACTGCATGCCCTCATAATTTGTGACACTTATTTTTTAACACCCTGTATGTATACAAATTTAAGAGCAATAATAAAATTGGAACTTTCGTTTTGTATTGGAGCCGTGCAGCCCTTATGGACGAGCCGCCCCGGATGCCAGCGCTTTAATGCGCACGGCTATTCACACAGGCTTACAAAGTTTCTTAATGCAAAAGAATTAAGAAAACATTGTTGACGGACAATGAAGTACATTGTAAAGGGTAATAATGACGTTACATTCTTTACTTACTTCTTAATTACAAAACAAGAATCAAATTTTGTTTTCATTAACTTTAATATTTCACAAGACTACTTTCAAGATTACTGTAAGTGAACCTATTTGAATATCTTCTGTTGTTGTTGTAATTAAAAAATTAAGTCATTAAAGTTGACTACTTATTTCATATTAAAAAGTTCTGCCGAGGGAATGGTGACAACGGTTTGCGCGTTTGCGTTTGCTGAGAGCTGGCAGGTGTCTGCATTGTACGACAAGAGGAACTGTTGCCGAGTGCTTATGAGAGTGGTGTGAGATCTGTTGTCGTCAACTTATCTCTGCTTTTGTCTGGCGCTCACAACTTCTCCTATAAGAGGTAACCATTACACCGTATAACTGCACGTTGTTATGACAACGCAGATAACATTTATTTTCAGGAAATATTCAAGATGTTGTGACATATTCTCGTACCTGTAACTGTGTCTGTGTGACTAGGAAAACCTACCTATTGTATAACATTATGGCAAAGTTTGTACAATATATTCGAACTTGGAACAGTTTTGCGATTTACTTTTTGCATACTTACTTGGCAGAACCAAGCATGGTCCGGATCATCCGGAAAATTATGTATAACTCTACGACTTATTAAAATAAGATAATCAATTAATCAGGTAGGTTGTGGAAGAAAAATTGCACTATCATTTTGTATTTTTCTGAGTTAAAAAGAACCAGAAAGCATTTCCGAATCATAATTTATTATGATTTCAAAAAAGGTTAACACGTTGGCTGCGGAAGTCAAAAATGCTGTCTTGATTTCGGTGCGGTATTGGTCCCCGGAGACCAGAAGCAAACTTTCTGTATATGCGGGACTGGGCTCCGGCGACCAGTGGTGTTTGGAACATAAATTACCATCTTTTGGCTACTAGTTGTATTAAAACTTAGTATGTCAATACAGAAAACTGTTACTTGGCCATGTATGTAGCTTTGTCTGCGCCAGGAATGGTCTTCGAAGACCGGAAACGCACCAAATAAATAATAAAAAAAAAATGACAAATTTTCTATATTTATAATAACACTGAATTAATTTTAATTTCGAAATAACATAATTGAATAGAAATATTTGAAAAACAATTAATTAGGTATATATTTATAACGACAGGTTTATTTTGGATAAATTATTCACATTTTCTGCTTCTTTATTTATATTAATAATTTGTTGTTCCTGATTATTACTAATCAAAGATAATATTTGTTTTCTTCGACTACCCATAGTATGTATGTCTCAGTCACTGTTACATTTAAAACTAACACGATACTACTTGTGATGTGCATTCAAGCTTACATTGGTCGCCGGAGATCAATGCCGCACTGAAGTAAAAATTATTACTTCAGTACGGTACTGGTCTCCGGAGACCAATAACGAATTATTTGAAATTTGTAAAATATATGACAAGAACTTTTAGTAGCTACATTTAAAATATTTCTAAGACCCTTAGTTAAAAAGATATAAGATCCGTAAGTTGGGGAAGTTTTATGAAAAATGGTGCCGCACTAGACAAATACAGGTTATTGGTCCCCGGCGGAAAATGTCGCAGTCAACGTGTTAAAGTGCTTATTGGTACAAAAAGATAATGAACAAACGCCTTCTTTGGCTACAAAACGAAAAAGGAATAGACACAGAACTGACGTCAAACGCATGACAGAGCTAGAAAATCTCGATACAAACAAACTCCCTCCCGTTGTCTCTGCATGGCTGATCTCAGCTTTGTTTGTATTGTCGTAACCTAGCGACCATTACTTCTAAGCAGTGTCACTAGATGCATGCGCTATATGCAATGTAAACTGTACTTGCGTAAGTGTTTATTCTGTTTAGTACCAAAGCAGAGCATTGCTGTGGTTAAGAAAATAATTGAGGAAAACAATAAAGCCACTTGTATGGTAATTGAGCATCAATTGAAGATTAGATCGTCAGCTATTAACAGAATCATACACGACCACCTGCATTTAAAAAAAAAGTTGTCAGTTTTCTGATTTCCAACGACAAAAAAATAACACGTCATTATACTCGTCCTTTTTGAGGCAATCCTCCTTTGAAAATGTCCTCCTTTTTTCTTGCTTGTACTCTTTTGTCCTCCTAACGTATGAGAAATGAGAAGCAAGTAGATATATTTTTTTAATAATTATAATTTCATTGGTAAAACTTTACGAATCATCCATGAAAGTAGAGACCAAAAAAAATCATGTCCTGTTCGGTCAGAAATAATTGATCACTCTACAAGGGATAAGTACCTATATTGTCTTAACTAACAGTTAAATGATTTGAATTTGAATTTACTGATGATGCGGGAAACCCCAACTCAGCAGAAAATTATGTCTTACCAACTGGTCAACGTAGAATTAGCAAAAATAAAAATATGCTGTTTAATTAACTATAAATGTGTAATTATTTATTTGTCAAATTTAATTTATCGAATCTGGTATATTTAGAAACATAACAGTCTAAGGGTGGTTTTCACCAACGACAGTTAAATCTATGGTTACCTAACAAAGCAATAAATTAAAACGGTAGAATAAATTAACTGTAATTTCACCAAATAATTTTAGCACCAGTTAGTTATCAGCCGAATGTCATATTTTAACATTAGATTTTGAATGTGCTACTTATTGATAGATGGATCTACTGATCATTTTTGTATTTTATCTTTGATCAATTTACCATAAATATTGAAAACATATTATTGTTTTAATTATTCTTGACAAGTAGTGCATCTGTCATTGATACTGACAATTCGTACTAAAAAATATTATAAAATGGATGAAGAAAAAACTGCAAAAAGAGGGAAAGGTATAAGAATTACACAAATGATGAAAAAGAAGAATTTTTAAATATTGTGGAAAGGTATATATAGAATTACAAGACGTTATAGACACAGATAATGATGACGACGAATTTGATGCAGAAGATGATGAAGAACTAATTTTTTACACTTTTTTAAACTTCAATACGACAAAATGTCAAAACTAAATTATTATAATTTTTTTCTATGTTTGTCATTGTATCCAGGGGAATAATTAAGATAACGGCCTGATAAATATTTAACCCTAGAATATTAGTGGGTTAGTTTAATAAATGATTTACTGGGTTGATAGGCTTAACTGTAGTTGGTGAAAATGAAATATACTGTGTAACAACTTGTTAAATTTAACAAGAAAATAAATTGTTTAACTGTCGTTGGTGAAAACCACCCTAAGTATAATAACTTTTTGCTGAATGAAATATTGGAAAGTTAAAAGTGTGACTATACTATAAGGCTATAACAGAAACTTGTTCTTACTTGCGTCATTTATTATGAAATAATAATAATAATAATAATAATAATAATAATAATTATAATAATCATTTTACCGTCCTCTACCCTTGGTAAAGGAGGTGTAGGGATCGTGGTAATAATCGCTTGTCGAGATTTTGGTAAATAAGCACGTTTTAAGGTCCCTAGAATACGATTTTAATATTTCACGATGAAGTGTGCATGTGTGTGTATGGATTTTGTCAACACTAACTCAAATACTAACATTCAGAAAATTTTAAAACTATATATTTCTACTTTATTCTGATATGGATAAAGCCATTCATTTTGTTGTGAATCAGGTAACCGAAAATTTCAATTTACTTGAAGCTCAAAATAATTTTCGAAAAATACCTTTAAATGTAATTTTTTTGCGATTTATGTTATTATACATATTAAATTAGAATTAAAGATAAATATATAAAATAATCTATTTTATAAATCCCGGAGCCTATGTTTTAAAGATACACACAATTCTTTAGTTACACAGTTCTGATTTCAAATGTATGTAACTGACAGACAAATGTCACTGTCAAAGAACCTATCATTTCAAATTATTCAAGGTAACATTAATAAGGTTTCAGCATCAATAAATATGTAGGTATCTATTTAAATTAATAAAAGTTAAAAAAGAATAACACTCGATTTAGATTCACAAGAAAAGTGTATTTTTATTTTATTATACAATTTCGCCAGTACTGGCGGGAGGTATTGTGCTAGCTACAACAGATATTTTTTATAGCACATTTTATAGAAACTACAAACTGTTTGGCATTCTTGAAAGTACATGTTGTTGTATGTAACTTATATTTACAATATTTGGATTATGGTTGTTTTTGCTAAAAGCTCTTCAATTGATTTTCAGCTTCTTCTTGGAAGCCAAATGGGAAGATAGAAGTGGATCAAAAACCACAAAAATCAACCTGCAGACTAGATGCCAAGGGCCAAATAAGTATACAGTGTGAACACTGAAATCCGTGACATAGGCGTTTAACATGGGAAAACAGTTTTTTTCAAATATTATCTGTCCCGTAAGACTATAGTGGGAGTTTTTGATATGGTTAGAAAGATTATTTAATTTGGCATCGAAGAGTATCTAAATACTCCTAATTTAATGCCTTATTATTGAAATATTTACGAAAGTATAATACTACTTGACAGTTATTACTTATAATTTACTAAAAACAGTAATTATGGAAACGTATTCGGTAGTTGACTTGGTTAAATCAAGTTAATATTTTTATTATTTTTATATTTATTTTATACAATGTATTAAATAAATTACAAAATTAAAACGTAAATAGTTTGGTACATCAAGTATTTTCTTGAATTTACTATACTATTTCTTTGTTATATCACTGCTAATATAGTATTAAGCAAAAAGCGAAAAGTAATCACTAATAAATAAACCTTCACACAGGTTTGTCAGACGGCGTGTTAGACTTTTATTGTCATTTTTCGATACATTCTTTCCGAAAACTTTGTAAATCCAATGGATTTTTCATTAGAAAAAAAATTAGTATAATTAAATTTTTCAAGGGATGAGTTTACGAGAAATTCGAGACTTTTTTTGCTAGGATATATCCTGATAGACAAATTGCACCCCATGAACGAACTAGACGATTCATTTTAAAATTTGAAAAAAGCGGTTGCGTTAATGACGAACATAAAACTAAACTTAATTATTTATTTGGCTTAAATTTACATATTTATTTCACTTCTTGTACATTTAGTCAATAAAATACTTGCTGTATCAAAAAAATATTTGTTTTAATTTTGTAATTTATTTAATAATATATTGTACAAAATAAATATAAAAATTATAAAAATATTAACTTGAACCGGGAGGGATTTGAACTAGTGAAAAATTATCATGGAACCTTGATTTAACCAAGTCAGTTACCGAACACGTTTCCATGATTACTGTTTTTAGTAATTTATAAATAACAACTGTCAAGTAGCATTATACTTTCGTAAATATTTCAATAATAAAGCATTAAATTAGGAGTATTTAGATACTTTTCGATGCCAAATTAAATAATCTTTCTAACCATATCAAAAACTCCCACTATATACTCTTGCAAGACAGATAATATTTGGACGTAGTTATGCAAAAAGGAATCATCCCACAATAAAGCACAAATTGAGTTTGGGTCAAATTTAGATTATTAAATGTCCATTTTATGTTGTGGAAAATAGAACCAGTCCACAACTGTTACATGTTAATAGAAAATCGTACTGAACCAAACCACAAACTTAAAATGAATATATATATAGTTTTACAAAACGGAACCAGATAGCTTGGTTCTTTTTTGCAAATTTAGGAATTAATGTTATGAGGGATGGTTCCTTTTAGTATCCAGTGACACTCTGTGCAAGTAGTTTGTTTTATCTGTATACATTCTGGTTTTAGAATAGTAAACGTGTTATTGTGGGTTTTCTCTGATAATAATAATTATTACAATATTTGTGTATATTAGAAGTAAAAAAAAAAAAATGTGCAAATGGTTGAAGAGGAGAATATAAATAATCTCCCTTCTTGTTCTAAAGGTATGAAATTTAATGCTTAAATTTTGAGTATTTTTATTGCTAATATATTGTTTTGATTCAGATCATACAACTTTTAATAATTATTCTTCAACGACTGGGGATGTAAATCTAAATCTCCCTTCTTGTTTTATAGGTATATGGTAAAATTAAATGCGTTAATTTTGAGAAATTAATTCAAAAATATTCTGCTTTGATTTAGATTTTAGATTAAGCACCTATTATTTCTTCACCGCCTCCTAGTTCGAGTTCTGAACTTTTAAAATTTATTGATGTTCTGTCTGATGACTCCGATGCGTATCCAAATGATTATTAACCAGATGGTTTGAACGAATCTTCAACGGATTCTGATATCCAAACTAAATGATATAAAATCTATTTTATACCTTATACCAAATAATTGTCTTTCGTTTTATAATGAACAGTTTGCTGATAAGGACGAAGTAGATGATATTGACGGATTTGGAGTTACATCGATTTTACTATAGAAGATGAGAAATATGTAACAATTACTTAGAGTTTGTAATAATTATACCATATACTATATATTGTATTTAATTTGTTTATGAATTTTGTTCATATTTTAATAGAATAAAGTTTATTTTTCAAATAAACTATATGGAAACCAAATTTACTTTTGTTTTTGGGCTTATATTGTTTTTTGCAAAATGGAACCATGCCACATTTTAATTTTTTTTTTCAAAATTCACTGATGAAATTCTAAAATTCTTTAGGTAGATAAAAAAGCCGTGATATTTAGACATTCGAATAACATAACTGTATAACCTGCAAAAATACGTGTAATTGTATAATTCAGTCTCAAGCTTTAAACTTAAAACGTAATTTACTCAAAACTCACTTGTTGTGGATTGATTTCTATTTGCATAACTACGTCCATTTGAAAAAAACTGTTTTCCCATGTTACACCAGGGTTGAAAAAAACCCGAGTTTTTTATAAAAAACCCAGCCCACCTGGGTTTTATTAAATAAAAGCGGGTTTTATTAAATAAAAGCGGGTTTTATTGGCAAACATCGAAATGTAGTATGTATCATTTTTAATTTTAGTTTTATAAAGTATCTTAATACAATACACATACACAAGTCGGCGTAGTAGATAATAGATATTAATATTTTTTTTTTAAGACTGTAATGTAATAAACAATAAATTAACTAGAGGGTGTACATGCGTACAAATTACGAATTAATATTAATAGTTGCAAATCTGTGAAATGCAGGTGTGTACAAGAATAATATCCAAGTGTCACAACTAATAGTATGTTTAATACATAAGTTACACAACTCAAAAAATAATGAAAATACTGACACCAGGATTGGAGTTGTTCAAATATAAAAGAAACACTGTGCAAAGGTCGCACTGCAATGAAAAATATATTAAAAATGATCAAACACGAAGTACACAAAATGAAATTGATTGTAAAATGTTGCCGGTGACAAAAATTTATGTATATATGTGTGAACCATATAAGTATGTACCATATTTAATTAATAAAATATGATTTCATAAAAGTGGGTTTTTTAGATGGTTTTTTTTTTGGGTTTTTTTAGGTGGGTTTTTTTGGGTCGGGCAAAATTGCAACAATCCTGTGTTAAACGCCTATGTCACGGTTTTCAGTGTTCACACTGTATAGATAAAAAAATCTGCATCAAATTTGAAATATTTTAATTTTAAACATTTTTTGAAATTGGTATATTCGTATATTACATGAAGTAATGAAATCATAGACAATTTATTGATGCGAAATGCACCCTAGTATAATATGGTTAAGAAGGGTAAGATGTAATGAAGCAGTTGTGGTCGTATGACACCGCGACAGAAGAGATGCTTTGCGATGAAGATGAGTGAGACGCATGCCGCGCCACGCAGCTTGCACCGCACGTGCCACACCATTGCGGCGTCAAGGGTAACTCACTCTCACTAGATGCCTTTGCCTTGGCTTTTGGCTTGGGGAAGGTGGATACGGATACCGGGAGCGGATAGCGGTCGCTAACACTATCATGTAACCCATTAATTACCTTACTAATCACTCGCAGCCTCCAATTAGCACGACAACTCCAATCAAAACCGCACCGCTCCAATGCATACAGCATACCCCAAACGCTACAGATTTTATTTCTTTTTTACTATTTAACACATTTTCATCGTTATCATATCACAATTATCATGCAAGACTAAAGAATTTTATCAATTACCTAAGGGTGTGTTAACAAAAAACTGCCCAAACTTTATAACCGTATTATTTAACTTAGAAAAAGGCTACAAATTAAAACAACTTTACTCTAATATAAACCACAGGTAAATAACATACCTGCATAAAAATCCGCTGCTAATCTTATTTATTTTTGAAAGTCCAGTTAATATTATCAAAACATTCTCATTTTTGAAGTGGCGAAGTTTATTTGTAATTCTTTGTATGAACTTTCGTATATCGATTAAATTTGTATACTGTAAGACCAAGAATGCCTTGTTTATAAAATAACTTTTATTCCCTGCATAACCACTATTATCTAACGTGAAACAAAGAATTTGACATCAGTAACTACAAAAATTTAATCGAAGGTTTGAGATGCAGTTCACGCATCAAGTTTTTCTGTTTTATTAACGCTTGCATTTTGCTATCCTTTGGTACAGATTTTCTGTTTCTTATTTTTATTTTTTTCTTAAACTGTACTGTATTTGTTTATTTCTAATATTATTTGCTTTAGTTTTACACATATTTTTAATTTATTTACTTTAAAAGCATATTTTTTCGAATTGTGTCAAAGCCACCTGCGACGTCGATAAATAATAATTTAACTAATCCGAAAATAATTGGTTTAGAATAATTTTGAAAACATAATTAGTAGATATGGAATCAAAATAAACAAATGATGAAATATTAGTATTATTTTAAAACTTGCAGGACAGTCGATATTAGCATTTTTTTTAAATCCTATGTTGAACTTTTATGATCCGGATTTCAGTACACCTATACCTATTCCCAAATGTAATATATCTATTAATTTGCCATCGCAAATATACTGGTATTTTGAGCCAAGATACTTGTTTATTTGCATTAAATATTTGGGATATTAAATTGTACCACATACTATAATCAAATTTAGTATAACTTTATAATTATTACTAATATCTCGCATGTTAACAATGATAATATAGTATTTTAAATTTGAAAATAAATATATATTTAAAAGTAGTATATCATATATTTGTTCTTATTACATAATATTCTAAAGCTTTTAATATCTTCACATATTTCATTAAAATATCTCATGTATTTGTCCCTTTTTTAAATATAAAATATAATAGCAATTATTATAAATATATTTATTATAACAACACATTTCTCTCGGTGTACTGATTTTCCCCTTTTGAACTCTTTTAATTTTATCATTCTTAGTATGCCTTAGTATTCCCATTAGAACAAAATGATTGACGGTGAATAATATTTCCTATAATCTTTGTTTTAAACAAAAATCGCCAATGAGTCGCCTTCGATCATTTTCTATCGAGAGATTTATTTCAGTTTTTGTAAACATCTCATAAGAAAATTATGCATGTTTGGTAGTGCAATAATGTAAATTTCAATACAAAATGCTTGTTGCTCCACATATTATTACGTTTTAAATAGTATTAATAAATTAAACTTGTGCAGATTTTTTGTTAACACACCCTTATATCCAATGGAATCCTCCACTACTTTTTATGAAAGTTTACCTAAATTGAAAGCGATCTATACTTCTATAACAATATACAAATATCAAAATAACTTTTATAGTCAATAATACATCATTTATTTAAACAGTATTTAAACAGTAAAAATACATTTTTTATTATACCTGTAATTCATGGTTATCGAACTTAAAAAAAAACGAACGAAAAAGGCCGAATAAAACACTCCGTGCTTTAAAAAAAGTTAACAACAAACAAAATAATCCACAACTGGTAGATTTATAAAAAATACTAAATTCAGAATTAACTAATTAATCCTTTCCACCATTTGTAAACTATTAAACTATAATACATTTCACATCATATGCTTGGCACATGCGCAATATTTGTAATAAAAATTTACCACCAGGCCTGAAGCCAGTTTTGTAAGTTAAAGTATTACTATTCATGAATATAACACCTACAAAGAAAATTGTTTTCATAAATAGGAATAATTATTCATTTACATGTAACGTAAGAAACGCAGAAACGCAGAAAGGACGATCGTTTTTAAAACATCACAAAATTGATACTTTTTGTCTAAATAAAATTGCTGACAGATTTGAGTTTGTAATGACATAGCATTTGACAAAAACAAGTGTGGAAAACTGTTGTAACCGGTCCGTATTTTTTCGACAACGATAATGGGACTGCTGTTACCGTGAACTCGGGACGCTATATCGAGATAATACAGAATTTATTTTTGTCTGAATTACGAAGAAACCGTGTTCCTATCCGACGTGTGTGGTTTTAGCAGGATGGGCGAGAGTCCACGCAGCCAGAGCATCAAGGAACGTTATTCACCCTCTCTTTCCCGATCACTTCATTTGCAGGTTTGGTTACATTCGTTGACCTCCCCGGTCCCCTGATTTGTCCACATGCGAGTTTTTCTTGTAGGGGCAAGATACGTACATACGAACACATCCCGCACATTGGAAGAACTGAAAGAAGATATTCGTGTAGAAGTCGCCCAAATTGAAAGAGCGATGTTGAAAAGAGTGATTGCAAACTTCGCAGAACACCTCTAGAAATGCATTAGTGATAACGGACGTCACATGCAAGATGTTGTTTTCAACACTTGATTTTGTAACCTGCTGTCTTTACGAACTCAAATCTCTCAATAAATTTCTTGAGCAAATAGTATCAATTTTGTGACGTTTTAAAAAATGTACGTCCTTTCTGACCAACCCTGTATATGCAGTATTATCTCGCATAATACTGCACAAGCATTACTGAGAATTGAGAATAAGACACACGGTTCATATTTTTTAAAATTTTCAACAAATGTATTTCACTATTCTTTCCTTCCACTTCTTATAAGCTCCCAACCAATCGTCTTTTCGAATTCTTTGAAATTAATTTTCGAAAGACTTTAAAATTGTCAAAGCTGTCAAACTGATTCTTGGTGATCTCAAAAATTACCATAGTTGTCAAACTAATTACTGAGAGACTTAAAAAACTTTCAAATTTATATCAGACTTGACTTAAAAACTGTATAGGCTCATTCACATAAGTGATTAGTTTTAAGGTTCACATTTATCTTTATCTTTAAGATTTTATAAAACCATACAATCATGTGAGAGCATTCAAACTTCCCCACCGTAGTGTAAAATTAAAACTAAAGTTTTCAGACCTCAAACGTTACGTTTACGTCTATGTTTATGTTTATGTTTAGGAATGCAGTAATAGCAACATGCGTAGAATGAAATAAAGGTATATAGTTATCTCTTTTTATCGAAATGTCAATAATATAGACTAGTGCTGTCAAAAGTATTCGGTTAACCGGCTACCCGGTTAGCCGGTTTCTGCGGTTTTTAAGAAATTAAAAACCGGTTAACCGCGAAACCGGTTAACCGCGAAACCGGTTAACCGCAGTTAGCCCCATACCGATTAGCAGCAAAACCGGTTAGCCGCGGATAGCCACAAATCCGTTTAACCGCGAATAGGCGACAAAAACGGTTAACCGCGAATAGTCGACAACAACTGGTTAACCAGCTAATTTTAAATAAAATAATTTTAAAAAAATGAGTCAATGAACTCCCTAAAAAAACACAGTTGATTTTAAAATAAATAAATATATCATCACGGCATATTACCCATTTCTGGGTGTGCCAGTATCTACAACACATATAATTTACCGTGTGGGCGCTTACCAGGCGTCACCTCACGGGTACTCATAGCTGGTGTGGAGAGTGCACCACAGGGGTCACTTTTGTGCCATTTAAAATTGGAAATATTTGGCGTCTGTCGGGATCGAACCCGGTTCCCCCAGGTTCGAGACCAGACACTCAGGCACGCGGTCACAGGACTCCATATTTGATTTTAATTAGTTGATATGATTATTTTTGCTTTGAATTATTATTTTTGTAAATAATGGTACACTATTCTACTAGCGTTCAGCGATTGTTGGATCTATGACAAGCACGTCTGAATGTACTCCGTAACTTCAATGCTATGGATAATAGGATAATGTGAAAATAATTGATCAAAAATAAATAAGTATAACAATAATAACTTCATCTAAAGCACAAAAATCACTCTTAAAAAATGGTTAATAGCGGTTTGCCTGTTATTGCGGTTATTCGTTATTCGCAATTAGCCTGTTAACCGCGGTTAGCCGTTAATTGCAATTAGCCCGTTAACCGCGGTTAGGCGGTTCATTGCGGTTAGCCGTTTAACCGCGGATAGTCGGTTAACCGCGGTTAGCCGGTTTACCGTGGTATGTTGTCACGGCTAACGGTTATCATTTTCGGAGGTTTTTGACAGTACTAGTATAGACATAACCACAAAATTTCATTTGATTGAAAATGAACCGGTTAAATAAAATTATTTGTGCTAGTTCCTTAATATTATATTTATGCATAAGAAATGTACATAAAAGAAAACGTAGATGGTGCTTTCTGATTTTTCTCTAAATTGCACATAGGTGGCTGGACTTACTAAAACTATATAATATCTCATTATGTGAACGTTATGTTGGTATAGTGTAAAACTCAAAACTTAAACGTAAAACTAATTGCTTATGTGAAGGCACCTTGAAAGCTGTCAAATTGCAAATCGATTCGACAATGCTTCCTGGTTAATTTTATATTTTCACTCACGAACTTTAAAAAATTGTTTAACTAAGTTTTAACCAGGGCATCGAACCCGCCAAAAACTGGGTTCGGTTTAGGTTGGGGTTAATTTGTTTTTTGAAAGATGGGTTCGGGTGCGGTTCAGGTTCAAGCATTAATAAAATTTGCGGTTTTGTTCGCGGTTCAGGTTCGAAATAATGTAAAATGAGAGCCGGAATTTACGCAAAACACAACAAGAAACGAACACAATTTTCACGAAAAGTCAGCCCAGACAGCAACGCAGACGCCTAAGACGTCGATTATCGACTGTATTTACTTTTTGAACTAAAAATTAACCTGAACAGGAGTTGAACCCCGAACCTGAATTTTAATACTCGGTTCGGTTTCAACTCAGGTTCAATTAAAAATATATCTGAGGTTCGGTTCTCGGTTCGGGTTCCCTAAAATGTTACGGTTTGGTTCCGGTTTTGTTTCGGTTCAGGTTCGGGTTCGATGCCCTGGTTTTAACTAACTCAACTTTCGCAACTTAATTTCAATCAGTTGAAAACTATAGTGCAAATTTTGTATTCCACGGCCTATCCCGATTTTCTTATTCTCAATAATTCCAATTATATATTATTACATATTATTATATTGTCTATAAGAAAAGTAAAAATGAGCACTTTCCTAATAAAATGTAGTAAATGAAAGCTATGAATAATGAGTTAGGTGTGAATGCAGTGGTTGTGGTTGCTCGTGCTCCTGCACGTCTGCTTGTGCTTCTGCTTCTATATTGAGCTCGGCCCATTAAAAATTCGCTCAAGATGATACAGTGAGGCATGTTTCATTAGACAGAGATAAAGATGCTGCTAATTAGCACTGCGGTAGTTAATCTTCGGACCCCCATTGTTTATTGTTGTCATACTAGATGGTTTCTCTAACTACGGTTCAGGAAATGAAAACTTCTTCTTTCTTAATGGAAAATTTATATGAAAAAAAATTCCCTCAATTCGAATTATTGCCCTATCCTTAATTACAAAAATAGTAGCAATGCAATATTTTAATTACTAAAAAATGCAAGTGTAAATCCTGCTTAATTTATTGTTATCCAAAAAAAGTGTTTTCTACGAATGCATTGGATGAAAAATAAGATTTGTATTAAACATTTTATCAAAACAAACTATAAACCTTAGAGCTGCAAATCGAATTTTATTATTTTTTTATTAATAAAAAATAAGAAAATTAAAATCTATTTTTTTTTCAGGGGAAATATAGATTACCTGTTGTGTGTTATATGCTATATATATAATAAACTTTGATTTGTACTTCTAAGATTTATAGTTTTTTTATAAAATATTTAATACAAATTTTATTTTTGTAACTAAATGATGACGTAACAGAATTACTAACTAGGTTTACATGGTATACAAATTTTATAACAACGAAGCACAACTGGACAAACAGTTACTGTTTGTATTGAAAAATACAAATTTGATACGCAACAAGGCAACAGTAATGAAATCTAAGAAAAAACAACAAACAACGTAAAGAAATGTTATCCTACGAAAAGATAAAAACGAATGAAAGAACACCAAATGCTGGTCGACAAGATACATATCATATAAACGTATAAATATTGAAATCCAATAGTACCACCATGTGGTCAAAAATTGAACTGCAATTATTTGAAATAAATTAAAAATGCATTATTAGCATTATGTTCGGCTTTCAAATAATTGTAAATTTAATTAAAATGTACTTTTCTTATAGTATGTAAAATATAGTATTTATTTTCTTCGTTGTTTAACACATAAATATCACTCGGTCATTATTACAGTGTTTTTATGACATAACTCCCTGCATAAAAATTTTTACTTTACAAAAAATTAACAATGCATTCCTCCCTTAAAAACGCTTTATAAATATTTTGTTTTTAAAAATGTGTCAAACAATTAAGACCCTTATAGCCGAGACAGACGACAAAAATTAATGATCATTAACGGTTAGTTATAGTATGCGTACCTTAAGGTGATACTGTTGACAGATGTCAAAATTGTGTCTATTGATAAACCAGAAAATATTGACTGTAGTAAGCACTTGCTACTTATCGTTTTGTACTGTACAAGTACAATACAATAAGTAGTACGTGCTTACTACATTCAATATTTTTTGGTTTGTGAATAGACGCAATTTTGACATCTGCCATCAGCCTCAACTTCAGGTACGCATACTATATCTAACCCTTAATGATCATTAATTTTTGTCGTCTGTCTCGGCTATGAGGCCCAGAGAATGAGTGAAAGCATTAAAATATTTGTATAGGTACCTTTTGTTCATAAAATTAGTTCCATCTTTGATACTTTGGTTTTACATTTTAACCATGACTGAAATTTTATGCAACCAGTATCACATACATTCAAGACGGACAACCGTTCACATTGTTGCGGTTGGGGTGAACCGGGTGAACATGCTTCAATTGTTATTTTAGTTTTATATAATTTCATGCTCTTCTGTTCATTTTCCGACAAAAACTATAGAGTGAAAAGTTGTTCAGAATTAAAAACTACAACATTGTTTTATATTCTTATTAAGTTTTTTTTTTTTTTTACAATTTTAAAAACAATTTTCAAAATATATGTTAATCAGTAGCAATAGCCATGACATGACATTATAGAAAACAATATTATTTTATTCATTTTCTGTCAACAAATATTTTGAAAAAAGTAAATGAAATAATGAATGTTTATTTGAATGGTGAACGCATCTTTATTATAAAAATTATTATGGTGGAAATAGTCAAAGAAGAATGCGGAATTTTCCAAAAGTCAGGTTTATATTTGACATATATAAATAACGTATGTTCCATAAGTTTTGGCACAAATTTCAGAGACTATAAAATGAATAATAAGAAAAAAAAGTTGCTATGGAAACAATTTTTTTTAATATGTTTATTTAACTAGTTGGGGATAATTTTATTTTCCGGTCAGATCTTACGTCTTGCCAGTATGGAAGACAAACTCAAAACTGGCTAACAGACCAAAACGTACTATTTGTTCCACGAAACGACAACCCCCTAACTTTCCCCAGGCTCGTCCCATAAAAGATTTTTGGGCTCTTTTATCTCGAAAAGTTTACGATGGAGGATAGAAAGCGCAAAATGAGGAGGAACTTGGGCACTAAATATCGAAGTAAATGTCGTCCAAAACGTAATTCTAGGTGTCCGCAGAAAGTTGCGCCTTGTGAAAGAACATGGCCTCTTTATTTAATTTAAGTTCATAATTTTGTTTCTTATGAAACAGTTAATTATTAAATATTACAGTACTTTCAGTAAATGCATTTTTTGCTACAAAATTTTTTTGTTGAAATTTGTGCCAAAACTTATGGGACTTTTTAAAATTGCGAAGAAACCGAAAACAATATAAAAAAATATGTTGTGGTCAGCCCAATACCTCTCGCAATTTCCGTTTTGTTACATAGGTATCGAATTTAACACTTCTTATACACACAAATAATTCTAATTATATTTATTCTTTCATTCTATAAGGAATCTTGCCATACTCTTCTAAAATGTTCAAGATGGTTCCAATTCATTGGCGGTATTTCTTATAAGGATATGTACTATTACTATTAATATGCATACCTATCTACAATTTTAAATATTTGATTAATACTTCAATAAGAAATTTTAAATGTACTTTCCAGAAATAGTTTTCAGTAATGTCAGTAAAACTATTGATTTTTGACACTGACATTTATCTGTCAATTACAAACATTTGAATTTGACAACTGGTTTACTTGGTGTAGTGTGGACTGTGCGATTTATTGCAACATATTATTCTATATATATATATATATATATATATATATATATATATATATATATATATATATCATATTTTCTTTATCTCTAAATCTACAGAAGATATAATAAAAAATTTAATTGTATTAAATGGAGTATTTTATGTTCTTCAAAATCTGTAATACCTAAAAAAAAATTTAAACAATAATATTTAGAAGATTTTTTTAAGAAACTACTATTTCCGGTTGTCCAATTGTTATCAAAACCTTTTCAGCTCTTCCCATTAATGTCAAATTGCGGAATATGTAGTTAAGCAGGTCTTAAGTATTATAGTTTTTGAGGAATCGTCCTTCCAACAACCAAACGCACATGCACACACACACACAAACAGAGAGAGAGAGAGAGAGAGAGAGAGAGAGAGAGAGAGAGTCATCATAAAAATGTTATAATCGGATCCTAGGGACCTTAATGTGCTTATTCACTAAAATGCGAATTTTAGTATGATTCCAATACATCTCTTAGAGAAAGGTAAAAGTATAAAAATAGTTTTATATGCAACTTTTAATTCTGAACACCTTTGTAGGTACTTTATAGTTTTTATCGTAAAATAAATAGAAAAGCAGGAAATTGCGTAAAACTAAAATCACATGTTAAATACTTATGTTCACCCCTAACCGCCACCACTCGGTGTATAATTATATCATCTCTGTTTATTAGCCATTTATGAACGTGTCAGCCTGCTAATCTAAAATGTGTGATTTGTATTTCTGCCGCCTTAATTTGTAGTCGTAGAAAAAGTATAGTATGTGACTCGTGTTATAAATAAAAGAGACTTTTATAAAATTTGTTACATGGTAGCATGGCGTATTTATCCCCACGTACACCGCAGTCACTTGTATTATAGATTTCATCTCCTCTCATCATACTTCATACCCTGTTGTCGAGCATCGAGCTTTTAACAGTGAGCAAGTCGAGCGAATATGTAATTGTTCCGGTATGACGCCTCAACTAATATATACGGCATACACGAATGGTTCCGATTAAATCCATTCGGACTTCATCTAGCATAAATGTTAATGCCGTAATCTGATGTTTGAAACATTGTGTACATGAGACTCTTGGCTGTGCACACAATGACGAGCTAACCAATATACTATCACCCCCAACAACGGATTCATACACTTGTTCGTAATATGAATATGACCATGGGCATGGGAACATATCCTCATACCAAAACTTAAATACAGTGTACGCCTCTACTAAGCTACTAAGTATATCTCTCTTAGAAGGATGTGGCCGCGTGCCTGAGTGTCTGGTCGCGAACCTGGGGAACCGGGTTTGATCCCGACCGACGCCAAATATTTTTCCAATTTTCCAAAAGTGACCCCTGTGGTGCACTCTCCATACCAGCTATGAGTGCCCGTGAGTTGACGCCTGGTAAGCGCCCACACGGTAAAATATATCGTCATCATTACCAATGTCTATGTGTTGTAGATACTGGCACACCCAGTAATGGGTAATATGCCGTGATGATATATTTATATTTATTCAAGGATGTTTTTATGGGAACCAATGCAATGGAGTCCTCCACTTTTATTATTTTAAATGAAAGTTTGTTTAATTTTGAAGCAATTCGTCGTATTAAAAAGTCTAAATTTTTTTTAGTTTAACTACATTTTTATTGTCAATATGACTTCCCGGCGAAACCTATATACCTACTAGATAAATCACAACTGAGTCCTCCGCCATTTTGGAGCCTATTTCAATCGTTAAATATCAATGTTACATGTTATAAATTATTAATCATAGAAATTAGAAAGTATCCACAATGAAGAGTTGTTCTGCTCCAAATTGTGCAAATCATTCAAGAAATGGTTATAAATATCACAAGTAAATATAATATTTTGTTCTATTAGGTACTTTTCTCTAACTTAACTGTATTCTTTCTTCTGTTCTTTTTTTTAATATTCACAGACTATTCGCAGATCCGAAAAAAATAAAAAATGCTTAGCAAATTAGAAAAGTTTAGAGCCCTATAGTCAAAGGGATTGGTATAACTTTGAAATACCTATAAATATAATCGTTAGAGTTCTTCAAAATTCAAACTAAATTTAACATCTATTACAATTAAACCCAACTCAAAATTAAGCTTGAATTATATAATCGGGTTTTAGTATACCACCCGTAATGTTGTACTGATTTGGAACTATTTTACAAAAATATAATGACAAAATATGGAAGACACATTTAATTATGTAAAATAGTTACTACATAAACTTACACAATCCACTTTTATTTCATAATTAACTACGTTGATTTTGGTTCCAATACGGCGGACGAGTCAGCTAGGTATTATCTAGTAAGCGGTAGCGAAACCTACCTTAGATTTTTTCCATTTTCAGTTATTTTTGTCTGAAAATTGTATCTATTGTTCAAAAAATTTGAAAATTTGGTATCTCCATCCATTTTTGGGTTATTTTCAAATTTTTTGAACAATGGATACAATTTCTTTTGGATTTTAGATACAATGGATTTTTGAGGTTCAAGTTTGAACGCAAATATCTCAGGAACTAAAAAGATATTAATTTGCATTTTGAAAATTTTAAATCAGCGTGTTGAAATGTATATAAAAGTTTAAACAATAGATTTTTGAAAATTTTGAAAATTTACCAAAAAGTGGGTGTATATGAGTTTTGGGAGGCATAATTCAAAAATAGGCAGAGATACGTACTGGTGAGAATCAGTCATTTATTTTATGGAAATGGGGTTAGCAAAAATTATATAACTAGTATTTTACTTATTTTAAATATACATGTATATTTTTATTTTTCATCTCTGTTAATATATACGACATTGATTTTGGTCAAATTTATTCTCAAATTTAGAACCATAACAGTTAACAATAATAAAACAAGCTAAATGACTAACCCACAATTTATTCAAAAGGTAACTACTAAGTTGTATATTAAATTTAAAAAAAAAATAAGCAGCACAAACGACCAAAAATATCTATATAATTATTATTAGGTATATGATTAAAGTTCTAGTTCTAGTTCACAAAAAATATATCAACAAAATTGGTTTTTTAAAAAAAAACCCGACCCACTGAATTTTATTGGACTTTATTTAACTTTTTCGGCTTTATTTGGAAATATTAAATTTTTCAATTTTATTAATTTTAATATTATTTTCTTTAAATATACCTAAACAATATAAATTAAGAAAAATTTACACAATAGACACTTTTTTTTTAATTTATTAAATTGAAAGATTAATTATTGTATTACTTTTACTTAAATTGGCTGAAATATTTAGATTTTAATATTCAAAATCGCTTAATAAAATGTGATTATGTTTCATTTCCTTGGGGTTTTATGTGAGTTTTTTTTAAAAAAAAAACAGCATGTATTTTTAAAAGTGGTTCTTTTTTTAAAAAAATTCGTGTTTAGATTTTTTGGGTTAGGGAACTATGAATTTAATATTACATAAGTGTAAATAATAAACAAACATTATTTGAGTAAGTTTAAAGATTCTGAAACATAATTTTAAAACTACCAATAATCTTCCATTATTCCGAAATATAATATAGCAGGAATAATACAAAACATTGTTTTTATTTCTACCTGACGGTCACAGTTCTTATAAGATTTCTCATCACGATTTCGTCTTAAATATAAGAGAAGCGAACTAGAAAATACATCTGTCATAATTCATTAAAACAGAAACGACTTTGAATGCTTTGCTAACGAATGTAGACTTTTAAAATTTTGTCACGTTTCGTCGACATTCAGAAAATTAAAGTAGAAAATATTGAAATGGTTACAAATTCATCTGAATACCAATCTCTGGCTTTTCTAATTCGAGTGCTAAATGGAATATACCTACTCGAGAAGGAAAATTCAGAGACGGATGGTAGATAAAATAAAGTATCACAAACAACAGGTATTATTACACTGCACAAGTAATTGTCTAAGTTGTGGGGAGAATATCTACATCACACATCAATATGCAGATTATAAACACGACTATTAATTGTACACAATAACGCAAACTACAACCCAGTCGACTGCCGTGCCGTCGTCACTAACGCCATTTTGTTAATCAGTAGCAGAAGGAATAGAAACAAACGAATTTGTTATCAACTTATATGGTTAGTCAAAATCGGAAATGATTTTCATCGCAATACACAAACCACATTCCCAGATAATTATAGGTACATAAGTAAATATATAACATTTAGTACTAAAGGCAGTGATAAAAATACTGGTCACCACATGCAGACTTTCAATCACTATTCACACATCCCCACCATCTCCCACTCCTTAATATTTTAAGACGTTCGGTGTACAAGATAGGCGGAGTGAACGAAGAAGAAGAGTGGGGGTGCGAACTTTGTTGAAAATAATGCCCCGACTTGAGAAATATAGGGTGTAAGACCGATATGTAAAGTACCAGTACTTGAATTGAAACTGGAATTGATGACGTAGCGGCATCGCAGCAGTAACAAGTGTATGTGCGCGGTAAACAAACGTAAACCGTGATGAAATGTCGCCTGTCGCGATGAAAGGTGCAAGACACACTAACACAGCACTCCACCCACGAATACGGCAGTATGATCCAGTTGTGAAAATGAAAATGCAAGTGCTTACGCCGATGGAACTTACAACACAAGTGCACATATGGTCTGCAGGATCAGGATGAGCGCTGCCAGTGCGGAGCCGTAGCACATTTTGCATTCGCATGGAGCGATATTAGGTATTAGTTGCTAGCCACTATACGAATGTTCAGATGTGTCCCCCACTCCGTCGGCGGTAAGCCACGCCCGTTGGCCTATCGTGACCCGACTGTGAACCGAGGACCTCCCCGGACCGCCCAGGGCACTTTGAGTGTCGAGATCGCGAACCAGAGGTCACCAGTAGAGGCTAGAGTGTGCTGGGGGGATGACCTATTCACCTCGGCCCGTGCTCTGCTACGTGTACTGTACGTGAAATTTTACTCTAACACTCCGTTTCTCTACATATTATAATTTTTTGTGTAAACCTAAGAAATCATTAATCGTGTAAAACAAAAAGTGAATATCTCTACATATTCCGGAATAATAACGACTGTAACTGTAAATAGAAAAAAATGTATGACGGACATATGTTTCGCAATCAGGTTTTTTCCATCCATGTTTCTTTTTGTTTTTGAATAATTCACCACATATTTTTTTCAAATACCTAAATTTATTTTGCAAGAAAGTTTTTATTTGGTTTAACACCATTTGTACAAAATAAAATGATTTTGGAAATATGATATGGTGGTCTGAATAAACTTTTGTCTAATATAAGTGTAATAAATGAGTGTATATATCGTGTTCGTGTGTTGTGTGACGTGAACGTGTAGTGAATCCGTGATCACGCTGAATCTAAACAATCCCGACGCCGCCGAGGTGGACTGGAAGATGGCTTTGGTTGCACCATCGTGGCGTGAATCCACTCTCGTAAACCCTATTCCAACGAGCCTGAATAGCCTGTCGAACGCACTGAACCCGCTACAGAGCAACCTGAACCCATTGCAGTCCAACCTCAATCCTATAACACTGGAGAACTCGGACATTACTCTAATCAACCGGCAGACGCCGTCGCAGAACTCCCAGAACAGCGTCGCCAGCGACAAGAACCAGAACATTGAGTGCGTGGTGTGTGGAGATAAATCTTCAGGCAAACACTACGGACAATTTACTTGTGAAGGTACGATCAACGACCACGACACTAAATCCTGCACCTTACCCTTGCATTCAAACACTTATTGTCACGACTAGGGTCCCACATGCATCATTACTTACTTTTCTATTCAACGGCCAACAAAAAACTTTCACTTAAATGGAATGATTTAGCCTGCTCTTAACTTTAACTGCCTACCTCGTTGGATAAAGCAAATTGCTCAATCGTGAAACGCAAATATATTAAAAAATATTTTTTTAATATTTTAATACATCAGTTTCTGCTTACCTTTTTGCTTTTTATGATTTTGTAACTTCCCCAATCTGTTAGTGCAACTGTATTATCTTATTAACTTATTATTAAATTGTTTCCAAATTGCCAAAAGTGATCCCTTGTGGTGGGGTGTAACTTTTGCAAAACTGTTTTCATGAGGACATAATATATCGTCATTACCAAATTTGCGAGTAGAATAAAATTGGCAACCCAATAATAAGACGTGAGGGTACATATTTATATAAATTATTAACGTATTTGATAAGTGATATTCATATAAAAAAAATTAAAAAATATATTTGTATAGTTTTATGAATAGAATAATTGTAAGTAGATCTGGTTCGCTTTTTCGAACCCAAAAATACCCACCCGGGTTTTTTCAAAACAAATTATGCAAAGTAGGTAATCACAATTTATTAAATATGAGCTAATAACTGAATAAACACAAAAAAATTCAATCAAGACTAAGCCTGTAAATTAAATATTCCAGCCAATAAATTATTAATACAATAAATATTAGTATTATAATTTAATAAATATTAAAAAAATGTTTAGGTACTATGAAAATTTTTATTAACAATGTATACAGGGGTAACAAGACTAAAGTAAAAAAAAATTAATAGCTTATTTTTGAGATCATTTTGAGTAAAAAATGTCATGTGAATATATATCGTATTCCTTTTAGTTACGGAATTACAAGAGATCAAAATTTGATAAATAGCAGTATGTAATTTAAAAAGTAAGTTAATCACGATACCTACTTTTAAAACAAAGTAACCAAATATGGAAAGATGTTTATTTTATTTGTTATAAAAGCTGATATCGACGAATCAGAGAATTATGAATTCTATAAATTGAATTTCGCAGCACTAAACCCATCCATTTCACAATAAAACGAAACAATAAAACTCAGAAAACTCAATAGAACCCACTGGGCCGGGTTTTTTAAAAAACCCATTTTTTTTAAATTCTGCTCTTTTGCTTGTCCAAATTGTAAGATGCCTTAAAATACGGAGAATTTTTGCAAGCTCTTAGAATTTGATTGATTACAAAACGTCTTATCTTATATTTTATTTTATATTACCTATCGTATCTAACAAAGAATATTAGTCAGTGAATTCTTTATATCCTTATCCAAATAAAAACATCCTGAAGTTACTCATATAATTTATACACATGCAGCTTCGCAGCTATTTAAAAATACAGTACTTATCTACATTGCTATACCTGGAAAACCCTTTGAATCATATGCTTACACATCTATTTTTCTCCAACTGAACATACCAATACCTACAATTCAAGAATAGGTATCTAATGTTTTTTTTAAAAGTATTTTTTGGGAAATGGATCTCTTAGTCAAATATCAAGTATAATATTGTAATTTGGAAATAATAACAGAGTGCCTTGGAAAAAAGTTCATAATTTGCCTAATAATATCTTTTATATTCTTACTAATTTTTTTCTGTTCCGTAAACGTAATAAAGTGATTTACACAAAGAATTTTAGAGAATAAAATTCTGAATGCTGCTAAATTTTATATTTTTAATGGTTTTGGAAACCATAATTTATTAAATTTGAATAAAACTGAAAACTGAACATACAGTTCCAAATTCTCTAGTTATTTAAGTCAATAAATTATTAATTCAATAAGAATTAATCTTACAATTTAAATATTTAAAAAAAAATGGTAAATTTATAATATTAACATATATTAACAAACATGAACATACAATTATTTAAAATAATAATAATAGTAAATCTTGTAGTAAATTAATAAAATTGAATAACCCAAAAATCCCAATAAAATCTATCGGGTCGGTTTTTATAGAAACCCTGATTTTTACCAACGATCTTTCCTTAACGTTCATTTATTTAAATAATCACAAACTATATTCATTTTGCCATATCTTTAAATTAAGTTTACTTTGATCAAAACTTATCACATTTGATGATAATAGGTGCCTTTCTTAGATTTCAGAACAATGAAATGTTATTTCCTGTAGTACCTATATGACAGATATGAGTAGCATAAAGATTTGTAAATAAAATAAATAAATATATCATCACGGCATATTACCCACTCCTGGGTGTGCCAGGCTAGTTGGTACACAGATTTCGGTAATGATGATGACATTTGTATCGTGCGGGCGTTTACCAGTCGTCACCTCATAGGCACTCATTGACGTGGAGAGTGCTCCACAGGAATCACTTTTATGCCCTTTAAAATTCGAAATATTTTTTTGGCGTCGGTCGGGATTGAACCCGGTTACTCAGATTCGCGACCAGACACTCAAGCACGCGGCTACAAGTTTTATGGGACTAATAATTGAAAAAACTGTTTTTTCTATGTTGGTTGTTTAATAAAATGTATTTTATGAAACTCATTTGGATGTCATAAAGTACTTATTTAAAGAACTCAAACCTAATTTTTTAGATTAGTAAGTATAAGTAAATGTTAATCACTGTTACCAACAATCAAATAAGAAATTTAATATTCCTGATCAATGTTCATAAAGTAGAAAATGATATAACGAATATTTTTCAGGGCATCGAACCCGCCAAAAACTGGGTTCGGTTTAGGTTCAGGTTAATTTGTTTTTTGAAAGACGGGTTCGGGTGCGGTTCTGGTTCAAGCATTAATAAAATTTGCGGTTTTGTTCGCTGCTCAGGTTCGAAATAATGTAAAATGAGAGCCAGAATTTACGCAAATCGCAACAAGAAACGAACACAATTTTCACGAAAAGTCAGCCCGGACAGCAACGCAGACGCCTAAGACGTCGATTATCGGCTGTATTTACTTTTCGAACTAAAAATTAACCTGAACCGGAGTTGAACCCCGAACCTGAATTTTAATACTCGGTTCGGTTTCGACTCAGGTTTAATTAAAAATATATCTGAGGTTCGGTTCTCGGTTTGAGTTCCCTAAAATGTTACGGTTCGGTTCCGGTTTTGGTTCGGTTCAGGTTCGGTTCAGGTTCGGGTTCGATGCCCTGATATTTTTAAATATTTTTTGACAAAAGAATCAAAATAGAAAAAATAGTATAAAAGACATGTTTTATAAGACATTTTGGCGCAGTTGTTCCTTAGAAAACACGTGCGCTAAAATCACGTCTTACACAGAAAAAAAAAAAATCTAAATTGTAGTTAAATTAACTAAATAAATTCCTTATTTTTCAGCCTATTAATATGTTTCATTAAAATATCTAAGTTGATTTAGTTAAATTTTCAAAATTTGTAATAAATTATAGTAAAATTAAATACAAAATTAGATGAAATGATTACATATCGTAATAAGTATTGAACTAAATATGAATAAAGAAATTAACTAAATATGTATTTCAATTTTCTATTTAACTACCTAATTCATTAGATAAATTACCGAAAATTGTAAGATAAAAATAATGAAGCCAAAATATAGTAACAATTAAATAAAACAAGTAATTAAAGTAACCATTTGCATATTTAAATTAACGATTTTTTACAAAATATTTATTGTCTATTTCGAATTAGTTAAAATGCTAAAGAAAGATTTGTAAATTATACTAAATTATTAGACATATTTTTTAATTGGGGTATTCCACCATAACAAAAAAATAAGAAAAAATTCAATTTAACTTAAAGTATGGCTCAATAAATAATAGTTAAAACAACGAAAACATTTTTTAAATAATTACTTTACGAGATATTTCACATTTGCTAAAAGTTACACTGATTTCTCTAAAATAAAATACTGTTAAACCTAGGAACAATTAAGATTTTTTAATACTATGAATTGCTTCAAAACTGAATGAAGTTTTATTTAAAATAATAAAAAAAAATGAGTGGAATACCCCATTAGACAAAATTTCAATTCTTTTTTTCTGTGTGTGAAACTTGTATTTTAATGTATAATTCCATGTTAAGGGCTTGTGTCAGGGTTTTTCGTGTTCATCTTGTGTATAGTATTAAGTTATTCATATGAAAAATTGAAAGAAGAGCATTAAAGTGGGTGTAAATGAAATGGGTTGACAAGTTTACAACATTGGCGTGAGCGCGTAGCGCGTGAGCGTGAGTAAGTGAGGCAGTTAGGGTGCAAGGTGCTCAGAGGGAAATGATATCAAGTTTGATTTCCATTTCCATACGGGTACATTTGACGCGCTTGTTAAAACCCGTAACCGTGCATAAAAGCTAGGTTGGCGAGCCCTTCTGAAAACCGGAGGCCGCATCCCGGTAGCCGAAGCCGACACATGGTCGCTGCAGTAAAGCACACCATAGACACCTAGCTCGCTGGGCTCATACTTCATGCATATTCATTATGCAGATTAACAGAATTTAAAACTTTGTGTTTATAACTTCATTTATGTTCAAAATGACGGTACTAAAAATCGAAACACAATTGTGTGCTGTGCTATATTGATACCATCTTCAGCAAACTTTGCTTCAATGAATAATACCTATTGCAAACAAAATTATATTTGCGAAAACGGAATATTTTAAGTAGCACACAAAATCAAAGCGTTTTAAAATTTTTAATATTACTGTATAAGTATTTTTATGAATTGAATGGACTGGAATCTACAATATAGGGATATGCTAAAAAAGGTAATGCTACCATTTGCTGAAGATGACATTACATACCGTCAATTCCATGTATTTCGTGCAAATCCATACCAAAATTTCCTTGGAAAGATTTTATATATTGTAATACGAACATACAGGTGCTATTTTCTACAAATTCCATACAGAAAGTTCCTTGGAAAAGAATCTGTAAATCCAATAAAATTATAACACGAACATACACAATTTCACTTGACACTAACATCTGTCAATTAGAATTATTTGAATATGTCAGCTGTTTCTATGTTTAGCTGGCTGATTTATGAAAGTTAATCTCTTTATAATTCTTTAACACTGTATTTATTTATTTATTTATTTATTAAATAGACTCCCCAAAATCTATTGAATATGAAGGAAAATGTATTATCAAACCGTATTAGACAATAATATATTCTTTCATATTAATAATCACATAAAATGTTAAAAAATGATGTTTAACTGTTAAGAACTTCAAATAAGGAAACTTTCGGTTGACTAATTATAACCAAAATCTAATAAGATCTTCATATAGATATAAAGAAAAGGTATACGAAAGAATTATAATTTTTAGAATTGTAATATTGGAATTATCGTCGGATAAATTTTTGTCACACACAGCCATACACACATACAGACATCATCTTAAAACTAGTAAAATTGTATTCTAGAGACTCTAAAACCTGCTTATTCATTAAAAACTCACCACCGAATTTTATTATTATATTATATAATTATATTTTATTTTTTTATCAAAGACAATACTTTCCTTACCTAAAGGTGACGGAAGGTAAAAATCGAGGTAAAAATTAATGTTTTAAAATGGCATTCTCAATCTTTGACTTGTATCCTTAGAGCATCTTTGGGACCGTTTAGATCGACAAATTCGGAAAAAATATGTAAAATTATATTAAATTGTGGGAGTCACTAAAAGATGAATGGTAGAAGATTCCTGCAGACATATTCAGGAAATTCGTGGACTCGATTCCCCGAATATGTCAAGCTATACGTACTAAACGGTTACGCAATAAAGTACTAATTATTTTTATTTATTGCTAAATAATGAATTTGTTTCTATACTTTTTATTTAAATACGGGTCTTGTTATTAAATATTTATTAAATGTTAAATATTCTCTAATAAATCTATTGTATATACTATTATTTATGTCATTATTTACTTATCCTCAGAAATATTAACCAAAATTACATAGTAAAAATAAAAAAGTTTCCATACTTTGTCCGCCATTGTAGATGTCATTGCCAAATTGTAAAATCCTCCTTTTTAAAAACGGCTAGTCATTTTATAAAACGTTTACAGGTCGTCAAACCTTCGTTGACGTAGCGATGTTTCACAATCTTATGGCAATATTGTAATATAAATACTTAGACATTTTCGCTTGCAATTTCTCTAAATAAGTACACCTCAACCTAACCTAACGCACAAAACACACATTTGGAAATTTGAGCCGAGTTCTTTGCTTTAGATTAGATTGTTATATTTTGAGAAATATACATGCTAAGTAAGCCTAGGCCTAGACGATATATAATAGAACAGATTTTACAATTTTGCTACGGCATAATATTAAATTTGCATCAATAAATAATACTTATGACGACTAACAAAATTAAATTTCAGAACAAGAATATTTAAGTGGCACAGAAGAAGCCAGTGACAGTGTTTTGTAAATTTTTAATATCAATGGAATGTGCTTCTTGTCACAAAAGGAAAATCGTGCCTTTATCTTTAATTTATTATAATTTACTAAAAAAAACTACTTTCTCTATAAATTATTTATAAGATGATTTTTATTGCTTGGCCATATTTATTATATTTGCAGACGTAAAACAAGTTTGAAATGAAAGTCTCTTCTCCTATTCAACACAAACATAAAATTGTAGAAACATTTTTATCTTGAATGTATATTGTCTGTTCGTCATGCTTTTCAATTTAATAATAATACTTTGTCACAAATTAGACGGAAAGATTTTGAGTAGAATATATGTTACAGGAAGTATTTATAACAGAATATTTTAAATACCGAAAAGCTCGGAGCAAAAAGTTTATATTATATCGCAATAACCTCGGCAATAACGTAAAAAAGTACTTACAATTTGTTCGAAATAATATTTATACAAGGTGTTAAAAAATAAGTGTCACAAATTATGGGGGCATATAGTACTGACCAAAATGAGTAAAAAAGCTTAATCAATATGGGTCCAATCTTCAATAGTTTCCGAGATATAAGGCAGTGAATTGAAAAATGAGTTTTTTCGGGGTTTATCTCTGCTATCTCGAAAACTGTAAGAGTTAACGATTTTGATTCAATGAGACTTTTTGTTTACCTTTTAAAGGTCATCTTAGATGTGTTTTTGTTTTTCAAAAAAAATGGAATAATTGTACTAAGACAATTGTTGTGACGATCTTGGCCAATATTTAGTTTTCAAATAACTTCATACCTATTAGAAAGTCAAAAAAATGTTTCATATAAAATTTTATTGATTTTTTATGGTCAATTTACTGACATAGACAAAATTTTGTTCAGTCACTATCTTTGTCAGTTTTTCTTCGATTGTAATACAAAATGGCTTCTTTCTCAAAAACAGTTTACTCGTTTTGGTTAGTACTATATGCCCTCATAATTTATGGCACTTATTTTTTAACACCCTGTATATTTATATTTTTATTTATTCATACTAGCTTTTTAATAAATTTCTAGTATATAGGCGGTGATAAATGTATGGGGATGATACAGTTTTTCGAACCCAGGACCCTTGGAGCGTGAAGTACTAGCGCTACTCCACCTGGGTCAGCATATATTTTTATTATAACGGCTTATTATCCTTTTTGGGTGTGCCAATTTGCTTCTAGTCGCAGATTTCGGTAATGACAATATATTTGTACTATTGACAGCGTAAAATTTTAAATTTACTATTTTGGTGCCCGAGGAAATTTAAATGATAAAAATTAATTTTATTTCAAAAACATAGGTATCAAAAATAGGTAATTGACAGTTGATCGGCGGGCATTTCTCTATATAAGGCATACTAAATCTGTTTACCACTTCTTTAAATTAAATTTACTCGGTCACTAAATCCGTAAATTTAAAAATATTGTAATTAAAATGTTTAATTATTTTAATGTTTATGTGAACATATATATACCCTATTTTTAAACTTCAAAAGTCAGATTTACATCAATAAAAAAATAAAATATTTACAATAAATTTAAATTATCAAATTAGGATAATGATTAAATGTCAAAATGGAAAAAATATTGGTGTAAGCATGGCTGAGCAGTGGCCAATCAGCACATAGATTATACTAGGGAAATTTTGAATTTACTCCTCTCCCTCTCAGTTTGGACTATAGTGTAAGTGAAGTTCCTTGGAAAAGATTCTGTATATCCAGTAAAATTGTAACACGAACATATACTATTTTCCACAAATTCCCGTCGCCGCGTGCCTGGGGAACCGTCGCCAAATATTTCGAATTTTAAAAACAAAAGTGACCCCTGTGGTGCACTCTCCACGCCAGCAATGAGTGCCCGTGAGGTGACGCCTGGTAAGCGCCCGTACGGTACAAATATGTCATCATCATTACCGATATATTTATATTTATTTAAGTTCCTTGGAAAAGATTATACAAATACAATAAAATTATAACACGAACACACTATGTAAATTGCACTTGACACAATTAGAATTATTTAAATATATCAGCTGTTTCCATGATTATAGCAAAGCTGGCTGATTTATGAAAGTTAATCTCTTCATATTTCTTTCTCTATATCTATTGAATATGAAGGAAAATGTATGATCAAACCGTATAGACAATAAGATATTCTTTCATATTGATTATCACATAAAATATCAAAAAATGATATTTAACTGCGTTTTTTTAAGAAAAACCGTTAAGAACTTCAAATATGAGAATTTCCGGTTGACCAATTATAACCAGAATCTAATTAGCTATTCATATGGTTTTAAAGAAAAGGAATACGAAAGAATCATAATTTTTAGAATTATAGAATTGGAGTTATCACCGGAGAACAATTTGTCACACACACACACATACAGACATAATCGTAAAACTAGTAAAATCGTATTCTAAGGACTCTGAAACGTGCTTATTCATTAAAAACTCACTATCGAATTTTTTGACCAAATATAATACCTTCCTTATCTAAAAGTGACGGAAGGTAAAAATCAGTTCGTAGCATACGACGTCAATTTTTAACCAGAATAATTGTTAGTAATACTACATATATATACATACATACATAAAGCGTAAATTTAAAATTTTTGATCCCAAAATATATATTTATAAAGCACCGCATAAAATTCGGGACAAATAATTTTCTGAAATATGTATTACCTATATTATATATTTTATATAAACGATAGCAGAAATAAATATACGTTTTAGGTTAGTTAGTTTTACCGAATGGCAGTTATCAGCTCCAGAAGTTAGTTTCGGCCCGTATTTAATGAATCATCTAGTCGTGTCCTATACGATCGAAGCCACAGTTTGTCAAGGTGTAATTATGATTTAATTTAACGCCTTGGAAACCATTACGTTAAGTACAGCCAGAAAATTGACTCTGTCGGGACCAGCAATAAAAATATAAATATCGTAATTATAATTGCCACTGCTTGCTTGTACATTAAATATTCCATAATTTCTTATGGAATGAAAACTGCATTTACAAAAATTATTTCAAACAAAAATAGCATTTCTGTTAAAGAAACTGGAAGATTATTTTACTATAAAGAGTAGGCAGGGAATATTCAATACATGTCTTCATTTCAACAGAACGGCACAAATAATGGCACGTTGGCATTCAATATAAAAGCAAGCAGTGGCAGTTATGTGCCGCCTGTAATTATGTATAATATTTTAGTTAGTACCCGACAGACTCAATTTTTCTGACTATAGCTAACATTTTAACTTTTCACATGGGAGTCAGTGGCGTATTATCGCAGAAGCCCAAGAATCCCGGGCTTCTGGCGCAAAATTATGTCAGGTATTGAACAAAAGAAAATCTATTTTTTTATAAAATATAAATTAGCAAACAGATTGCTGAAATTTCTGAACCTATTAAAAGACAAGAATGTTTTTCCTAACATTGTAATTTTATTACGGGTGTTCGCTTGCAAAGCAGTGACTAACTGTACTGGCTAGAGATCCTTTTCAGCATTGAAGAGAGTGAAGGATTACCGCAGGTCCACAATATCCCACGCAAAATTAAACGCTTTGGTTATTATGTGCATCGAAAAAACTCTTTTAAATAAAATTAATTTTGACGACACTGAGAGTATTTTTGCCAGTGCCAAAAGAAGAAAAATGTCATTTTAATTTTTGTCATTATACTATATTAATTAAAAATAAAAGTTTAGTTTCAATGTTTGCTGAATTTTGCTAATAAAAAAGCCCTCCCATCTACCCGGGTATGATTGTCATATTTCGAATTATTGGTTATTACTCTTTTATGTCAGTTGTTATATTTAATTACTTGTTATAATTATTGGTTTCTTTCTATGGGAGTAGAAAAAATTATCAAACATGTATGGCACTGACCCTTGTGTTCACTTATCCAATGAATCAAAAATAAATATGATTTCTTGTAGGTAATCGTTGTAACCATAAAACACCAATAATATTAAAGGGAAATCTACGCTATACATAAATTTCTTGTGTTGATTAATATCCAGTGAAGAATAGGTTTAAAATTTCGCTGTGAACGTGAGTAGTATCCGTATCCCAGTATCGTAGTTTACGTGGTGAATATATGCAAGACTGTAGTTGGTGATCTTCTAACTCCCCAGTTGCCGCACTGTCGACTTAAAAGTATTTCACTGCTCTTTTGGGACTTGGGGAGAAAAATTGCGCTTTATAAAAACATTTCCTCCATAAAACTATAAAATGCTTACGGAGATGATACGATCACGAAAGATAAACTGCTCTTTGCATCAAGAAATTATGAGAAACAGAGAAGATTTCGCAGCGATATGCTAAAGTTACAGTTACAGTACATTTGTCTCTTCTATTGCCTCCTCCTATTCTCCTACTGTTTGTTCCAAGTAATGAAAACCAATTTATGTGTAATTGGCTGTAAACGCTGTAATTGCAATAATATTCTGTTTTCTTAATTAAAACACTAAATTGTACTCTCGGCTATTTACTCTTTGCTTAGTTACTTCGTTCATCCACGAATCTACATATGAGGGGGTTCATTTAAAAAGAATCCGTACCATTTGATCCCCTGACCGATTTCATTGGGAATATATAATGGGATTTTCCACCGTAGTAACAAATTAGTACATGGGTCACATATTAAAACTAGACCTTAAAACTTTATGTTTAAAGACTATCAAAGTTTTAAAAAAGATATTAGGTTTTAAAATAATCGAGTTTTTAATACCATTTCCTCATCTCTATTATAGCTAATAGGTAAATCACAGCTAACTTCAAAAACTAGTCTTTCTTCTTTTTTTGGAATAGTTAGTACTAAATTATAATCAGCAAATAAATAATAATCTTTTTCATAGATTACTCTTAGATCCGAAGAAAAAAATTGTTAGTAACTTGCAGAAAGTGTAACAGAAATAAGTACATTAAATTTAACCAGTTATAGAACTCGTCGAGAGCAACAATTTTATTAGTAACTTTTTTTGTACACCTTCTAGATAATGTGTTAAAAATCTTCATAGTTTTGTAAAACAAAATTCATTACCTGCCTACAAATACTAAAAAAATGAGAATTAAAAAATGTTACTGAGCAATATTGTTGCACTGTCAATGTAACATTTTTCTGAAACAGACGATACTTTTGTGTAAACATAACAAATCTAACGTGTAACCTGACCTAAAATTACTGGAAATAAGGCAACAGCATTTTACATAAAGTAAATGGTGACACTTACCTTACCTATGATACAAAATGACCGCACTTAATGTCTTCTTCTAAGTCTAAGAACACACTAATATAAATATTCACACGTCTTTAAATATAAGTTTAAACGTCATTTAATATATACAGAATTTACTGCTATCAACTGCTACAAGTATTTATATTTCACAAGCACGAAACCACCTCGCTACTTCGAACGTTTGAACAAGATCAGACCGATAACTGAAAAACATAACACAATGCATTGGCTTTTAATAATATTCGTAGTGTTACCAACTGATATTGTTTAAACATTTGTTATAACCATATAAAGTGTAAAATTATTTTTATTTTAAATAGGGTTATGTTTTTGTATAAAAAAAAATATAAATATATCATCACGACATATTACCCATTGCTGGATGCTGTGCCAATCTGCTTTGTACGCAAATATCGGTAATGATAATGGCATATTCAAACCGTGCGTGCATCACCTCACGGGCACTCACTGTTAGCGTGAAGAGTGCACTAAAGTGATCACTTTTGTGCCCCGTGAAATCCGAAGTAAGTTTTGGCGTCAGACACTCAGGCATACGGCCATTAAAATTAAATTATTTAATACTGTACAATTTTTATAACAATCTGCAAATTTTACAAATTATTAATATCATCACGGCATATTACCCATTGCTGGGGTGTGCCAATCTGCTTGTACAGATATCGGTAATGATTGTTCGTACCGTGCGGATGTCTTCTCACAGCGCTCATTTTTAATATTAATGCATTTCGCCACTTACAGATCGGTGTTACACAGTTAATATATTTTAGAGTGGTAGTATCTAGAATGTTTGGAACCATACAAATTTTTCTGTTAAAGTTTAACTTTTCCGCTAATCCCGTCATAGACAGTAATCGATAATCTGAACAACAAAAAACACAGGCTGCTTGGATTAGTGACGATTTCGGATTATAGCTAGATATGTAATAATTTTTTTAAAATAAAAACTGTTCAAAAGGTACTATTAATATTTTTTTGTGAAGTTTGATTAGTTTTATTTTTTCGCATATTTTATGTTCATAGTAAAACTATTGACAATTCGTGATAAAAAAAACAAAAAAATAATGGGGACTTAACATACGGATTAAATAGTGTACGGACTATCGAGATTCATATATATTATGATTAGTTATAACCTGCTTTTAAACAGTAAATTCTAAAGTCAGATATACAACAATAAAAAACAATTAATTTTTACAAAAACGTAAGAATATAAAGTAAAAGCACGCTTTATAATAGCGCTATTATTATAATAATGCGTTCGTAATACGGGATTATGTTTTTCATTTTAGAAATAATTGTTTAAATGAGGTTATATCTAAAAGTTTATGTTGCGTTTGGGTGTAAGGCTGAGCACTAGTCAATTATCAAAAATATAATCATACTAGAGAAATGGGTTCCGGTACTAAAAAAAAGTTACATATATATTTTATCATATTATGAAAATATGTCTACTTTTAAATGATTTTTTACCTGAGTATTTTAAAAATATAAAACTTTTCATTCTAATTTTAATAAAAACTGTGGGCGTTATAACGATATGACGTCACAACTTCAATGTAATTATAGTACTACTATGTGAAAAGAGAATAATTTTATTAAAATTTGTGAAAATAAAATTTATATATAATTTTATATGTATTACATGAAAATGCAACACACTTATCATTTTTATTAAAATCAAACATATTTATTAAAAATCTTTATAACAACAGATTTTATCTTAGACATAGCACAACTATAGTTTTTTGATAGTGACAGACAACCACCTCGACATAATTTTTTTGGCAGAGTATTTGAATCTGCTCGCTCAGAAGCATCTTCCATATTTTATAAATTATAAAATTATTTAAAAAAACACTGCAAACAGAATCTCATCTACGATGACAACTCACACTGCTAACACATGAAAGGATGACAGTTGACAGATGTAATTAAAGATATGACGTGACGTACAAGTTTAATATTTAGTAAAATTTTAAAAAATATGTATATATTTGAAAAACCATACACATTTTAGACGCTAAAATTCATCATTTTATGCAATCTCAGAAAATAAATAAATTGAAAAATGAGTACCGGACCTCATTTTTAATTTACCTTGTATACCGGGTGTTTTTTTTTTTTCAAGATGTACGTAAGAGATTAACATGGGAAATCATTTTTTGTAGACTGTTGCAAACACCACCCCCTCCCCCCAAATACCTGTAAATTATCTAATATTTTGGGCCTATAAACTAATTATTAAATTTATTAATTTTTGCATTCATAGCAATAGCCATCAAATTTTTGAATAAAAGGATAAACATATGTTTGACATTTTATCTGTCCTATGATTTTTTGTATTATTTTCTTTTTAATGTTTTATAACAGTTTGGCTTGACAAAAATTTAATTACTGAAATTGTATTATTATAAAACTTGTACAAGTTATAGGTTATAGTGAATTTTGACACATAAAAACATTTGTTTATCTTTTTGTTCAAATGTCATAGCTATTGCTATTAATACGAAATTGAATAAATTTTATAATTCATTTAAGGGACTAAAATATTACGTAATTTACCTGAGTTTGGGGTCTTACGATGCAGAAATTTTTTATCTTTCTATTGATACCACAACCGTTGTGGGCAGTCAAAACAAGGGGCAACTCTGCAAAAAACTATTTTTCTATGTTGATCTCCCATGTACACCTTGAAAAAAAAACACTTCTGGTATAAAGTATTTGTTTGAAAACTGCTGAAATATGGTTAATTAATTTCGCGCCACTGGAATCCAGGGAATTAAATCATGTATTAAATTATGGTTTTGAAACTCATTGATTTTATTTAGTAATGTACTAGAATTAATAATGTATTTATTATAAAATGTAATATATATTGCGTCCATAAATTTCATATTGTTATAAAGTTTTTGGAAAATGTGTTCTGCAAGAAATACATAACTACCGAATCCTGGAATTCCAGTTTAAAAATTTTGTCGGATCATCGGTTATTTTTGCTAAAATCGGTTAATTTCGGGTCGGGTCTATATTTATCTACATTTTACTTTTGCAAGTTACAAGCTAAGTGTTGTATAGATCAGTTGTAAGTAGTTTAAAAATGAATGCGAAAAATAATAAATAATAGTCGTCTTGTCTTATTTTTCAATAGAAAAAAATGACGAAACAAAAGTTTTCTTTACTCATATTTCTGGGATCGTACGAAATTAAGAAAGCCATAAAAGAAGGATAAGAATTGATGAATGAATAACTTGATTTCGTCCTCTCTCCATTCCTAGAATATGTAGTGGTCTAGTGGTCGGCATTTTTTAATCCCTTTTTACTTCTGTATAAATATGACATAGGAACTACAAACCTTATTAGTGAACATGGGCGTATGTCATTACCATAGTTCCATTTAAAATTATTGGCAGCAATGTAAAGTCGCGTTTAAAAGTAATGGTTAAGGAAAAAATACAAAGAAAATCTCACCCCGTTCATATCACCGCTTAAATACTATGTGTATAAAGAAGCGTGTAATAATAAATAAAAAAAAATATTAAAACCAAACTGGACATAGGGAGTTGTCAAAGTCGTCAAACTGTCATCTGTCAATTTCAGAAATTCTTTTTATCGAAAGTGTATTTTCATTTAATTACATATATAATGTATAATTTTACGTTTCTTATTACTTATTAATTACCTTACTTGTACTATTTTTTTTTTTTAATGCTGTCCATTAATGTATCCTGTAGTTCTATAATTATTATAGATTTTTCTAATATTTGCTGGACTGGGTTGCTTATTAAAAGTAGCAGCAAAATAATCGGAAATTTGTCTTACTCATTTTTTTGTACTTTTTCTTCAATTATTGCATACATCATTTTGAAAGATTACAATACCTTTCGATAAAAAGAATTTCTGAAATTGACAGATGACAGTTTGATGACTTTGACAACTCCCTATGTTCAGTTAAAAAAAAAAACGCGATAATACGTTGCTGTCAATCATTTTAAACGTAACTATGGTAATGGCACACCTATGTTCACTGATAAAAAAAAAACTCGGGATAACCAATCAAATTTGTAATGTCAAGTATTGTATTTTATTTATTTAACAGTTTTAATTATGTTTTACCGCAGGTCAACAACATCTAAGTCGATGTTATTGAACGAAATTATTGATAGATTAACATTTTGTATGATCCGGCCGAAATTACTGATAAAATTCAGGTTTTGTGGCCGGATTCGACATCATAACCGGATTCTAATTCGAAATGTAATTTTTGCAGGATGTAAGTCCTTCTTCAAGCGAAGTGTACGTCGGAACCTCACCTATTCTTGTAGGGGCAGTCGAAATTGTCCTATAGACCAGCATCATCGAAACCAGTGCCAATATTGTCGACTCAAAAAATGTATGAAGATGGGAATGAGAAGAGAAGGTGAGCATTAATATATTCTTCAATTTCTTTTTGTTGCTAAACAGAGAAACAGTTGGGCCTCAATAATCCGGAAATTAAATAAACGATTTTTTGCTGTTGTTTCAGTGATCATAATAAACTAATCGATGTTTCGCTCAACCGTTCAGACTATGATTTGTTCGGATTATCAAGGCTGTACTGTAGTTATTATAAATTTGTTCGATACATTATGCATTTTGACATAAATGAGGAAAAGAATATTAAATTAGTAGTGTTAGTGTTGCACCGGGTTCACTTTTTCTAGCCGGTTAACTGGGCAACTTTTGACCAGGTATTGATGGTACCCGGTGTTTTATAAACCGAACCTATAACATTTCACGTATATTGTTTGTGTATTATTAATAATAAATACGCGCTTTTAGTATAAATTTCAATACAATTACGAACATTTATAATACCCAAATATTTAATTGTTAATAACGAATATCATATTGCTTACTGAGAATTTCTATAATTTATTTATTTATTTTAGCCAGCCGGGTAACAAGAGATATATACTCGACCAAACCGAGTAAGTTAAAAGTATATTATACTAACCAAATACCCGGTGCATCACTAGAAATTAACGTGATATGTGCGGTATGAGTAATAATAATAAGAAATGGAACTCATACCAAATGCTGAAAGTGAATCTGGAAACTTATGTACCTTGTCCAGCATTCATTTTATATGCATTTTTAAAACATTTCCATTCAGTGCTGTGTTTTCCCCTATTATTTCATACTTGTCCCATACAAAATACATTGTAAGAAAAACTTAGTTTTTTTAAAAAATAATGTGTCACCTATGGGTTTCAAGTGATGGTGACGTAGCTGGTGCAAGTAATAATTAACGAACTGGACGTTCCTGTGGAAAAAAGATGACTGGGGTGGGACGTCACAATGAAGTCAGTTGAAATTAATTTAAATAAAATTTATTTACTCGATCATACGCAGCAGATTGTGTTAAATATTTATAATAAGTGCGTACTTTCATAATATTTTTGTTATGAGCTTCCAACTCTGTGACAGCATTCACAGTCTTATTTATGAGGGGTGGAAATTAGCGTTTCTTTGTCAGCTTGAGTGAGAGGCGTTCCAAAGGTTTATGGCGATCCTTTGGGTTTCGATGCGACAGAGTATACTTTTACATAAACTCTACTGTAGACCAAGTTAGGAAGGTATATAAACAAACACGAAAAAATTCGAATGTATGTATCTCTGGTATATTTCATATATTCAAATTGAAGAACTAAGTTCTAAGTTCATTTTCGCAACTTATTTCAAATGATAAATAAATAAAAAGCTAGGTTTCCACATGCAAAGATTATTGGCGTCACTAGACTAGCGCCAATTTAGTTACGTATGGAAACATACTAATGAACTGGCACCACTAATCAATGCGCCAGTAAAAGTATGAAGTTACATTTTTTAGCGCTATTTAAAGAGACAACACGCCAATAAAATGGCAAAAACTAAAAAAAATGGTCATTGGAACTAATAATTCAGTTTCTGGATGCATACATACGAGCAATATCCACGCCTATGGAATGAAAAAAATTCATCCCATAAAGATCGAAATAACAGAGATGAAGCATTGAGAAAAATTGTTGAAGTTCTGTTTGGCTCGGTCAAAGATTTTGATGCAAATTCTGCTAGAGTATTTTTTGGAGCTCGACTCGACAGACAAAATTTGCACTACCATATTAATGCTTGCTTGAAGTAACTCAATTGACCCCATTTTTAATCTGTTGCCAAGTAAAAACTGATAGAAATTGTGGAAACATATACTGGTGCTACTGAACTTGGCGCCATAAAACTGACGACAAATTGACATGTGGAATTTCACGGCCTACCTGATTTTCTTAATCTCAACAGTTCAAACCTTTGCGGAAACTGTAAAACAGTTTCAAATATAACCAAATGTGGTAAATGAGCAGACACATGTTACAATCATACTCGTCTTTTGTTTCACGACTAGCTAGATAATAGATAACCTTTTTAGCATGCACTGCTGTTTCCGTTCTGTTGGAAGCCGATAAAAATTCATCGGTGGTGTATACCTTATAACTAAGTGAATGTATACATACACGTAGAGGATTCTTTAGATAGAGCAGGCCGCTTAGGTCTGAGCGCGTCCAAAGCTTAGGGGTAGAAACATCTCCATTGTTAGCCTCTGTGGTCAAGTATTTGTATATTAAAACGATCAATCACTTTACGGAATGACCCGAATAGTGGGACGGGAAGCTAGCCCTACGGTAGAGGGCGTTTAGCTAGAAAATCGCATATCCATACATGACACTGGATTCGAGTAATATGATGCATGCGTGGCTCAGCCAAACGACGGCTATATCGCAAAAGTCAACTGGATACTGGATTTCTTATTCGGGTCGGGATGTGTCGAAGTCTCGAGAGTCGAGACTTGGACGCAGAGATAATGCAGGTGATCGATAGCGAGTGCCATAACTTTTTACTCACTCGGAGAGATAACAGATAACGGTCGCGGTTTGTTTTATTATTCCCACATAACCCATATTACCAACATATATACTTTATCAAATATAACCTCTAGAGACACTTTTTAATTAAATATTCTTTAATACACACACGCATCAGATATAGATATATCTGCAAAATGCGGGGAAAAAAATTTAAAATAAATACCATTTTTAACAAAATTATATTTCTTAGTATTTTTTTTTATAAACCTTTTTGATATTGTGTTAAAAATCTTCACAGTTTAGTCACAAATTTTATTGCCTGCCTAAAAATACTATGAAATATTGTTGCTCTTGACGAATTCTGCCACTAGTTAAATTTAATCTACTTATTTCTGTCTCGAAAATGGATTTTTTTTTTAATAAATTGAGATTTCGAAAAAAAGTTACTAAGAAATATTATTGCCCTCGACGAGTTTTGTCACTGAGTAAATTGCATGTACTTATTTCTGTTACACTCTCTATATAGTATCTATAGGAATGACATTACGTAATAAAAAGTTTATGATTTTTTACAACATTATGTAATTTAAGCAATTTTTATTTGCCACACAGGTTTTAGAATCTATTCATGAGGCGACGTATGTCGTAACTCTTTTCAGAAAAAAAAACTTGGAACTGTCAACATAATTCGTTTACATTGGCCTATATTATAGCGTTTTTGTTGATTTATCAATAATGCCAAATGCCATAAAAAAAAAATATCGAAAAGAGCCAGAATAATGATCTTGTTTGCATGTGCATGAGCGTTTCTTGATGCAAAATAAGATACATAGTTTCGTTCTAAGTGCCAAAATACATATACCTTGAAAGTAGTTTGGCGTGTCATAATTCAATGCTTGTCTATGTGTTAGGGGTATAGTTTTTCTAAACGTTCTATGTGCCGTCTTTGACGTAATTATTATAACGGCAAGACTGTGAGGTGTTTCTTGTTTTTTCACATAATTAGTTTATGGGATTTTATAAAAAAGAAAGAACAAAATAAAGTTCTTAATTGGGTCCTCCACCATAAAATTGGTCATTTATATGAAAACTAAACCTCAAAAATTTTATTATGGGGACAATCGAAATTATTAATATTTATTATATTCAAGTTTTTAATGCCTTTAATATCTGCACCACACATTTACTCTATTCCAAATTTTTCACTTTCAAGCCTGCTATCTCTTTTTTGAAATCCAGAATTCATTTTTAAGTAAATGAATGCAGAAAATTACGAAACAGCGATAATAACACTTGTTTGAATTTATGATGCCAGACAGAAATCGTGTGCGCTTGTATATGCTTATTCACTAAAATCTGCGTGCGATTTTTAGCATGATTCCAATACCTTTCTTAGCGATTGGTAAAAAAAAGATGTAAGGATATAAAATGATTGCATGGTTTAATTCAGAAAAATACTCTATCGATTGCGCCTGAAAAATACATACTATCCCATTTAAAAAATATAACTTTGTGTTGCAACTTGAGAACCACTGGTTTAAAAAAACATTTTCGTCTTTAATTATTCTATCCCCCTTGGTCTTCTCTAAGATTGTCTTATTGTATTTTTAATAAATAGATAAATATATCATCACGGCATATTATCCATTACTGCGTGTGCCAGTATCTACAATAGGTAGGTACATGTAGACATCGGTAATGATGACGATATATTTTCACGAGCACTCATATCTGGTGTGGAGAGTGCACCACAGGGATCACTTTCGTGCGATTAAAGTCTGCACTGGCCGGGATCAAACCCGGGTCACCAGATTGGCAACGCACACGGTCATTAATAATATTGAAGTAGCTCGTTTCGTTGTTACACCCTATATAAAAAATAGTAGAGGACCCCATTAGAATGTTTGTAAATATAAGTTAGAAACGTAATAATAAAATAATATTTTCTTTGAAATAGTTCTGAGTACCAAAGGCACTAAGGCACCACTACGTTTCTTTCTCTAAATTAGTTAATTAGTAATCAAATTCTGCCAATAAAAATATATTGACTTATGAACGTCATGCTATACCGTGAGTATTTTTTTTTCGTGAAACATTTGGTTTGTCACATCCATGGTTACGACTTGATATTTGATTGACAGCAATGTATTTGCCCGTTCCATTTAAAAATGAAACATAGGGAACGAATCTGACAGAAGTATATATTTAAATATTGTAAGAAATTTTGCGGAATCAGAAAACCACTCATGAGAACTAAACATATTTCGGGCACAAGGTGCACACAGTATTTTTTCTACATCTAAATTAATTTTTTAGAAAACAGGTATAATTATTTAAACAAAATTAACCTCTAATGACATCTTGTCAATATGGCAGATAACCGTTGAATTTTCCTATAAGTTATGAATTGATATTTGATTGACAGCAATGTATTTGTATGTCTCATTTAAAATGACACATGGGGAATGAATTTGACAGAAGTATTATATTTAAATATTGTAAGAAATTTAGCCGAGTCAGAAAACCACTCGGGCACAAGGTGCACACTATATTTTTTCTACAACTAATTTTAATTTAGAATACAGGTATAATTATGTAAACAAAATTAACCTCTATTGACGTCTTATAAAATGTCAAATTCGTTCCCTATGTTTCATTTTAAATGGAACGGGCAAATACATTCAGAGCTGGGCAAGTTACTTTTAAAATGTAACTAGTTACAGTTACAGTTACCTCCAAAAAAGTAACTTAGTTACCTTGAGTTACTTTCTAACTACTTTTAATGGCGTGAAGTGTAGACTTAGACTGTTGACTTAGTTATTGTGTAGTATACATATCAGGGAGTTTTTGCACTAACTACTTTAACCTAAATTTTAACGTTATTGCTTGGCAACACCCAATCAGATTATTATTGTTAATGTTAACGGACCTACAGGGCCTTATTGCCGCCTAGGCCCACGAGCCCACGGCCTAGGGCCCGCTTTGACATGGGGCCCGCAGGGCCCGGTTGCTGTGATTTTTTTATTAATTTATTTTTCAATTTTGATTTCTTATACCAAGATATAAAGAATCTACTTTCTTTCTAACATGACATGACCATTATAATGTATAAAACATGCAGACATTATTTCCTAGACTTATTAGTGGATAATGATTAAATTGGAAACCTCGGATCAGACGTCGATTTTCAATCTGAGGCACCGCGCTCACATGGGCCCCGCACATTCAAATATCTAAGAAAATTTAATGAAAAAGTATCTTTTTATAAATATTTGGGGCCCCGCTACGCTAATAACATATTCCCGATATCCGGCAAAATCACCAACCGTCCCTGGAGAGGAGTAACAAAATATTACGCTAAAATTTCACCTCAAACTAGAATCGAGCATGCGGTACTATATAATTGATCAGTTTTTCTCTCAGCAGAGAAAAACTCAAGTAACTAGTAACTAAAAACCATAAAGTTACCAACTACTTTTCCGCAGCAAGTTAAGTTACAGTTACAGTTACCATATTTTAAAAAGTAACTAAGTTACGTTACAAGTTACGTAAAAGTAACTAGTTAGTAACTAAGTTACTAAAGTAACTAGTTACTGCCCAGCTCTGCTGTCAATCAAATGTCAAGTCGTAACCATGGATATGACAAACTCAATGTTTCACGTTAAAAAATACTCACGGTATGTATTTGTATTAGTTAAATATAGTCAATTCAATTTATGGTAAATAAATAAAATTGTTATAGTTGTATAAACGAAAAAGAACGGAATGATGTGCCTAATTCGGGTGCAAAAACGTTAAAAGGACATCTGCATGTAATAGTTGATATATTAGCATTAACGCCAAGGAAGTACGAGACAAATGATAAAGTGTCAGGTAAAAGGTATAAGGTTTAAGGTATGGTGGATGCACGGAGTCCAGTGTCCAGTCAGGTTCCCACGGGCCACTGCCACTGGTCAAATATTAAAAGGAGCGTCCACTACCCTTGTTCATTTGAATAAATCCCTTAAAGCTGCCCGTTGCCCTTCTTGCACGACTGATTTACATATCGTTTACCGGTCACTACGAGTTTCTCGCTAAATGCTACTTGCCGTTTACTGACCACTACTACCCCTGCATATAAACATACTTCAACCGAGAGAGCCGCAGTTCACACGATTTGGATTTCTTATACACCAATCAATCATTGTTTTCAATACCGATTACGTTACGTTATGGCTTTACAGTTACTAAGAATTGTCAACATTTGTGAATTATGAATGCGCATGAGTCAAATTTCAAAACATTCAAGAATCAAATAAATTAATTCAAGTACACTCTCTTGTAAAAGCAGTTCATGAAAAATTAATAAACTTATTGAATATGTTATTAATGAGGTATTGCAAAAAATATTAACATGTCTATTTTATTCGTTAATACGAATATTTTAACTTCATAGTTTTATTTAATATAATGTTTATTTGGATTAGAAAAACAATTTAAAGTATTATGCATTCAAAACGTTGCCGGAATTGTGACGTATCCGGGTACAAGCCAATGAAAAACAAGTAGGGCTATAGATCTTACATGATTGGATCTATCATTACGTCTTATGAGTAAATACGGATATCAATTAAAAAAAATTATACAAATGTCTGAATATGGCTAAATGTAATTAATATATAATTAATTTAATTAATACGGTATTCGACATATTTTATATAATAAAATTTAAGAATTTCGATGTGTTTAGAAGCAATCCATACTTACAACTTTTGTTGTTCTATAACCTATATTTTTACTACGCGTTTGAAGTTTAAAAGGACAACAAACGCCACGGAACAAGCTGTTACCTTATTGGTTGGTATCCGTTGACGTCAGTAGGCAAGGGGAGAAGCGGTGCAAAACTGCTGTTTTCCCAAGAATATCACTTTTAATAATTATTTTCTCTTTTTAGAGATTAATTTGAATAAAAATAAAAAATACGGGGTAAATATTTTTTAGTTTTCTATCAAATAATGCAAAGAAAAAAAATCGTGCAATACCTCATTTGTACATACAGGGTGTTTCTCATAGAGGAGGAAATCAGTTTTTTACACACATTTTCTCTTTTTGCCACTGCAGTTTCTTTCTTTGTCAATTTCTTCTCCAATTTTCTCTTGGTCTTCCTCGTTCCCTATTTTTGTCATTTTGACTGTCCAAACTTCTTCGTAATTTATATATTTGCCTTTTATCTAGTGACCTATACATGATTAAAAAAAAAACAAAAAAAAAAAAACACTAAAATGGTAACATCATTTGTCTAATAGCGTTTTCCATTTATATATTTAGTTTTGAACTTAGTGCAGCTAATGACGTCACTAGTTGTTGTTACAATACATGCGGAGTGTATTTTAAATGAAACATGTTAAAAAGTCCAGTACAAGTTTGTCAGCTGTCACTGTCAAATAGAGAGGTTACATATCATTGGATGTCACTGAACAAGACTCAGGTTGTGAAGACTTAATTTTTTTACATCCATTTTATTTAGACAGATACTTTTTTACATTTCAAAATATATGAATTTGACAGACTGTATTGGCGAAAACTGACGATCGTAGTAAGTGCAAAAAAGTGCGCACTCAGTAAGATTCAGTTCATTCGAAAAGTATAAATAAAACACGTAAAACTCAGCTAGTGCGCACTGATTACATAAATGGAAAACGAGTTATAGGCTGGTTTATGATGAAATTAATTTACAAATTTACAATTTATAATTAGATTTTAAAATATAAACTCACTTAAAATGCATGCGACGGTTTATGAACGATTTACAAATTTAGAAATCTGAAATTTAGATTTGAAATATAACTGTCACAAGAGAGATTATTAAACATGGCGGTAAGGTATAACTTTGCTTCATCCGTCAGCTGTTTTTTCTGTTTGTGTGTTGTTGTTCATTTTGACGATGGATTCACAGGTACAAATTGATGTTTTGTTTTTTGTTAATAAGCAGTATTCGCGAACATCATAATTTGTACGACAAAGCAAATGAATTGTACAAAATTAAATGTTTGCCTAATTTCAATTCAACGAGGGATACCAAGGAATTAAATACATATGTAAACTCATACGAGTATATATTTGAAGAATTGTTCATGATCTTGTTATTTCACTTTCAGAAACAATCTATAATAGGTACCTACTGCCTGTTGACAAAACAATGTGTTCATAGTCTTAACCACGGCGTAACAGGCCTAATCACGGCCTAACAGACCATCTACGTTTTTTAAAGTTTGTGTTTGTTTTATTTCTTTATTATACAAATCAACAATAATGAAAAACATTCCGATATTATTAAAAAATCATCTTGTTCATTAGCGTCTAACAAATTCTTGGCTGTGAAAATAAAATTGTATTGTAACCTAAAATCTGAACTGATAAGCCGAGACAAGTCACGTGATAGATATTGATTGGTCAGGTCCAGAATTTCATAAACCAGAGAAAAAAAATGTAAATTTTAAATCATAATTTATAAGTAAATTTATAAATTAAATTCATCATAAACCAGTCCTTATGCACTTAGCGCAAAAAAGTTCGCACTAAATATATAAATGGAAAACGCTATAAGTAACCGACTTCGGGTCCATTTTAATAAATCAATATGTTATTTTCATTTTACCAATAGTAAAATATATATTCTATTACCAAAAAGTCTTAATACACTTTTATAATTTAAGGAAACCACAGAAACAGGGTACATTGGATATCGTGTACGTAATAGAAAAGTACCTTATATAATACAGGTATAAAAGTCACGATACATATATTATTAATATTATTATTATTGGACGGTTCAGACGGATATGGTTATATCGTAATTACTATTATTAATTCTTCTGTATACAGGATGTCCAGAATAATATGTCCTACATTGAATTATCAAGAAATGTAAGAGATATGAAATCGGATAACTTAGCCAAAAATTCATAAATATTAGAGATGTACCGACTACCGACTATTAGTCGGTTAAGCCACACACTTTTCTAGTCTGCGATTAATCGGCGAATAGTCGGTAAAAACTCCGATTAATCTGCTTAGTATTAGATAAGCCAGAATGCAGCACAAAAATAGTTTTGATTAGTAAATTAATTAGTACAATATTTATTTACCATAAGTCTGATATAACAAAAAGGAAACTAAAAGAAAAAAAAAGTGATGTGGCCAGCATATTACCTTCCGTCAATTCTATGGATGGTAGCATGAATGGTGATTAGGAGATGATTAAGGAGGAGATGACTAGCAGTGTTTTAGCGCTGTCAATCGTTTATGGATTATTTTAGAGAAAAATGTTTCAAATAAAAGTTGCGTAAAATTAATTGTTCTATAACTGTTATTTGAAGTATTTTTCTCTAAATTGATCCATAAACGATTAACAGCACTAAAACTCTGCTAGTCATCTCCTAATTAATCACCCTTAATCACATTATGTATTTTGTACAAATCCCATGCCAAAAGTTCCTTGGAAAAGATTCTATATATCCTGTAAAATTGTAACACGAACATATACTATTTTCTACAAATTCCATACTGAAAGTTCTTTGGAAAAATTCTAGAAATGCAATAAAATTATAACACTAACGTACACTATGTAAATTGCACACTGTACTGTCATCTGTCAATTAGAATTATTTGAATATATCAGCTGTTTCCATGCTTATAACAAAGCTAGCTGATTTATGAAAGTTAATTTCTTTATAATTCTTTAACTCTAGGGTGTTAGGAAGTAAGGGTACAACGCTTAACTGATGGTAGAACTAACCCCATATATAGTAAATCTGGCAATAATTTTTGTTTTACATGCTTCCTATAAGAAATGGAGCCCCTTAAATCTAACCAATTACATCACGGTTCAAAATTTTGTAAAAATATAAAAAATAAGAAAATAAATTTGATTGACGTCAAACGCTTTTGCATTGATGTACAATTTATATTCGGTTTATTGAAAATCAAAATTCCGCTCAACTTAATGATATACATACATGTCGTTTTTCATTGTCAAAGTCTCAAATACCTCTTATTATTTATAGTTCTACCATCGGTTAAACGTTGTACTCTTTACTTACATAACACCCTGTCCCTGTATTTCTATTGAATAGGAAGGAAAATGTATAATCAAACCGTATAGATATTCTTTCATATTGATAATCACGTAAAATGTCAAAAATGATATTTAACTGCGGTTTTTTCAAGAAAAACTGTTAAGAACAAGAACTTCAAATGAGGGAACTTCAGATTCCAAAATCTAATCAGCTCGTCATATGGATGTAAAGAAGAAAAATACGAAAGAATTAGAATTTTTGGAATTGTAATATTGGAGTTGTCGTCGGAATTTTTTTTGTCACATATACACACACATGCGCACACATTCACACACATCATCATGAAACTAGTAAAATCGTTTTCCAGGGACCCTAAAACGTGCTTATTCATTATAAACTCACCACCGATTTTTTTGTTTACAGGCAATACCTTCCTTACGTAGTGACGGAAGGTAAAAATGAGACAATTTTTCTTTTTACTTCATTGTACGAAGTAAAGGACGTATTGTAATCGCGTTTTCCATATTTCAACGGAAATATGCATTTTGACCATCCCTGATCCATTTTAACTAATTTCGTCGTGACGTCTATACGTACGTAGGTACGTATCTCGCATAACTGAAAAACGGCAAGCCGTAGAAAGTTGAAATTTTGTATTTAGGACTGTTATAATATCTAGTTGTGCACTACCCTTTTTGGTCATTACATAACTTCCGAAAATGATACTTTACTTGAAGCCTATAATAGATTTTAATGAAAAACTATATTAAAATGTAATCCAAAACTTTTCAAATTTGGTATATAAGACTTTTATATCAATGGGAATAACATAATAGATTTTGGTTAAAATGGTCTAACCGAAAGTGATACTTTACTTGAAGCTGTTATCACTTTTTCTTAAAAAATGGTATTTTGATTTTAGAATTAAATGCTTTAAATTAAAGTTTTTGAGAATTGAATTCTGCGTGTAACACATAAAGTATTACTAAATTAGCTCTTTGTGTAAGCGAGATATGTAAATTTAAAAATTATGTACTTTTTGGTTTTTGTAATATATTGTAATTATTAACAAAATATGTATAGTTTAATAGGCGTACAAGGAAGTCATGTGGTGTCCACATCAGATTTTTATATTTGTACCTACGTATATAGGAAAGATTACGTGTTACTAATATGTAATTATTATTTATTAATCCAGGCAGATTGTGATGAACAAATGTTAGGTAAAGGCACATTTGAGACTGACACACTACATGGGAAACAAACGAATTTCAGTGTAAAACGGCTTTTAGTGATGCCTGAAATTAATCTGCCGGGAAAACTAATCGACTTTTAAAATGGCCGAATAGTCGGTAGTCGATTAGGCGGACAAAACCGTAGTCGGTACATCACTAATAAATATTTAAAATAATTTGAATTCTAAAATACGTATAATATGTATTTTACATCGTTGGAAATATAAAAAAATTAATATGAATTCTAAAAAAAAATGATGAGTTTCATACTTATAAAAGTGCATATAAATATTTAATACGAATTTAAATAAGAAAAATAATACGAAATAAACATGTGTGCAATACTTAAAATACATCATTAGTTCACACATTGGAATGAATGGAATTACCGGAACTACTCGTAGTATTAATGATAAGCTGTGCTCTAACATGAGAGTTTTATTATGTTACTCTATAATTTATTTTAAATAAATTATTCTACATGAAAGCGTTCTATATGCAAAGGTCATTGCTGTTGAAATAGTCTAAGTGCCATAAAATTACAGACATGCTTGAAATGTAAAGCCAAAGTTGGAACTAGTTTTATGGAGGAGCATTTGAAGTATTAAAATATTTTAACGCATACATCGGCGTTTTATGACTATTTAAATTGTATTTAAGCAAAATGCAGAACATTTTTTTGTCAATTAAATTCAAAACAAAAATGATACTTAGATCTTTTAAAATTTAAATGCTATATTTTAGAGGCCATAAATAATGAGTCCCAAATTAGCTGGGCTAAGTACTAAGTGCACATGGTTTTTTTAATAATCATAAAAATGGCACTTGGATCTTTTTAACATGTATCAGTTTTTTTTAAATTCAAAGACTTGCCCTAGTGACTTTATGCGATAAAATGCTAAAATAGTTATTTATGTAACACGTGTGTAAAGTAGTACTTTTTTGGTCGAATGCGGAAATTAGCACAAGATAAAAATACTATTCGCGCACTAGTGATTGAAAAGTACTTTTCACGCTCAAGTGTTTGAAAAGTGGCACTTTAGACATTGCAAATAGTCCGTAAAGTATGTAGGTACTTCACGCGCGCTTGTAGGAAAATTATTTTATTTTTAATTTTGTATGATAAATTATCAAAAATGCTCACCAAGAAAATGTACGCGCAATACTGTATTGCTTAAGTTATGCATAATAAAAATAATAATTGCTCGGTATTTTAAGATATTACGCACAGTAAAAAGTATTAAATGTCCAGTATAAAACCTAACCTAACCTTTTTATCGAGCATTTATTATTTTTACTCTACTTTTTCAAATTTTACCGAACATTTATTCTTTTTATCGGGTATTTTATATTATACTTGTATATCTTGCTAATTTTGGATATATTTCATAATAATCAATTCATTTAAAATATTTACTCAAATATTTTTTCAGCAGCTAAAAGCATGCAGGTCAAATGTCGAGTGAACTTTAGATTTTCTAATTATAAATGTTACATAAGTTTGTGGAATATCCAATTTCCAGTATGTTTATAGTCAAAATCAAACTCTTAATTAAAGTATTTGAAGTAATATTTATCATGAATTCATTATACCAATATATTTTTATATTATTTGACGCCAAATGGATAAGAAAATTAATAAAAATAGTTGCAACTAAATACTTTTTGTTAAATAATTTTTTCCGTAGTTTGTTTATTTTTGGGTTTCATTATTATATGCAAAATCGATTAAGTACCCTATTACTACATGATTTTCTATTAATGAATGATTTTAGTAATGATCATAGATACCATTGATAAACAATCTTAAAACAACGTTACTATAAGTTATTTTTTGTTATGGAATAAAATTACACTTACGTACGTAGGAATCGATCACTTCGCAGTTTTGAATTTTTTTTTTTTTAAACTAGACCTCAGATTAAAATAAAACTTACACTGTTTAAAAGATCATTTAATACAATTTAACATGAGCCTAAATTAATTAGATTTTTTTTTGTGTTCTCAAACGAAGAGTTCTAAAATGAAATGCATGAAACAAATTAACATTTACACTTAGGAAAAAAAAATGATGTGCAGCAATCTATCAAAACTGTGTTATTCTCGTAGTAGCAACCACGTAAATATGAGCTGTTTTTGATATCGGTTTCTAAGCAAGTACGTGTAGATTTCTCCAATTTAATAAAATAACATACATTTAAAGAAAATATATTATAACTAACACGCTTTAAACTGATAACTGGTGAAACGTCAAATGACAGGCAGTGACAAATCACGTGATAGATGCTGATTGGTCAGATCCAGAATTTCAAAATTGAACATAAACCAGACAGAAAATTGTACATACATACATACATAAAATCACGCGTTTCCCACTTAGTGGGTTAGCAAAAACCCGAAAACAATAAGAAAAGGGATGAAAGTAAGAGCTCCACTGAATCACTTAACTCTTTAAAAACATTCTTCTTTCGCCTTGTCCAAAATCATCATAACATTCATACAAAGAACATATTAATGTGACCGATTTTCGGTAGCCAAAAATAGAAAATTGTAAATTTTAAATTAAAATTTCTAAATGTAAATTTAAAAATTAAATTCATCATAAACCAGCCCTAAGTCTTACGGATCTCTAAATCTGTAAAAAAAAAATCTAACAAAAACATATCTATTTTCGTTGATTAATATAAATTATACATAAGAATGGCTACTTTCGTTGCAATTTTGTTAATTATTTACGGCCATAAATGTTTGAAATGGTTATAATATGTAAATATAAATGAGTGTCAGGTAGTTTGTGTTTTATAATAGCAAAGTTTGTTAGCGTAAATATATTTTAGTGCGGTGAGCAAAGTTAGAGTTGGCATGAGAGTGAGCCAGCGCCGTGCCACGCCGCTTTGCTGACGATACGATACACACGGTGTATGTGACCTCTGGTTGCGGTCAGGAAGTTCAGTATTTTGACCGGCTTGAGACGTCTAACAGTGGATCGACCGTTCTTCGCGGCCCGGTACAATACACGAGCACCAGCACAGTACAGCGAGCTATGCGGCCAAAGGCACGCGAGCACGCGCTCAGGCACATGTACAACACTGGCATAAGTATGGGCGCACCGCACCGCATTGTCATGATAAAGGTGAAGACTACCTATACCCTCGTTACAAATATACTGTACTGACTTTACTCCATATTATACCGTTTTTACCTCCCTCGTTATAGGATGTCACTAGATACCTCTCATACATACCGCGTGTAACTCGAAAAGCGGACCATCAGAAGTATTTAACATGAGAAAACAGTTTTTCCTTGCACAAAAGTGGCCAATGGGCTACTTGCGTACCTTTTTTTATTTAATATTTTTGAAGAGAAGGTAAAAACTTGCTACCCATATTTTTTCTTTTGACAAAATTTTTATTAATTAGCCAGAAAAAAAAATAATGAAATTTGATTATTTGAATTCCCGCCATGTATGACGTAGAATTACGCCGCACCAATGAATAGTCGTAAAGCCACAGCGTGGTGCCGTCCCATAGTAATAGTATGTTTGTGCGGGTAATGTAGATCACCTGTTTGACGTTTCAACAATAGTTTAGAGGTTAGTATTTTAGTTTATCTTTTTGGTATCGATATTTTAAATTACATTTAATTACCTATGTGTTTATTTATAAAGGAATTAATGTATTTGAGAGACCAGAGAGAGAGAAAAATGAACTAATGTCAAATTTAAATTAAAACTTTCTCGCACGCCGTGCCATCTATTGATAACATTCTTAAACATGCTTCCCCTCCCCCAGTTCAATATAAAGACGTCACAGAAAATTTTCTTTCTTAATTTAGTAAAAAACAAATAATTATTTTAAAATAAAATTTATATTTTTATATATGTTTTCAATATAACATTACGTATATAGTGACAGAAATCGGATTTTCAGTACCACGCAAGTAGCCCATTAGTTGTAGACAATAGTGCTTCAAATAAATATTTAAAGATGATAAAAGAAGGCATAAATGGTCCACGTGTATTTTAAAATTATTTATTACGGACGTTTCGGTCTTAGGGCAAGCCCATCTTCAGCTGTTAAATATAAACGTTTGACAAATATTTGTTATAAATTTTAAATAATACTGTATATTTCAACGATAGGTAAGATTTTTACATAATCCATTGTAATCCGATTTTGTCAAACGTTTATACTTAATAGCAGAAGATGGGCTTGCCCTAAGCCCGAAACGTCCATAACAAATAATTTTAAAATACACGTGGACTATTTATGCCTTCCTTTATCATCTTTAAACCATTCAACACTTTTTCTTCAATCAAATAAATATTGTAGAGAAAAAAATTTGCATCCAATTCAATAATCATACCTTGTTTTACACACTTTGGAACCGGGTAAAACGAATTTAAAATTTTATAAAGTTACTTTTTTGTAGCGTTAGCCATGGAATTGAAAAAAATCTCAATCAAATGTAATGACGTTTTATCTGTCAGATATTTGCATCAATATAATGCCATTTATGGTATGAACTAAAGAACTTTAGTTTAAAAAAATATATATCATCACAGTATAAATACCCATTGCTGGGTGTGCCAATCTGTTTTATACAGATATGGGTAATGATAATGACATATTCGTATCGTGTGGGCGTTTACCAGGCGTCACCTCACGGACACTCATTGCTGGGGAGGAGAGTACACATCAGGGGTCACTTTTTTGCCATTTAAAATTTTGAATAATTTTGGTGTCGGTCGGGATCGAACCCGGGTCTCTAGATTTGCGACCAGCCACTCAGGGCTTTTTGATTTATAATTTACAATTTTCTCTCCGGTTTTCGATTTTGAAATTCTGGATCTGACCAATCAGTATCTAGTGACTTGTCACTGCTTTCACCAGTTATCAGTTTAGATTTTAGGTTACAATTTTACTTTCATAGCCATGAATTTATTAGACGCTAATGAACGCGACAATTTGTTAATAATATCGGGAAAGTTTTTTACTGTATATAATAATGAAATTAAACAAACACAAACTTAAAAAACGTAGATTGTCTGTTAGGCCATGGTTAGGCATATGAACACATTGATTTGTCAATGGGCAGTATCATAGTTTGTTTCTAAAAGTGAAAGAACAAGATCCTGAACAATTCTTCAAATATACTCTTATGAGTGTGCATGCATTTAATTCCTTGCTATCCTTCGTTGTATTGAAATTACGCAATTGTTTTTTATTTTTGTACAATTCATTTGCTATGTCGTACAAATTACGATGTTCGCGAATACTGCTTATTAACACAAAATATCAATTTGGTCTTCAAAATGTCCACAACTCACATACAGAAAAGACAGCTGACAGATGAAGCAAAGTTATACCTTACTGCCGTGTTTAATAGTTCTCTCTTGTGATTGATCGTATTTGGAATTTGCCTTTAGAAATATAAAATATAGTTATATTCCAAATCTAAATTTCAAATTTCTAAATTTGTAAATCGTTCACAAACTATCGTATACGCGTTTTAAGTGAGTTTATATTATAAAATCTAAATTATGAATTGTAAATTTCTAAATTAAATTCATCATAAACTAGGGTGTCAGCCAAACGGCCACGACAGAAGACCCCATTTTAGTGCAAACGTGATTGAAAAATGTTACGTAATAAGATATAAATTTTTAAAGTTTAGAATTTAACAAAATATTTTGTTAATTACGTCATAGTTCAAGATTTTTAAAAATATAAAAATCCATGTGTTCGCAGGAAAAAATGTCACACCTGTTACAATTGAAATTACAAATTGTACTCCTATGCAAAAAAAAAAAAAAGTTTCACTTCAGTTTTGGCAATCAGTTAGATCTACCATAGGGTAAGCATTGTACACTTACTTAAATAACAGCCTGTATTTGAAATCAGGGTATATACGTAAGTACACTCAGCAGAGAGTAGGGAGTACGCGGATTGTACAGTACAGTGTAGAGTGTAGTACGCTCCACTCTACGGGCAGAGCGCAGTGTATACATTGAATCTTGGGTTGAGGTCAGGGTCAGGTAAGGTTATTTCCCACGATAGCCGTACTCCGCATAGCAACACAGAAATAAACCAGAATTATACCACACACACAAACTGTTCCAACCAAAATCAAAATCGTAATCGCAAATAGAACATCGCAGGCACCTGGTCCACCCACCATCCAACATATCACCATCAGAGAGACATCAATGCGCGTAAACGAAACAAATGACAATCCTTAATCGCACTCGACTCGTGCCCTGTTTTTCAATCTATTCATAATGATTGTTCAAGTAAAAAATATCAGTTTAAAAAACGTCAATCATGACAATCAATGTAAATTCAAACGTCACAAGTTTATATAAATGATGTTAGACATGGTCCGTGAGTGTCTGATGGTGCGGCTTGCTGGCGGTTGTTGATTAATGACGTACACGGAACGTAAGTTACCTGGCCTCAACGAGTCGAGAAGTCCCGTGTAGCTATAGCATAGCCGCACTCGTACTCGCAGTCTAGGCCCTATGAACTTGGATCTATTACACTTATACCAAAATTCATAAAAAAATAACTAACATTTTCATTTTTTCAAAAAATAATTATTTATTCATTGCTCTTTCAAAGTATTCCTCATTAGATATAATTATAATGCATTTATGTCAACGTTGTTTCCAATTCGCAAAACATTTGTGGAATGTACTTTATGGTACGGCGTTCACCTTCTGACGAAGTGGGGTAACTTAAGCCTGAATTACATTACACTTTTTCTGGCTAAAATCTAGTACCTAAATTGGAACTAGATTTTAGTCAGAAAAAGTGTGTAATGTAAATCAGGATTTAACGCGTCCAAGTTTCACACTAGAACTTTTTCTGACTTTTTTCCAAACTAGATCCGACGCTATTTTTCAACCAAGTTTCGCACTAGACCTGCGCAGTGAGTGCTTACTTCAATGATGCCAACGTATATATATATATAAATGTCAAAATATTTTGTTTGGATTTAAAGTACATACCACGTAATCACTTAAATTATTTATACTTTCATAATGTCATCTAAAAAGGGGACACCCGAAGTGGTTAAAATTACAACCCGTTTTATTTAAGGTAATTTATATTAAACAAATGAGTTAAAAGTACAAGATATTTGCCTGTTCGAGGTTAACACGCTAATATTCCACAGCAAAGCAAACTTTGTCAAAGTGTGAAAATAGTTGGCTACACTGATTTCATGCATCAGCTGTTTGGTTTAAACGACGCCATATTAACTTGGATGAAATCTAGTTTGCTCTCTAGTCGAAAAAAGTTTCTTAAATCTAGTTCTGAATTTAGCCAGAAAAAGTGTAATGTAATTCAGGCTTTAGTGACCCCAGATATACATTTTACTTGATATTTCTTAGATTTTTTTTTCTTATGTTAAGAGTTTCATGTAATCATCCCTTTTATCACCTACTTTCTGATAATTTACCCACGAACTGTTAAAAAAAATAGCACAGAGTAAAATAAAAATAAATAGAACAATTCTACCAGCCGCACCACTAGCCGCCAATAGAAAGAGGGGTAAATACTTTTTCTGAAAGCTGAGCCAATGCAGATTAATGTTTGCAGAGTTTTTCTTTTTCTTTTCGAGTTTATATTTTTGCAAACTACCCAATAAATATGTTTTAGTTTATGAATGAAGCTTTAATTAACCTATTTATCATATATTTTAGGTTCATATAAGTATTAAGTAATTATTACATAGGGGGTCACTGAGTTACGCCACTTAGCAGTTTACGTCGAGTAGAAACACTCAGTTGGTTAAGGGTTATAGGATTATTATTTTTTTTTTTTGTTTCAAATAGTAAAGATAAACAAATAAATATATCATCACGGCATATTACCCATTTCGGGGTGTGCCATTCTGCTTTGTCACAGATAACAATATTGATGATGACATATTTGTACCGTGCGGGCATTTTACCAAGTGTCACCTCACAGGCACTCATTACTGTTGAGGAGAGTGCACCACAGGAGTCACTTTTGTGCCATTTAAAATTCGAAATATGTGGCGTCGGTCGAGATCGAACCCGGTTCCCCAGATTCGCGACCAGACATTCAGGCACGCGCCCTGATAGTAGATTATATTATTCAACAATATTAATATTTTACCCTTAAAAATCTTCTCCATTAGATATAATGCACTTATGTCCAGTGCCGGATTACCCATTAGGCAGCGTAGGCGATTGCCTATGGGCCCCGCTACATTGAATTAAAATAATATTGATTTGATTTTGATTTTTTTTATTACAAACAAAGATATCCTTAAATAAAGAAATTTTGATTACAACAAAGAAATGCTTATTTTTACAATAATGGAAACTTGATTACAATAATAAAAAATATCAATCAATATAACAGGACTCCAACTGAATGCTAGATGTTGCGATGGAGATGGCTATGATAATAAAAATACTGTCAAATGCTTTAATTTCTTTGAACATTCCAATTTACCAGTTCAAAATGATTAGTTCGACGTAGTCTTCATCTAGTGAAAGAAAGTTTGCAAAATTTTTAATAGAAGTTAGAAATTAAGGTTAATTCAAATTTGACAGATGAGTACGTAATTTTGACATACAAGTCTGTAAAGTTTTACTTTAGCTATAACTATTTTGGCTAACTTCGGGGATTGTTATCGAGTTCTTTAATGTCGATTTCGGAAAAAATAATATTGTTAATATTCATTCTGTGTAATAAAATTGATTTATTAAAAAAATCATCAAAGATTTCACTATGTATATACCTATATATTCGTTTTTTATATTTTATATCAATTTGTTAAAATTTAAAGTGTTTAATGTTTTTTTTATTATAAAATTATTTTATTAAAATCGTTGGGTGGTAAATTTAGGGGGCCCCGAGATTTCGATTGCCTCAGGGCCTCCACATGGTTTAATCCGGCACTGCTTATGTCAACGTTGTTTTCAATCTGTGGAACATTTGTAGAATGCCCTTTGTGGTACCTATATACAGGATATTTCTATACCTCTGCACGAAACTTTAATGACATATATAATTTGATATACTATAGGTACTGATAATAGAATAGACAAAAATTTTTTTTTTAAAATTCGCATAAATAAGGGTAGTGTATTCGTTGCGAACATTTTTAGTGCCACTGTTTTGATCGCACATTTAAATGTTTATAATTATGTTAGTAATGAAATAAAATAAACCAAACTAATCAAATTGAAGGTATTATGTAATTTTCAGTAACTATTGAATGTTTTGATTGTTTAGGTAGGTCAAAAAACAAAAATGAGGATATCAATTTTTGAATTTCACGTCAGAAGAAACTATAACAAATTAATTGTTACAAAAATTGTTCAAAATTACTCCTCCTGCAGCACGAGATATTCTTCGCGTACTGATTGTAGGTTCATCGGCCACAATTTTCAAAACTTCATTTTCGGCATTGTTGCGTAATCTTTCGCGGCCTCCACCTCGCCCCCATTTTTCGGTAAGGTTCCCTCATTACGAAGACGTTGTGTGATCCTCACAAACATTTGGCGATATGGACGATGTCTTTGAGGATAACGTTTATAGATTCGCGCTGCTAATTCGGAATTTTGTGCCTCTTCTCCATACACTAACAACATATCCACTAATTCATGTTGCTATACATTTTTTTTCAAATTTCTCCTACAACACCTTACCCTTTCAATACTGTATACGAAATCAAACTAGGTACTCAAATAAAAAAAAATATTTGTTTAAAAATCATTACGCAATAAGGTACCAGGTACCTACATAATAACTAATTAATAAATGCTTATTTGTAGGCAGTGTTTATAATTCTATTTCATTAATAACATAATTATATATAATTAAATGTACTATTAAACCAGTGGTACTAAAAATGTTCGCTAGGAATAAACTACCCTTACTTTTGCGAATTTCAAAAAAATTCTTTTTGTTCTATAATCAGTATATCAAATTATATATGTCATTAAAGTTTCGTGCAGAGGTATAGAAATACCCTGTATATACAGGGTGTATCAAGAAAATGGAACAGTGCCGTTTATTCGTGTATGTGAAAAGATACAGAAAAAAGTGATTAAGATATTTTGTAAGGCATAGAGGGGGACACATTTTAGCATAAACTTTATTATCTTAAATCCAGTGGTACTCAAACTATAGGGCAATAATATATTTTTTTAAAAGGCATTATATATATATATATATATATATATATATATATATATTCTTAACTCATTAAATAGAGAATTTTGCTCTGAATTCAACATATAATAATATCATACCCTTACATTGCGAAAAAATTTATAAAAATTAATTCAAAGTTAGTATTTCATTTCTACTGTATCTAAGTAATCTGAGCAAACATTCAATCAATAAAACATAAAAGTTATTTTAAAAATTGAATTTATTGCCAAAATCGTAGCTTAGTTGAATGCAATAAAACTAAAATAAATTTTGTTTTGTTTTATTGCTTGAATGTTTGCTCAGATTACTTCGATAAAGTAGAAGTGAAATATTAACTTTGAATTAATTTTTATCAAATTTTTCGCAATATAAGGGTATGATATTATTATATCGTTGAATTCAGAACAAAATTCTCTATTTAATGAGTTAATAAACTATATATAATGCCATTTAAAAAAATATAATATTGTCCTATAGTTTGAGTACCACTGGATTTAAGATAATAAAGTTTATGCTAAAATGTGTCCCCCTCTATGTCTTACAAAATATCTTAATCACTTTTTTCTGTATCTTTCCACATACACGAGTAAAATGCACTGTTCCATTATCTTGATACACTCTGTATATATATACCACAAAGTGCATTCTACAAATGTTTCACAGATTGAAAACAACGTTGCCATAAGTGCATTATATCTCAACGGACTTTGCCTTATTCCTCTATGGTCGCAAAATTTTACATGGGGCCATGTCTGCTAAATACAGGGACTGTGGACTGGTATATTGTTGTGGTGCAGGAGGTGTTTTCCTTTTCCACAATTCTTTTCGCATGAACTTACAAAAAGAAAAAAAAACGTTGTAGCGGGTTTTATTGTTTTTTTTCTTTGTTTTATTGGGCTTTTTTGGATGGGATTTTATTTTAAGAGGGTTTAAAAAAACGGGTGAGTTTTTTGGGTCAGCGAAAATTTGACCAGTCTTGTTAACACATTCGCTGCGAAAATAATTGGCACCAGAGAGCTGAATGATTTTTGTAGTAAGAAGTATTTTTTTGTGCGTAAAATTAAGACTAGACTAAATACATAGAATCCTGCTTTGCTTAGTCCAGCTTGGCAGTTGACGTTTGAAAACGAAACATAGTTATAGTAGAAGTCATATTGCAAGAACACTTTGTCGTAAAACGATTTAGCAATTGCATCCATAAATCAACAATGGGGACATTTAGTTTGCGGTTACCTACCCCTAATAAATGATACCAGCAGGCAAGGACAAGGTCGGTTCCTTTATATTAAGAATTATTTGAAAGAAAATATTTCACGATATTTTTATATAATATTTAAATGTTATTACAAAAACAAGTACAAACGATAAATTTTAAAATTAATGCAGAACCTGATAACTTTATTATAAATTACCTATCAAAAACTTCTTTTATTTTCGTGGGATTAAGTAAATATATATATTTGAAATAGGCTCAATTCTTTGTGCATAATTTGGAAATACGAAACAATACGAGCAAGAAAGGGCAGTGACTCGTTTATAAAAATATCGTGAAATATTTTCTTTCAAATAATTCTTAATATAAAGGAACCGACCCTGTCCTTGCCTGCTGGTATCATTTATTAGGGATAGGTAACCGCAAACTAAATGTCCCCATTGTTGGTTTATGGATGCAATTGCTGAATCGTTTTACGACAAAGTGTTCTTGCAATATGACTTCTACTATACGTTATGAGTTCATCAAAATCATGAGCAGCGAACGTGTCAATCACAATATTTCAATTTTTGCCACATTTTCATCCATGGTTAATGTGCTAGGACGCCTGGCTCTTTTATCATCTTCCATATCTTCACGGCCCTGACAACCTGTGTACCATTCATAAACCCTTGGTTTTGACATACTTTTCTTACCAAAAGCCTTGTCCAACATTTGCACTTTATACTTTACGAGCCCAAACTCATAATAATTCGGCTACTTAATTATAAACTCTACACAAATGGTTAAAAATTTCTATAATATTCTTTCGACTACTTTAAATATACATATACTCTAAAAAACTGTGGGTCATCTTCTAGTTCAGATTTAGTTTTTACCGAGACCCTCTACTTTTGGCACAATGAAAAACAACTTTGTAAAAATCCATTGCATACAAAAGTAAATCCTACCTTTCAAGACATACGGGACATCATTCACAGAAAAATTAGTAGGGCTTAGGGATACATTGCCTAATAGAATTAAACCAGATATTACTAATAAAGGCGATGTAACCCAATATTAGATAACTGAATACTTGAATAACATATTCTGTTTTTGTAAGTTTAAAATCTGTAGAAATTTTTCACCATTTGCGTGGGTTTTATAATTTGTTTGTTGAAAATATAAACCGGCCGTACTATTATGAGTTTGAGCTCGTATACCACTCTTTGTTTCGTCATACACTTCACAGACCGTTGTACCAACGTGTTAAAAAAATGATTTCAATTAAAAATTAACTTAATTAAATTGAAGGCAAATTTTGATTCCTTCATTTTTAAATTTAAAAAGTCGTCGAGTGTGTCAAAATATTTCGTCAAAAACAAACTAGGTGACCACTGCGAATGAAACCAAACATACACTTCACAGACCGAAATGCGCGAAATTCAAATCTAGTGTGTAGTAGAACTATTAACTTGTTACTATTACGGTGCCTGCACTCATAGAGAGAATCTTGAAATCCGGGCGTGCATTTTCATTTTCGCTTTGCGACTAATACACGAAAACACAGTGGTAAGAACATCGAGCATGTGTAAATGTGTTGAGTATGGTTTTTATTTATGCAAATCTAAAGTTAATTTGCAGTAAAAAAGACATAAAATCAAATTGAAAAACAGGTTCCAACTCCAACTGCAAATTATAAGCGCTTTCAGCTCTGGGCTCTCAGCTGTGGAATGCAGTTTTATGTTGTGACACACTTCAGGGTACATTACAGGTGATTTTTGCCGTAGTCGTAACGTAAACGTAAATACCTACACTACAACAGAACGTAGCATGAAACGTTAGAATAGGGGATTTCGACAGTGACGTCACAATTCTTTACACTAGTGCCACTTCTGGTGTTTTATGCAGGCAAACAAAACATTATTCAAATTGTAAATATAGTATTTGTGGGATTAGTGTTCAAAATGGTTTTTTAAAGCCAGAAATTGTACATATCATGTGCCAAATTTAGAAATGATAATGTCAAGAATTGAGAAGGTAGCTTGAATGCAGAAGATTAAATATAACTGGGAAAAAATGATCCTATATCAAGGTTAGTGTATCTTGCAAAATATAGAAATACTAAGTTATTATTACTATACCTAACAAGTATTCATTTAGAATTATTTATTTGCAGTTATAAAAATTGCATTTTATCCGGCCATAGTGATGAAATTTTACTAAGTACAAATGGAAGAAAATTTATTGGCCAAGACAGTGTAAAAATTTAATAACACGCTAGTAGTTTTAACTCTGTCAAACTATACATATTTTGTTAATAATTAAAATATGTACTATAACAGACCCAATCATAAAATTGCACGTATTTGACATAATTTGACATTAACATTATTTTTTTTGTTATTTTTTGTCCTAATCCATAGCAAACTTAATTACAAAAACCAAAAAGTACATATTTTTTAAATTTATATATCTTGCTTATACAAAGAGCTAATTTAATTATACTTAATGTGATAGACGCAGAATTCAATTCTCTAAAACTTTTATTTGAAGCATTTATTACTAAAATCAAAATAACACCATTTTTTTTCAAGAAAAACTGATAACAACTTCAAGTATCACTTGACCATTTTAACCAAAATCTATTATGTTATTCTCATTGATATAAAAGTCTTATATACCAAATTTGAAAAGTTTTGGATTATATTTTATTTATAGTTTTTCATTAAAATATATTATAGGCTTCAAGTAAAGTACCACTTTCGGAAGTTATGTAATGACCAAAAAGGGAGGTGCACAACTAGATGTTATAACAGTCCTAAATACAATATTTTAACATTCTACGGCTTAACGTTTTTCAGTTACGCGAGATACGTACGTACGTACAGACGTCACGACGAAATTAATCAAAATGGATTCAGGGATGGTCAAAATGGATATTTCCGTTGAAATCTGGAAACCGAAATTTTTCGCGATTACAATGCTTCCTTTAGGTACTTCGTACAAGGAAGTAAAAAAATTGGCTTACCGCACCTGGGTGCTAAACGATTAAGGAGTACTTTTTTGTTCGTAGTTTAAAGTTAAAAAAAAAATTGATGAAAAACAACGTCTTCAGGCGCCAAATGAATTGGCTATAACTTATTACGCCCCAGTCATGGAATAGGTGCATTGTCCATTTTGGCATTTGACGTCTGTAAACGTCATGCGCGCTGAAACATGGTTATTGTTATGATGTTTATCAACGTCATGCGCAGTGAACGTGTTTTTCTCTAAAATAATGCGTAAACAATTGATAGGGATAAACTTTTCGCTAATCACCGTTAATACTCTCCACCCATAATCTTTATGTTTATGTCTTGAATCACTGCGACAAATTCCATATGCACACCTTATACCTATTTAAATCTGTTTTTCATCTTTAACGTATCTAAATCCACAGCTGTTTAGAAGAGTCTCTGCATAGTTGAGGCGCTAACATTTTATCGCCGAATCCTTGAATTTTCTCCAATTTGAATTGACGGTATTCAGCTCAAATTTATTTTTATCGTAAACAAGAAATTTCCAGGACTTCACATTTCGCTAGTTTCTTTGTAAAAACGCAGAGTTAGATTTACCATTTTTAATTAAATTGCTAAATAATAGTATTGACTATTTCGTACTGCTAAACAAAATATCGCTCAGGATACCTTCATGTTCCACCATATCTCAAAACTTGTTTGCATTATCAAGTTATATAGGGTTGGGCAGAAAGGACGGACGTTTTTTAAAAAGTCACAAAATTGATACTTTTTGCTTAAGAATAAAAAATTATTGACAGATTTGGGTTCGTAATGACATAGCATTTGACAAAATTAAGTGTGGAAAACAATATATTGCATGTGGTGTCCGTTATCATTAATGCATTTCTGGAGGCGTTATACGAAGTTTGCAAACACTGTTTCCAACATCTCTCTGTCAGTTTGGGCGACTTCTACACGAATAGCTTCTTTCAGTTCTTCCAGTAAATACTCCCATTCTTAGAATGACGTCCACTTGTAACAAATGTTCATTAGTTGTTAATTTTCGTGACATATTTAGTTTTACACTTAGATCATTCAAATCATTTATTCACAATCACTGTATTTAAAACTATTTCGTTATTCTTTTTAGTTATCTTGTATTTCACTTTCATTTAAAATTCTATGAATCATACTCGTATGTACTTTCTCTGACAACAGTGTAAAAAAATTTGTTTAACATATTTAGTGCTATACTATTATTGGGATTTTGTCCTGTTGTGTGGCCCGTTTGTAAATAAATAAATCCCCTACTGGATTTGGGTTAAAGGTTAATGTTAATAGTGAACTGATGTTGAATCTGTGTGTTGAAACAGCCGTCCAGCGAGGCAGAGTCCCTCCGTCGCAGCCTTCGCTGCCTGGCCTGCCGAACCAGTTCCTGAACACGAGCGACTCTGTGACAACGTCGCTCAGCAATCACTCGTACCTGAGCAGCTACATCTCGTTGTTGCTGCGCGCCGAGCCGTACCCCACCAGCCGGTATGGCCAGTGCATCCAGAGCAACAACATCATGGGCATTGACAACATCTGCGAGCTCGCCGCCCGCCTCCTGTTCTCCGCCGTCGAGTGGGCTCGCAATATCCCGTTCTTCCCCGACCTCCAGGTCACCGATCAGGTGGCGCTGCTCCGGCTCGTCTGGTCGGAGCTCTTCGTGCTCAATGCCTCGCAGTGCTCGATGCCGTTGCACGTTGCGCCGTTGCTTGCCGCGGCGGGCCTTCACGCTTCCCCCATGTGTGCCGATCGGGTCGTGCAGTTCATGGATCACATACGTATCTTCCAGGTTGGTTCCTCTTCCTCAATCCTACTCCAACCGCGAACGGTTTCACCTACATAGCCGGATTAGCACTGTTAAACCTTATCACTGGAAGTAGTATCTCTGACTAGTCACGCATTATCCATGACTTCAGTTCATATCGCTGACTTACTAACTACAGTGCGATAGGTACAAGAAAGTCAGCGATCCTGTTGATGAAATGGAATTGGTTTCATTTCCTCTGACTATCACTGACTTCTCTATTGCACATGCGCAACTATCTCTAAAGAACAGGAATATAACTTTACGGAGTTTAATACAAATGCAGAAACGTCAGAAATTGGCGAGCTCCAAGATGGAAGGTCGAAATTAGAATGTGATTTAATTATAAAATAATAAAAAGATACTTGAAGCTGGCACAACAATTCCTGTACAATCACACGGAATCTATCAGAAAATTAGTACTAATTAATTACACGAAAAAACACTGTTTAACAATTAGAAATTGCCAGTTAGGTACAAACAATAACATAATCTAACTGACAATTCCTAATTGGTAAAACAGTGTGTTTTTTTGGGTAATTGATTAGTAATTAATGAGTACTAAATTTTCTGATTGATTTCGTCTGATTGTGCCGGAATGATTGTGCCAGTTACAGGTATCTATATTATTATGCTTGCACACAATTGCATTATTTTTCTATCGTTTTATTTCATATTTCTAGAAATAATTTGTTATATTAAACAAATTTAAATATGTTGTCATTAAAGAAACCATATCATAACTTCAAATATGAAAAGCCACTAAAAAAAGGTTCGAATTTACAGTGTGATAGATCGAGTTACCTACTCATACAGAATAAATCAGCGAAAAAGAGTCAGAGATATGATTGTAGTGTGATAAGGCTTTTATGTGCTCTGGTTGTCGGTTAATAATTGAGGATTTTCTGGTAAAAACAACCTTAGTTCATTATTGAGAATAAAAAAAAAAAAAAAAACTTTATACCTTCCGTACAATGGCCGCGTTCAGCACGTCACAGTGCTGGCAGCGCTCAGCGCCGGAGTTTACCGGACGCTATGAAAGAACGAATGAGATTGGTCCATTCATTGCGTTCGGCAATCTTCGGCGTTAAGTGCACCCAGCGCTGTGACATGCTGAACGCGGTCGATTATATATTTTTGTAACAACTCGAATATTGGTTGTTTTTGTTAGTAATCAATAATTTGCAGACAGGAAAATCGATGAAGATTTTTTTTATTGAAAGCAAGTAAACTACATTTTTCTACTCCCATATCAGTAAATTACCTTTTACACTCTATCTGTCAAACAAGTAAATGCCTTATTACGCAGATTGTTACGTAATGAAAGTCACTAGTGTTACGTAATATACCTATATTACGAAACAGTTAGTAGGGGAATTCCCGTTTATCTCTAGAATCATGTTGGCAACATTACCTGCATTTGACGTTTAACAAAGAATTAACAGTCATAACGTGGATATAACATCTTTCTGCAAAAATAAAATCAAATACAAATTCATAAATTTCATTGAAATTATGGTCGAAGAAAAAGTATGGTACACGGCTCGAGTTGTAATGCAATTACGTGCTCATGGATTTCACACTCGCCTAACGTCTCGTGAGTAGCTCTTCCATTCGTACATAATAAGCTTCTTACAGCTCTAGCAATGTACTATACTATTATTATACAAAATTAGCTTACAAATAAAACTACCTATACACTTGTACTAAGTTTGTTTTTGTAGAACACTAAAATTTACAAGGTAATAACTCGTGACCAAGATGCTTTCTGAAAGAAACAGTTTTACCAAACTGTTTGGTATCCGTGAAAGTAGATGTCCTTTTTTATATAACTTAAATTTACAAAATTTGGACTATGGTTTTGCCAGAGGCTCCTCAATTGTTCTTTTTATGTGATTACATGCACTACTAAATTATAAAATGATAAGTTTGGACTTTCAAAACTGGATCATGAAAATAGTTCCGGAACTCATTTCTGCTTTGGAAATAATGTACCGAAATGATGTTCCGGAACTAACATACTTCTGTTTTCATCCACTCATTGTCAATATTTGTTTTACAGGAACAAGTGGAAAAGCTCAAGGCCTTACATGTCGATTCTGCTGAATACTCGTGCCTCAAAGCGATCGTATTATTCACCACAGGTAAGTGTTACACACTTTAAATATAATAATAGTATAGTAAAACTACTCGGGTCCGGTCTCCTAGACCGCAACAAACAAATTCAATATATCTATCCACTATTAACTCCCATCACATTCAGAATATATGTAATTGTTCTATAGACCATGCTGATTTAGTGTTTAGTATCTGTCAAATGATAGGAATGTGTATAGGTACAGAAAAAATATTAGAAAAAAATTAGCGATCTCTGTGACCGGACCCGCGTGGTTATGAAATGGCGAAAAAACAAACATTGAGCTTTATCGATAAAGATTTTGAAGATACAGTTATGCGGTGGTGTGAAGATGATGTAGAAAGTGATGATGATTCAAGTTTCGGCGAAAATGATCAGCAAATATTGTTCATTTTCTATTATTCATTTAGTGAAGATAGCAAACATCTTGAGAATAATAAATAATAATAATAAAAAATATATAATAAGTTCAAGGTGGAACAAATTCGAGTTCCTTATATGAAAAATTTTATTATGCACGCTACCGGAAATTGATGTAGGTCTTTATGGGCCAACTTTTTGCGACTTTAATAGGAATCACAGGAATTTTCTATTCTCTCTTGTTTTTGAACTACAGGCTAAAACGTGTTTTTCGCTTATTTTGCAAAATACCTCATATCTCGCCTATTATGAGAGAAAAAGAAAAATGTTTAGATACTTTTATATTGTTTTTTACGTACAATGACGTAGTGTAATTAGATTTTTTCAAACTGTAATAATTCTCGAGATATAACAAACTTAACCCCAAAAAAATAGTAATTCAAGTTTTATCCACATTTAAAACAAAAGAATGTAGACTTGTTACACATCATTGAAAATCTTGTAAAATAAGGAAAAAGATGAGATTATTTTCAACATATGTTCCTTTTTAAAAAATATTATGTTTATTAAGTTTTGATATAATCACCGCGTTATTCTACGTAAAAAAACAGTATAACAAGTATCTAAACATTTTTTCTTTATCTCTCATAATAAACGAGATATGAGGTATTTTCAAAATAAGCGACAAGCAAGTTTTAGCCTAAAAAACAAAAGACGATAGGAAATTCCTGTAGTGCCTATTAATAAAGTCTCAAAAAGTTTGCCCATAAAGACCTACAACAATTTTCTGTAGCGTGCATAAAAGAAAGTTTTACATTTAAAACAATCCTCATAAACATATTAATCAGTTTGAAGTACATAGTTTTGCGTGAAACTGGTATATTGAGACCTTAAACCCAATGACCACCGACACCGGTCCCTGGTACGCATAGGGGGACTCTTGTCGTTGTTTTCTCAAATAAAATTTTGTCGATAGTTTTTTACAGTTTTGGTACGGATAGTACCGACATCTAGTTATTTCTATTTCAATTATGAGGATAGTGTCTGTATCCTCGATTCTCCTTCATCCTCTGTCAATGAAATTAAGATGTACAAATGTGCTGTCAGTTTATTAAAAGTAAATACAAATTTGTTTGAAAATTATGTTATAATTTATTTGTGATTATTTCCTAAATAGTATAATGTGGTGCCCCTTGACGTACACGATCGCAAACTAAAATTTAATTAATTCATTTTTTATTTCATTGTTCATTACATTATATTGAAGTTATTCTTAGTATGTTTTAAAAAAATTGTACTTAACTTTTATTGGAATTATACCTATTAATGTATATCAAATTTTTTAGAAGTTCATGAGAAAATTGTAATTTTTTTCCCCCCTGGAAAAAAATACTGGCTATGCCCATGCTGGTCCTTACTTGTGCGTATTGAGACCGGGGTGATTAAAGGTTAAATAAAACACAGCTATACTCCGTCTCATCGAAATCCAAAGGATCGCAATAAAAGTTGACTAATAAACCCAAATTTCCACCCCTCATAAATAAGACTGTGAATGCTGTCATAGAGTTAGACTCTCATAACAAACATATTATGAAACTACACACTTATTATATGCGCATGTTCGTGGAAATAAATTTTATTCAAATTAATTTCATCGACGTCATTGTGATGTCCCACTTCAGTCGTATCTTATGGTTAAGTTTTAAATATTGAATTTTCTCACAGAAACGTCTAGTTCATTAACATTATCACCTTGCACCAGCTACGTTACCATTATTTGAAACGCACGGTTGCCACTTGATTAAAAAAAAATAATGCGAACTTAGTATCAGAACTAAGTTTTTTTATAATGTATTTTAATAGGATAAATATGAAATAGTAAGGAAAAATTTAATCCGGGTTAGTTGCTAATTTAAATTAAAAACTTTACCAGTTTCTTAAATATATAATACTAGCTGACCCGCCCCGGCTTTGCACGGGTAAAGCTAGAATAAAGTTACACGTGTACCAATAATTTTGCACATTTACTTCGGAGGCATGCGCTGCGTAGGGTGCCGGCAACCTGCCTCGCATCGTACATGTAACAGGCTCCGCCCACCGCCCTCCCGATCCCCGCACCACACCTAACAGCGCCCTTTTCTAAATTTGTCTCGGGTACATATGTATATGTATATGTACAAGCTAACTCTCAGACAAATATCGAAAAACTGATAACGGTTAAACTTAACTACAGATAGAGTTGAAAAATAATTGAAATCATCCCCTATTGTACCGCCTTGAGGGATGCTTTTTCAAAAATGCTAAAACACTCTTTATGCACGGACGTATCATAATTAACGCTATTTTATAGCCCGCGGGCCTCATTATAGCCCGCCGGGCTATAATGAAACGTCAAACCAAATTATAACCTACAAAATAAACAATTTAAACAGGCAACATGAAAATTTTTTATTACAAATCGAAAATTTTTATATTCTTTAATGAAAAATGAAAATTAATTTTGTGATATTTATATGGAAAGCACGGAGATTCACAAAATAAAACTCAAATGACATAACTAATAAACAAACAATAAACTATTGTTCTCCGCTTTCATAGCAACACTAGATACTGGATGCACGAGGACAAATTATTTTCGATACAATTTTCTAACACTCATAATTTGAATATTTTCGTCCGTGCATAAAGTTTTGTATGTACCACGAGCGTAACTTGCTTTTATGGCCTTTGACGTGTTTTTATCCCTCGGCTTGCGCCTCGGGCTTAAAATCCCGCCGCAGGCCGTAAAAACCTCCTTACGCTCTTAATACATAAATAACTATTATTTCTTACCAAAAGCATAAATAAGAATTTTTATATCCCTAATTTAAGAAATGATTGGTTCTCCATACAAACTTTCTTCCCCTATTCACCCCCTTCAGGTTTTATTTTCGTGACAAAAGGTAGCCTATGTTCTTCTCCAAAGTCCAATCTATCTCTATACCAAAATTCACCAAAATTGGTTCAGCGGAAAAAATGATGGGTTCTCCATACAAACTTTCATTCCCTATTTTACTCCTTCAAATTTTATTTTCGCGACAAAAGGTAGCCTATGTCCTTCTCTAAGGTCCAATCTATCTCTATACTAAAATTCATCAAATTGGTTCAGCGGTTTAGGCGTGAAAACGTAACAGACAGACAGACAGACAGACAGACAGGCAGAGTTACTTTCGCATTTATTATAATATAGTATGGATTGTAATATATCGTCAGTATAATTGACACACAAAACTGGCTACGTTATTCCAGACTAATTTACTTAAATTCGAACCATATTAATATACCAATAATAATTTATTATTTTTATAAGTATCTTTGCTTCTTTGGGCAGGATTTTGTATTACATAAATGTTCTGTCTCATAAGATATTTAAATTTTTCCTTTAATCCAACCCCGGGAATTGTAAGTATTGTGACAAACCTAAGGAAATTTGCGGTACACCGTACTAAACTGTTCCTTTGTATTATTTTAGTATACGGGTGTTTAAGCTGTTTATTGCGATCTTTTGAGTTTCGATGAGACAGAGTATACTTCTTGCTGGCCAAAAGGTGAGGCAAAGGCGGATAAGTAGCACTGAAATTTTCACGGAACACGGATTGAGAAGTACTCGTAAATGTTAGGACATATCGCGTTTTGTCTTGTGTTGTGTTGCTGGCCAAGTGCGGTCGTGGCCATGGGTCTCTGTACTCTCTGAGAGCGCGTTTGGTTGCGACCGGCCGAACGACGGAACGTCACGGTAGATAGAGGTCGTGACTTGGCTGGTCACGCTGAAGGTATGGCCGCGGGGCATTCCGACGGGTCGACCTCACAACGCCCAACGACCGATCACCGCAACACAGCAATAGCATAGCATAACCATACTCTACACAAACACCTAACCAACAACGAATCTTCCTTTGTCTCGTTTCGTTCTTCCAACATATAGTTTGTATGCTTTATATCAATCCAAAATTATTTTCTTCCATTCTTTGTATAATCATTTTATTATATCGATTTAAAATTGGCTCGTTTCAACTCACGCGGATCTAAGTGCCGTTTTAACCTTTTATGTACTTTCATTTTTGTATTAATATTCTTACCCATTTTTTTTTTTTTTAATATATATATATATAATATATATATATATATATATATATATATATATATATATACATATACATTTTCGAGCCTTTGACGTATGAGTCAAAATATTGAACGTAGTATAATATGTCACCAGAACTCGAAAGATCGTAATAAACCATTTAAACACTCCTGAAATATGTTCACAAAGAAACCTTAAATTCTATGTTCCAAAGAGGAAAAACTTTTTTATTTTACAAAAAAATGTATTCTTGATAAAAGTTTTTGCATGTCGAGAAACGGCCAAATCAGTTTTCATTCATCATTTTCAAATTTTCTTTTAGTTCCAAAAAATAAGTTTGCGTTGTCATGGTAATTGCCGTTATTTATTTATTTTCATTAACTGTCATTTAAGAAAATTAACCATAATCGTTGTCAAAAGACGAATGATTTTACTTAATTCAATGCTATGGCAAAGGTAATAAAGCGATCCGTCGAGTTGTCGAAGAATTTAAACAAAAGTTTCCGGATATTTACATCGCAAGTAGAGGTGCACGAAAATTGGTCAAAAAAAATCCTGTCAACTGGTTCCATACTGGATGTAAAAAAAAACCAAGATATTACCATAACAATGCAAATTTAATTTTTGGGACGACCAATTTTCGATTTTTATCTGAAACTAAAAGAAAATTTGAAAATGTTATAACTGAAATGGCCGTTTCGGGTCATGCAAAAACTTTTATGACGAATACATTTTTTTGTAAAATAAAAAATAAAAAAGTTTTTCCTCTTTGAAACTCGATCCGTGGACGTACTGTATATATATATTATTTTTGGGTATTTAAGTATTAGGAGCAGTAAGTCCTTCCTACCGGTTATGCATGCAACTTATAATTCTAAAGAACTTTGCACTACAATTTTTGCCGTAAAATGAACAGAAGAGCAGGAAATTGTATATAATTAATATCCTTTGTTAAATCCCTATTTTTACTCTTAATCGCCACCACCCGATGTTTTGGTTATAAAAAAAAATTTTAAATAATGAAACACGATGCTTTAACTACGTACATCTTAATAATCGTAATTAATCGTTGCTAATACTCGACGATTATGATTAACCGTGAAATGCTCATAATCGGCAATTACGATTAATCTTAATCGTAATCGTTGCTTCACTAGTACATACAGTTGCGTGCAAAAATTTTGAACCATATCATATATTATTGTAAAGGTGATACAAAAATGAAACAGTTATTAATAAACATATACATTTGTACATTCTACCATCCATTTCCTAAATGGTTCCACAATTCAGCCTAGTTTTTCTTTACCGACGATTTTTAACTTTTATTGGATTTAAATCCGGAGATTGGGGTGGTCATGCAAGAATTCGGACTTTTGTATACCTAAAAATTATTATACTACTTTTGGAGTTTGTTGAGCATCACTATCTCGAAAAACTTATCCTTGCGGCATATTTTTTCTGGCATAAGGAAGTAATGCTTTGCTAAAATATCTGTACTTGTTGTCTCAACTAATGAACCTACACCGTCATGAGAACATGTACAGTTATAGATGGGTCGATTCCCGAAATTTAAAGTTACTGGAAAATTCCCAGTAATTTTTTTGAGATATTTCTTGGGGGGGGGGGGGGGAACAAATAATTTAAAATGTAAACAAATATGTAATTAGACATCAGAATCAGAAGAATCAGTACTGTGCGTATAGGTATAGTCCATTTCGGAATGGGATAGGCCTTCGCCTATTTTTTCTCAAAAAAATCCGGGAAAACACGTAACAAAATTTCTTCCCGCAAATCGTTACTGAAGGAATTTCCGGGAATTTTCCCGACGGAAATTTTTTGGCGGCACATCACTATGTACAGCATAAAATCTTGTTGGTCGCCGAAAATACTTCGTAATAAAAATAAAATATTCGCTAAACAGTTATTTATCTGTCAAGTATCGTTATGAGTGAAAATATAGAATAGTAGAATCCGGGTGAACAGTTGCGCCGTCGACTTTTTGGTGGGGGTAATGTTTACACCCAGAGGGTCCGGGGGTTCGGGGTCAGAGGTCCGGATGTTGGATTTGTTGACCGATGTCGAGTATGACGTCATTTGTTTTTGTTTTTTGCTGTGGAATTTTTTATTGTTAATTATTTACTAATGGCTTATTAATTATATTTGTTTAAAAATAGATGTTATAGGCTGAAGCATATGGGTTAACTTTAGAGGCGACGACAATTCTTGAGACGGGATGGAGGTGTCATAGCCTGAAGCATATGGGTTAATTTTTGTTCATAATATAAGTATTGATAGGAATCTGAGATAAATAAATATTAGTTTTAAAATATATCCATCATAAATTTTGAAATTATTTTGTAAAAACAATTCTTGGAAATTTACGTACTTTTTATTTCTCCGAAATTGAGGATTTTTGGATGTTACATACTTTCTCTTTATTAATGGTATATTAATTATATTTGTTTAAAAATAGATGTTATAGTCTGAAGCATATGGGTTAACTTTAGAGCCGACGACATTTCTTGAGACGGGATGGAGGTGTCATAGCCTGAAGCATATGGGTCAACTTCAGAACCGACGTCTTTTTGTTCATAATATAATAAATAATGAATTTTCGGAAGTATTGATAGGAATCTGAGATAAAGAAATATTAGCTTAAAAAAAAAAAATCGGGAAATATGTCCATAATAATTTTTGAAAGTATTTTGTAAAAACAATTCTTGGAAATTTGCGTAGTTTTTATTTCTCGGATATTGAGTATTTTTGGATGTTACATACTTTCTCTTTGTCATAATGCCATTTGTTTGAAAATATTTGTTTACAGAATATACTTTAGGACAAAGTGTTGTCTTTTTTCTCACCAAATTTAACTTTCCCTTTAAAATATTTGAAACTCATTTAAAATCAATTAGTAATTATAGATAAAAAGGCAGTCAGTATTATAAATGCAAGTTTAAAATCTGTGGTTGTTGAAAGTGTGTTGATATCCACTTTTTGAAGAAGATCTTCAGGTATTCATTTTCAGTCGAGTTGAGTAAAATTAAAATTAATAAATGTTATTAATAAAAGTAGAATAAACATTAATAAAAATTTGCATCTGATTAGGCTTTGGAAGAAACATCACAAAAGAAATTCTGCATAATGGAGTCTATGTCCGTATCACCTCATCCCCGCGACATGAACGCGTGTTTCTACGTGGACAACAGTTTCAACCAGGTAGAATCACAATCACGTGATGAGTGCGACGAGCCTGCGCATTTACCAGATGAACGCGATGAAGATATGAATAACATATTAATGCATGGTGTGGAGAAATGCGATCAAAATGACGAAAGAAAAATAAGTAGAGCAATATTAAATGAAAAATATCGGCTTTTAGATGTTATGGAATTTCCATTAACAAAATCAGCGAAAAAATTTTTAACAGTTGGCGTTAAACCTTTAGAAGATAATCAAGTAATTTTAAGACTGGGAAATTTAGAATTGACAGCGTGTGCATGGTTTTATTATGACGAAGCGAAAGATTTCTTTAGAGTTATAAAAAATATTTTGAATAAAACAATTCGAGTAAATACAGATACGATAGTAGGATGTTTGAAAAATTATGTGGTAATTATGCACAGCAATCATACTATTAGTTTTTGTAGTCGACTCGTAGAAGATGTGTACAAACCGATTTATTTAGCGTTTGATACTCTTAACACAGTTATTCAACTTGAGGGTGTAGTAATGGATTTGCTGACTAATAAGCAAGAAAAAAAGAGACATCTTCCCGAATATGAACAATTTATTGCAGTTGTAGCAAGTCAATTACTAAATTCTCCAAACATATTGTATAATGAAGCTGTATTTAATGTGTTAAAAGAAACAGAAAATAATTTATATTTATATGAAATAGTATTAAAATTACCCTATAATGTTAAACATGATGTTGATATGAGAATAGAATCATATAAAAATTGTGATTATTGGTAGCATATTACATTAAACAAATAAAAATTATAAATATTACAATTGTTTATCATTTAGTAACCATTAGTGAAAGTATTTTCTAATCTATATTATCGACATGAGTGATACTAATTTTCGTTTTATTTGTAACTTGTTAAATTTTGCAAATATGTTTGAAATTATAAGACTAAGATTCCGTTTTATTTAGAAACACGGTGAACTTGATCCAGAAATATTTTAATAGTTAAAATTTAATATTAATCTACAAATATATTTATAAATTTCTGTATAATATTCAAACCTGTAATCCACATGATTTTGTTTACAGAAACATTAATAAATACAACGTTATGTTTTAAACTCTACATATGTTTAAATAAATATAAGTAGTCATTACTTTCATGTATCGTATGTAGAAATATTTTAGGAGTATAATTAAATACGATTGAATTGAATTGTAGTAGGATTTTTTTTTTGTAACTTTTTACAACTTTAATTTTGAACACAGAAATGATAAAGCAAAATATACTTTTGAACAAACTGCTGTCTTTTGTTGCGTCTTCTCACCAAATTTAAATAAATAATGCAAATATATTTAACTAATTGACTGACATCGTTAGTTTAATACAGGCCTTAAAATTTCTATTACCTGTTGGAAACTCTGAAATATAAGCTTTTGAACAAGTTTGTGTTTTCTTATTTTCAACACTTATAAAAATTTAACTTTAAAATATTTGAAACTTATTTTTGGAAGTTACATAGTTGTAAATTTCACAAAACAATTACCAATACTTTCTGAAATTCCTACGAAAATATTTTTATAGAAATTTGAAAAATGTATTTATAGATTGGTAAAATTTTTGATGTGATGTTATGATATGGAAATATTGTTATAAAGTATTTAAAAAATAATATTTAATTATAGTTACCAAGGAATTTCTACGAAAATAGTTTCTTATATATTTGAAAATATATTTATAGATTAATATTATTGATAAATATTTTAAACTTCTGAAATTGTTGATTTGATGTTATGATATGGAAATAGGAAATACATAACGATAATTAGGTATTATTTGTACACAACGTCACTTGAAGGATTTTAGCAATTAAGATATCTATGTTCGAAAACATTCTCATAGACAAGCCCGCAAAACGACTAAATAGTGTAGGGAAGTTCAGAAATATGTGGGAAGAAGATTATTTTCGAACAAAAGAAATTCTAGGAAATTTAGTTTCTATAATTTTTTTTTTTTCGGAAATATAATTGACCATGCCCTTTGTGTAATAAATACAAATTTTTTTACAAATTATTTCAAGGATGAAAACCAGAATTCAAGTTTTGTGTTATAAATTTTGTTACTAATAGAACCAGCTCTATGGAAGACATCGCTAACAAGATAGGTAATATTATATTTAAATAACGTAATTATTTATTTCGTTTATAAATAAAGTTTGCTATTAGATATAGAATTTTATAAACTTAATTAGGGAAGTCAATTGACAAGCATAAAACTACACAAGAAATTATCTGATTTGGAAAAAGACAAATTGTATAAACTGGCCGAAATTTCTACGAAAATATATTTGAAAATATATTTATAGATTATTATTATTGATAAATATTTTAAACTTGTGAAATTGTTGATTTGACGTTATCATATGGGAATAGGAAATACATAACGATAATTAGGTATTATTTTAAACTTCGTACATAACGTCACTTGAAGAATTTCACCAATTAAGATATATATGTTTGGAAGCATTTTCATAGACAAGCCTGCAAACTTAATTAGGGAAGTCAATTGACAAGCATAAAACTACACAAGAAAATATCTGATTTGGAGAAAGACAAATTGTATAAACTGACCGATGGTTATTAAAACGTATTTATTTTGTTTTATAAATAAAGTTTGCTATTAGATATGGAATTTTATAAACTTAAATATCTTAAAACCTTTTGTTACAGATTTGTAACTTATGTACATCGTTAGTAAGATATTTTTAGAAAATTTATCATTTTCACTTACCCATGGAAATGTCACTTTCTCCAATGGAAAAATAAAACAACTTTTTAGATTTATATTATTATTACTAATAACATATCTCAAATATTTTAAAACGTTCAAAAACATCTTAACAAGCTGCCATAGACTTGCAACTGTTGTATATTGAAAATCATTACCTAGTTATTAAGGTATCATATTGTTCAGTATTCTTAGAAAAAACTCATTTTCACTTACCCTTGGAAATGTTGCTTTCACCACTGGGAAAGCAAAAACAAGGATTATAACAAACATATACATATATTTAATATGCTACGCTATGAAAAATTGTTTCTAGGAGAAATAGTTGGAATATTTATATAAAATTTGTACAAATATATTTAAGACTAATTTACGTAGTATTATTTTTTTGCCTATAAAATAAATAAGAAAACTATCATAGGCGAATTAATATCGACAATTTCATTTTATTAAGAAATGGTAGAAAAATTAAGCAAAATACTTATAGCTATTTACTATGCAACATAAGATTTTTATCAAACTCTTGTTTTATGTTTTTCGCACTTAAGAATTTTTTTTCAATATTTTAAACTTATTTAATATCAAATGTTTTATTTTAAAGTAATATAAATGGGAAAATTTTCTTTAAAAATATTTCAAACGCATTTAAAATCAATTGTTTTATTTTAAAAAAGAATATTAAAACAATAAATATGGCTGTTTTTAGTTTTTATTATTTTCAAAGATACAAAATAAATATATATATTAAAATAAATTTTTATTAATAAATTCTAAAAAACTAAATGTTCATTATCCTTACAAATATAACAATTCTTAACTAGTGGTGATGATCCGCCAATATGGTCTCTCTCTCTCTCTCTCTCTCTCTCTCTCTCTCTCTCTCTCTCTGTGTTGTTGAATTGTAATGTTCCGTGGACGGTAATCTCCTTATGATGTCTAACTGGCCTTTGAATTTGTATGGTAAATTCATCTAATTTCTTGGATATTAGTTTGTCTTTTAGTTAGTAATAAACTAATGGTATAAACATTATTTTAAAATATTTATTTATCTTTGGACATATTCCATGGATATATACTTCTTCCTAACTTTGTTTCTATGCAGGTTTTTATTTGTAAACATATGTATCCTACCAAGCTATGCCAATTTTTTGTTTTCTGCCAATCATGATGAAATTTATTTATTGCTTTTTGGTCAGCAGTAATAATGTCGTTAAAACTTTTAGATGTAGAATAATCTCTATCATGCTCTTCAGATATTTCGTCATCACGGTCAAACGGTATACCATTGTTCAATTTGTTTCCTGGGCCGAGGTAGAAATGTTTAGGAAAATTCATTTTTAAATTCAAAGCCCGTCAAGAGAAACGATTAAGCGAAAATGAACATGAGGTGAACTTATGTGTGATGCAGCAATCCTGTGATGACTGTTCGAGCAAAGACGACCTTATGAACTGGTGCTCTACGTGCGGCATAAGTTCAGGCCAGTTAGACATCATAAGGAGATTACCGTCCACGGAACATTACAATTCAACAACACAGAGAGAGAGAGAGAGAGAGAGAGAGACCATATTGGCGGATCATCACCACTAGTTAAGAATTGTTATATTTGTAAGGATAATGAACATTTAGTTTTTTAGAATTTATTAATAAAAATTTATTTTAATATATATATTTATTTTGTATCTTTGAAAATAATAAAAACTAAAAACAGCCATATTTATTGTTTTAATATTCTTTTTTAAAATAAAACAATTGATTTTAAATGCGTTTGAAATATTTTTAAAGAAAATTTTCCCATTTATATTACTTTAAAATAAAACATTTGATATTAAATAAGTTAAAATATTGAAAAAAAATTCTTAAGTGCGAAAAACATAAAACAAGAGTTTGATAAAAATCTTATATTGCATAGTAAATAGCTATAAGTATTTTGCTTAATTTTTCTACCATTTCTTAATAAAATGAAATTGTCGATATTAATTCGCCTATGATAGTTTTCTTATTTATTTTATAGGCAAAAAAATAATACTACGTAAATTAGTCTTAAATATATTTGTACAAATTTTATATAAATATTCCAACTATTTCTCCTAGAAACAATTTTTCATAGCGTAGCATATTAAATATATGTATATGTTTGTTATAATCCTTGTTTTTGCTTTCCCAGTGGTGAAAGCAACATTTCCAAGGGTAAGTGAAAATGAGTGTTTTCTAAGAATACTGAACAATATGATACCTTAATAACTAGGTAATTATTTTCAATATACAACAGTTGCAAGTCTATGGCAGCATGTTAAGATGTTTTTGAACGTTTTAAAATATTTGAGATATGTTATTAGTAATAATAATATAAATCTAAAAAGTTGTTTTATTTTTCCATTGGAGAAAGTGACATTTCCATGGGTAAGTGAAAATGATAAATTTTCTAAAAATATCTTACTAACGATGTACATAAGTTACAAATCTGTAACAAAAGGTTTTAAGATATTTAAGTTTATAAAATTCCATATCTAATAGCAAACTTTATTTATAAAACAAAATAAATACGTTTTAATAACCATCGGTCAGTTTATACAATTTGTCTTTCTCCAAATCAGATATTTTCTTGTGTAGTTTTATGCTTGTCAATTGACTTCCCTAATTAAGTTTGCAGGCTTGTCTATGAAAATGCTTCCAAACATATATATCTTAATTGGTGAAATTCTTCAAGTGACGTTATGTACGAAGTTTAAAATAATACCTAATTATCGTTATGTATTTCCTATTCCCATATGATAACGTCAAATCAACAATTTCACAAGTTTAAAATATTTATCAATAATAATAATCTATAAATATATTTTCAAATATATTTTCGTAGAAATTTCGGCCAGTTTATACAATTTGTCTTTTTCCAAATCAGATAATTTCTTGTGTAGTTTTATGCTTGTCAATTGACTTCCCTAATTAAGTTTATAAAATTCTATATCTAATAGCAAACTTTATTTATAAACGAAATAAATAATTACGTTATTTAAATATAATATTACCTATCTTGTTAGCGATGTCTTCCATAGAGCTGGTTCTATTAGTAACAAAATTTATAACACAAAACTTGAATTCTGGTTTTCATCCTTGAAATAATTTGTAAAAAAATTTGTATTTATTACACAAAGGGCATGGTCAATTATATTTCCGAAAAAAAAAAAATTATAGAAACTAAATTTCCTAGAATTTCTTTTGTTCGAAAATAATCTTCTTCCCACATATTTCTGAACTTCCCTACACTATTTAGTCGTTTTGCGGGCTTGTCTATGAGAATGTTTTCGAACATAGATATCTTAATTGCTAAAATCCTTCAAGTGACGTTGTGTACAAATAATACCTAATTATCGTTATGTATTTCCTATTTCCATATCATAACATCAAATCAACAATTTCAGAAGTTTAAAATATTTATCAATAATATTAATCTATAAATATATTTTCAAATATATAAGAAACTATTTTCGTAGAAATTCCTTGGTAACTATAATTAAATATTATTTTTTAAATACTTTATAACAATATTTCCATATCATAACATCACATCAAAAATTTTACCAATCTATAAATACATTTTTCAAATTTCTATAAAAATATTTTCGTAGGAATTTCAGAAAGTATTGGTAATTGTTTTGTGAAATTTACAACTATGTAACTTCCAAAAATAAGTTTCAAATATTTTAAAGTTAAATTTTTATAAGTGTTGAAAATAAGAAAACACAAACTTGTTCAAAAGCTTATATTTCAGAGTTTCCAACAGGTAATAGAAATTTTAAGGCCTGTATTAAACTAACGATGTCAGTCAATTAGTTAAATATATTTGCATTATTTATTTAAATTTGGTGAGAAGACGCAACAAAAGACAGCAGTTTGTTCAAAAGTATATTTTGCTTTATCATTTCTGTGTTCAAAATTAAAGTTGTAAAAAGTTACAAAAAAAAAATCCTACTACAATTCAATTCAATCGTATTTAATTATACTCCTAAAATATTTCTACATACGATACATGAAAGTAATGACTACTTATATTTATTTAAACATATGTAGAGTTTAAAACATAACGTTGTATTTATTAATGTTTCTGTAAACAAAATCATGTGGATTACAGGTTTGAATATTATACAGAAATTTATAAATATATTTGTAGATTAATATTAAATTTTAACTATTAAAATATTTCTGGATCAAGTTCACCGTGTTTCTAAATAAAACGGAATCTTAGTCTTATAATTTCAAACATATTTGCAAAATTTAACAAGTTACAAATAAAACGAAAATTAGTATCACTCATGTCGATAATATAGATTAGAAAATACTTTCACTAATGGTTACTAAATGATAAACAATTGTAATATTTATAATTTTTATTTGTTTAATGTAATATGCTACCAATAATCACAATTTTTATATGATTCTATTCTCATATCAACATCATGTTTAACATTATAGGGTAATTTTAATACTATTTCATATAAATATAAATTATTTTCTGTTTCTTTTAACACATTAAATACAGCTTCATTATACAATATGTTTGGAGAATTTAGTAATTGACTTGCTACAACTGCAATAAATTGTTCATATTCGGGAAGATGTCTCTTTTTTTCTTGCTTATTAGTCAGCAAATCCATTACTACACCCTCAAGTTGAATAACTGTGTTAAGAGTATCAAACGCTAAATAAATCGGTTTGTACACATCTTCTACGAGTCGACTACAAAAACTAATAGTATGATTGCTGTGCATAATTACCACATAATTTTTCAAACATCCTACTATCGTATCTGTATTTACTCGAATTGTTTTATTCAAAATATTTTTTATAACTCTAAAGAAATCTTTCGCTTCGTCATAATAAAACCATGCACACGCTGTCAATTCTAAATTTCCCAGTCTTAAAATTACTTGATTATCTTCTAAAGGTTTAACGCCAACTGTTAAAAATTTTTTCGCTGATTTTGTTAATGGAAATTCCATAACATCTAAAAGCCGATATTTTTCATTTAATATTGCTCTACTTATTTTTCTTTCGTCATTTTGATCGCATTTCTCCACACCATGCATTAATATGTTATTCATATCTTCATCGCGTTCATCTGGTAAATGCGCAGGCTCGTCGCACTCATCACGTGATTGTGATTCTACCTGGTTGAAACTGTTGTCCACGTAGAAACACGCGTTCATGTCGCGGGGATGAGGTGATACGGACATAGACTCCATTATGCAGAATTTCTTTTGTGATGTTTCTTCCAAAGCCTAATCAGATGCAAATTTTTATTAATGTTTATTCTACTTTTATTAATAACATTTATTAATTTTAATTTTACTCAACTCGACTGAAAATGAATACCTGAAGATCTTCTTCAAAAAGTGGATATCAACACACTTTCAACAACCACAGATTTTAAACTTGCATTTATAATACTGACTGCCTTTTTATCTATAATTACTAATTGATTTTAAATGAGTTTCAAATATTTTAAAGGGAAAGTTAAATTTGGTGAGAAAAAAGACAACACTTTGTCCTAAAGTATATTCTGTAAACAAATATTTTCAAACAAATGGCATTATGACAAAGAGAAAGTATGTAACATCCAAAAATACTCAATATCCGAGAAATAAAAACTACGCAAATTTCCAAGAATTGTTTTTACAAAATACTTTCAAAAATTATTATGGACATATTTCCCGATTTTTTTTTTTTAAGCTAATATTTCTTTATCTCAGATTCCTATCAATACTTCCGAAAATTCATTATTTATTATATTATGAACAAAAAGACGTCGGTTCTGAAGTTGACCCATATGCTTCAGGCTATGACACCTCCATCCCGTCTCAAGAAATGTCGTCGGCTCTAAAGTTAACCCATATGCTTCAGACTATAACATCTATTTTTAAACAAATATAATTAATATACCATTAATAAAGAGAAAGTATGTAACATCCAAAAATCCTCAATTTCGGAGAAATAAAAAGTACGTAAATTTCCAAGAATTGTTTTTACAAAATAATTTCAAAATTTATGATGGATATATTTTAAAACTAATATTTATTTATCTCAGATTCCTATCAATACTTATATTATGAACAAAAATTAACCCATATGCTTCAGGCTATGACACCTCCATCCCGTCTCAAGAATTGTCGTCGCCTCTAAAGTTAACCCATATGCTTCAGCCTATAACATCTATTTTTAAACAAATATAATTAATAAGCCATTAGTAAATAATTAACAATAAAAAATTCCACAGCAAAAAACAAAAACAAATGACGTCATACTCGACATCGGTCAACAAATCCAACATCCGGACCTCTGACCCCGAACCCCCGGACCCTCTGGGTGTAAACATTACCCCCACCAAAAAGTCGACGGCGCAACTGTTCACCCGGATTCTACTAGAATTAACCAGGGAGCATTTTTCGAATAATAATTTATAATTTGGCATTTTTTAAGTCAGTCTGGAATTAATTTGAAAATTTTCAAGTCTCCCAGTAATTTGTTGGCAGCTTTGGCAGTTTTTAAGTCTCCTACTTAGAATATATTTAAAATAAACAAAAAAAAGAACTATGTATCTTATTCTCAAAAATTCTAGCGTAACCTTGCTATTAATATATTTTTATCCAATTTTTTTAATACACGAATTTAAATTATGTATTTAGTACATGTGAAATAATATAATAAAAATTTGATCCGTGCCAAAAAACTCTTATGGGTGTAGAACGTTAAATGAACTCAATGCATTATATTTTGCGCATAGCTATTAAAAAGTCAAATTTCACGTACTGCGATGCAAACTACTACTTCATAGGAGAAATAAAAATATATTTTGTGCAAATAACGTGTAAATGACGGATTTTTTTTTTTTTTAATCAATATAAACTACGTTACAGATTTGCAAGTCATGATTTGACCATCATTTTTCTATGCCTACATTTCACTACGTTATTTCGATTTTCTATTCGTCATATTATATGTGTGGAACAGACAGTACAGTAGAACTCCGATTATCCGAACTCCAGCTATCCGAATCAGTTTCAGGGGGATAAAATTAAATACATACATTTGTAACTTTTTAAAAGACAATCTGTCCATAAATAAAGAATATTCAATAGTCGCACGCTTTATTGGGCCTTTCTTTGGCTGCACGAAAGCTAGTGAAAACAGGAAAACCACTGACTGACTGACTGACTGACTGACTGACTGACTGACTGAAATGTTCAGGAAGAATTGATACTGTACTATTTTTTATTACTCGAAAGCACTTTTTGTAAGTATGTACATTATAAATGTACCATGTAAACAACATTGTTTTTGTTGTAAAGTATTTAATACCGTGAGTATTTTTTAACGTGAAACATTGGGTTTGTCTTATCCATGGTTACGACTCGACATTTGATTGACAGCAATGTATATGCCTGTGCCATTTAAAATGAAACATAGGGAACGAATTTGACATTTGACAAGACGTCAATAGAGGTCAATTTTGTTTAAATAATTATACCTGCTTTCTAAATTAAATTTAGTTGTAGGAAAAATATTGTGTGCACCTTGTGCCCGAGTGATTTTCTGATTCGGACACATTTCTTACAATATTTAAATATAATACTTCTGTTAAATTCATTCCCTATGTTTCATTTTCAATGTGACAGGCAAATACATTACTGTCAATCATATGTCAAGTTGTAACTTATAGGAAAATTCAACCGTTATCTGTCATATTGTCAGGATGTCATTAGAGGTTATTTTTGTTTAAATAATTATACCTGTTTTCTAAAAATGAAATTTAGTTGTAGAAAAAATATTACATACATACATACATACATACATACATACATAAAATCACGCGTTTCCCACTTAGTGGGTTAGCAAAAACCCGAAAATAATAAGAAAAGGGATGAAAGTAAGAGCTCCACTGAATCACTTAACTCTTTAAAAACATTCTTCTTTCGCCTTGTCCAAAATCATCATAACATTCATACAAAGATCATATTAATGTGACCGATTTTCGGTAGCGAATAACCGCATCCGGACCACAATAATAGCTACGCTACAATCATCCTTCGCCACACATTCCTATCCATGCACACTTCTTTCACCTCAGCCACATTCATAAACGTGTTCATACATAATAACATATTGTGTGCACCTTATACTCGAAATATATTTAGTGCTCTCGAGTGGTTTTTTGACTTGGCTAAATTTCTTACAATATTTAAATATAATACATGTGTCATATTCGTTCTCTATGTTTCATTTTATGACAAATCCAATATTTTGAGTTTTTTTTCTAAAAAAATATACCTTTTTATTGTAAATTATCCAATTATCCGAATATTTGATTATCTGAATAGGGTCCGATCCTAATTGATTCGGATAATCGGAGTTCTAATGTATTTTCTTGTAGCTTGTTGATGTTTATGAAATTTCAGTCTTCGTAAACCGTTAAAAATAAAGGGTTTGTTCGTTAAGCGTTATCGCAAATTTGCGTAGCATTTTGTTAGTGAAGGATTCAAGTTCTGATTTATCATATGTAACGAATTGCTTGCTTAGCGTTGGTCAAAATGTAAACACTTATTTGAATATAGAATACATTAAAACACATGTTGGGCTTAGCGAAAGCAAATGGTGATGGTGCACAGTACACGCCTGCAGCCAAGCAACCTGTTTCACTCACTACAGGTATTATATAGATAAGGCAAGGGTGACATCTCAATTTTCATTCTGTCCAAACATACGATTACAGACCCTTCCTTTCAGCCCAATGAGAAACATTGCGAAATTTAATTTTGTTGGATTAATCCTTTCGTGTTAACACTCCGTACCCCTAATTTTTGCAAATTTATACTGCACTACACGTATAACTTTTCTCTAGAATGAATTGAGACCATGTATAGTATTCTTCACGAAACAGTGGCATTGCGCAGTTATAATTCGTTTATAGGTAGTTTAGTTCGACACCTACTAGGCAACTAGTGATTCGGTCGAGACGAGACGAGAAATTCATCGTCTCGTCTTGAAATTTTTCTCGTCTCGTTTAATAGAATCTCGTCTCGGCCGAGATTCTCGCCGAGATTTCTCGATGAAAATTTAATACGTATATTTTGGTCCTATTATTAAATTTATACAATTTTGTATTAATAGTAATTTGAACAAAAAGATAAATATTTGTCGTTTTATCTGTCAAAATTTGATATAACCTAATACTTGTGCAAATTTTATTATATAATAATTTAATATTTATCTAGCATTTTCTAATCTGTAATGAAACACTAAAAAGAAAATAACGCTAAAAATCTTAGCTAAAGCCTGGATTACACGATGAAGTTTTTATTTTCAAGTGACTTGAAAAGTGTTTTATAAGTGACCTTACAAGTATATTTACACGATCAAGTTTTGCGGGAATTAAAATATCAGTGTCAAAATTTAAGTTATACTTACATTAATATTTCAATTACTTCTTTATCCCATTTTGCCATTTTTCAGTTTAATATCGATCACTTATTATTACAGTACTTGTATACATCAAAAATATAAACACAAATGACATTTGACAGTTACTTGACAGTTAAAATTTGTAGGGACTTTTAATAAAAAGTAGCGCATGTTCCAGTTCTTCTTTACAAGTTTTTCGTTAAAAGTCTATTCATTTGTCTCTCTTGCACTCATGTCATTGTGCGAAAGAGAAAACTTTTCAAGTCACTTGAAAAGAAAAACTTCATCGTGTAATACACGCTTAACAAATTCTAACAGATATAATGTCGAATACTTCATTATCTTTTTGTTTAAAAATGCTATAGCTAAATAGAGACAGATATCATCAAAAATATGATAAATTTCACACGTTTACAAATATAACTAATGAGAAAAATAACAATCGAGAAATTTCGGAACAATTTTCGAGAATCGAGATCTCGGCAAATATATCTCGTCTCGTAAAATATTTTTTACATGTCTGTCACGTCTTGTCGAGACGAGAAATCTCGAGTACGAGACGAGACGAGAATCGAGAAATATCTCGTCTCGACAGAATCACTAGAAATAAGTACTTTTGATTTAACCACTAACCAGTGACTGAACTCGTCGAAACGAACAATATTTCTTAGTATCAAAACGGCGCAACTGTTCAATGTAAAGAGAGGTGTAATAGTGCATCACCTTCACCTACCCTGCACCAGCCACCACTACCACTTGCAACTTGCACCCGGTGCAGTGCGAACGGTGTACGAATACTGTATGAAGTGTAAGGTGCAAAATCACGCTGCATCTCACCCCATTTGATATGTTCCCCTATTGCTCGTTTATCCTTTACAACCTTGCCTGGCTGTTGTTGCCATACCCACTACTTGCCGTTTACTGCTTGCACTTACAACAAACTTATGTTGACTTTTTACTTTCGCGCCCAAAACACCATTTAGGGGTTAATTGAAGTAATTTATTACCCAAAAGGGATGACTTATCCCTTCACTTATAAAGTGTGTATGACCTTTTCATAGGTCAATTTTGTTTCTGTATATTACTGTAGATTAAATGGATTTTAAATGTCAATTATAGGACGAACAAGTGATTTCCTCATTTTTCCAATATAAAAATTATATTTTTACCCTTCAACACCCACAAGTAAGGAGGGTATTGTCTTGGGTTATAATTCAATTTTATTATTATTTTTGCATGTATGCGTCTATCTCTAAAAATTTTTCGTATTCATTGTTTTTATATCAACAGGGTGTTAAAAAACAGAGTAAAAAACTTTATGGGTATACAGGTGTTAAAAAATCTGATGTGGACAACACATGACTTCCTTGTACCTACGCTATTAAACTATACATATTTTGTTAATAACTAAAATATGTATTATAACAGACTCCATCATAAAATTCGTGTATATATGTGACGTATGTGACAAAATTTGACATTGACATTAATTTTTTTTTTGTTGTTTTCTGTCCTAATCCATAGCAAACTTAATTACAAAATTACTGACCAGTATATAATTTTTAAATATACATATTTCACTTATACAAAGTGCTAATTTAATAATACTTGATGTGCTAGACGCAGAATTTAATTCTCTAAAACTGTTATTTGAAGCATTAATTTCTAAAATAAAAATAAAACTATTTTTTTCAAGAAAAACTGATAACAACTTCCGGTTAGGCCATTTTAACCAAAATCTTTTATGTTATTCCCATTGATATAAAAGTCTTAAATACCAAATTTGAAATGTTTTGGATTATATTTTAATATAGTTTTTCATTAAAATATATTATAGGCTTCAAGTAAAGTACCACTTCCGGAAGTTATGTAATAACCAAAAAAGGGAGGTTCACAACTAGATATTATAACAGTCCTAAATACAAAACTTAAACTTTCTACGGCTTACCATTTTTCAGTTATGCAAGATACGTACGTACAGACATCATGACGAAACTAGTCAAAATGGATTCCGGGATGGTCAAAATGGATATTTCCGTTGAAATCTGGAAACCGAAATTTTTCGCGTAAAAAATTGAGAGTATTTTCGATGTACTGATTCTCAATGAAGCAGATTTTTTCAAAATTCACAAAATTAAGGACATTGTTTTTAATGTGTACATTTTTAGTGCCACTTGCCAATACATTTTTTTTATTTATTTTTTTTATTTATTGTTACACATTTTTAACACATTGCGTATATAAGTGGTGATTTAATGAGGACGACACAATTTTTCCCTATATATATATTTTATTTTCATACACTTGAAACATCGTTGATGAGGACGAAATTGTGAAAGAGACAAACACAAACAACCATACCTTACTCAGGATTCGAACCCGGAACCCTTGGGTCATGAGTTGACTACGTTGCCCACTACACCACCGGGATCGGTACATTTTTTTAAATAAAAATAATCAATTATCACGTAACTGATGTTGAATAGTAAATAAATCAACTCATAATTATTTTTCTAAAAATTTTTGTATCGGCCAGTGGCACTAACACTAAACATATACACTTCAAAAACCATGCCCTTAATTTTGCAAATTTTGAAAAAAATTCTTTTTGATTGAGATTCAGCACATCGAAATGTATACAGGATGAACACTGGAAACCGTGACATAGGCGTTCAATTTTTTTTAAATATCGTCTGACAATTTTACTTATAATTTATTATTTATCAAAAACAGTAACCATGGAGATGCATACGGTAGACGAGTTGGTCAGATCTAAATACCTCGTTAAAAACCGTAATAATTATTATTCAAGAGTACAAATTCCGCCTGGTTTATCTTTTTATTATTATTATTATTATTATTATTATTATTATTATTATTTGTTTTGTAAAACGTATTATTAAATAAATTACAAAATTAAAACATAAATTGTTTCATAAATCAAATATTAGACTTTTCTAATTGTCAATTTTTTGCTGAAATATGTCCCGTAGACCAATTGCTTCCCATGAACGATTTAGAAAAATATTTTTAAAATTGCGTATATTAAAAAAACATAAGTACGAAAGTTACGAATTTCATACTCATCAGAAAATTAGTGCAGATAATATGAAAACACGCCAATATTTTTTGTGAATTTATGGTGAACAAAATTAAGAATAATAGAATTTTTTCTAAAATGATATTCACTGACGAATAAAATTTATATTTAATTTTGTAATTTACAAAACAAAATAATAATAATAAAAAAAAGATAAACCAGGTGGGATTTGAACTATGAATAATTATTTCGGTTGTTAGATGAAACGAAGTTGGCTATTGTATGTGTTTCCATGATTACAGTTTTTAATAAATTGTAAATAATAATTATCCAGTAGTATTATATTTTTATAAATATTTTAATAATAAGCTCTCAAATAAAGAGTATTTAAATACTTTTCAAAACCAAAAGCTAAATTAAATAATCTTTCTATATAACCATATCAAAAACTTCCATTACAGTCTTACTCTATTTTCCCATAATATTACGTATTATGTTAAACTCTTTACGGTTTCCGGCGTTCATCCTGTATACCCCAAAAGATTTGTACCTTTTTACTTCCTTGTACGGAGTAAAGGAAGTATTGTAATCGCGAAAAATTTCGGTTTTCCAGATTTCAACGGAAATATCCACTTTGACCATCCCTGAATCCATTTTGACTAATTTCGTCGTGACGTCTGTACGTACGTACGTACGTAGGTACGTATCTCGCATAACTGAAAAACGGGAAGCCGTAGAAAGTTAAAATTTTGTATTTAGGTCTGTTATGACATCTAGTTGTGTACCTCCCTTTTCGGTCATTACAAACTTTCTGAAGTGGTACTTTACTTGAAGCCTATAATAGATTTTAATGAAAACTATATTAAAATATAATCCAAAACTTTTCAAATTTGGTATATGACTTTTACATCAATGGGAATAACATAATAGATTTTAGTTAAAATGGCCTACCCAGAAGTGGTACTTACTTGAAGCCTATAATAGATTTTAATAAAAAAAACTATATTAAAATATAATCCAAAGCTTTTCAAATTTGGTATATGACTTTTATATCAATGGGAATAACATAATAGATTTTGGTTAAAATAGTCTCACCGGAAGTGATACTTTACTTGAAGCTGTTATCAGTTTTTCTCGAAAAAATGCTGTTATTTTGATTTTAGAAATAAATGCTTCAAATAAAAGTCTTGGAGAATTGAATGGGGGATTACACCATTTTTTTTTACAATTTCATCTGAAAATATTAGGAAAACTAAGACTATTGATGAAAATCCGGTGAAAAAAATCCTATTAATAAGCGAGTTATGGTCTCCCGAATTTTGAAAAGATTGACGTGACGTCACATTTATGTGTTTTTATATCAAACTGTTTTCATCATGGACCTAAATGTTCTTGAAATATATGCTATTTTAAGTTATATTTACATAAAAATAAATGAATATTATAACACTGTATAAGTATGCATACTTTATAATTACATGTGTATTTAAATTATTAAGTTTAATGCGAGAAATTTATGTTAAAATAAAAACTGTTTGGAAACTGTAGTACAGGAATGTTAGCCCCTCCTTTCGAATTTGAATTTCTTAACTTCCATTGGTAGTAATCCCACCTCCTAACACGCTATTTATAATGCATGTATAGGCGGTTTCTCGGTCGCCAATCAAAATATTTTCATATTAGTGTCGAAGCGTTATAACAAAATACCCTTTATTTCCGAAATATCTCAATATATGTCAATATCAGCTTGGACATTTCTCTAAATATACCTTCATATAACCTGTTGTAAATAGAAAGATCCTAGGTTCATAATAAATCTTAAGTTTTATTAATATCTTGTCATGTAAATTAAAACCAAAAAAAGTCCATTGGGACCGGCGAATTGGGCAGCAAAATACCATTCTATGTAAAGTTCGCTGCTGCAGCATAACGCATAAGTTGGTAATGTATGACGTTTGTGATTGCGGTGCGTCTGTGGTCTAGCAGTGTGTCAGCGTGCGACACTTACACTTGCACCCCATCCCATCCCCTAGTGCGTTCAGCAACCCCATGTTGCTTTTTAGCGAGGGAGGCAACATGCCGCATTGTGTATTGTGTGGGGTGTGCTGCATCCCATGCACTGCATGCTGTGCACTACGCTGATAAAATGTATAAAGGAAGAAAAGAAAAACATGCACGTATTATCCCGAATCCCGATTCGACTCTTATACCAATTACTAAATCGGATTGCAAGACAGTCACTGAGTTTTGCCGGGGCTCTAATCAGAACTACCCAATACATTACTAATCTACATGCCTCAAAGTAAAGGGTGATGTAGGTGCATATAGTTTATTTCTTCTAACATGAATATTCCAACTATATAGCTTTAGCTCACCAAATAGGGGCAATCCAATCCGCCAATTTCATATTAGGCTATTGTGTTTAACATTTCTGGTACACACAAAAAATTCTAATTACATCTATTCTTTATTTTTCAATTCATTCTATGAACAAGTTTCCTCCTACTCTTCTAAATGTTCGAGATTCTTTCAATTCATTGACGAGATTGGCGGTATTTCTAAAAGGTATATGATGAAGTATATGTGTAGCAAGCGCGTGTTTAGTTGAACTGTTACTGTACATACTTTGGCTTACAAGTCTTTTCCTTGTTATAAAAATAGCATATTACATCTCGACTTGTCCAAGTACGAATTTTAGGTTTTCCGCATTCAAGAACAGGTCAATTTAACGTGCGGCAGCTATATCTATAATTTTAAATATTTAATTAATGATAAAATAAGATATATTAAATGTACTTCCCAGAAAAAACCTTCAGTAATATCTCTGGATTTTTGACACTGATATTTATGTCGTTTACAAACATTTTAAGTTTTCAACTGGTTTCCATGGGCTATTAATATACTAGAAAGAGAATTTTATATTCTTGAATATTTGTGGCAACATAAATTTCCAAAAAATAATATTTAGAAGTTTTTTTTAAGAAACTACTACTTCCGGTTGTCCAATTGTTATCAAAACCATTTCAGCTCTTCCCATGAATGTCAGATTGAGGAATTCATAGTTAAACTGGTCTTATGTCATAGTTTTTGAGTAATCGTCCCTCCAACATACATACATACACACATACACACATACATGCACACATCCACAGACACACACAGACATCATTTTAAAAATGTTAAAATCGGTTTATAGGGACCTTAAATCGTGCTTAATCACTAAAATCGATACGTGATTTTTAGCATGAATCCAATACCTCTCTTAGATCGCTTTCTAACAAGAAAATTTTCCTTATAAAAATTACAGACCTACAAGCAGACTGGGTAGTGCTAAAGTACACTTATCTTTAAGTAGGTACTAAAAGAAGTGCTATCGCGGTATACTTGTAGGTACTAGTACTTAAGTACTGTATCCAAAACACTTAGTACTTAAAATTATACCTAGCTACCAATAAAATCCTATATAATCCTTTTGGAGTACCTAATTAAATACTTTATAAGTACTAACAGTCCGGGAAACAAATAATAATCTATCGATAGAATGTTAGTACGAATCACTATCAAATATATATGCGCTACAATTAAAACCACATGAAATACAATAAATTTACTTTGCACTTACCTAATATAACATATGTATCAGTTGCCCAAATAAGTTTTAAAGTTACGCAGCCTATATGGGTACTTGATCTGGGCAACTGCTCGTTCGTCTCAGTTCCTGTCTTGTTTACACTCGAATCATAAGCGTCCACGAAGCACAAAGTTGTATTTTTTAACGGCGTCTATAGAATTTTACGAAATAAGCATTTCTTTCTCTTAACCTTCAGTCTTGCACTAAGTATCTTTAAGGTAAATAGGTTTTTCTTAAATACGTTATATCGAACTAAATACAATTAATATATTACTCTAAATTAATGTATATTAATAAAATTATAAAAAATCGAGGTGTCTTATTTTTATTTCTTAACTTTAATTTCACAAATAGAAAAGTTTGACCGCCGTAGTAAGTGCGATAGGTCCTATTGGTAAAATAAGACACTTTCATTTGAAACTTAAATCGTTACTAAAGTGCACAAAAATCGTCATTAAAAGTTCAGATATTGGCACTAAAGTATTTCATTATACGACGATTTCATGCAAATGTAGTGTTGCTAATCTTATGATAATTATTGTACAGGTAAGATAATTTGTATAGGTAATGTTGTGCATTAATAAATTTGTACGTAAAATAACAAAAAGTATCCATAAGAAGAACAAATCAAATAATTTCGATGAGGATTGAGATAACACACATAATTTTGTGTTCATTACGATTACTTCAATGTCCGAAGGTTCGCAACACTGAACACAAGTTCGTTTGTTTGACTGACAGATATGTCAACATTACCTATAAAAATAAATATTCCTTTCATTTTCACAAATTTTCTATTTCAAATACAATTTAATATGCACCTCGGCACTTTCTTTTTTATCACTCGCGTGGTTTATTTTCCTCGAACCTACGACCTCGGTAACTAAATTCCACATTCGTGCTAAAAAGTGGAACTTTAGTAGCTTGATACAAAAATAACTATTTACTCTAATTGCATACAATTTTTTTTCGTTTACAATAAAAACGTGAAAAAAAAGTGCCACAGCGTTTAATTTTTTCACCCATTTGCGTTAAAAAGTTCACTTTTTTCACGCTTTTATCGTATTAAAAAATACATACTTTATTAACCCATTTTAATGAAAAAGTGCACTTTTCGGACGTAAAAATTATATTGTTACTTGTTTGACTTTTTTATAAAGAACTGAGTACTATTAAAAAATACTTGTACTTAAAACTTAAGTATTTCACAATTGCAGTATTTAGTACTTAATTTTAAATAGCTGGCTTCTGGTACTCAGATACTTGGTACTTAAATAACGGTGCTTGTCTAACTCTGCATATAAGTAATGAAAACTGTTTACTGAAGAGATCGATATTTGTAGAAAATATTAAGGAATTTATGAATTTAATTTTTATATTTTTGGGTCGGCCCAAAACGCTTGATTTCTGGAACCGGGCTAAAATCATAAAGCCGTTTCGGCTCAACTTTTCAAAACAATCGGTTCGACTCGATGATCAACTCGAAATCTGGCAAAGCTGGAGGACCTCAAGTTGAGGTTGATTACACATTTTCAATCTTTTCTCAAGAACTTTCCCAAACTGGTGTAAAAAAAAAAATTTGAATCAAACCTGGTAAGCAAACAGGCAAATTACAGCAGCAAATATTTGGATTGTATTGGTAGTACCTATATTGGAGTAGTACAAGCAAGGCAAAATATATTACTATTCTTCTGAATTGGGTTTGAATAGTTCGAAGGCTTATGAATGAACTGGCCGTAGCCAATACATATCTAATGAACATATGTCGGGGTAAAGGGTGGTATAGGCTAGGCATAACCTGCACAGGCACCGCACACTGTCTTACCGTGGACAATAAATTCTTACTAATGGCACCAAGTACAATGCGATTCCAGTGTATGCTGGATTGAGTGCAACGCCTTTTCGATGTAGCTTCTGTCGTGGTTGTCGTGCTCGCGGCCACAAGCTGAATCTGAATCTGCACATAGGTGTTTTACATAGGATAGGAATAGCACGCTTACGTTTCATTTGTTCGTTTCACTCATCGTCCGTTCGAGAACTATATGTGCTGCTATCTCTTCTATCTAAGATAAAATCACTTTATCCCTATGTATTTTAATTTTAATATTAAAATCTACGTGGTGCTCTCTTCACCAAAGCGGTGTCTTTCAGAGCCCGTCTGGTGATGCGTCAACAGCAAAGCCGTAATGATATATTTACATTTAATATGGAATAGGTACATACTAATACGTCATCACAGCTTATGACGTAGGCATGTAACGTGTACCTTTATAATCGTACAAAATTTACAACATGCATGTTAATTTATAGGCTGAAATCCTGATATGGTATATTTCTTTAAATATAACAACAATAATTTAACGCACAAAACTCGTTCTTAATACCAAAACATAACCTCATTTATTTAACGTACATTTTTGGGTACTTTGGTCGCAATAAGCTACATTTCATATCAGGTACACATTAATATATCTCTGGACACTTTTCCCTTCCGTCACCTTTAGGTAATGAAGGTATTGTCTTTAGTCAAAAAATTTGGTGTTTTTAATGAATAAGCACGTTTTAAGGTCCCTAGAATACGATTTTACTAGTTTTACGATTATGTCTATGTATGTATGTATGTATGTATGTATGTATGTATGTATGTATGTATGTATGTACGTATGTATGTATGTTTGTGTCTGTGTGTGTGTTATGTGTGTGTGTTATGTGTGTGTGTATGCGTGAGTGTATGTGTGTGTGACAAAAATTTATCCGACGATAACTCCAATACTACAATTCTAAAAATTAGAATTCTTTCGTATTCCTCTTCTTTACATCCATATAAAGAGCTGATTAGATTTTGGTTATAATTGGTCAACCGGAAGTTCCCTTATTTGAAGTTCTTAAAAGTTTTTCTTGAAAAAAACGCAGATAAATATCATTTTTTTACATTTTATGTGATTAGCAATATGAAAGAATATCTTATTGTCTATACGGTTTAATTATACATTTTCTTTGATATTCAATAAATATAAAGTTAAAGAATTATAAAGAGATTAACTTTCATAAATCAGCCAGCGTTGCTTTAATCATAGAAACAGCTGATATATTAAAATAATTCTAATTGACAGTTGTAAGTGTTAAGTACAATTTACATAGTGTATGTTCGTATTATAATTTTATTGGATTTATAGAATCATTTCCAAGAAACTTTTGGTATGGGATTTGTGCAAAATACATGGAATTGACGAAAGGTAATGTGCTAGCCACATCAGATTTTTTTTATTTATAAAATAGTTAATTGAAACATTTTTTTTATTCATCAAAAAATTTTGCGCTGATTGAGGTCATTGATGAATTTTCAATGGAATCTGTAAGATGTAATCAAAGAAACGCTTGTGATTCAAACCTGCTTAGTTTAAAGATGGAAGTGAGTTTTTTAGTATTCCGTAAATTGTTAAATTCTTCAGATTCCTCCTCTATTGATGAGGGAAGTGAATAATCAACTAGCTTTAATGTAGAATTATTTGTATTAATTCTTAATTGACGAAAATAACAAAAATTATTAATTAATTATTAATTCTTCTTAAGTGGCGTCATCCACTTCAACAACATGTTATGTTCTAATTCTAAATATATATTTTTAACTCCATAATACTGCGAATAATATTAAATGTATACAAAATTAAATGTAAACAACAACGACAAGAAAACATATGATTTCCCCCACTACCAATCCATCGGATCGATCTGCTTTCAAGTACGATTGAATCGATGAAAGTCTGATGAATAAAGCGCTGAAATTAAAAACGGTGCAATAGATTCCATGTACTTTTAAGCGCTGAATTAAAAAACCGATTGATGAAATTAGTATTAATGCGCATTATACATCAATGAATAAAAAAACTTGCCTTATTATTCAATTATTTCCAATTGTCAAATAGCACGAAAATGACCCCTTTGCTGCTCTGCTTCTCCACGAGAGCTTTGGTAACTCGTAAGGTGACGCCTGGTAAATCTTCGTATAGAAACAAATTGGCACATTCAGAAATTAATAATAATTTATTTAAAATGCAATGGTCCATTACTTTCATAGTTACACACTACTGTCAAAAAATGACAGCAATGTAATAAATGTCCATTTTAAAATGCAACATAATAAATTGTATGTATTGGGGATACCTCCAGAACACATCATAAATGCTATCAATGGTTTCTACGACTGATTAGGATATATAGTAGGATATTGCCTCAGTGTGAATGGGGGTATTTTTGAACATTTATTCCATTAATTTTTTTAATTTTGTAAGCCAAATTTTGTTAAGATGAGCAGCATTAAAGTTTTGATTTTTTAGTAATGGTGTGTAGCCTACAATTTATTGGAAATTAGCATTGATAATACATAACTACAAATTTTGCATGTTGCGCCTTAAAATGAACATTCATTACTTTACTGTCATTTTTTTGACATTATATAACCATGGAAATGATTGACCATGTTGCATTTTAAAATAAATTTTCTGTATATATCTTCTTTTTTAATTCAATATAATCTGTGTCATTATTATGTTTAAAAGTTATTCAACAAAGAGTGTTTTGTGCGAAACAATAACGATAGCTACAACATCTTTTATTAATATTCTTACCCATTATACACTCTAAGAAATTCTTAGTAAAATAAACACTAAAATTGGTTGATTAAAACGAACAACTTATATATTTGGTATAAAAGTACACGTTGAATTGTTTTTAAATTGAAAACTCATGTTTCGTATCATAGCACCATCTAATATATTTGAACTATGTAATATTACTAAATACACATATGTATGTATTATAAAAAAATATATAAGAACAATATGTTCAAAGATCTCATTTATAGAATGCATTTTATATAAATTAAATGATTGTATTGTACTTACAGAGTAATGGAAAATCTTCATACCAGACGCTTTCGTTTAAGAAAACGTATTTACTTACACATTATCATTTAATACTCAAAAACATACGTCCATCCACTGCAAAATACCACAACAAACTACTACCACTATACCTTGCGATTTTTAGGAACACGATAGCACGAATAAAATTTCTTTAAAAAAATATTATAAATAGTGTATTATTATAAATAGTGTAAGATTTTTATAAATTATTATTTAACATTATACTGTGTCAATTTCAAGTTCCTTATGTGAAAAACAGACAGACGCCAAATATTTCCAATTTTAAATGGCACAAAAGTGACCCCTGTAGTGCACTCTCCACACCAGCTATGAGTGCCCGTGAGGTGACGCCTGGTAAGCGCCCACACGGTAAAATATATCATCATCATTACCGATGTCTACATGTGTTGTAGATCCTGGCACACCCAGTAATGGGTAATATGCCGTGATGATATATTTATTTATTTATTTTATATATTTATGTGATAAACTTTCTTAGTATGCACACTACAGAACATTAATGTAGGTCTTTATTGGCCAACTTTTTGAGATAACTTTAATAGACACCACAGGAATTTTCTATCGTCATTTGTTTTTAAGCTAAAGGCTAAAACCGCTTATTTTGAAAAATACCTCATATCTCGCTTATTTTGAGAGATAAAGTAAAAATGTTTAGATACTTTTGGCACTATTTTTTACGTAGAATAACGTGGTGTAATTAGATTTTTTTCAAACTTAATAATTCTCAAGATATTTAATAATTCAAGTTTTATTTATAAGAATGTATACTTGTTATACATCATTGAAAAGCTTATAAAATAAGGGAAAAGATGAGACTATTATCAACATTATGTTCTCATTTAAAAAATATTATGTTCGTGTTATATCTCAGGATTTATTAAGTTTTTAAAAAATCTCGTCACGTTATTATGCATAAAAAAAAAACAGTGTAAAAAGTATCTAAATATGTTTTATTTATCTCTCATACTAAGCGAGATATGAGGTATTTTCAAAATAAGCGAAAAACAAGTTTTAGCCTGTAGCTCAAAAACAAAAGACGATGGGAAATTCCTGCGATGCCTATCAAAGTATCATAAAGTTGATCCGTGAGGACCTACATTATTTTTCTGTAGCTTGCATAATAAGAATGTTTTTCATATATAAGGAACTCGAATTTGTTCCATCCTATACATCTTTACCACATTTTATTATTTACCTTCTGTAAAAATTTATAAAATTTAATTCTGATTTCTAAACAAATATCGTATTTCACCACTTACCAAATCGGTTTTACACGGCTAAAATTTCTTAAGAGTGTGCTTTGTGTTGAAAAACATTAAAACATAAAATGATAGTTTTTGAATTTGTTAAAAGCTAATTTATTTCGTTTGCGTATAGTGTCAATATCAATATGTAGTGTAAATGAAATGGTAGGAATCTGTGGTTCTGGTTAGTCTTATAGAGCAGGGCCTACTTTGTTATGCACCCCAATGGGAAAACTTCAAGCTTCAGGACCGTATTTCACTGTGATTTATTTGCACTTCGCTAAAAGAATCGCAGAAAAAACGACGCTGAATCAATCAGCCATTATTTCAAAACAAGTAGCTGCGAAAGATGTTGGGGTTAGGTCAACCACTAGTTTCATGTCATATCAAGCTGTGTCCCTAGATGGACTGCGTAGACGGTCCACAATTCTTGATGCCACACAGCCTCCAACTTCGTTTTTATTCCATCCGTAAGGTCTATGAATATGTATGCATACTTGAATTCACCAAGAATAAGAAGATTCTAAGTTGACAACGCTTCTTATCAAGAATTTACTGTCGTTTAAATACAGTGAGGTATGCTAGGCTACAACGAACCCAAATGGGACTATAACCTTGTTCGTTCTAGCATTTTATAAAAAAAAATTCAGTTAGGTAGACTGAAAACATCATTTCTACTCTGAATGACTGTTTGATAATACGTTTGCCCACCTTTTTGAAAAAGAAATCTGAGATTAATTGTTTTAAATACGAATAAATATTTTATGAAAAATACATGGACATCACCGATAAATAAATTTCTGAGTGTGCCACAATCTGCTTTATAGAAGATATCGGTAATGATGATGACATATTTGTACCGTGCGGGCGCTTACCAGGCGTCACCTCACGGGCACTCATTGCTGGCGTGGAGAGTGCACCACAGGGGTCACTTTTGTGCCATTTAAAATTCGAAATATTTTGCGTCAGTCGGAATCGAACCCGGTTCCCTAGGTTCGCGACCAGACACTCAGGCACGCGGCCACGGGACCCCACATCACCGATGAAGTTAAATAATTGAATCGTTCACTATTCTGAGTGTTAATAATAAAGACTGTGTAAAAAAAGTTGAATATATAATTCATTGTTTTATTGGAGATTTTTCATTCGTTGTATCATTTTCGTTCGTTCTAAAATCCAAATTTTATTTTTTAAACTGTTCGTTGTAGCGTAGCTCAATGTATAGTTCGTCCAGAAATCATTTGACCAAATGACTTTTAAATCCTTCTACTAATCGTTACTACTGTGAATATTTTGGCCAAATATAGTTTCTTTTCAGTGTACATTATATGTCTATGAAAGTTGAAAATTGCTTGAAAATTTTAAATAGGCAAAAGTTTTATTGGTGTTCCGAAGGACCGTAGTTGCACAGTAAAATTATTATCCAAGATGTTATGCTTGCTTTAACAATGAACGCTTATTGATGAACTGAGTAGCTGGCTAATTCCAAAATATATATGTACGCGAGTTACATAATTGTATTGAATAATATTTTTTTTAAATTTAAATACCTATATAAATTAACAAATTATGATAATATTGTAGTAGATTTTCTTGATCACCCATGAGCCCTTTAACCCTTTTTGCTATTGCGGGTTTGCCTTTGAGGCCTATTTCCGTATGTCAAAAATACTTAGATTTTAACCAGAATCATCGTTGTAACTTTCAGAATCTAAAGAATTTATAAATGTGATGTCCAGAAGTTTAGAATAATTTCAAGCAATATGTTACTAACGCAGAAAATTCATACTTCACTATTTTGCTTCTGTTCAGCCATGTATATAGTATAGACTTCAATTTTTCAGATTCTGAAACTCATAGCGAAGATTCTGATAAAAAAAATTTGATATACGGTCAAGGATATTTACTACAATATCATTTGAATTTGTAAATTTATGTAGGAACTTAAAATTTTTGAAAATATCATTCAATACAATCCTGTAAGTCGTGTACATATAAGGCATTTCTTCCGGTAGATACCCCGACTGCGTTCGAAAACAAAAGTAGTTAATGGTTACCGTTTTAGAAATTGTACCATATCTACCAGATACATCTACCAGATCCATGATTTGTGGATCGAATAATTCAACCGGTAAATGCGGTAAATAAAGAATCTAACCTCAAAAAAGATAGAGATGCCAAGCGAAGTTGAAATCGGAAGTAGATTTCAGAAATTATGATAATACAGAAGACGAGGCGAAATAACGTTTAACTACGTAAAATTTCAAATCCCTGTCTACCACTTGCGTTCTTAAAATATCTATCCCGGTAGCTCTAACCTGATGAACAGCTGTTTATCGATATGTACCGGTAACAGTTCAACGGTAGAATTTTCCTAAATGCTTATAAATACATTTTGGCATTACCAGGTGCTCAGTTCAATAATGAGCATTCATTGTTAAAGCAAGCATAATATCTTAAGATAAGAATTTTACTGTGCAACTACTGTCCTTCGGAACTCCAATGAAACTTTTGCGTATTTTAATTGTTTCAAACAATTTTCAACTTTCATACGCATATAATGTACACAGAAAAGAAACTATATTTGTGTGAAAAGTGAAACGCAATAATTTTTACAATAGCAACGATTAGTATGAATCCGGAGGATTTGAAAGACATTTTTTCAAATGATTGCTCAACGAGTTATACCTACATATATATATATTAGTGCTGTGAGGATCCGACAAAACATGGATCCGAGGTCCCGGATTTCAAAATATCCGGTTCCTCGGATATCCGATGTTCGGATAATGAAGCGGATATCCGTAAATTTAACTCGGATTTGGATTCGGATCCTGATTTGGATCCGGATCCTGGTTTGGGTCCGGATCCCATTCGGATCCGTTTCATCATTTTGAATGTAAAGGCAAACATCTGGAAGTGAGTTCAAATTCAAACCGTTACAGTGGGTCTGTTTATCTGTACAGCGGTCTGTAAACAGCAATAAATTTTATAATACCCCTCTAAAATAGACAGGTAGCTGGTGCAAATATGAGAAGGTTATTTCTTAGAATATTGAATTCTGTAGTTCTAAAATTTTAACATTCATTACAACAAATACTTCAAAGAAAACGAGATTAAGATTAAATTTGAGAAATAATGGTTACAGGTTCATTGCAAGTGTCGAAATACCTGTTTATTTATATCGTGCACGTGTTTCACATAAAAGGGATTGTTTTTCCATGTCTAAAATCCGATACTCATACTCATATTCGGATCCGGATCCAAAATCCAATACTCCGATTCGGATCCAAAATCCGATACTCAGATCCGGATTGAAAATCCAATACTCAGATACGGATCCAAAATCCGATACTGAGATTTGGATCCGAGATCCGGATAGTTCAACATTCAATTATCCGGATATCCGGATATTTTTGGATCCGAAACCAAAACTATCCGGATCCCACCACTAATATATATATATATATATGTGTGTCTCAGCATCTGGCCGACACCAAAATTATTTCGAATTTTAATTGACACAAAAAAGTGACTTCTGTTGTGCATTCTCCATTCCAGCAATAAATGTCCTTGAGGTGACGCCTAGCATACTCTCGCACGGTACGAATATGTCATCATCATTACCGATATCTACGTACAAAGCAGAATGGCACACTCAGCAATGGTTAATATATATATTTTATTTATTTATTTATGAATAAAAATAGTACATTAAAAAACAAGTATCAGAAGATAATCTGTTAATGTAGGAGGAGGCGAGTTTTCCAAAGAACTAGTGCGTTAACAGGCCTTATGAAACATGTTTTTTATACAATTTTTTCTATTGAGGTAATGTTGTAATAAGATTTTTAAAAAATGCAACTTGTCAAAAATATGACTGTTGTCAGTCAACAATGAATTTTCATCTGTGAAGTTTTTTTTTTAACGGGAAGCGCTACCAACATAATTGATAAAAACACCAAGTCATGTTTGTAACAATGGGGTATTTTTTTTAATATCCAACAGTATTATAAAATTACCTCAACAGAAAAAATAGTATAAAAACATATTTCATAAGACCTATTATCGCACTAGCCCTTTGTAAAACATGAACTCATAACTCATATATTAACAAATTACATTATTAAATTTGTTTTTAATGTACAATTTTTCTGAATAATTTTATTAACCGGTTAATTAAACCGTTTTAAACACCGGTTAAAAAAAGAGCAAGCCTGTTTTTGAAAAAATCTTATTAAAAATTAAGGTTTCAATTTCGGTTAACCATTGACTGTTATTTTTTCGGGTTTTTGAAAAATATTCTATATTTATTGAAATACGTATTGCGTAGTGAATGGGTTAATTACGCTTTGGATATGTGACTAAAAATCTGTCAACAACAACATTGACTGTGTTGATGTGAAAAGTACAGCGTAAATGAATGCTTTGCTATAATTAGTTTTCTTAATAGAGAACAAGAGACAGTCTGTGTAATGTGTAATGTACTTGTAAGACCAAACGAGAGAGATGATTGTTTACTGCTCGGCTAACGATGTCCGCAGATGTCACTGTCACATTCACAGTGATATGAGCGCGTGCGCGTATTTGCCCGTGCACGTGCACGTGTGTGTCTTACTTAACGTATTGGGCTGCCTTCAATCATGTATAAATGCCAAGTATGCGCAGCTGGATGGCATGGAATAGGATAGAGCGTCAGCGTCTGCTGGAACCCACTACCAAACATACTTGAAATCTAATATCAAACGTTCACTTCGCTTCATTTAAATTCATCATCATACGTCATTTGTGTACATCTTACATTTGGATTACTATTAAATTGTTCCTTCAACTATGTCCAGCGTCCAGAATAACGTGTGGTCCCATTAAGACGAATGAATATGTTCATTATTTCAAACACAAGAATAAGAAAATAAAATATTCAGCTTTACAAGGGTTATGCTAGAATTATTGAGAATAAGACACATAGTTCATAAGTTTTTATAATTTTATTTTAAATACGTTCAAAATAGTTTCCTTCGCTGAGAATATACTTTATCTTTTAAATAACCCCATAAAAAGAAGTCCATCGGTGTCAAGTCAGGAGAACGTGTTGGCCACTTGTATGGACCATTGTTACCAATCCAACGGTAATCAAACATAAAGTCTAGTCTTTTACTAGCACAGTATTGTGAGCTGGAGCACCGTCATGTTGAAACCACATAGTATTCCTTTCTTGCAGATTTAAATCTTCTAAATATTCTGTTATTTCATTCTCCAAAAAGTTTAAATATCTCTCACTAGTTAAATTTTCATCATAAAAAACAATAATGCACTTCACCATTTTTCCTTCCACTTTTTAAAGTTCCCAAACAATCTTCTTTTGGAATGTTTTTAAACTAATTTCTCGGAAACTTTGAAGCTATCCTATTTTAAGTTAAATAAAATAATATATATATATATATATATATATATATATATATATATATATACTATATATATAATCACGGCATATTACCCATTTCTGAGTGTGCCACAATCTGGTTTTTCACATCTAATTTCAAATGACAGATAAATACTGTTTAAAATTATTGTTTTCCACGCCCAACCAGATTTTCTTATTGGTAATAATTCTAGCGTGACCCTCGTATACCCATATTTTTTTGGACGGTATAATATGATGGGGTATTCCTCCATAACAAAAAAATCAATTTAACTTAAAGTATGGCTCAATAAATAATAGTTAAAACAATAAAATCATTTTTTAAATAATTACTTTACGAGATATTTCACATTTGCTAAAAGGGGAAATTGACGTCATACAATTGTTATCTTTCTCTCGTAGCGTACTCAGAGCAGTGTGTGTCAGAAAGACAAGTATAGGGGAATGTGACGTTACACTGATTTCTCGAAAATAAAATACTGTTAAACTAGGAACAATTAAGATTTTATTTAAAATAATAAAAAAAAATAGTGGAATACCCCTTGCCCCTAAAACTTATGTTGCCACATGGTTCTAAACATATATCTGTAATACGGGTCACGTTTCTAACATCCTAAATACAAATATGAATAAAAAATTTTAGTAGGAATCTAAAATGTATATGCTTAACCCTCGCTGGACCGTACGGGGTAACTCAGTTACCTTAGACGCAATATTTTTGTATTTATTTCTTAAATAATATGTTTACACTTTTGCCGTTCTTAGGTCCAGGAAAAATGCAAGGTGCGTGTATAGAAATTTTCACTTCAAAAAGTAAAATATTTTGACTCATGCATCGCACTTTATCCAACGTTTCTGCAATGAGTGCATTCCATTTCAGAAATGGGATTCTGGAAGGTCTGCAATACCCATCTACGGCTGCTGTCACCTCTTCGTTTGTTTCAAAACGTTTTCCAGTCACAAATTTCTTTAAATTTGGGCATAGGTGGAGGTCAAATGGAGCCAAATAGGGTGGATGTTCCTACATTCCATTCATCAAATTCTTCAGTTTACTTATTACCAAAGCTCCTTTATGGCTGGTGTATTGTCCTCATAAGATGATTTTTTTCTTTTGCAATCCAGGCTTCTACTCACGAATTTTTTTGTTCACTTAGTCCAAGAGACGCGTAGTATTCGCCAGTTATTGTTTTACCTTTTTGAAGGTATTCAATAAAAAAAATCTATCGCAACCAAGAAAATACCATATTGTGCACCTTTGTTTTTGTCTGTGGTTGCAGTTTTTGGTCGTCCTTCACGTGTATCATCTTGAAGAGATGTCCGACCACGTTTAAACTCAGCCGCCCATTTTTTCACTTTTGAAAATGAAGGAGCAGACTCCTTATAAACCTATCCTATACCTACTTTGGATGAATTTCCGTTGGCGATAAACCGTCCAAAACAAAGAATTTTATAACGTCACGATATTCCAGTTTATCCGTTTCATTTAAAAAGTTGTATAAAAAACTATTTGACAGATCAAGTTGACACTTGATGATCGTTATTAGCACGTGTAGCAACATAAAAAAAATCATTGATGGTAGTGCCATTTCTGCGCTACGCTGAGAATTTTTCACCTTGCCTTCGTATAAGTATTTGAAAATAAATACATATATCGTATATCATCACGGCTTTACCCATATTTAGGAAAGCCAATCTGCTTTTATTTGCAAATTTTGGTAATGACGACATATCTATACCGTTGAGGGCGCTTGCTTACCTGGCGTTTGTTGTGGAAAGTGCCACTTTTGAAAGAATTCAATCAAAATCTGTATTACATACTTATAAATGGCAAAAATGTATTTGTTCCGTTTAAGTGTATTATTTAAATGAACATTATTTTATACTCAGTATTTTTCATAAATGTTAGTATTAATAATGAATATTCAGTAATACAGAGTGTCTCTTAAATAGGGTGACATGGCTTAACCACAGATTCTGAGGCTAAAATAAGACGATTTAAACAAACTTGCTTCTACGGGAAAGTGTACCATTGAGCCAGAATTCTGCTTCAAAGTTCTTGGAAAAAAAATTAATTTTGCTTATAATAATCGGACGCTTTATTCGATTTGGATGCAATTTGATATGACAGTTTATATGATTAGAAGTCATCTTTTAAGATGATACTTGTTATTATTAGTGAACCACTAGTGTATGAAACTTAGGTGTTCCAACATTAATTAGACCGTAACTTTTTAATGGCCATGCCGAAAACGTGAAATTATTTTTCTTCAAAAAGATACATTCAATAGTAAACTTTTCTCTCTCTGTATAATTTGTGATATCTGTTACGGGTCACACAGAAAAAAATAAAATCTGAGTGTCTGCACTGCTAAATTTTTAAAATAAATGTAATCTAGCAGTCTATCCAAATGTCAAACAACTAATTTTTAATGACAGTAACAATTGTTTTATGGGTTGTCAAAAATTTTCTTCGCAATATTCTAAAATTAGTAACATCCGTTTGTTCGGCCTAATAATATTTTACTACCATTATTATAAATAAGACGGTTACATATCTCAGCTTACTCCTAAATAAGTTGTGAAGATTGATAGCTCGTTACTGTCATTAAAAATTAAATGTTTCGCATTTGGACAGACTGCTAGATAAAATTTATTTTAAAAATTTAGCGGGACAGACACTCAGATTTTATTATTTTATGTGTGAACCGTAACAGATACCACAAATTACACAGAGACAGAAAAGTTTAATATTGAATGTATCTTTCTGAAAAAAAATAATTTCGCGTTGTCGGCGTGGCCATTAAAAAGTTACGGTCTAATCAATGTTGGGATACCTAAGTTTCATACACTAGTGGTTCACTAATAATAACAAGTATCATCTTAAAAGATGACTTATAACCATATAAACTGTCATACCAAATTTCATCCAAATCGAATAAAGTGTCCGATTATTATAAGCAAAATTATTTTTTTTTTTTTCGAAGAATTTTGAAGCACAATTCTGGCTAAATGGTACACTTTCCAGTAGAAGCAAGTTTGGTTAAATCATCTTATTTTAGCCTCAAGAATCTGTGGTTAAGCCATGTCCCCCTATTTAAGAGACACCCTGTATAATGAATATAATACTTGTTCAGTATTTAAAGTAAATGTTCAGTATTTTTCTTAAATGTTCAATATTAATAATAAATCAATTCTCAAAACCACTCATCGTGAATTAACTTCGACGGTTGTCGGAATTTACCGACGCCCAACGAAGTCGCGATGCCAGGCGTTGTTTTTGAGTTTTTGTCTAATTTCCAAACCAAGTTTTGCGGGCACGAGTTTCATGCGTTAGATTATGGTTTGGGTTTTTACTAAACAAATAATACTGAACAAAAAATGTTTTTTTTACTGAACAAATATGAAAAATACTGCACAAAAAATATTGAACAAAACCACATAAAATATTGAACAAAACTGAATAAAATAATGAACGCATGTGCCTTTTTAAATGTAATATGGTAGAATAGTGTGAAACGTAATGCACATTAACTCCTGTTTATAAAGTGGTGAGAGCGAATTCGCACGCCGCACCACACGGTACATGAACATCAATATTATACACTTACTAAAACGTTGAGAAATTGTATTTGAAACGAATGAATACGTGACCTTCGACCTACAACATGAGCCTCATGATTGATGCGTCACACATAACTACAGTACCGTACCCAGCACTAATCGGTGAATTACTTCTTATTACCAATTTTCATATTCTCTATTTCTAATTTAAACATACACAATAACAAAAAATACTGTTGCGATTATTTAAATTTTATACCAGCAGCAAATTTTTTGTTAATATTTGACTAATTCTAGTAATCATAGAAAGTTTTTTTTTATTGTTCAGCAATAAAATATATTGGATATTTTTTAAAATAGTGATAAGAGTGATTTTCAACACAGGTACATATTGAAATGGGATTTATATAGTAATATTCTACGTATTGAATACAAAATATTTTTTTTTACAAAATTTGAAATTTTAATTTTGAATTATTTAAAGTAAACATTTTTGGACCACTGGTTGAGTAGGCGATTTTAATATTTTGATAATAATTAACATTTCTATAATTTTTATGTATTTCATTTATACTTTATTAAGTGGGTTACATATTTAGTTAAGGCACTTTGTCTTAATAAAGAAAGACATTTGAAAAAATAAAACACTTGGTATTTTTATTACAAGCACTATATAAATAGAAGCTTTAATAAATCTTAATTCCTTAATTCTATTAGAAAGAGAGTTTTTGAAAACAGCTTTCACCAAAATAGTAACATGACAATATGGAAAGTATGGAATACTTTTACATGATTCTGAATGAGTATGCAGTTCTGACCTAAACTCTATCTCATACCTATACTGTTAGTGTGTGAGAGGGTCACGCTAGAATTATTAAGAATAAGACACATAATTCCTAGTTTTTATAATTTTATTTTAAATATGTTCAAAGTAGTTCCCTTCAACAATAATTCACTTTATCATATTTTTCCTTCCACTTCTTAAAAGCTCCCAAATAAACAACCAATGTTCTTTTGCAATGCTTTCAAAATAATTTCCGGGATATTTAAAAACTGTCAATTCTGTCAAATTATACATCATGACTCAAAAATTCTCTCTGATTAATTCTATGTTTTCAATCGCAACGATACTTAATTTAATTTTTGCAACTTAATTTCAAATGACGAATAAATAACTGTTAAAAGATAGTGCAAATTTTGTTTTTATTGTTTATATTGGAATTGTAAATCCTAAAGATGATCTACTCTTCTAACAAAACATACCTATTTGAAATTGCAGCCACTAACAAGAAGAATACAACAGATATAACGATATCATTAAATTCTGCAAATGAATAGGTACAGTATAAAGGGAAATAGAATGTAATTCTCTGTTTTATTATATCTGCTTCTGCTTCCTCTAACACTCATCGAGTAACATTAGCCTCCCGCATGCACTAAAAATTTCAATTTATATTACGATATATCGCAAAGGAAGAAGCGGTAGGGTATGATTAATTCACAAACACTTAATGGCTGACAAATCGATTATAATAAAATCTTCGTTCAAATGGATCATATCGGGTATTCAATAAATCTTTACTGGTTGGAAATGGGCTATGAAACTCATGTCTGTACTTTATTCTTAATACTAAAGTCAAAAGTCATTATTTAACATAAATCAAATTCAACTTAGAGTAAAATGTTTACTCAGGAATATTTTCAGCATTTACTATAACGAAACTATAATAAAACACTATGTTGTTCTAAAAGATGCACTTTCCTCATTTTAAGTGATGTTTGACGTTTTGTTTAAGATTTTAAATTGTATGAATAATGACAGACATGCCAGAACGGAAAGACTTATTTATTGAACACCCGATATTTAATTTAAGCGCTCTCAGCAGATACAGGCTCTCTGTTAAATAGGGGGACATGGTTTAACCACAGATTCCTGAGGCTAAAATAAGACGATTTAACTAAACTTGCTTCTACCGGAAAGTGTACCATTTAAAATTAATTTTGCTTATAATAACAGAACGCGTTATTCGATTTGGATGAAATTTGGTATGACAGTTCGTATGGTTATAAGTCATCTTTTAAGATGATACTTGTTATTATTAGTGAACCACTAGTGTATGAAACTTAGGTGTCCCAACATTGATTAGACCGTAACTTTTTAATGGCCTCACCGATAACGTAAAATTATTTTTTTTCAGAAAGATGCATCCAATAGTAAACTTTTCTCTCTGTGTTTAATTTGTGATATCTGTTACGGTTCAGACAGAAAAAAATAAAACCTGAGTGACTGCATCGCGAATTTTTTTAAAATAAATTTAATCTAGCAGTCTGTCCAAATGCCAAACATCTAATTTTTAATGACAGTAACAAGTTTTCAATCTTCTCAACTTGTTTAGGAGTAAGCTAACATATTTATTCGTCTTATTTATAATAATGGTAGTAAAATACTATAGGGCCGAACAAACGGATTTTACTAGTTTCTGAATATTACGAAGGAATTTTTTGACAACCCATAAACAATTGTCACTGTCATTAGAAATTACTTGTTTGACATTTGGATAGACTGCTAGATTAAATTTGTTTTAAAAAAAATTATAATGCAGTCACTCAGGTTTTATTTTTTTCTTTCTGAACCATAACAGATACAAATTAAACAGAGAGAAAAGTTTACTATTGAATGTATCTTTCTGAAAAAAAAATAATTTTAAGTTATCGGCCCAGCCATTAAAAAGTTACGGTCTAATCAATGTTGGGACATCTAAGTTTTATATACTAGTGGTTCACTAATAATAATAAGTATCATCTTAAAAGATGACATAACCATGAGAACTGTCATACCAAATTTCATTCAAATCGAATAAAGCGTTCTGTTATTATAAGCAAAATTAATTTTTTTTCGAATAACTTTAAAGCAGAATTCTGGCTAAATAGTACACTTTCCGGTAGAAACAAGTTTAGTTAAATCGTCTTATTTTAGCCTCAGGAATCTGTAGTTAAGCCATGTCCCCCTATTTAAGAGACATCCTGTTTATTTCTCATTACCAAAATCTGCAAATAGAAGCAAATTGGTACACCCAAAGATGGGTAATAAGCATGGTGATATTTTTTTAATATGTACTAAGGTCACGCTGGTATTATTGAGAATAAGATACATGGTTCATATTTTTTAGAATTTTATTTTAAGTTTATTCAAAGTAGTTCCTTTCAGTTCTTAAAAGTGCCCATCCAATCATCTTTTGGAATTGATCATAACTAATTTCTGCGAAACTTGTCAAATTAATTTCTAGTTACGTGAAAATTGTTAAAGCTGTCAAACTAATGTAAAAATATTCTTTTTTCCACTTCTTAAAAGTTCCTAATCAATCTTCTTCTGGAATACTGAATGTTTTCAAAATAATTATGTATTGCAGCATTAATCTCTTCTCAGATGAACCTGCTACTTCATAAATTCATCCAAAAAATTAACAAATAGTATATTACTAACTGAGGTGGAAAGTGTTTCATTACTGTCGAGGTTAGCTATGCCCGAGACGTAATAACACTTTTCACCGAGGTTTGTATACTATTTTATTCACAATCAGAATTTATTAATAGTGAGTAATTAATATTTAAATAATAACCTAACATAAATAAACGAATGGTTTGAGGGATTTAAGCTTATTCATTTTTCACATGAACTGTCATACTGTCAATTAGATTTCTAACCTTAAATTTTCATTTCTTCACATTTATCTATACTTATTTATACAATTTAAAATTTATTTACATATGAAATGTAAAGAAACTTTGCTTATATTGTACAGTGTGTTTCACTTTACATGAAGACACCTATATAAATTGTATATTAATAACGCAATTATTATAAAACTTTTTTCAGTGATAGAGGCCATGATTAATATTTTGTAGGGATGACTTTTTTTAAGGTCTAAAACCGTCCAACTATGATTAAAATAAAAACTAGTGTTTCAAGTAAAAACATATCAGCGATGAAGATAGAGCAAAAATGTATTTAAGAAAATTGTAATATACTCCAAATACGAAGTTTCGCTAAAAATTTTAATTTTGTAATTTTTCTACATTTTTGTGTACTCATTGAAAAAATTCTTATTTCAAGTATCAGGTGTGCAGACAATCAAAACAATGGAACATTGTTTGAAACGTCAGGAATAAACAGAATTTACTCATGTTTTGATTGTGTATTACACACTTGATATTTAAGATAACAAAATTTCACTGAGTACACAAAAATGTAAAACAATTACAAAATTAATTTTTTTAGCGAAACTTCGTATTTTGAGTATTTTAGTGATTAGCAACAACTTTCTTAAATACTTTTTTGCTCTATCTTCATCGCTGATATGACTTTACTTAAAACACTAGTTTTTATTTTAATGATAGTTGGCCGGATTTAGACCTTAAAAAAATTCATACCTACAAAAATATTAATCATGATGCCCTCTACCACTGGGAAAAGTTTTATACTAATTGCGTCATTAATAAGCTACTTATTTAGGTGTCTTCATGTAAATTGAAACATACTGTATATACGTATCACTAATCTCTCATGGCGGTAAATAGCCTTGAGGTTGGGATTTGGCATATTCCCGCCCTGAGGTTGGAAAATGTCAACTTTTCAACCTCTACAAAATTTTCCAACCTCTTAGAAAATGAGGTTTACAATACCTTAGTTCACAACTTTTTAAAATTCAGAAATCGCCATATTACTAACCGATTTTGCCGGTGTAGTGACCGTGCGCATTAAAGCGCTATGTCTCTACATGTTCAGATCGAATCTGAGGTTCCTGAGTCGTTAAAATGTCACAATATCAGGCAATAATCGCACTCGCATGCGATGACCCGACCAGTTGTCCATGTTAAAGATAGATGGTGCCAGCTGTAGGAGTATTTCCGCTGCCGCACTGGTTGCGTAACAATCAGTGGTTGTCGTACGGATTAAGTACACCAACTGCTCTAGTACTATCGGTTACGATTACGAAACGAGTACTTACGGTACTTGAGGCCTTGGCCCTACAAGGGCTGGTGTGCCATAGATCATGATGACTAACCGATTTTAAATAAAAAAAATTATGATTCAAGCAAGAAGTAGTTTTAGAAATAGATAGTAGAATACCACATTGCAATAATGTATTGTTAGAATAAATTTACTATACTCTGATTTTTACCTGAAGGAGTAAATGTGCCGTGTTTAACTCTGTCAATCGTTTATGAATTATTTTAAAGAAAAATACTTCAAATAAAAATTATGTACAATTAATTACTTCAAAATATTATCAAAAAAAGTAGATACTGGGAATAGATTAGACTATATTTTAAGATATAAAATGTCAAAATTAGAGTAGAATTTGCTAATCCATAAACAAGTATTAGCTTAAACTGTTTCGACTATCGAGCTGTATATGTTTATCATTAAGGTAATTAGCATTCAATAAACGGATTATGAATTATACGTCAATGCAAAAAGCGTTTCACGTCAGTTTTAACAATAAGCATTTTTGTCAAAGAACATACTGATTTTTACTTCCTTGTACAGTAAAGGAAGTATTGTAATCGCGAAAATTTCGGTTTCCAGACTTCAACGGAAATATCTATTTTGACCATCCCTGAATTCATTTTGACTAATTTCGTCGTGACGTCTGTACTGTACGTACGTACGTATCTCGCATAACTGAAAAACGGGAAGTCGTAGAAAGTTAAAATTTTGTATTTAGGACTGTTATAACATCTAGTTGTACACCTCTCTTTTTGGTCATTACATAACTTTCGGAAGTGCTACTTTACTTGAAGCATATAATAGATTTTAATTAAAAACTGTATTAAAATATAATCCAAAATTTTTCAAATTTGGTATATAAGACTTTTATATCAATGGGAATAACATAATAGATTTTAGTTAAAATGGTACCCGGAAGTGGTACTTTACTTGAAGTTTATAATAGATTTTAATGAAAAACTATATTAAAATATAATCCAAAACTTTTCAAATTCGGTATATAATACTTTTATATCAATGGGAATAACATAATAGATTTTGGTTAAAATAATTCAACCGGAAGTGACACTTTACTTGAAGCTGTTATCAGTTTTTCTTGAAAAAAATGGTGTTATTTTGATTTTAGAAATAAATGCTTCAAATAAAAGTTTTAGAGAATTGAATTCTGCCTCGAAAACATTAAATTAGCTCTTTGTATAAGCGAGATATGTAAATTTAAAAATTATGTACTTTTTGGTTTCTGTAATTAAGTTTGCTATGAATTAGGACAAAAAATAACAAAAAAATAAATAATTTAATGTCAATGTCAAATACGTGCAATTTTATGATTGGATCTGTTATAATACATATTTTAATTATTAACAAAATATGTATAGTGTAACAGGCGTCCAAGGCAGTCATATGGTGTCCACATCAGATTTTTTTTCTATAACTCTTATTCGAAGTTCTTTTCTCTAAAATAATCTATAAACGATTTACAGCGCTAAAGCACTGCACATTTTCTCGTGGTTAAAAAACAGAGTATAACTGTTTATAATAATAATTAAAATAAAGTCTATAGAATTGTATGTATTGAATTAAGTAGTTTAAATTGGTAAAGTTGTTTTCGTTTCGAATTCCAATCTGAAGACGCATGAGTGAGACATGGAGACAAATTGCATTCTTATAGTGGCAATGGTTAAAAATAGTGTTGCATATTGCATTCTTGAGAACCGATTGACTCTCATGTTATGTGGCCAAGTCGTCTCTGTCTGTACCTGTACTATTTCTACTATTATCGACATCGCAAAACTGCACAACCAAATTCTAACTGTAGTGTTGTAGTGTAAAGTAAATGAACATATAGAAATCGGTGTCCATTAAACCAATATGTCACGTCAAAACAAACAAATACTTACTGCAGTAATAATAAATAGTGACATTTGTAATCAACATTAATATCCGATTTCACAGAAAGGTACTGGGAGTTTATTGTTGATTTTAAATCATTTCCAAAATTACGAAATATTAATAAGATTGGTTGTTCAAGAGGTCAGATAGAGACGAATCAGATGCTTAACACAAAAATCGGTTTTCATTTCACCGACTTACGCAGTAATATAAATAAATATTAACATTTAAAATGTTTAATAACACTAGCAAAAAAAAGATAAAATATTACATTACAATTCAGAGCATTCATCGTTAAGCTCAACTGCTTCCATTAATAGTAACTCCCTTAAATTACGATCAACTTATCATCAATCAAAGATGTAAACCTAAATTATAATTTAACAATAGGCCGTAATAGGCTTAAGTGATGTACATACATTGATTATTTATCATCAATTACAATGTTTGGATGTTATGTGCTCAGTTAACAACGACTATCTTCGATTGGACAGATAACAGATATCAAGAATAAAATTAAAGTAACTCATATTTTTTATCAGAATAAAATAATTTTTATGTTTTACGTTCATAATGATGTAATTAAGAGATTCAATTTTATGTTTTAGAAGGTTTGTACTAGATGACATTTACTTAAATTTTCAAACGACATAAATCAGAATTGACAAACTCAAATAATTAAATTAACGTCAATCCAGTGTTACCAACTACAACATTACACATATAAATTTCCCTAAATCAACTCAGTTTAATATAGCAGTTTTTTTTTTAAATTTTAGTCAGAAAAAAAAAAGAATTGAAATTTTGTCTAATTATATTTAGATATTATTTTATTAGGCAATATGTCTAATAATTTAGTATAATTTACAAATCTTACTTTAGCATTTTAACTAATCCGAAGTAGCTAATAATTATTTTGTAAAAAATCTTTAATTTAAATGTGGAAATGGTTATTTTAATAACTTATTTAATTTTACTATATTTTGGCTTCATTATTTTTGTCCTACAATTTTCGGTAATTTATCTTATCTAATGAATTAGGTAAATCAAATAGAAAATTTAAATACATATTTAGTTAATTTCTTTATTTATATTTAGTTCAATATTTATTACGGTATAAATGTAATCATTTCATCTAATTTTGTATTTAATTTTACTATAATTTGTTATTACAAATTTAGAAAATTTAATTAAATCAACTTAGATATTTTAATAAAACATATTAGTAGGCTGAAAAACAAGGAATTTATTTAGTTAATTCAACTAAAATATAGATTTTTTTCTGTGTAAAAAACGCAAAATATAAAAAATAGTATCATTTTATAAGGGTTTTGGTCGCACTTGTCAATTACAAAACGCATGAGAGGAAACATGTCTTATAAAACTCGTTGTTTAATATAGGGTAATGGACTATTCCACTCAATTTTTTTTTTTTTAATTTTAAATAAAACTTCATTCAGTTTTGAAGCAATTCATAGTATTAAAAAATCTTAATTGTTCCTAGTTTAACAGTATTTTATTTTCGAGAAATCGGTGTAACGTCACATTCCCCCTATACTTGTCTTTCTCACACACACTGCACTGAGTACGCTACGAGAGAAAGATAACAATTGTATGACGTCAATTTCCCCTTTTAGCAAATGTGAAATATCTCGTAAAGTAATTATTTAAAAAATGTTTTCATTGTTTTAACTATTATTTATTGAGCCATGCTTTACTTTAAGTTAAATTGAATTTTTTTTATTTTTTGTTATGGTGGAATACCCCATTCCGGGAGAGATACCACGGCACGGCGGGAGAGATGACACAGAGCTAGTTTTCCTAAAAATAATTGTTAGATGGTGATGGTACTGAGGTTGTAGTATATATGACAGTGCATAAGTGTCACAGAATCGTACCTACTTTTGAAATTTTGTCGATAAAATTTCTCATAGGAAAGTTATCGTAATTTGTTTTATTTGTATGGTACGAAAGTTTTTGGATATGTCATATTTTTGGTTGTTACTTAAGATTACCTAGGTTTTATAACAAGATTTTTATTTTGTTATATGAATAAGGGTTACATTTGTGGATTATCAGCTGTTTTTGTACTTTGCTTGCATCGCTGCGAAATTTGAAAGCATATCTCACCCATAAAATCAGGAGAGATGACATTCTCTACAAACAACAGTTTTGTTTTAAGTACTTTATCATTGTTTTAGAAGAAAAATTAGTATTTTTTGTATTTGTATTTTGTTACTTCATTTTTTATAAATAATTTATTTTATTCAATTTTGACGTTTTAAGCTGTCATTATTAACTCCATAGCAACAATTATAAGTAACACTTTTTTCACAAGTGAATTAAATTTTTTTAAATCACTCTCACATTTTTTTTAATTCACTCTGCAACAAATAATGCATTTAAAATAACAGCAGACACTAAATTAACACTTGCCATAGTATTTATCAGACATTATCAGCCATTTTCATTATTTTTCACGGCACAAATGACAGACAATAAAGCTTTTTAAATAGATGACTTGACATCTATCATCGACGATTGTCATGCACAGTCTACTAACTGATTAGTTTTTTTGTTTTGTCAAAATTAAATATTATAATGATTTTTATTACTATTTCGTCAAAATTGAATAAAATATTGTACAAACCACGTGAGCTAATGTAATTTTTATTCACTCGAAGAAATTAACTCACTCACCCTTACGGGCTCGAAGAAATTAACTCACTCGCCCTTACTGGCTCGTGAGCTAAACTTTCTTCTCGTGAATAAACATTACCTTAGCTCACTTGGTGTGTAAATATCTATTTATTGAAAGGATAATTAAATTCAAATATAATTAGGCAATATTATTTTTATTTGTGTTTTTATATCATTAATACAAAACAAAGTTATTCTCTGTTCAAAATTGTGTTAATACATGTATCATTGCTATCTCATTTTAAAACACCCCGTGACATCTATAACCCAGCATAATCGCGATAGATGGCATTTTACATTTTTTTTTTTTTTTCATTTTTGTTAAGGCTTAATTAAAACTGAGGAGTTTACGATAGCCAATCTACGAACACCACTGCTTCTATATGCAATATTTTTTTACTGTTATTTAGGTAAGAGTTATTAGACTTTTAAAAATATTGTGGCATCTCTCCCGGAATTACCCTACTATTTTGTATTAAAGATTTTGTTTGTTAACATTTATTAATTTTATTGGTCGAATTTAAATGACGAGATAAACATTTATTCTAATAAGAATTTTGTTTTTTTATAATGTAGATACATTTTTTTATGAAGTGGCCGTTTTATGCAACTTTAAAAATGATTTGAATTGACCCCTGTTTTACTGTGACACAGAATATAAATCTGATAGTGACTTCAACAAAGAACGTTTAAAATCAATATTTTTAATAAACCGAGTGACATTCTTTTGCGACTAAATAATTTTAATCAGTCTCCACTGCAAACATAAGCAACAACTAATTTATAATATAAAATAAAATTTGTACGGGGTCCCGTGGCAGCGTGCCTGAGTGTCTGGTCGCGAACCTGGGGGAACCGGGTTCGAATCCGACCGGCGCCATATTTCGAATTTTAAATGGCACAAAAGTGACCCCTGTGGTGCGCTCTCCACGCCAGCACTGAGTGCCCATGAGGTGACGCCTGGTAAACGCCCGCACGGTACAAATATGTCATCATCATTACCGATATCTGCGATAAAGCAGATTGGCACACCTAGAAATAGGTAATATGCCGTGATGATATATTTATTTATTTATTTATTTAATAAAATTTGTAGAATTTAGAAAAATTGTCAAAACTAGAATATAACTACTTATTTTTAAATTGAGCTGGAATTCTTTTAAATAAAAAAAAAATTGCAACTTGAAATTTTTCAAATTTATGATTTGGCTTCTAAAATCTTTTATCTCGTTGTAAAGACTTTAATATTAATGTTCTTCGTAAGACTCTGAAACTCAGGTTTCTGGATTCTGGCATAATCTCACTGCCAGTGTATAATATGATGCACAATAGTACATTGTGTTCCTAATCCATAAAGGAACTTTCAATGAATAATCTATTTAGCTCAGGGCATCGATTCTGAACCGTATTATACGTTTTTAATAAATCCAAACTCTGAACTGAAGCCCAAATAAAATTGTCTGGTGAAACCTATACGGGCACAAATCCTCTATCAAAAATTTGGTTCATGGTTCAACTACGAATCAAATATAACTCTTTACAAGACACATCCTTTGGTAACCAGTCCAACCATTTGATAGAGACCGTTCTATTGACATCCCCAGTACATATGTAGGTATATAATATGATATATGAATATCATCACGGCATATTACTCATTACTGGGTGTGCCAATCAGCTTCGTACGCAGATATCGGTAATAATGATGATGATGACATATTCGTACTGTATGTGCGTTTACTAGGCGTCACCTCACGGGTACTCATTGCGGACGTGAAAAGAGAGCCGAATTCACCGTTAATCCGTTGATTAATAATCAGCTGATTAAGAAATCAAGCTGATCCGCAGATCAACGTATGTTCTAATTCATCAACTTGATTTCTGAATCAACAGATTCACAGTTTTGTTTTGGTTTTTGTGTTTTTGACAGTTATTGTAACTAGGGCTGTGCGATCTTAGAAATTTGAAATCGATTTTCAATTTTTCAATAAAATCGATTTGTCGCGATTGATCGGTTTAGCCGATGAATCGCAAAAGATCGTTTTTTGTCTAACAGAAATCGAAATACTATATCAAAAAATCGATTTAAATAAAGAATCAAAAGATCGATTTTAATAATACATCAGAAAACCGATTTTAATAAAAGATCAAAAGATGGATCTTTATTGATAAGAAGTTTCTGCTATGCATACACACATCAAATGACGAAACAAAATTCACGAAATAACATCTAACGCACTTCAAATGCCAAATAATGCTGAAATAAAGATTTTTTATCGATCTTTGAATAAATCTATTTTTTAGAAAAATCGATCTTTCAGAATCTAAAAGATCGATATCTTTTAGAAAGATCAATATTCCGGAATCCGGATAAATGATTTTTTAATCGATCGGTCTTTTGGAAAATTTCGATTTTTCAATTGATCGATCTTTTCGATTGATCGATCTCTTCAAAAAAAGAAGATCAATCCGATTTTTGTAGAAAAAGATCGATCAATCGATCTTTTTCGCAGCCCTATTTGTAACTGTCATGTAATTTTACTCGTGGTAATTGTACTTTCCTTTAAAAGTATTAATGTATAATATTTTATTTTAACACTGATTCCAATAAAGAAGTGTTTTTAAATATAGTTAAAATGAAAGATATGGAAATATATTTGAAAATAATAAAACAAATGCGGTTTAAAGCATGAAGCAAAGCTATGAATGAGTACAACAGCCAAAATCCTGATATAGCTATAAATGTCAAAATTGGGATTGGAAGATGTGATCAACGCTTGAATCATGAAATATGACGAATCATATAATTTTGATTAGTAGATTAGCTTGATTTCTAATAGTGAATTGGATTGATTCAGAATCAACGTTGATTTCTGGATCAACTCATGATTAAGGAATGGTGAATTCGGCCGTTAAAATTCTAAATAAGTTTGGAGTCGGTCGGGATCAAACTCGGGTGCCCAGATTCGCGACCAGATGCTCAGGCACACGGCCACGAGACTCCAGTAGATATAAATATACAGGATGTTAAAAAATAAGTTTCACGAATTATGCATGTAGTACTGACCAAAATAAGTAAAAAAAATTTAATCAACATGGGTCCGATCTGCCACTGTTTTTAAGAAAGAGGCCATTTTGTATTAGAATCGAAAAAAAAACTGACTAAAATAGTGGTTGAACAAAATTTTGTCTATGCCAATAAATAGGCTATAAAAAACAATAACATTTTATATGAAACACTTTTTTCACTTTCTGATAGTAACGAAGTTCTTTGAAAATTAAATATTAGCCAAGGGCGTCATAACTTTTGTCTTATTACAATTATTCGATTTTTTCTGAAAAACAAAAACACATATAAGATAACCTCTGAAAGGTAAACAAAATGTCTCATTTAATTAAAGTCGTAAATCTTACAAGTTTTCGAGATAGCAGAGGTAAACACCGAAAAATTCATTTTTCATTACCTTATTTCTCGGGAACTATTGAAGATCGGACCCATGTTGATTAAACTTTTTTTTACTCATTTTGGTCAGTACTATATGCCCTCATAATTTGGGACACTTATTTTTTAACACCCTGTATAATGTAGTAAGTGGAAGAGTTTTGTTTAAATATTGTAAGAATTAGCATCTGGACGTTTTACTGTAATCCCGTTACGAAGTTCCCGTTACCGGTAAGAATGGCTACAATCTTTCGTTTCGTTATTCGTTACTGTTGATTTCTCTGCTGTAGTTGTAAGATTCAACCCATTTGTGTCATGACTTGAAATACTTAGCCTATTCTAAGAGGCACAATTAAAGACACTTGTGTGCACTGTAATTACTAATGTAGCAAACTTTAATTGTTTAAAAACAGCAGCTGTGTCACAAATACGACAGATATATCGTGAGCATATTGCACAATCGAATATGAAGTTATTCTAAAAATAGACTTGTTTCTCCGTAATTACAAGTAATTATGTACCCTCTAAATGTCGGTGTGGATAGCTGTAGCTAAGCGAGTGCGCGCATTCAGGCCTGGGATGCTACAGGCTCTCATCCATTTGAGGTATAATAATGTTCATTTCTCAACGCCCCTCAAATATGAATATAATGCATTTCATTTCTCTGACTTTCTGTAACGACGATGTTTCTGTACCAATGAGGGCGCTTTTCAAGCGTCACCTCACGACTCACAGGCACTCTAAGGCCCGGTATTTCTGATTATAGTTAACTTTTTTCTTTAGTAACCTTTAGTTATTTTAACTACAAAGTTAACTATTAGTTTAATTTGTATTTGTTTTTTATTATTTAGTTAAGTTACTATAAGTTAACTAAACAGTACTCTACATTGGCAGCACTGACAGGTGACAGATAATAGGTGATAATAAGATATTCTGCTAAATTATAAAAATGCCTGGTGATAAAAAAGGGCAACTAATTTTACAAAAGAAGAAAAAGAACTTATTGTTGCCCAAGTCGTGGAATATGAAAAAATAGAATGTAAAAAAAGTGGAAGTGTGAACCTACTGGCAACAAAAACAAAAAGCGTAGAAATACATTGAAAACAAATTTAATGCTAACATAAATAATAATTAGTTTAGAGACTCTGAAGTGCTGTCACAAAAATATAATAATATTAAAAATGTAGCAGAGTCGAAGTTCTCAGTAAATAAACAAAATATAATACAACCTCGAGATCAACTTTATAACAGTTATTATTCCATAATTCAAAATGATTTATTCTGTTATACATATATATATATATATATATATATATATATATATATATATATTATATTATATTATATTATTTCGTATCTCTTCCACTATATACATTTACGTCAAAATCATCCATAACATGAGAAATGCAATTCTCACTTTGATAATTTTAGGTTATAATTCTGTTAACTAACAGTTAACTCATACATTTGTGTTGGTTAGGGAACCCAGTAGTTAACTAAACGAATCTAATATAACCAAAAACTGTAAAAAGCAATCTAATTTCTAACTATTAGTTAACTCATAAAGTAGTGAACTAATAGTCAGAAATTAGATTGTGTTTTACAATTTTTTGTTATAATTGATTCTTTTAGTTAACTACTGGTTTCCCTAAGCAACACAAATATGTGAGTTAGCTGTTAGTTAACAGAATTATAACCTAAAATTACCAAAGTGAGAATTGTATTTTTCATTTCAAATATCTAGTGTAAGATACGAATTAAAAAAAAATATACATAAAACATAGAATAATCATTTTAAATTATGGGATGATAAAGATTTTTTTCAGCGGTTTCGCTGTTCAAAAAATTGTTATAAGGTAGATCTCGAGGTTGGATTTTATTATTTCATAGTCTCTGGACTAATTATTATTTACGTTAGCATTAAATTTGTTTTCAATGTTTTTCTAGGCTTTTTGTTTTTGTTGCCAGTAGTAGGTTCACACTTCCACTTTTTTTACATTCTATTATATTTTATATTTTCAGTTTTCATATTCCACGATTAGGGCAACAAGAAGTCCTTCTTCTTCCTTTGTAAAATTAGTTGCCCTTTTTTATCACCAATTTATCAGAATAACTTATTATCACCTATTATCTGTCACCTGTTCCTGTCACTGACACTTTTGAGCTTATACGTCAAATTAAGTTCGTTCAACTAAAAACAAACATGCATTCAGTGCTGCCAATGTAGTGTACTGTTTAGTTAACTTATGGTATCTTAACCAAATAAAAAACAAGTACAAATTAAACTAATAGTTAACTTTGTAGTTAAAATAACTAAATGTTACTAAACAAAAAAAGTTAACTATAATCTGAAATACCGGCCCATAGTTTTACAATTTATGCACCAAAGGTAACAGGTATTATAATTTGATGTACTACTTCTATTACAAAAATATTTTTTTCGAAATACCTCATCGGTTTACTGCATTCTATAAAATGCCTAGTCCTTTTCAAAATGCGAATTGTAAATTGTAATTGAGTTTTAATAGTGATACCAAAGCTGGGACAAATTTGAGTGACCGTGAGGTGATGCCTAGTAACCACTCTTAATGATATAGATGTTGTCATTACCAAATCTGAGATTAAATAGCTAATAAGTCGTGATGACATATTTAGTGTATTCAGTTTTTGGTGTTTCATCGTTTACGGGATGTGTCAACGCAATGAAACCCTAGATGGAAATGGGTAATTACTGACATTGATTGCAGTAGTTAATAAATTAATGCATAGATATCAGAGCCATCTATTTTATGCCTGAGTAATTATAACATGTTAACTATAAACTGAATCTGATTCAAATAGTAAACGATACCACTGACACTCAATCACAAGATAAAATGACAGTTTGTTTCCAAAGATACGAGTATATCGGTATTTCGGTTTTTATTTTGTACGACTTTATAATAATCAGTCGAGTTATGTGCGTTAGGTTATTGTTGTTGTATTCAGAGAAATTGCAAGCTAGGGGCTGGTTTATGATGAATTTAATTTATAAGTTTACATTTAGAAATTTTGATTTAAAATTTACAATTTTCTCTCTGGTTTATGTTCGATTCTGAAATTCTGGATCTGACCAATCAGTATCTATCACGTGACTTGTCACTGCTTATCATTTGACGTCTCATCAGTTATCACTTCAGATTTAGGTTACAATTTTATTTTCGTATCCATGAATAATAAACACAAACTTTAAAAATGTAGATGGTCTGTTAAGCCATGGTTAGACCTATGAACACATTGATTTGTTAACGGGCAGTATCATAGTTTGTTTCTGAAAGTGAAATAACAAGATCATGAACAATAATTCTTCAAATATACTCATTTGCTTTGTCGTACAAATTACGATGTTCGCGAATACTGCTTATTAACAAAAAACAAAATATCATTTTAATCCTGTGAATCCATCTTCAAATATCAAAATGTCAACAACTCACAAACAGAAAAAATAGCTAACGGATGAAGCTAAGTTTATACTTTGCCGCCATTTTAATAGTTCTTTCTTGTGATTGGTCGAATTTGAAATTTACATTTGGAAATATAAAATAAGAGGCGAGTTCTTTTATTCACCTAGGGATGCATTCGGGCCGGGCCGGACCGGGCTTCGAGCTTTGGATTGACTCGGCTCGAAAATAAAAATTGCCGGCCCGATTCGAAGATCGACTCGACAAAAAACAAGCTGGCCCGGCTTGAAAATTGACCCGAAATCGGGCCGGGCTTCGGGCCGAGCCGAGCTTAAGCTCGAAATTGAGTGCGTCCGGCATTCCTAATTTTGTTTTTCGTGTCAAACTTAAAAAAAAACCTTTTCATCCCTATAACGTTCAACATTAGTTAACATAAGTTGTTAAAAAGAGACACTTGTAATGTGTTTGCTATAAAAATTACAGACCCACGAGTATTTGACATTTTGTGTACCAAGGCGTTCGAAAATTTAAACAACTTTTTCACAAATCTTATACAAAAAATTTCATTTACATAATAATTTTTTATCTAACTTTGTTTCTGCTCAAAAATAAGACAAGAAATCATTATGATAGAAACAAAAATCACTTTTATTTATGTATACGAGTAGTAACAATAGTAATAATAACAACATCACTATAGCATTATTATGCTTTAGTGAATAACTTTGAATTCTTGAAGTAAAATAACATTTTTATTTGTTAATATGTGAAGTATGATGTTATTAATACATTTTGATCCTTTTTAACTCCATACACTTCATTAAAATATTAAGGAAACTGTATATTTGATTGAATAATAGGATTTTTCGGGCTGGCCCGAAAACTCGAATTTTCGGGCCGGGCCAAAATCAAAAGTCCGACTCGCCTCAACTTTCACAAATTATTAGCCCGATTCGGCCCGATAAAAAAATATCTTCGGCCCGGTTCGATGATCGACTCGAACTCGAGGCGGGCTTCGGGGCGGGCCGGCCAAAGCTCGAAATCGAATGCATCTCTATATTCACCGATGGGTCGTGTGCTTAAAGCAGAAATTCACCAATGGGTCTTTTTATTCAGCGCTTTAAAAGCAATGAATTTTAATATAACGTTCCTATTTTCACCGGTTTGTTAAACAGAAATCTCTCGGATCCATCAGCTTTGAGTGTCGATTGATTTGTTAATTTCTGATGAATTAGTAGTGGGGGTATAGTTTTCAGATTATGTTTACAAGTTTGTTGGCGTTTTAGCCGGTGGACAGTGAAAGTGTGAATTATGAATATTATATAAATGATTTCATTGCCATTATCTCATAATGAATATTTTTTTAAAATATTAATAGGGTTTCTAATTTGTCACTACTCGAATCAGTAGAATTTTCTTCATTGGAAAATGAATCCGAATCGGAACAATTTAGTAGTTTTCCAAACAAAAAACCCTCCATAACTTTTCTAGTCACAGCAACAATTTTCACTCTAACCTACAATATGTATAACTTCCAGCACCCTTTCAAAAAGTAGTTCTTATTTTCACCATCTATCTATACCATCACCTATCCATCGGTGACATCATAATCAAATTGCAATGAATTTCACTAATGAATTTTTCGATGAATAAAAGAACTTGCCTATAGTTATACTCCAAATCTAAATTTCAAATATCAAAATTTGTAAATCGTTCATAAACCATCATATGCGTTTTAAGTGAGTTTATATTTTAAAATCTAAATTATAAATTGTAAATTCGTAAATTAAATTTATCATAAACTAGCCCTAAGTAAAATGTGCGTCATTTTCTCGGCTTACCAGGGCATTGGGTTGTGAATATCAGCCTGGAATTTCATTAATAGAATTAGTCCGTCCTATTTTAAAACCGCTGATATGTTTTTAAACCCAACAATAAGCAGTCATATCAGACAGTATGTAGTGATAATTATGGCAACAGTGGTTATTAGTTTGGTTTAAAAATTTTTAAGTAGCATCAGAAAATTTAGTAAATAATTTCAAAGATGAATGATAAAAAAAAATATTGACAAACTTATTGATATTCCAGTCCAGCAGCAATGGTGGTGTGTCTTTGCGTTTGAAAAAACCTACATTGTTTTTGCTTGCTAGCAATTTCCTCTTTATGTGAAAATATGAAAATGAGGGAGTCACACGCACGTGAGATATAAAAACAACACTTGTCAGGGTCCGGGGAGGCGAAGGCAGTGACGATATATTACGCCGGAGAACTGGAACTGGAAGACTGGGAGACTGATGGTAATCGGACGAAAGATAAAGACAGTATACACATTGTTCTGTCCACAGAAACTTTACCATTTTATATAAATAAAGACTTCATATGACAATTTTACATGTGTATACATAGTCTTGCCATAAATACTGTCACATGGTTTATAGGCTGTTAAAAATTTGTTCAAATAATTATGCATTTTGTATTGCTAGTAATTTATTGACTTGAGTATTTAGAGTAGTAAAAATATATATCTATTCGAAAAAGCCGCCTTTGGCTTTAACGCAAGCTGCCTAAGGGCAGCGGTCGAACTGACTAGATTGTAATTGATCGACCAGCATCAACTGGCGCATATCAACAGCGATCGACTGAAATTTCAGGAGATATGTCATACTGCATGAATCGACGTAAATACTTCCATAAAAATAATACCAACGTCTGTTGCCACACAATTACTATATCCCGGTGTGCTTCGATTGTATAATTCTTCGTGGTTTCTTACATTGTTTATCATTTGATCCATTTCTTCAACGGTACACTTTTCTATCATGTTATTATATTAATTTCCAACCTATACGTGCATACAAATGTCAAGCAAAACAAATGAAATAAATTTCGTTTTTGGTTATAGGTTACAGCTAAGTTGGTATGACTAGTATGAGCAAACTGAGCATGCGTAAACAGAACGATCGCTGTCGATCGATTAAGAAAATCAAACATGTTTGATATATGAAACCACTCGCCAATGTTCGATATCGTTCGTTCGTAGTCGATGCATGCAGTGTGACCATTACCATAAACTAGTGTTAGTTTAATTTTTAGTCGATTGCAATCAATCGATGACAATTGATCTCACTTGTCCAGTGTAACCGCTGCCTTAAGGCGATCCTATAGCGACGAGGCAATAGGGTCCTCCACCGTAGTAACAAATTAGAACAAGGGTCAGTTATATTAAAACTAGACCTTAAAAACTGTATATTAAGGACTACCAAAAGTAATCTAGTTTTTATTACCATTTCCTCATCTCTATATCTACGTCACACATTTATTCTATTTCAAATTCTTACTACTTTTTCAAACCTTCTGCTATCGCCTTTTTGTAATAGGAATCCATTTGCAAATATATAAATGCAGATAATAACAACAATAAAAAAACAGAAATAAATCAAATAATACTAGTTTAAATTTATGATGCCATGACATATTATAAACGTTGGTATAAAAGTAAAAGATATGTTGAGTGACATAGGCTACCAGTGGTAATCAAATTTTGGACTATAATATATTAGTAGTATTTTTATTAATTATGACATTAAATTACTTATTATCCACCCATATTTCCAATTATTGACCACATTGATCCACTGTTTGAGAACAAAATCATCTCTATATCTACGTCACAGAATATTAAAAAAATTATTACAGCTTAACGAATAACAATCAAGACTTTCTAAAATTACATATCAATTTCAGTTTAAATGAAGTTTTGTAAAAAAATATAAAAAAAATATAGTGGAGGACCCTATTGCTGCGCTCATAGATATGCAGATGATTTAACTAAAATCCAGAAGACACAGTATTGATACATCCTCTACTGTACACATGAGGTAGAGAAGCGTAACGAAGTGAAGGTAGCGCGTAGTTAAGACTACTATTGAACTATGAGCGCAAATTGAAAAAAATTCTAAAAAATAGTATTTATCTCGCGAAACTCCCCAGTCTTTATTTCTAGAAATTTGAGTATAAATTTTTAGTACATAATTAAGATAACACCAATGAACAATATGTTCCAAACGAAATTTTGAAATTATGCATAGCACTGATGATATCAGCTATCAAAAATGGTTGTTTTTCAAATAGTCATAACTTGGCTCCTAAAAAAATTTACCTCTCGCTAAGAGAGATATTGGGTTCATGGTAAAATCGCCTATCCATATTTAAGTGAATCCGATTAGAACATTTTTCCGATGATGTGTGTGTGTGTGTGTGTGTGTATATGTGTGCGTGTATGTGTGTGTGTGTGTGCGTGCGTGTGTGTTTGTGTTGGAACCACGGTTTCTCAAATACTATAAGACATGTTTAAGTACGGTTTCCTCAATCTGACTTTAATGGGAAGAGCTGATTAGATTTTAGTTACAATTGGACAACCGCAAGTACTAGTTTCTTTAAAAAATCTATACATGTTATTACAAATATTAAAGCATATAAAAATCTCTATCCGATAGATTTAAAAAAATTATTATACTTTCTGTAGATTTAGAGATAGAGAAATATAATAATATGTTGTAATAAATCTCACAGCCCAAACAACCAGTTGAAAAATTAAAATGTTTCTAAATGTCAGTGTCAAAAATCCAGAGACATATTACTGAAGACTTTTTCGGAAAGAACATTTAATATTTCTTATTTTATTATTAATTAAATATGTATAATTATAGATACATATATTACATATACATTCATAAATACCGCCAATCTCATCAATGAATTTGAAGAATCTCGAACATTTAGACGAGTAAGGAGGAAACTTGTTTATAGATGAATTAAAAAATATAAAAATATTTAAAGAAGAGGTGTAATTGGAATTTTTGTGTGTGGCTTAAATGTTAAATATGTACAATACTTATACCGGGTGTAACACGAAAACCGGGCCATAGGCGTTTAACATAGAAAAACAGTTTTTCTTTACCCAAAAGTCGCCTATTAATTTTAGACAAAAATGCTTCAAATAAATGTTGTAGAGAATTAAATTCTGCATCTAAACCAATAGTCACATTTTTTTGCATCTTGGTAACCGAAAATACTGAATTTAAAATTTTATACAACTTACCTACTTCTTTATAGTATTAGCCATGGTATTAAAATAAAGTTTCAAACAAATTTTATGACATTTTACCTGTCAGAAATTTTTAAATATAGTTTTTCATCAAAATAATAATACTACTATCTTCTCTTACTGTCACTAATTCTCCATTTTCACTATTGATAACTCAAAGCAGAGCGTTTTTGATAGGTAAAATTACAAACAAATATAATGATATTTTACATTGTCAGAAACGTATCTGTCAGAATGTGACATATTTTATCTGTGAGAAACGTATCTGTCAGATTGTGACGTATTTTACCTGTTAGAGAAGCTACAAATCTTTAAGTAGTATTATTTTGATGAAAACTATATTTTATAATTTTTGGCACACAAAGACATAAAATTTGTTTGAGATTTTATTTCAATGCCATGCTAACGCCATAAAGAAGTAACTTTTATAAAATTTTAAATTACCTATTGGTTTAAATGTAGAATTTAATTCTCTTTAACATTTTTGTCTAAAATTAATAGGCCATTTTCGCGCAAACAAAAACTGATTTCCCATGTTAAACGCCTATGGCCCGGTTTTCGTGTTACACCCGATATGTATAGCCTAATATGGAAATAACGAGAGGTATTGTGCTGGCCACAACAGATTTTTTTTCTCTAAATCTTTATGCATAAATCACCATGTAAAAATTTTTCGGGACAGATAATATTTGAAAAAACTGTTTTCCCATCTTAAATGCCTATGACATAATTATAGATTTTTGTGTTCACTCTATATATTGTACAACGTTCAATTTACTGTTACCATTTCGTCGGCTTATTATTGGAATGTACCAAGTCCACTTTTTGAAAAAAAAAAAATAGATATAGTCAAATTCGGTTTCCCGGTATTTTGTTGTACCATGGCCAGTAGAATGAACATCAAATTCAGTGCTTCTTATACTAAATTAAACAGACTTATAGTTTTGTACCATTTCCCTTAAAATGACATACACTGCGATTTGTTTAGAATCAAGTCCAGAGCTAATCAGATTTCATAATTCTGTCACGTGCTTCTGGACATAGTACGGTAAAATTAATAATAAAAAGTATGGACATGGTACAAAAAGTCTCTGTTATTTTGAACCATGTCCAACTAGGTCCTTTTATATTTCGAAAATATTTAAAAATAATTTAATAAATTTCATACAAAGTTAAGGAAAATGAAACTATACAAAAAAAAATTTCAACATGTGTATTCATTATCCATTCTAATAAAATTCTAAATGTTGAAGCATTTTTCCTCGAAAGTAATATTTGTGGACATAGTACATTCCAATAGTCGGCCGACGATATGTATCACACTCGTATAATTATTATTTTAATGAATTTGTTTAAACATTAAATTTAAAATAGGTAAATATTTATACAAGTTTTAATGAGAGCTTTATGTAGACATTACATTACAAACAAAAATGAAAATATTGAGCACGTAGCTTTCTTCTACGTGCATATATTGTCAACAACAGTTTGTATAAATATAGTAGCGAATGGACTCGTACTCGAACTACTGGGACCGGGAGAAATTGAATATAATGTCGAAATCCCGTGTCGGTGAAATTTGTCCGCATATCGTCTAGCCATGCCATAGCTATAGCCATGAACGCATGGACCCTAATTCGGTAACAACTTCTTTCACTTTCGCCCCCACTAGCTCGGAGCTCAAACGGAATACGTAACTCGACGATGTACGGCTCAACGCCCATGGCGGTGGCGACGCGGTTCGTGATACACAAGTAGTTTAATCATGTATTATGTTTTACCCTTCACCATATTATTGTCATGCTGGATGTTGGATGCTGGATGCTGTCCGCTATCATCCCCCATCTGACAGACAATACATTCAATTTTTTGTTCATTTTTCATGCTAATATCTTATTTCTCCTAATCAATTCATTTCAGATAAGATTATTCATCCACTATACGATTTTTAATTAAAATTTCGTAATTAATAAAAAAAGTAAATAAATATTGGCTGTCTAAATAATTGTATGTTTGTGTATCTGACCCTTTTGCTTTCAAAAAGGTAGAATGCATATTTCTTTAAGGCAGTGGATTCGATCCCGGTAGCCGGGATTTATCAATACAACAACAAACAAACTGTTACTCAATTTTGATAAATGCAATGTTATGTCGTTCACAAGGAAAACTTCAGCCATTACTTTTGGTTACAACCTTCATTGTATCTTGTGTTAAAGACTAGGTGTCACATTCGACCCCAAACTATCATTTACACATCACATCAATACTATCTATAACGAATCCATTCGTATGCTTGGTTTTATCATACGTAATACTCGACTTTTCAGTAATATTTCATCAATCTTTACCCTATATTATACTTTTGTATGATCTAAAATAGAATATTGTTCCCTCGTTTGGAATCTCTTTTCTAATTGTCACCAAAATCGTTTAGAAAAAAATCAAAAGAAGTTCCTCAAACTTGCTTACTTCAAATTGTTTAAAGTGTACCCCGATATTTTAATATCTTACATAAACTTGCTAGAAATGTTCAAATTATGTAGTATAACGGAATGACGTGAAATACACTTTGTTTATTATCTAGCTAAACTCATTCATGGGGAAATCGATGACCCTCTATGTCTCAGCCTTCTTAATTTCTATTCCATACTCCTAGTATATTCACCCGTCATTCCTATACTTTCTATCTACCTACTCCTAAAACAAATGTCCTACAAGTGTCTCCTATTTATCGCATGTGTTTTTATCATAATATCAAATATTCGGCTTTTGACGTTTTTCAATCGAAGCCTAGTCATTTACTCAGATGTATGACTCAAAGTTATATTCCTGTCTGTTAACACTTTTCAAATTTTAGGATATTGTAAATTGTGTATTTTATTGTTTCTCCTGCCGTCTTATTGGGATTAATCCTGTTGGGCAGTTTGTACTAAATAAATAAATACACTTAAATGTCCCGGCAGTTGACGAACAGCTTACCAACTTAGTTTTGATGATTGAAATGGGTACCGGACCGTGTTTACAATAAGGAAAACTAGGCAAAATTCTTTAATAATACCTACACATGTCTTAAAATTTAAAATTTTACCATTGTTACCTTCCGTCACATATAGGTCAGAAGGCATTATCTTGGGTCAAAAAAATCGGTGGTGAGTTTTTAATGAATAAGCACGTTTTAGGGTTCCTAGAATACGATTTTACTAGTTTTACGATGATGCCTGTTTCTCTCTCTCTCTCTCTCTCTCTGTGTGTGTGTGTGTGTGTGTGTGTGTGTGTGACAAAAATTTCTCCGTTGATAAGATTTTGGTTTGATAAACCGGTAGTTCCCTTATTTGAAGTTCTTAACAGATTTTCTTGAGAAAAAACGCAGTTGAATATCGTATTTTGACATTTTATGTGATTATCAATATGAAAGAATATCTTATTGTCTATACGGTTTGATTATACATGTTCCTTCATATCCAATAGATATAAAGTTAAATAATTATAAAGAGATTAACTTTCATAAATCAGCCAGATTTGCTATATATAAGCATGGAAGCAGTTGATATATTCAAATAATTATAATTGACAAATTTCAGAGTCGAGTGCAATTTACATAGTGTATGTTCGTGTTATAATTTTATTGGATTTATGGAATCTTTTCCAAGGAACTTTCGGTATGAAATTTGTAGAAAATAGTATGTTACAATTTTATTGGATATACAGAATCTTTTCCAAGAAACTTTTGGTATGGGATTTGTACGAAATACATAGAATTGGCGGAAGGTAATGGGCTGGCCACATCAGATTTTTATTTCCTGCCGTGAAATGGTTACAGAAATCAGGTAGATTCTTGTTTAACATCAAAATAAGATTAAATACCTGTTATTACTATTAATTATTTTGACAACTGACAGCTAACATTTTTTCGTTATTGTGAACTCGGTGTGCATTCTGATCAATCAGAGGGCAAAATTTATTTCCCTATCTAAACCAACGCTATATTATTAACCAAAACGCTGTACAATGCAGAAAATTGTATCCGTGAAAGCATTATAATAATTATTATGTTATGTACCTATGTATTTCTTTTTAATTATTTATTAGGTTTTCTTCAAACTTTTCTCCTTTTATTTGATCTTTATACAGGGTGTTAAAAAATAAGTGTCTCAAATTATGAGGGCATATAGTACTGACCAAAATGAGTAAAAAACGTTGAATCATCATGGGTCCGATCTTCCATTGTTTTTGAGAAAGAGGCCATTTTGTATTAGAATTGAAAAAAAACTGTCTAAGATAGTAGTTGAACAAAATTTTGTCTATACCAGTAAATAGACTTTAAAAAAACAATAACATTTTATATGAAACATTTTTTTCACTTTTTAATAGTTACGAAGTTATTTAAAAACTATAAATATTGGCCAAGGACGCCACAACTTTTGTCTCAGTACAATTATTTGATTTTTTTTTTTTTTGAAAAACAAAAACACATCTAAGATGACCTCGGAAAGGTCAACAAAATGTCTCATTTAATCAAAGTCGTAACTGTTACAGTTTTAGAAATAGCAGAGGTAAATACTGAAAAAACTCATTTTTCATTGCCTTATATCTCGGAAACTATTGAAGATCGGGCCCATGTTGATTAAGCTTTTTTAACTTATTTTGGTCAGTACTATATGCCCTCATAATTTGTAACACTTATTTTTTAATACCCTGTATATTAAGCATTGCTAGAAAACTTAATAAATAAAAAAGTAACATTTAATATAGCAAAGAGTTTTAAAATTAGCTTTTATTGCAACAATAAGAATAGTAAAGATTACCTCCGTATTTTAAAAGCATATTTAAAGCAAAATGTCGAAAAATAGGGCTTATAAATAATTTTGCGTTTTGTAAGAGGTTGGGTTTGTAATATCAAAATAAGCTTAGTCCCGATTGAGCAAGTGCGTAAAATTCTTGAAAGAAACACAAATATGCCATTATAACCAAAGAATTAAAAAATAAATTACAAGAAAAATGGTGGAATATAGCGCCGTCGGTGACTAAAAATTTGGTAGATTCAGTGGCTCGTCGCTTAGTTACTGTTATAAAAGCTAAAGATCTACAAAATATTAGATTTCTTTATAAAACATATATAATATAATTGGACTATAATTTTAATGTTTCCTATGTCATGACATGAATACATTCAATATTTTCCCCGTAAAATTAATAAAATTACTATATTATTTGTTATTTTTTATGAATAATATGTAACAAAAAAAATGTTTTAGTCAGGGGGCCCAATTTTTTTGTTTGTCTATGGCCCAGCACATCTTAAACACGGCACTGGATTAAAGTGGGTACAGACACTTTTCGGTCTAAGGAAGGGTCAAGTTTATATTTCCACGCATATGAAAACAGTTTTATTTGTAACACGAACATCTGCCATACGAAAGGAGAAGACTACCACCTTAGAGAAATTACAATATCTATCTTAATTTTTGACTTATTCGATTGAAGTTTATGATATGTTTATTTTGTTGCAGATGCATGCGGATTGAGCGACGTATCCCACATTGAGTCCCTGCAAGAAAAGTCCCAGTGTGCACTGGAAGAGTATTGCAGGACGCAGTACCCCAACCAACCAACTCGGTTCGGAAAGCTACTGCTACGGCTACCCAGCCTGCGGACAGTCAGCTCCTCCGTCATAGAACAGCTCTTTTTCGTACGGCTCGTGGGCAAGACGCCCATTGAGACACTCATCCGCGACATGCTGCTAAGCGGCAGCTCTTTCTCCTGGCCATACATGTGATATATGAAACTGTACTAGGTTCTCGTTGGCGGAGATCTAGTCACACAAAACAGCGTAACATAGGGAGGCAACAAAAATCTCTCATTTATAATTACTGCTTTTCAAATCATTGATTGTTTTAGAAATGTCTTTACTGAATTTCCTAAAATTATAAATGAACTGTTTATTTTTCTTAATTATTTTTAAAAGATTTAGGTAAATATTTGATTCATAACAATGGGGTACGTGACCAAAATTAGGAAGGACTGCACTTTAAATTATTTATTTTTGCACTGTCACATACTCAGGTCCGTAGCAAAACTACTTGCCGCCCTCATGCAAATATTCTTCCATAATCGTGCGTCCCATAAGTGTTGCCAAACTCAAAATTAGTGCGGGAAATGACCAATTCATATACTAGTGCAAGAAATAACTACAACATAAGATTATTGTTTTGTTATGAAAGCAATTGATAAACATTGATGAGCAATTACATAATAATTAATCATTTTTAAAGGACGTTTTTGTAGAAACGCTCAAACTTTAAATTGTAATAACTTGAGAAGGAGATACTTTTTACGAGAAACAGTTTTACCAAGCTATTTGGTATTCTTGGGATACTAGGGTTGTATAATAGTTATTGTCCCTAATATATATAAAATAAATTTATTTTTCAACATAATCATTGCGTACTTGAAGGCACTTATTTCACCGGTATTCTAACATAGTAACATCTTTTATTAAAAAATCGGAGTCATTATCGCAGAAAAAATTTTGAACTGCTCTGCCATAACAACTTCACCGATTTCAAAATTTTTTCCTCGTATACTTTCCTTAAGCTTGGGAAATAAATAAAAATCACTAGGCAGGTTTGGTGAACACGGTAGATGCGACATCAATTTGAAATCGACATTGTGAATTGCGTCCATGGAAACAAGGCTTTTATGAACTGGAGCGTTGTGCTGATGTAAGGCGACAATTTTCCTTTTTTCTTTAATGTAATCACGAATTTTAGCAATTAATGTTGCGTCATACTGACCAGTATCCAGGTAATCAATCTTTAAAATCCCGTAACATCCTAAAATACTGTAGCCATAATTCAAATGGACTTTAAATTTGTGAGGTGGAGAAGAACCTCGATGTCTTCATTTCGTACTTTGAAATTTCGACTCGGGATCGAAGTGATGAACCCACGTTTCAACAACTGTAACAAGGCGAGGAAAAATTATATTTGGATTTTGATTAAACAACGACAAATTGGCTTCTGGAGAGGTGACTCTGTCTTGCTTTTGTTCGGACGTTAAAAATTCCGGGTACCCGTCTTGCTGACACCTTATAAAGTCTTGTAAATTATTAATTCTAGTATAATTAAATTTGGCACTTCGATTGATCAATAAACAATTGCTGTTAAGAAAACCTTAATTCAAAGGCTACTATGTTAGGGAAAATAAATACTGTACAACCCTCGGATGTGCCGTCCTCAGGCAAACTTTTTTCTACAATCGTGCGAGAAATAGTAAGTGTCCTCAAACTCAAAATGAATGTGCGAAAAAACCAATGGGGTCATTTACCATATTTTTTTATTTTTTCTTCTGAAAGTTCAACTTCATGTATAGTATTTGGTCTTTGTCCGATTTAAAAATTATTTCTAATAACAGAGAAATTAATTTTTTAAATTTGTATCTGTTATTTGAATTCCTTTCTGATGACGTAGAATTCACGGAATGACATTAATCAACCACATCGTAACATGTTTGCTTGAAATCGTGTCGAAATGGATCCTTAGCTTTATTAAAACAACCAGGTACAAAACAATTACATATTACAGACCTTATAAAACACTGGCGAGAAGAGCACAGTTCTATATCTTCAAAATAAATAAACTAAAACTAACCTCTCTTTTACAGCGGAGTTACTGAACACCTGTCTCCCAAACGTCAAAACTAATCATGCTATCTCTCTTTTCCCTCTCTTTTTAATGTCTATGATTGGGACGTCACAGCTTTCAAGGACATTGTATAGCGGGCAAAAATAACAGTTTTCAGAAATTAATTAAATATATTAAGAAATTTATTTGAATGGATTTCTAGTATTTTCTATCATTATTTAAATGTGAACTAATGAATTTTATTAATATAAACACTAAATTCGTTTATGGTAAATGCATCCAATTAGGTTAAATATAAGATTTTTGTTTTATCATAAAACCAATTGAAGGGCTTTTGCCAAAATATCCTAGTCTATTTTTTCGAATTTCAGATAATCAAAGAAAAAACTTTTTAGCTTCCTTATTGTTAAAGATTTTTGTAACTAAATTTAACTCCGGATCATGTATAAATAGTAGCAAATTATTTACTGGATGTAAGTAATAGAAAAATAAACAGTGATGAGCAATTTCATAATAATGAATAATTTTTAATGGACTTTTTGTAGAAACGCTCAAACTTTAAAATGTACAATAATAACTTGTGACTGAGATACTTTTTCCGAAATGTTTGGCATCTTTGCGATATTGCGATATCGCTGTACTTAACTCATATGTACAATTTTTTGACTATGCTCTTCAATTGTTATGGTCGTTTAAAAAACCATGTATAGCCGCCAAAGTAGTAAGCGGTATGTCAAAAATTTCAATGCATTTATAATTTACTTATTTTTGAATGATTGCAGCTGCGAAAAAAAGCAGAGCAAATTGGCACACTCATGGGTAATAATAACAAGCCTTGATAATGTATTTATTTAAATTCAGTGAAGTATGTTTTTAAAAAGCAATTATTTAAAAGCCGTAGCGTTTATAAATGTTTGATTTTTTAGTCTCCCGTAAAATGTACAACGTAACGTCAACGTGTCGTATTTGTGCATTGTGTCAGACTTTACTATAACTACTTACAACTATTCATATATCGTGTATATTATAATAATCAAACGTGAATTTCATTTACACTGAATTTCTCATTTTTTATTCATGATTTTGTTAGCCAATATATAAATCTCGTTGATGGTTTGTGAACTGAATATCCTAGTTTGACTTTATGCACTGAAGTCTTACTAGTACGTTCAGACCGCATTGTGAATTCTTGTAGTTATATATCGTAATTGATTTTGTAATGTAGTACTGTTATACATATAAAACTCGGTTGTATGTACAAGCATACCAGATGAATATGTGTCATAAATCAATGTGTAAATATGTTGTAAATATAAAAACAAGTTAGTATAGACACATTTCTTTTTTGCCTTTCTTTCCCGAAAATGAAAACTTTATCAAGATAATTATTACAGTAAAAATAAAAAAAAAATGTACTAAGTTCTCTCATCAACAAACAACGATAAGTAAATAAGAACACTTGCGTAAGTAATTTTATTTTTCATAAACATCTTTTTTTTAAAAAAATAATAAACAGGATTATCTATCAACATTTACAAGTAAGTATTGTTTAATATTATTTTTTACTCTTTTTACATTTTTTTAATAGCAGATCTGTACGTATTTTTTTATTTATTTTTTTATGTCTGTTAAAAAGTACTCTTTTTTCATTAAAATGGGTTTATAAAGCATGCCTTTTTTTAATACAAAAATGTGTGAAAAAGTGCACATTTTTAACGCAAACGGGTAAAAAAATTAAACTCTATGGCACTTTTTGTCACTCTTGTATTTTGTATAAAATACGGGTGTAACATGAAAAGCGGGCCATAGACTTTTAACATGGAAAACCAGTCTTTCCTTGAGAAAAAGTGCCATATTAACTTTGAACAATAATGCTTCCAATAAATATTATAGAATATTACTTACTTCTTTATAGTGTTCTTATGGACATGAAACAATATCACAAACAAATGTAATAACATTTCACCTGTCAGATCAATTCCTAATTATGAAATACATTTTGAATTAAAATAACACTACTTTATAATTTTTTCTTCCTTTCAATAAATTCTATATTTTTAATAATAATGACTCAAATAGAGCGTTTCTAACATACATATATACATTTTAGTGCCACTGGTTTCAATGTAACATAATTAAAATAGTAGGCCGTTTTCACACACACCGGCAAAACCGAATGCAATATATTCAAATGAGCATTTTCACACATAGCCCGATCCGGCAAATTTGCCGGTCTGGCAGACGGGTTCAGGAAATGCAGCCAATGTTGAACTCGACAAATCATATGACGGAGAACTATTTTTTAGTTTTACTTCAGTATTATCGTTGTTCTCATAGGTCTTTTTATTTATTACTATTTATTTACCGAAAATTAGTAAAGAGTGAATTATTATTATTATTTTATTTGAAATCGCAGAAAATAATCTGATGACTCATTTTAATCACGAGAAGACAATGTTTGTAGAAAGCAGTACTCATATCGTCGGCTGATTATTGGAATGTACCAAGTCCACTTTTTGAAAAAAATTAGATATAGTCAAATTCGGTTTCCTGGTATTTTTTTGTACCATGGCCAGTAGAAAGAACATCAAATTCAGTGCTTCTTGTACTCCATACAGACTTATAGTTTCGTACCATGCGTCTTAAAATGACATACACTAAGAATTGTTTTGAATCAAGTCCAGAGCCAATCAGATTTCATAATTCTGTGACGTGCTTCTGGCCATAGTACAGTAAAAATAATAATAAAAAGTATACATGGTATAAAAAGTCTCTTATTGGATTTTTTTGTGTAAATTTACTATGTTATTTTGAACCATGTCCAACTAGATCATTTTATAATTCGAAAATATTTAAAAATTATAATATAACAAATTTCATACAAAGTTAAGGAAAATGTAACTATACAAACAAAAAAATTGCAACATGTGTATTCATTATCCATTCTTTACAATAAAATTTTCAATGTTTGAAGCAGTTTTTCTCGAAAGTAATATTTGTCGACATAGTACATTCCAATAGTCGGCCGACAATATTTCTTCCAACAGGCCAAAAATATGCTAGTTTAAAAGGCAACGGCACCGTAAATGCTGTGTGAAAAGCTCCATTGGACGGCACCGCTTCCGGTTTTGCCTGTGTGTGTGAAAACGGCCGTAATCTTATCATTAATTATGATCATTGAAACCAGTAGCACTAAAAATGTATACTTCATGTAGGGTACAATTAATTTTGCGAATTTTTGAAAAATCTTTTTTATTCGTGATCAAACATGCCAATTAATTTTTCCTCAATGGAGCAAAATTGATGTGATTTTTTTTTAAATATAGGATGTTATGTAAGTAATGTGCCATAGTTCCAGGTATGATAAAGAGAACTCAACGAAATTATAATCTGAAATATATTCTGCACATCAGCACAATCTGTTAAGTTGTAAAAGTTGTGGGACTGAAAAAAGTTGACCAATTACGAAACAGCTTCTTAATGTTCCAAGAAAACAATATTTGTTGGTTGTCATAAATGAAGTTCAATTTGCAATAAGTAGCATAGTACTTAGATATTTAGAAATGCCTGTTACTTTCCCTAACCAAGAATACACCGACATGCATTTGGTTTACGGAGAAGTGCACCAAAACAATCGTCATTAAGAAAAAGAGTCTCATTCATGTTCCGTCTCTGACTTCAAACCTACAAAATTGGCAAGTGTTGTTATTTTCAATAAAACTACTGTGATTTTTAAATAATTGTTATTGGTCCATCTTGAACAAGCACATTAGAAAAGAAATTTATTAAGTGATAACGTATGACACGTTACTTACATAACATCCTGTATATATTAAATATGTTTCAGCAATGGTTTCCAAACTTTATGTTACTACACCCCCCTTTAAAAAAATTAATCTTGGCGCCTTCCTCCCGCCTTATTTTATTAAATAATACAGAAAAATTTTGAAATGGTAACTGTAGCAGTTCCAGTGTTGTAGTCAAAATATTTATTTTTCTGTTTACCTTAGGGGTTTTCGTGGCAATGTGCCTCAGTGTCTGGTCGTGAATCTGGAGACTCGGGTTCGATCCTGATCTACACCGATTATTATTTCGAATTTTAAATGGCACTACATGACCTCTGTGGTGCACTCTGCGCGCCAACAAAGAGTATCCGATATCTGCATATAAAGCAGATTGGTACACCCAGCAATGGGTAATATCCCGTGATGATACATTATTATTTTTACTTTGTATAGGGTTGGGTAGAAAGGACGGACGTTTTTTAAAACGTCACAAAATTGATTATTTTTGCTTAAAAAAATTATTGACAGGTTTGAGTTGGCATTTGACAAAATCAAGTGTGGAAATCTACATCTTGCATGTGGTGTCCGTTATCATTAATACTCTCTCCAACATCGCTCTGTCAATTTGGATAACTTCTACGCGAATAGCTTCTTTCAGTTCTTCCAATGTTCGGGGTTTGTGTTTGTATAAATAAAAAACCTAGAAATGATGCAACTGGGAAAGAGAGGGCGAACAACGTCCATTGATGCTCTGGCTGTGTGGGTTGTCGCCCCATCCTGCTGAAACCACACACGTCGGATAGGATCACGGTTTCTTCGTTCAGAGTTCACGGTAACAGCAATCCCATTATCACCATGAATTAATAATAACAGACACCACATGCAAGATACCGTTTTCCACACTTGATTTCTATGTCATTACGAACTCAAATCTGTCAATATTTATTTTCTTAAATAAGAAGTATCAATTTTGTGACGTTTTAAAAAAAGTCCGTCCTTTCTGTCCAACTCTGTACTAGATCCTTTGGAATCAACATTTTAAGTAGGTAAATATTATGAACAAAAAATCTCTACTCTAAAAATAATCCTAAGCTAACCCAAAATTTGTCTTTTTTCTTTAAATCAAATACTTGTTACAATACCAAATATACTTTAAATAATCGCTTATATAAAATATTTTTTTATGTCTATTTCTAGCTAAGGTCTAGCTACTCTATTAATGGGGTCTAGTGCTAGTGCCTGAGTTTTATTATTAAATGGCATAAAAGTGTCCCCTGTAGTGCACTCTCCACGCCAGCAATGAGTGCCCGTGAGGTGACACTTGGTAAACGCCCACATAGTACAAATATAAATATATTCATCAGTACCTACTGAAATAATATTTACTTATAGTTTTAGTGTTGAATTCAGTATTAATTTGATTATAAATTAAATGAAGTGTAGTGTGATATGATTTTTTATATGTATAAGCATAACGCATATATTTGTGTGTAATATTTTCAATATTGTGATTGTGAGCCACCCTTCTGGTCGAGAGCCGTCGAAGAGAAGAGAGGCCCAGGTGTCTTCTCGTTGGCAATATTAATTATAAGCTTTTGGTGAGTTGCAAAAGTAAGCAGGTGCATTTTAATGTCAAAACTTTTAAGTGCTAAGTTTCTAAATGCTAAGCAGTTGTTCGAAGGACGAACTTGATTTCAAATGCGGCTGCACTATGTGCAGACGGAGCTGGTCCTCCAAATAATATTAGTCGCTTTTAACTCCCCCTACAATATTCGCTCATTTACAAATGGAACCAACTTTTATACTACCATTAAAACAAAATGCCATCAAATTATCATAATCAAAATAAAACAGCAAATAAATTCACTATAATATTAAAATATAATAAAGTAAATGGATTCTTTTTTGTAATATAATCGTATATCTTTGAGGGCAAAAGCAGATATGTCACTCCAGGTCCGTATCCAGGATTTCATTTCGGAGGGGGTTCTGGTTATATAATTATATAATTTTTCAAGGAGATTAACATGAGCAGTTTTTTGCAGACTGTTATCCTTCTTTTGACTGATAACCATGGTTGTGGTATCAAAAGAAAGTTAAAAAATTTCTGCATCAAATGACAAATTTAATAATTAATTTATGGGACTAAAATATTACATAATTTACATTTATTTGTTGTCATTTGATACAATTTTTATCTTTCTACTGATACCACATTTACGGTTGTCAGTCAAAACGGGGCGCAACAGTTTGCAAAAAAACTGATTTCCCATTTTAATCTTCTATGTACACCTTAAAAAAAACACCGGGTATACAATTCTCGGGGAAATAATAAAATAAAGGGAGTGTCTACTGCACTGTCAAGACAGAGCAGCACAAAAAAATTAGTGAACCAAACCCAAAACAATACCTAACTGACAATTTTTAATTGGTAGACGGTGGTTTTTAGGTAGATTCGAGAAGTGGCCGCTAGAATTGTCCGCTAGATTCCGTTCAGGGGCGACAGTTCACAAATTTTTATTGCGGCTCTATCTGGACAGTACAGTAGACACTTCCTAAAATAAAACAATATTTTGGCCTTTACGTATATCTTTATTTAATTGTAAAAAGCAATTGGGAATGTTATACTCGCAGTTTGGGACGCGTGCTATGATAGCGCTAACATCTTAGTTAGACTTCTTTAAATTTTTTAGTATTTTATTTTACATTTCAGGGAGGGTTTGAACCCCCAAATCCCTCCTCTTGGATACGGCCTTGTGTCACTCACGGCGAATGTAAAAACAAAATTTTGAGATATAAAATATCTCCGTCGAACAATATTATCAATTTCAAGCCAAGTCAAAACTTTGTCTATTAAGTAGCTTGGTTGACAACAAAGCGTGATAAAGCTTGAAAATCAAGCAATGCCTAAAATTTTAGAAGCTTAGGTTTCAAGTCCAAGTCAAGCCAAATTTAAAATTTTGTTGTCAAACAAACGAATTTTATTTTAAACCAAGCTAGCTGGCTTCATAAATCATTACATCTTACAGTCAAAGTTGTGGTAAAAAATGCATCACAGGATAAATTCAATTAATGTAAATTAATTAACAAAAAGTATATTAATAATTTAGAACTTTTTGTACATAATTTACATTGAATGTCAGATTTATTATTTCCATTTGAAGAAATTTATTGAAAACATATGTATAGTATTCTTCATGTCAGAATGAATGTTGAAGACAACGTAATTAAGTAGTTTATTTTTGCCACACATGTTATAAATCTGTTCATAAGGCGACGTATGTCGCAACTCTGTTCAGGAAATAATTTGGAAATGTCAAAATAGTTCGTATATAAATTGGCATGTATTTTAGCATTTTTGTGTCTCATGTTGATTTATATGATTTATCAATAATGCCATAAAAAACTATCAAAAAGGCCTGAAATAAATAGAGCGAATTGTAATTTAGTAATTTTCAAAATATACAAATATAAGAAGATGCATTTCCAAACCAAAGGTAAAATACGTTAAAATTTATTTATTTATAACACAAAATAAAATTATATCTGCCTGAACTAATCAACATGAATAGTACTTATATGTTTAAAAAGAAAAGAAATGTTGTTTATCAGTTTATTTTGGAATGGAAAAAGATTATATGTCTCACAAGATAACCTTTAAGTGCCCTATTATCACATCTCCGATAACAAACTATATGACTGTGACTGTGTGGACTCGTCTTTTACGTTTCTGATTTTAGCTAGTTTTTTTACAATCTGTTTCTATATTTAAAAATTATTAGGCAACAATGACATTAGGAAAATTTTCAACTTTGTAAATAATTAAATGTAAATATATTATCATGGTTTACGAGTCCCTATTACGCATTTTTAAGTATGCCAGTCTGCTTCCATTCGCAAATATTATTAAAAGAATGTTCCAGTTGTTATCCAGACGGTTCGGGTTCGATTCCGAGTTTTCGCCTGGTAAACGTCTTCATCTATACAGATCAGATAAATCATTTTTACCAAAATCCCAAAAATGGTCATTAAATCTTGTTATTATATTTGTTTACAATTGTTCGTCTAAAATTAATAGCGTTAAGGCAATAGACGTGAAAATAAAATATGTGTGCATGTTTGTGTCATTGTGGGTCGTAATATATAGAAGGTAGTGACAGGTCTGGTGACATAAACACGACATATGAGGATGTCGCCGTGTTCCGTGTCGCGACTCGGAGCTTTAAAACAGGTGATATCGGCGTTTCTATGACAACCAAGTAACCTGCGATTGGTCGAGAGAAATAGTGTCGATAACCACGCCCTCTTCGGGAATACAAAATACTCAGAGATTCGACTATTTCACTCCCTGCGTCCTCTTTCACGAGTACTCACAAATGGACATATCGTTATTGACAATGACTACCTCTATGTCTCTAATTATCACACTGGCACTATATTATATTCATATTCAATATTTATTTTGCTCATATTATACACTTAACTTATCGTATACACTTTTGTTTGGATTTTTTATTATATTTAAAAAGATTAATAATAAAAGCATTTAAATTCAAAGGGATCTAAGATACTGTTTTATAGTTTTTGAAAAAAAGTGTATGACAACGATAGCTGCAACTCTTTTTGTTGCCTAATATTTTTATATAAAGAGAATAAATTAAATGTATACGAGCCCAAACTCATAATATTTCGGTCGGTTTATATTTTCAACAAAGAAATTATAAAACCTACGCAAATGGTGAGAAATTCCTACAAATTTCTTTCGACTAGTTTAAAACACAGATTTTAAACTTACAAACACTGAATTTGTTATTCAGTATTTCGCTATTTAATATTGGTTTACATAAATAAATAAATATATCATCACGGCATATTCCCATTAGTGGGTGTGCCAGAATCTACAACATATGTAGACATCGGTAATGATGACGATATATTTTACCGTTCGGGCGTTTACCAGGCGTCACCTCACGGGCACTCATTGCACCCCTGTGGTGCATTCTGGTTTACATTATTATTATTATTATTATTAATAATAATAATAATACCAGTTTTAATTCTATCCCTATGCCTTCCATATTTTTCTGTGAGTATTATCACATATCGCACTCCGGCGAGAAGAGTGACACAAGTCCAAAAAATAGTTTTACATAAAACTTAAATTAAAGAAGACAGTTCTCGAATGTAAAGTTACTTACATTAGCTCGAAACGAAACGACATTAGCTCCATCTCTCGAAAAATATAATCTTGATTTATGTCACTATTCCTGATTATTAGAAGCATATTTTTGATCAATTTTATCTGATGAACTTCGAATTTCTAAATTTTGACTTGTGTCACTATTCTCGCCGGGGTGCGAATATGTCTTACAAGGTACGTACTGGATTTTTACGAAGTTATTTTTCATTGTTCCAAAAGTAAAGGGTCTCGGTGAAAGCTAAATCTGGACTAGAAGTTTACCCTTTAAATGCCGGTCGAACTCATCGGTCATTTCGCCCACAGTTTTTTTTAAGTTTTAAGTTTATTTTTAAAGTAGCCAAAAGAATTTTGTAGAAATTTGTAACCATTTGTGTATATTTTGTATGTTGAAAATGTAAACCGGCCGAATTATTATGAGTTTGGGCTCGTAGTAATAAAAATAATAGCACCACCGCGGAAAAAAAACATAACTAAAAATCACCAGTTTTTAGAAAATCGATTTTAAAGTTTTATTGAAAAAAAAAACTGCTGCCATTTGAGCCTCGCGTAATTATTAAGAAAATATGAGCTGTGAAATTTATGTCGATGAAAATCTACATTATTTTCATTATGTTCACATATAAAACTAAAAATTTGAAAATTTAGATTTTTATGTCAGCTTTGTCGCGGAGGTTAGAAATGTGATCCCTTCGGTGCTCTCTCCGTGACAACTTTGAGACTTTATAAGGTGATGCCTATTTCAAGTCATCTATGGTACAAATGTCACCACGTATCTGCGAAAAAAAGCAGATTGGCACACCCAGAAATGGTTTATAAGCAGTGATGATATATGTATATTTATTATTTATTTAAATTCTGTACTCATATAAACATACTATATAAAAAATTGATTTGCTATATAGAAAAAATACACGCTATTTAGAAAGGATACCGCAATGTAGAATGGATGAACGCTATATAGAATGGATAAACGTTATATAGAAAGGATAACCGTTATATAGAAAGGCTGATCACTATATAGAATGAATAAACGCTATATGTACAGAACGGATAAACGTTATAGGCCTAGATACTTGCTATATTAAAAGCATAAACGTTATTTAATAAACGTTATACAGAATGGATAAGCGCTATTCAGGATGCCCGTTTTTCGAGGCTCTCCATTGGGATCTCGGAAACTATAAGAGATACCTGGAGATACGAAGTCGGTTAAATTAAGGCAAAATTTCCCCATTAGTAGACCATTTTGAAAATATTTTTGATTTCCCAAGAAATGCATTGATTACTATAAATACAAAAAATCTTTTTTTTTATTTTTACTTTTACAAATTACCTACTTCTAAACATAACATAATATGAAATTTTTATATGCACTACTTTAGGACATTTTTATTTTCTTTTGAATGGCGATGCTCAAATTTTTATACTGTTGTTAGATTTCTTGCTATGATGTCAAAGTTATAATTTTTATATGGACGCCCTAGTAGATTGTTATGATGTTATGATATATAACTTATTTATGTGCATTTGTTTCAAACAGCAAAAATGCTACAATTATTAATTTCATAATATAAAAAATCTGATGTGGCCAGCACATTACCTTCCGTCACTTCTATGTATTTTGTACAAATCCCATACCAAAAGTTCATTGGAAAAGATATTCTATATATCCAGTAAAATTGTAACACGAACGCATATGCTATTTTCTACAAATTCTTTCCCGAAAGTTCCTTGGTAAAGATTCTACAAATCCAGTAAAATTATAACGCGAACATACAGAATGTAAATTGTACTTGACACTGGCATCTGTCAATCAGAATTATTTGAATATATCAGCTGTTTCCATGATTATAGCAAAGCTGGCTGATTTATGAAAATTAATCTCTTCATAATTCTTTAACTCTATATCTATTGAATATATCAAGGAAAATGTATAATCAAATCGTATAGACAAAAAGATATTCTTTCATATTGATAATCACATAAACGTCAAAATAGGATAATCAACTGCATTTTTTCAAGAAAAATTATTAAGAACTTCAGATAAGGGAACTACCAATTATAACCAAAAGCTAATCAGCTCTTCACATGAATGTAAAGAAGAGGAATACGAAAGAAGTATAATTTTTAGAATTGTAGTATTAGAGTTATTGTTGGAAAAATTTTTGTTTGTTTGTTTTGTTGAGAAAATTTTGTATCTCTCTCTCTCTCTCTCTCACACACACATACACACACACACACAAAGAGAGAGAGAGAGAGAGAGAGAGAGAGAGAGAGAAGGAAACAGGGATCATCGTAAAACTAGTAAAATCGTATTCTAGGGACCCTAAAACGTGCTTATTTATTAAAAACTCACCACCGAATTTTTTGAACAAAGACAATACCTACCTTCCTAACCTAAAGGTGACGTAAGGTAAAAAAAATGATTGGGTAATATAGCAAAGTTATATTTCTATAGCAAAATTCTGTTATACAGAAAAATATATAGCAAATTTAATTATTTCATATAGCATTAATCATTTTTTAATATGTCATTTGTTAATTTCATATATAGCATTAACAATCTTTTCAGTTGACCGTGTATTAATAAGTTATATTAATGTATAGGAAATCATTCTTTAATGACCCCTATTAATGCGTGATTTTTTTTATTAATAAACGATTTTAGTACGTAACCATGTACATACCATTGCTGAACAATTATTGTCAATCATAAACACATGAACACATAACAACAAACACTCAAACACACAAACAAAGACTTATGTGTCAAACCTGACTAACCTAATTTTTTTTGTTTGGAATAAAATTAGATTTTGTAATTCAGTAAAATACGGTCAACTGAAAAAAGTTGTAACTGGCGATTTAATTGGCGATTAATGATCTCAACAATCAATAAAATGTTTCAATCATTAATCACCTTCATTAACACACTTGATAGTTAAATAACTATATGTTAATGTTAATTTTCTATATATAGCATGTGTTAATATCTAAATTTAAAAGTTTCAGAAATTAAACTACAAGGTGCATGTGTTTTAAAATAAATTTTATATAAATTAAAATTCTAAAGAAAAATTTAAATATGTACAAACAAAAACAAACAGTAAAAAAAGTTGTAGCAGCTTTTATTGTTCCACATAAAGCTATAGAAGTGAACACATTGCACTTAAAAATGCAGATTTATGAATAATTCATACGTGGGTTGAAAATAGACTTAATTATTTTAAATATGTTAAATAGGAGCTCACAATCTATTTCGACGAACGCCACTGATTTCATCATTAATTATGTATCTGATAATATGTTAAGTGATAGCCTTTATTATTGGTGTCAACTCAAGGTCAAACAGCTTGGAAATTTTAAACAGAAATATAAACTTGTGTTGCATCATTGTCCAATCACATATGACAATTTTAATATAATATGAAACCGCACATTATTTGTAATTTTCACTATCATTTTAAATATTTGTTTAACAGTCATTTGAAAGTACGAAAGTTAAGTTAGTTAAAGCTTAGTGAAAATATGGAAATAACTATAAAGCATTTTTAAATCATAATTTAGGTATAGTTTGAGAGTTTAGAAAATTTTTAAGTTAATCTGAAATTAATTTGTCAGTCCCCTATTAATTTTTTGACAGCTTTGGCAGTTTTTAAGACACTACAAATTAATTTAACAGCTTTGATAGTGTTTAAGTCTTCCAGAAAATAGTTTGAAAGTATTGCAAATGGACATTGGTTGGGAGCTTGTTGAAGAGAACTACTTTGAACATATTTGAAATAAAATTCACAAAAATATGAGCTATGTGTTTTTGTTCATAATTCTAGCGTGACCCTTGTATAATTAAAACTTAGATGCACTAGTAATAAAAAATAACTCTATATTGAAAATTATGTTTGTGATAAATTTTAAATTAAAAATTTAAGTTTGCATCGTTTTGAAACAACGTCAGAACGTCAACGTCAGCGTTTAACATTATGATGAAATGCTGCTAAGTAGCAGTAATACATTAAATACATTTACATTAGTTCATGAATTACAATTAGAGCGATATTCTAATATAACATTTAAACACAAAAAGCTAGAATAAATAAAAAATATAGGTATATACAGGAGTCCCAGATTTAAACGGCATAAGTTGAACCATGGATTAAACACGTAAAAACAAGTTTGAGCAAATGTCCGTAAGTGCTTTGTTTCAGAGATATTCATGTTTTTCTTATTGGAGCAGCACTACTTTAAAAAATCAACTTTATAACGAGATATCAAATATCATCTTATTAAGTTATGACATAAAATGAAATTAATTATAGATAAATGATTTGGGTATTACCTAATTTCAATAAAAAATTTAGTTTTTGCACCGAGGTCAGGATAAAAATGAAAATTATCGTTGAATTCAAACAATTTTATTATTTATGTACAATAAAATAATAACTATTTTTTATAATATTTGTTCAAAATGTTCACCTGTAGCAAGCAAACAGGCACGACAACGATCTGCCACTGCATTGGTCGCTGCGTGACATTGCTCGGGAGATATGGTTTTGAATCAAAGAAATTCTCATCTTTGGTAATGAAAATCCTCATGCAATTAAAGAGAAAAATTTCCACTATGAATTTCAATGTAATGTTTGGCTAGGTATTATTGAAAATACTTTAATAGGCCCTTTCTTTTTGCCACATCGTTTAAATAGAGAGGGGTTGTACAATTTTCTAAATAATGATTTGAATGATTTATTGGAAAAATTTACATTAGCAGTAAGAAGAAACTCTTGGCTACAGTTAGATGGCTGCCCTGTACATTATGGGAGACAACCAAGAGAGTGGTTAAATTTACACTATCCACAACGGTGGATTGGTCGCAGAGGACCTGTACCATGGCCAGCCCGTTCGTCCGACCTAACACCTTTAGATTTCTTTGCTTGGGGTGCCTTAAAAGGAAGAGTTTATGATGAATCGATAGATAATTTTGACTCTCTACGCAGAAAAATTATTCAAGTTTGCGAAACCATAATATCTCCCGAGCAATGTCACGCTGTCACGCAGCGACCAATGCAGTGGTAGATCGTTGTCGTGCCTGTTTGCTTGCTTCAAGTGAACATTTTGAACAAATGTTATAAAAAATAGTTTTTATTTTATTGTACATAAATTTGTTTGAATTCATGGAAAATTTTCATTTTTGTCCTGACCTCATTGCAAGCAAACTAAATTTGTATTGAAATTGGGTAATAGCCAAATCGTTTACCTATAATTAATTTAATTTTATGTCACAACTTAATAAGATAATATTTGATATGTCGTTATAAAGTTGATTTTTTAAAGTAGCGCTGCTCCTATAAGAAAAACATGAATATCTCTGAAACAAACCATTTACGGGCATTTGCTCAAATGAACTTGTCACCTTATTTTTACGTGTTTAATCCATTAATCCATGGTTCAAGTTATGCCGTTTTAATGTGGGACACCTGTATATACATATATATATATATATATATATATATATATATATATATATATATATATATATATATATAATCACGGCATTGCGGAGTGTGCCAATCTGCTTTATAAACAGATATCGGTAATGATGAAATATTTGTACAGTGTGGGGGCTTACCAGTCGTCACCTCACAGGCACTCATTGCTGGCGTGAAGAGTGCACCACAGGGGTCAATTTTTTGTGGCATTAAAATTCGAAATAATTTTGGCGTCCTTCGGGATCGAACCCTGGTCCCCAGAATGTTTATTTGGTTACCATCTAGTGGTATTACCAGTATTATTGCATATGATTACGTCATTATTGCGCGTCAATTCATGGGTCATAGCATGAACAATTAAAAATGTAGGTATTTATTCTTTTTTTTGTAAAAATAATAACTAAATCAAAAATTAGTAATATATGTACCTTATTATGCATTGATTCTAGTCCATTATAACACGGTTCGCACTACACGAAATTTTCTAGTAGTTGTATTTTATAAAGTATTTCTATACTTCAATTATTATTACAAATTGTAAAAAGAAAATTTATGTTTTCTACTATTGGTCTGAGTTTTCAAATGAAAGCATCAATGTTGAAAATAGTATAAGTATTTGTATAGAGTATAATAGATTGCAAAATGTAATATAGAGAATGAAAGAGTGTATAGGAATCGAAAATAAAAAGTACAGTAAAGCGAATTGAAAACGCAGTGTACGATTCAGAACAAACAAGTTTAAAAAAGGAAATGGACTTTTTATCAATGCGACCTGTGACCCCAGTTCACAATAGCGGGGTGTGTGACGTCTGACAGTTTTCACTTTTTGCCTTGTTTACAATTTCAATACAATCTCAGATCAGAATATTCAACACGCACGTCACATTTTAAAATGAAAACCCGATTGAAAGAAACGGAACGAAACAGGAATGGAATCGAAATCGACATCGGGATTCGGTTATCGGGAATCGAATATCGGGAATCTAGAATCAGAAATCGGTAACGGTACACGGGATTAAATGGCCAAAATCTGAAAAATTGCAAGGGATACATTTATGGCCATTTTGCTCTTGCATTTGTATAAAAAAAAATGATAATTTGTATACTTAAGTAATTTTTCCTAGAGAATTGAATACCGTCAGGCTTGTATTTTTTTGGGGTCCATCTTTCAACGCAAATATCTCAGGGACCAAAAGAGATATTAATTTGTGGTTTCAAAATTTAGAATCAGCGCATTGAGATGTATCTAAAACTATAAAAAAGATGTTTTTTTAATTTGCTCAAATATTTGTACTTATATGCATATGAGTTTTGGCTTTTGGGGGCAGTTTAGAGTTATATTTTATTTACTTTATGATTTGATTTCTGTTGTGATTGTTTTTCTGTTTCATTTTTGAAATAAATTATATTTTTGGGGTCTTATATGTTATTCTAGGGGCCCGAAAATTGTTAGCGCCTCAGGCTCGAAAATACCTTAATCCGGTCTTGTTTGGGGGGCATAACTGAAACAGGCTTGTGGGTATTAGCAGTTTATTTTGTGGAAAAGGGAGTCCCACTGCTATAAATCTATTCATGGTCCAATTCAGGGCTGGATTGATATTTTGCGGGGCCATGTGCAAGATTTTACCGCGGAGCCTTTTAAAATACTAAAATGTACGAGTGTCAATCAAATATAAATCGACTATTTACTCAGTTAAAATATTTCTAATTCATATACAGGTTATTTTTCTATATTGTTTCCCAAAACATCTAAGAACCTACGTCATCGGATTCACAGTTTTTTCATTCTTACATAAAAAAAACTCTTTTGTGATTAGCACAATATCTCTCGCCATTTTCATTGTACGTTCATAAGATTTTGAGATTGAATGACTGCCAAGGCATTAGCTAGCTTAGACTTTTTCAAGGGACGGCTCATTAAGAATAGTGTCAAAAGTAGAAATTAAAATATTTAATTATTTATGTTATTAGTCATTTTCATTATTGTAATAAATAATTTTATTGTTGTAATCATATCTTTCTTTCTATAAACTGAAGAGCTATATAACATAACTTCTACCTTAACATTTTAAAGAATACAAAAATATTAGACTATATTTATTTAGAAGTAAGTAAGTATGAATTGTTTACAAATCACGGGGGCTTTTGAAGTGCGGGGCCTGGTGCGGCTGCATCGTTTGCACCTGCCTCAAATCGGAACTAGGCCAAGTGGTAACCTGGCAAATTAAAAAAAAATTGAATTCAAATATATATATATATATATATATATATATATATATATATATATATATAATCACGGCATATTTGTTTTATCGGTAATGATGATGATATATTTGTACCGTGTGGGCGCTTACCATGCGTCACCTCACGGGCACTCATTGCTGACGTGGAGAGTGCACCACAAGGGTCATTTTTATGCCATTTAAAATTCGAAATATTTGGCGTCGGTCGGGATCGAACCCGGTTCCCCAGGTTCACGACCAGTCACTCAGGCACGCGGCCATGGGACCCCATATTGAATTCAAAGGGTTATATTAAAAGATCTAAGTTCCAGTTTATGTTTTAAAGTTAATGTATGTATATTTTTCATTCTTTAACTGGTGATGGCTTCTCCACAACAGTTTTGAGAGTTGTGAGGTGACGCCTGGTGACTAAATAAAAATTAAATCATTGTATTTTGGCAACTGACGCACTGATCCGCCTTTATTTGTTTAGCTCTCAAAGCTATCGTGGAAAAAGCACTGGTTATAAATATCGTAAATCAAATTTTAATTTTCAAAGTCCACTAGCCCTACCGATCCGTTTTGAACTAATGCCATTTTTACTTGCGAGTGCTCGTGAACCGTGAAGAATATTTCAAGTTATGATAATAGATCTGGCCAAGCACTAGGCAACAATGAGGGAGAATGGTATAATCTACGGGGTTGACGCTCCATGCTCCGTTCTGGAGCGCCGTCGCAACCACCAGCGAGCGACACAGAAAAACCACGAATTATAGCCAGGGAAGTAGAAGTAGCAGGTTTTAATCATTATCGTTAAGATTTTTTCTGTTTGACGAGGCATGAAACGAGGCCTGCTGGAAAATTGCGTTTTAATTCAATTTCAGAATTTTAATATCACATAATGCTTCTTGCTTCAATTATTAAGTATTTATGTGAAATCACTTTGTTATATTATTCTTGCTTTTTTCATCGCACTTGTTTTTGTTTTAAACTTTCCCCTAATTAATTATCATTCCGAACCGAACTAGCGAACAGGGACGAGCCCAAACTCGTAATAATTCGGATGGTTTACATTTTCAATAAATTATAAAATTTAAATAAAAATATATATTAATAATCTTCTTGATGTTGTACCACAATATTTAATAATTATATTTATTGTAAAATAAAACACATAAATATATATATCCTCTTATCGATTTCGGTTTTGTACAACCATCTTCAGAGTAAATACAATGAAAAAATTATAAATATAAACATAAACATAAAATATTTGACATAACAAATGATAAAATGCAATTTATATATAATACATAGTTGGTTGGTATAAAATAAAATAAAATAAATCCAAAATTATATATTAATACACTGAATATAATAAAATATAATTAAAGTATAATATGTAAAATGAATTTAAATATTGATAAATTTAGATATTTTATTAATAATAATAATACTTATAATTTTGTAAAAAGTTGTAATACATCACTCATAATTTTGGATTTAAAAATATCTAATTGTTTATTCATAATAGGTAAACCTTTGGAAACTAAATAATGAATTTCGTAAGCCTCAAGCCATGTCATTTGAAAACCTTTTGATAATTTATGCAAAATTTTAAAGTTATTAATATCAATATCATGGAAGAAAAACAACATATAATTTAATAAACGAAGTTAAATTATAAAATCTACACAAATGGTTAGAAATTTCTACAAAATTCTTTCGGCTACTTTAAATATAAACTTAAAACTTTAAAAAATTGTGGGCAAAATGACTGGTGATAATAATTCTACCGATATTTTAAGGGTCATCTTCTAGTCCAAATTTAGCTTCTACCGAAATCCTTTACTTCGCAAAAATCCAGTGCATACAGTAAAATCTACCTTGCAAGACATCTGGGACAATAATCTCATAGGAAAATGCTTAACTAGCGACTAATCAGTGTACTAACTTTGATCACAAAAACGTTGGTCGCCATGCAATTTAACCAAACACAACAACAATAACCTCACCTAATGCACAAAAATCACTCTTGGAAAACTCGGGGAGGGTTATTTGCGGTGGATGAATTTATTGTTGTTATATTTAGTTGAATTCCAAGAGTGATTTTTGTGCATTAGGAGAGGTTATTGTTGTGTTTGGTTGAATTGCAACTCGAGGTGAGTTTTGTGCGTTGGGGGAACAGGGTTCAATCCCGACAGACGCCAAATATTTCCAATTTTAAATGGCACAAAAGTGACCCCTGTGGTGCACTCTCCACACCAGCTATGAGTGCCCGTGAGGTGACGCCTGGTAAGCGCCCACACGGTAAAATATATCTTCATCATTACCAATGTCTGCATGTGTTGTAGATACTGGCACACCCAGAAATGGGTAATATGCAGTGATGATATATTTATTTATTTATTTATAAACAACTAAATCGAATATATTCGTGATCAAAGCTGGAACACCGTCTAGGCGCTAATCAGGGTTTACTACTATATAACTAAAGCTGGTACTAATAAAGGCGATGTAACCCAATATTAAATGGCGGAATACTTGAATAACATATTCAGTTTCAGTTTAAAATCTATGTTTTAAACTGTCTAAAGAAATTTGTTGAATATACTCAGGCAAGCGGCCACGAAACTCCATTGTTCAACAATACTAACGGCATATATTTCAAAATGATAAATCAGTAATAAATAAATAAATAAATACATCATTACGGCTTATTTCCCATTTCTGGATGTGACAATGTGATATTGAACTTCTGAGGGACATCTTACTGATTGAAAGGGGCCTAAGTGTCATTTTTAGGTTTTAAAAATTATTCATCAAAAAATGTGATACATGGAAAGCACCCAGTATGGTATAAATTTGTATAGGTGTAGAATTTGATTTATGTCAAACAATGACGTTTGAGTTTATTACTAAGAATAAAATACAGATGTGCGTTTGGCAAACCATAACCAACCAAGACGTAAACACATACTGAATACCCGATATTTACATTTATAAGTAATTTATAAATATGGGAAATGTCAATATGTTAAATTTATGTAAGTATTTCAAAGCTGGTTTAGATTGAATTTCAAAACAAGGCGTTATTTGAACCCTGTTTTAAGAAGGTGTTTTATGTACCATGGTGACATATACGAGCTTTGTATGAGTATTAATATTTATTCATAAAAAGCTTTCAAATATAAATTTGATATTTTGATCAGTTTTGACATTTCTTTTAACATAATTTATGTCTTTCTCCTTCCATCATTTTTTTTTTATTTGACAAGCTGGTATCAAATCTCTTTTTTCTAATACAATTTATAAAATTTGTACCTAATCTTGGATGTGAAAGGGTCAAACAGAGGCAGATCAGATGGTACGAAAATCAACATGTAAACAAGTTGCCAAAGTGCAATGATTTTATTTTTATTTATTATATCCGTGTTTTCTGTAATGTATTACACGCCAATAATTGGTAATTGCAGGTCTTGATTGATGACACCTTTTTATAATAGCCTCACAGAACAGGTCAGGTAAAACTCGAGTAAAAGATGTCTGAAATTATATTAAGATCATTTTTCAATTCCTTTTTGAATATCTAGTGTAGCACATTAGCGGCGTTTTTGAAAGGCATCAATAATTAAGAAAAGTCATTATCTGTGTCTTGTTAACTTAATGTTCCAGTGATTTAATATTATATAATGACATTTTTTTTATTTATTTTGAATTACTTTTATTTAAATTTAGTACATATATACTTGGTGTTTCAATATAATGAAATTGTGCAGTTTATTCGTGCATATGAAAAGTTACACAAAAAAGTAATAAAGATATTTTGTAAGGCATATAGAGGGGGACTCATTTTGGCATAACCACTATTATTTTAAAGCCAATTGTATTCAACTTATGTTATATTTTTTTTTAAATGGCATTATATATTTTTTACTCATTAAATAGATAAAACGATATAATAATATCATACTCTTACATGGCTAAAAATTTGATAAAGATTAATTCAGATTTATTACTTTATTTCTATTTTATTTTTTTAAGTAGGTTAAGCAAACATTCAATCATTAAAACAAAAGAAAATTAACTGTCATTTTCTTTTGTCATTATCACCCATGATTATAATTAAAGTTGTTACCTTTTTTTTTCTCTTATAACTTTTCAACAGAATTAAATACTAATTACTAAGTAGGTTCACATACACAAACATCCATGCCTTAGTGGGATTCGAACCCAGAAGTCCGACCGCACCTATGACTAAAAAGGGTATATTCCAAAAATAACAAATTTTAACCGTGGTTAACCAAAAGTGTTACAATAATATCAAATGGTAAAAATTGTACATTTATGAAACATGGTACCGGTTAAAATGGTTGCAACCGAAGCGCACCAACGCAACCGTGATTTTTCCTCGGTTTTGTCGGTAACATCTTCTGTCCTTTTTCATAAGATGTCAGATTTTATAGATTAGTGAGGTTAGATACTATTTATTGAGTCTTTGATGTTTACATCTATTTTCTACGGTTTGCATTGTACGTATTTTAATTTTCCACTTCATAATTTAGGTTTATGAAAAACAATAGACGTAATGTTTTGATAGAAAACTTTTGGGTTACCGCGAAAGAAACCGAACTGTTCCAAAAATAATAGTCACGTGACTACAACCAGTCGGCAACCGAAACCATGGTTTTGGTTATTATATTTTATTTTTGGAATATACCCTTGTGGCGTTGCTCTAACCATTGAGCTACCGGAGCCAACAAATAATTAATTTAATAATGGCAGCAGATTTAACAAATACTTACAGATCATTTTATTAAACTCATCAAAATGAATTTCTAGCATGCATATTTTTGCAAAAGTTATCCTAATTAAAGACGACCAAACAGTAATCACGCGAAAAAAAATTACAAATTTTGGAACATTTCGGAAAAATAGTATAAAAATTTATAACAAAAACATACGAAAATGAGAGATAATTTTCTTTTGTTTTAGTAGTTGAATGTTTGCTTAGCCTACGCAAAAAAATTAAAATAGAAATGAAATATTAGCTTTGAATTAATTTTTATCAATTTTTTCGCAATGTAAAAGCATAATATTATTTAATCGTTGAATCTGAAAAAAAATCCCTATTTAATTAGTTAATAAAAAATGTATAATGTCATTTAAAAAAATATAACTTCGATCCATAAGTTGAGTACCAGTGGTGGTTATGCCAAAATATGTCCCCCTTTATGCCTTACAAAATATCTTAATCACTTTTTGTGTAACTTTTCATATACATGAGTAAAATGCACTGTTCCAGTAACTTGATACACCCTGTATGTCTTATTTTAGGTCTGATATATTTACTAATAAAAAGAAGTAAATAAATATATCAACACGGATTATACCTGCTGATTATTGGTTGCCAATTTGTATTTGCAAATCAAGACTATAGTGAGTAGAGGCAAAATTTGTAATTATTTAGTAATTAATTAAAATCATTTTAAAAATGCCCCTTAAATTATGTTACCACATGCATATTGAATACATACAAATACAGAGTGTTAATTAAAAAGCGGACATTAGGCATTTAAATTCTACGTCTAAATCATTAAACAGATTTTATTTTACACGTTTGATAACATGTAAATTCGAATTTGAAATTTTTATAAATAAATATTGTTCATTTGTAATGATAGCCATGGAATTGAAACAAAATATGCATGTCTTTATAATTTTCTTGAGCAATATTTATAAAATCTCGAATTCGAGTTTACAAGTGGTATTGAATTAAAATCACAGATAAATGTAATGACATTTTGCCTGTCAAAAAATATAAAATATATGTAATTTGCATTAAAATAATACTTTCTAATAATTTGTTACTTTTCTTGGAATGAAAAATTCTCCATTTTCAAATAATAATGACTCCAGCAGATACAGACAACTTGACAGATACGTTTCTGGCAGATAAAATGTCATTACATTTGTGGCTAACACTACAAAAAGTAAAATAAAATATGATTACTGAATTAGGTGCAGAATCTAATTCTCTAAAATATTTATTTGAAGCATTATTGTCTAAAATTAATAGCCCTTTGCGCAAGGAAAAACTGTTTTCCCATGTCTATGGCCCGCTTTACACCCGGTATATGTTGCGGGCTTACTACCCATTTCTGGGTATTTTATATATTCTTTTTTGTTTTGTTTTTTTAACCTGAATGGGGGGGATTTGATTATCTCTGTTCATTAACCATTTCAGGATGTACTAATTTTGCATATATTGGTAACGACAATAAATCTTTTTGAAGGCACTTACCAGGCGTCACCTCTAAGCTGCCTTTGAGAGTGCACCAAAGAAGCCCATTTATGTTTTAGTTTATTTTCTTTTCAGTAAATCAATTCTAGTCTGTTTTAACAGAGGGAAAAATAAAATTCCCAGAGACAAGAATCTCTCCATCGTCTCAATTGAAATTAAAAGTGACAGATCTAACTTAGCTGCTAGGAAAAAATCCGCAACAAATTGCAAAATGTCAAGTGGAGAAATATTTTTCGTTCCAACCAATTTATATAAATTGGAAAAGTGTGTATTTTAAAAAATCCCGAAGGACGCTAAGACATTTCAGCGAATCGTCACTGGACCCTAATGTCAGAAGGGGACAAGTTCCTAAATAACAGACTACAGATACTAAATCATTGCCACGCGATAGGAAACTACCAAGTATGTTGACGAGTAGGAAATATTAAAAAATAATACAATACATTCCGAATATAATAATTATAGTTCTGAACTATTTGTAAAATATTTCGAAATTTTAAAAACATAAAAGTGACCTCTGTGGTGCACTCTCCACGCCAGCTTTAAACGCTTTAAGAGTTTTTTTTTATCATTTAATTAATATAGGCGTATGTCATTATCATACTTACATTTAAAATAATATAAGTGAATGTAGGGAGTTGTCAAAGTCATCAAACTGTCATCTGTCAATTTCAGCAATTCTTTTTGTCGAAAAGGTATTGTCATTTCCATTTAATTTTATAATTTATTGTTTCTTATTATTTATTACGTTACTTGTTCTGATTTTCTTTTAACATTGTCCATTGACAAATCCTGTAGTTTTATAATATTATAGATTTTTCTAATAGTTGTTGACTGGGTCGTTTATTAATAGTAGCAGTAAATAAATCGGAAACTTGTCTTAGACTCATATTGGAATTATACCATATTATGATTTATATTTTTTCTTCAATTATTACATACATACATACATAAAATCACGCGTGTTCCACTTAGTGGGTTAAGAAAAACCCGAAAACAATAGTAACAATAAGAAAAGGGATAAGAGTAAGAGGTCAGCTGACTCACTTCACTCTTTAACTACATTCTTCTTTCGCCTTGTCCACAATCATCATAGTATTCATACATAAGAACATATTAGTGACCGATTTTCGGTAGCGAATAACCGCATCCGGACCACAATAGTAGTTACGCAACAATCATCCTTCGCCACACATTCCTATCCATGCACACTTCTTTCACCTCAGCCACATTCATAAACGTATTCATACATAAGACCATTATTGTATACATCATTTTGAAAGAAATAAATGCGATAATACATTGATGTCAATAATTTTAAATGTAGCTATTGTAAAAGTATGTAGTTGTTATTAAAATACGACCGACACAAAAAATTATTCCGAATTTTAAGTGGCACAAAATTGACTCTTGTGGGGCACTCTCCACGCCAGCAATGAGCACCCATGAGGTGACGCTCCTGATAAGCGCCAGCACGGTATAAATATTACATCATTACCAATATCTGTCTACAAATAGAGATTCACGGGCTTGGCTTGAAGCTTGAAAGCTTGGCTTGGCTTGGTTTGAAAAAGCTTGAAAAATCAAACCAAGCCTGTCTTTCAAAAAAGCTTGATTTTTCAAGCCAAGCCAAGCTTCTGTTTTATCAAGCCCAAGCCAAACCAAGCCTACCATTAAAAAAAGCTTGAATTTTCAAGCCAAGCCAAGCCTTTGACTGTCAAGTAGCTTGGCTTGAAAACAAGCTTTTTCAAGCTTTTCATAAAATTATTGTGGAGACCGACGAGACCGTAATTTGCAAAGTTCTGAGAATTGGGGTTCCGAAAAGGACCAGCTTCACTACCTGTCAGTTTATTTAGTTTACAAAATTTGTAAAGAGGATTATTATTAAGCACTGTCTACTCAAATAATAATAAAATTGCAAGTAGTATAAGGTGTAGCAATAAAATAACGTGATTTTTATTTTTCCGGATTCCCTGTAAATTTGGTAACATTGCAGGCTATGTCATATTAATTTGTCATCTTCCCTTCATTCACTGTTAAAATTTCACGATAATTAGGCAAACCGTTCTGTAGTAGCCTTTGATTGAAATTAACTACTTTCCCGTACTCCGTCGGAATTATGTTAGTGTCAATATGAAATTCTGTGTGAAACTTAAACCGCTACAGAAATGTACGAATTGTTGAAGAATGTTTATGGTGATGAGGGTCTATCTAGTACTCAAGTTTTCGAGCAGCTTAGAATATTTAAAGAAGGAAGAAAAGAGATCGGAGACGATTAGCGCTTCGGCCGTGCACTGACATTGTTTTTTCGAAATGCGAGTGTTTGTTCACATGGATTAGGTGCCTGAGGGGCATTTCGTTAACCAAGCATATTACAAGAAGGTTTTGATAACCCTTCAGGTACGGGTGAGAAGAAAAAGGGCTGAAATGTGATGGATTCTTCACGAAGACAACGCGCCGGAGCAAAACGCCCTGTCGGCAAGACATTTTTGTCGAAATACAAAATCACCGTGTTGGTACATCACCCGTACTTACCTGACTTAGTGCCATGTGACTTGATTTTATTCCCAAATTGTAAATCTGCGTTAAAAGGCAACAAATTCGGGGCCGCGATGTAGATATAGAAAAACGGCAGAGCTTATGGACAACCTAACATAAAAGGCCTGCAGGCATTACTTCCAACAATGGAATATTCGCATCGGGCAGTATAGGGTTCGGGGAGGAGAGTACATTGAAGGTGGCAATATTTGTTTTGTGTAATTTTATACATTGTCAATGTTCTAAGATCAATTTTGTTATTTAATTGCCACACCTCGTATTAATAAATAAAATACGAAGAAATGTGTATAAGTACAACACAAAATTTATTGCAAATATCAATCATTACATATATAGGTAGAAATATTCAATATTTTTATTAAATATTTATTAAGTTAAAAGTACTTTGAATAAAATCTAATTAATTAAATCATTACGTAACTGGAATAAATTATAAACACAAATCTATCTCATTGTACTTAAGTTTAAACACCTACCAAACAACAAACGTCAACAAATATTAAATATTTATGACCATTGTAATGCTACAAATTGATAATTTGGGTTCAGAATGAAAGGAATAATATCACTTAAGATATTTAAAAATATCCCTTGACATGTTTCATAAGATTTCAGTCGCAGAATCAACCTCTCAGTCATTTATCAGAGACTGGGTCACTCAACCAGAACCACAGACGTGTTTCGCTCTTATTGGAGCTCTACAGTGTGGTGTACTGACTCGTCTAGGAGGCAGTAAGGCTAAGCGAACAGATGAGAGGCTGGTTTAGAGACTGAAATCTTGTGAAACATGTCAAGTGATATTTTTAAATATCTTTATTTAACCAAGTGTCACCATCATAATGAACTTTATTGTACTTTTATTATTAACATCACTTAACACCGAAAAGTAATTTGGGTGAAAGACTGCGTATGATGATTATGATAAATATTATAGTTATATTTTGGTAAATAGTTCACAAATGTTGAGTCATATTTTTGGTAGCAAAGAATTTATAATGCTTTGTTATTCTACTATTTCCAAATCGTAGGAAAGAGAAAGTTTCTGTTTGTAAACATATATTTCAATACTATTCATAGCAAAATCCCTAATCTACCCCTAATAAACTGATTTTATCTGTGGGTTTAACATAGACAACAAAAGAAAGAGTGAGTATTTCAAGGAAATTCCCATTTGTATAGGGTTTTATGATTACCAGATGTATTTGAAGTAAAAGAAATAGGTTGGCCGTTACATTCCATTAAGAAATTCCAAAAATATGTATTTAAACACTGTTCTACCATAAGTCGTAATTTTCTGTCTTCGGGGTCTTGAATTTTTTTTTAATTATGCAAAATGAGTATGAACGAGTTTTAACAGTTTATTAGAAGGTTATTTCGTCATGTTACCAAAATACAATAAAGTCAAACTAATGTATAAACATAAACCTATAATGAATGAATGGAGTAAATAAAATTTATAATAGTAACATAAAAATTGCAGGGTTAAAACTCGAAAATAAATTTCTAAATATCAATAAACATTAAAAATTGTAAAATATTTTTATTTGACTTTATTAGAAAAATATTTATCTATGTATACGATTATACTTTTAATAAAAAATAATAAATTATGTTGATCGTTTACTGTCAAATATAAAATTCAATTAAATGTTCATATCAATATTGTCATATTTTACCGTCTTATTTCATCTTTACACATAGTTATTCTTCAGTATTACTAGAATGAATTTATGTAAAACTAAACATGGTACAATGGTATTACAAAACATTTATATATCGATATATCGGATATATCGGTATTAATTTCACATCGAATATCAATATTCAAATCTTGATACCGAACTAATAGTTTAATTTCACATATCAATACCTTTATATTACTTAATATACTGTACATATAAATGACATGAAATAAAACTATCATATAAGTTCGCGCATGAGCATTTACAAAGCTTGAAAGCTTGAAAAAGCTTGAAAAGGCTTGAAAAAGCTTGAAAAAGCTTGATAAAGCTTGAAAATCAAACCAAGCCTAAAAATTTAAAAGCTTGAAATTTTCAAGCCAAGCCAAGCCTCGTGTCCATCAAGCCCAAGCCAAGCCAAGCCCAACATTAAAAAAAGCTTGAATTTTCAAGCCAAGCCAAGCTTTTTTATTTCAAGCCAAGTAGCTTGGCTTGGTGAATCCCTATCTACAAAGTAGATTGGCACACCCAGCACTGGGTAATATGCCGTGATGATATATTTTTTATTTTTTTTTTTTTAATGTAGATTAGCACACCCAAAAATAGGTTTATAAGTGCATATAAAAAAAAAATTGTTTATATTTATCGACGATATAATATTACACTTATCAATTATTAAAAAACATTTGCTTTCACTTTGTGCCAATATTTTATACATAGATGTAACGGCGACTATAATTCCCTACTATAGAAGCATTAAATGTTATTTAAGGACTTAATGAGTTATTAGCCACAAGTCGTTAAAATCTCATAAATTATTAAAATTTTAAAAGCCATTCTTACAAAGCAAACCATACCAAAAATGATCGAATATGCTTAATAATTAAACATGAACCCCGCAATTATAAATTCTACCCATGTAAAGCTATTACTACGTACCTACTCAAATTTACAGTAAAATATGTTGATGTATGGAAATGTATACTTATGAATTTATACATGAAAAAAGTGTTTTCAATCTTTATTTTATATAAAAATGATCGTAGATACACATACTTATTTTAAAATAAATTTAATCCATTGTTTTGTACCAGAAACATAATTTTAGTTCCATCTGTTGTCGAAAAATTCAACTAAAGTGGAAAGAAACAAAGAAGATACCGATATTTACAATACAATTTTAGTTATTTATTTTCAAAATTAAATGTATAATGGATTCATAGCTATTTTTTTTGTTGATTCATATAATCATAAAACATTGTTATAATTTTGATAAATGTAAATGCAACATTCCACATAGTGGACGGAAGATCACGGACCTATCATGTCTTGTTTCTTCCTCACTTCAGATTCTATCTTCAGCTTCGTCCATGCTAACTTCAGACTTATTTTATAACGCCATACGCATGCATCAATTTAAATAGCTGTCACATTTCTAGCGGCAAATACGAAATGTGACAGCTATTCAAATTGACGCATGCGTACTGTAATATGAATTTTAAGAATTGCTTTGCGGGTTGCGTCGAATTTGTTGCCATTTTGTATTTTTGTATTTACCGCTAGAAATGTGACAGCTATTCAAACTAACGCATGCGTATGGCGTTATAAAATACAGTCTGAAGTTAGCATGGGACAAAGTTCAAGATCGAATGTGAAGTGAGAAAGGGACAAAACATATTTATTTTGTCAAATTTAGTTTACGAGATTAACATATTTGTTTATATTCTTTACGTAAATTCGTATATTTGTATTTGGTACAATTTGTTTCTTTACATTTTAAGAGTATAAAACGTATAATGGCTGCGCTGCACGCTCGTTCATTCATCCATTCTTCGATAGATGGCAGCATTATGGTGTTCCGCTCATTCCGTTGTTCTCACTCGTTGTACAATTACAAGTTGACAGTTGACATTTGACGAATTTTGTGTTGCCCAAGACGTGTTTAGGTAAATTAATTGTAACAAAATATTTTAATCTGTTGTGAAAACCTATCGAAATGGAAGATAAAACCATATTTGATCTACCAAAAGAGGTATTGTAAACATAACCAAATATTTTTTGATGCGACAAAACATTTGTTATTTGTAGATTGTGTTATTTATAGGCAATTTCCATTGGACACCAGAAATCGAAAACTTTCTTGTACGTACTTTTATTCCATTTCTTCTGGCAACATTACGCAAAAATTTGAGAGGAACATTACCTCCTATTATTAAAAAGTAAACTTGTTACTTAACATTACGCTTATTTATTAAGACTTTTTTTCAGAAAGTCCTCAATTCCCATGGGAATATAAACTTATGCAGTTAGTCTAGCGAACTAAATACGTGGTCGAATCCTTTTCCCGGTCGTGTGAGGAATATTATAAAGTTTAGCCATTACGGTCCATCATTTTTTTATTTAATGGACACCGTCACATTGACCAAGGTTAAATAATTTCTAAATCCGCTATAAAAACGGTCCATTATTTTTTTTTAATTGTCTTGACAACTATAAGAGCTACGAAGTCGGTTAATTAGGCAAAAATTGTCCTATATTAGGATGCCATTTTAGCAATGTATTGTTTATTCAGAAGAAATACATAGGTCACTAGATACAGATAAATATATAAATTTTGCAGTTTTTTCGTTTTTCAAAGATCTTTCGAATGGCAGTACTATTTTTTGTCACTATTTATTTCAAATTAAAATAGCAAACGAAGCGGCGTGGACGCACTCCAAGGGTTAACGGTTAACTGGCAACGGCAAACGGTTTTTTCCACGCCGCTTGAGATAATAAAAATTAAAAAAAAAACAGTGGCCCGTGTTTTTTGCACCTGAGTATTTTTAAAGTTTATTTCTAATGTGATGTTTTTAGGATGGTAGTTTGGTCGCCAGTGGTACCAGAGACAGAACTTTAGCGCTTTGGGTCATAAGGTCCTTCATGAGAGGATCAGGGACAGGGGTACCATGTGATCGGCGTGGCCATGCCTATCGTGGGTAGATATGGAACATACACGTATCAAATATTACCGTATATTCCACGTCATGGGATGCGACTGTGAATATATGGATATTCGGAAGAATATCAATTTTAGGACCTCGAGTAAGTATGGGATTCAGCAATATCTATTTTAATATATCTAGGATGTACTCTGGACCTAGTCGGTATTAATTTTTTTTTAAATAATAATAAAAAGCAAAAAAATATAAATATTGAGTTGACAAGTACGCTCACCAGTTGCTTTCAAGGTCAATAAAATCACGTGACTGCCCATTTTAATTTTATTCTTATACGTTGTTCATATATATACACATATTTACTTATACGTCGACGTATTAGTTAAAATATTTTACTATAAAATGATTGTTAATAAAATGCTATATAGAATAGAAAATTAATAAATGTTATTTAAAAAACCGTTAATGCTGTATAAGAAATTAACATGTGACATTAGAAAATATTTCCCTCTATGAAACTACTTGACTATTATTATTATTTTTATTAATATAAGCTGAAATGCTGAAGATTATTAATTTTTATTGATTTTCATCAATATATGGACGTTTTTCGATTGCAACTTTTCTGTACATAATAATCTAAGTGCAAAACTCACGCCCGAAAAACTCACAATTATATTTATTTTTCAATTAGGTTCACAATTTTTCCAAACACCCTAAGCCTTTGGAACTCTAATTTACGAAATTCGAAACGTTATATTTTTTTATTTGACATAATTGGTACTAGATTTTTTTGTAACGTTTCTTTTTCTTTTATATAGCATTTACCCATTCTATACATATAGGCTCGTAGTATGATCGCGGTTTTAATTAAAACGCTGTTTTAAGAAATGTCAAATTTCATTATTTAATAACAATAATAAATAATATCAAATTTATCAAAATATAGTTTTAAAGCAGAAAATAGTTTGTATTCAAACAAATATTTTTAAAAAAATCGTTCTTTAAACATAAGGTCGAAATTAAATATTAAAATTTGAATTTGACATTTCTTAAAACAGCGTTTTAGTTAAAACCGTGATCATACTACGACCCATAGCGTTTATCCAATATATATAGCAGTTATCATTTCTATACAGGATGTTTCATTAATATAATAATAATAAATTTATTTGTTATAAACATACAGTTTTTACAAATGAGATTGGTTAATAACAATAATATGCTAATAAAAAATAACAAATCAAAAACAATAAGTAGAACCTTTTTAATGTATTTATAGAGAAGACATATATTTTATAACAAATGTAATCAATTTACCCCTTGACATAATAATATTTAACTTTAATTTTTTTATTATTATTATTTTAACATAATCTAAAGCTAGGCTTAAAAAAATCGAAATTTTGACAGCAATATATTATATTTCATTTGTCATTTCATTTCGATGCAATATTGTTAATTTAAATCAAGATGTTTCATTTAAAACAACTAGTGCTTTTTTGGGCGAACTAATGATTTTAGAGAAAAATGTTACATATATTAAATAAATAATTTATATTCGTAAAACAAAACTGTAAAAATTACGTCGAAATCAAAAACAGAGTTAAAAATATCACTTAATTCTGTCGATTTTATTAGACCAAGCCTGGAATTTTATGTAATTAAATTATGCCTAGTATTCTACACATAAGAATGGCATGACGCAATAAAAAGTGTATGATTATTGACAGCATACGTAATTAAAATAGTTTCTTTTTGCCACACAGCTTGTAGAATCCTAGAATCTGTTCATAAGGTCATGTACGTTATATCGTGGTTGTATTCTCTGTTCTGGAAATAATATGTAATGGACCAAGTGCACAGTAATTGCCTTGTAACATCATTAAGTCTGTCATCTAGCGGTATTTTTCTAAAGCTTTGTATAGGTCATTTTCCACCTCTCACTTTAAAGTATCTTTCGCATATACTGGGATTAAAATTATTTACGAATTCTAAATTATTTGCCTGGGCCCTAGACTGTTACTGTAAACTCTGACATTATGACTTTTTGAAATTAAAACAGAACTGTTTCATTTTAACACCTATATGTGCAGATGAACTGCGCATTGAAAACATCTCACTTTTTACTATCTCTCTCATTTTGCGCAATGGGTCCATTGTCAATATAGTTCGCTTACATTGACGTGTATTTTAGCATTTTTGTGTCTCGTGTTGATATACGTGATGAAAAAAAAAATAAATATCGAAGGGGGCTAGAATGATGTTTAATGCAGAAAAAGATAATTTCTTAGTAGGTTTTCGCACAGATTATAGAGCGAATTGAATTACTTATAAACAAATTATTATTGCGCAATGCCATTTTTACTTGAAGAATACAGTGTGTCAAAAAAAAACTCGGAGTAGGTTATGAACAGAGAAAGAGATGTCATAATTTAAAAGCATTTAATAAAATGTCAATTTGACAAGAGATATTGTCAAAAAATCTGAAGAAATCAAATTCTTTTGCTGCCTGTTACAATGAATTTTAGGAATAAAGTTGATTGATTCGGCTGACAATTTTAAAAAGAAATTTCAATGTTTCTGTTTATTAGCAGTAATGACCATGGATTTTTTTTTCTGGTTTTCATAAATTATTTATAAACGTCAATTTGACATATGAAAAGGAAATACATAGTTCCAAAAGATACGGTATTTATTTTCTATAATTTAAGTTGACGTTTATAAATAATTTATGAAAACTGGAAAAAAAGAAAACAAGTTCCGTGGCTATTGCTACTAATAAACGAAATATTGAAATTTCTTTTAAAATTGCGAAGGAACCAAAAACATAATAAAATATGTAAAAATAGTTTTATATGCAACTCTACAATTTTTGTTGTAAAATGAACAGGAGAGCAAGAAATTGCATAAAACTAAAATCCTATGTTAAATCCGTATGTTCACCCTTAACCACCAACAACAACAACCTGTATATACAAACTAAAAGTGAAAGTATATGGGTCAATATTTTCGCAAAACAGTCAAAGGTATTAGAGATGGGTTAATAGAGAGTTATTGCAGCTTCAACGCAAAAATAACGTGCACTTTAAAGTCACGTGACAGCTCGAGTGCGCATGCGTACTAATAAGGTTCACGTTATATGAATAAGGAGACACGTTTAAGTGGTGAAAAACTATCGATAATGGCTGCCATCGATAGCACGATAGTAATTTATAAAAACTATCGATAGTATAAATTTATAAAAACTATCGGAAATTATCAATAGTATTACGTACATTTAATAAAAAGAAAACGAAAATTCAATTAGAAAAAAAAATCAGTATATTTATTTCAAAAATAAGTACATTTTGCAAAGAAAAAAATTAGAAATTTGATGTATCACGACGGAAGGCGAAAGGCCATTACAGGTAACAGCTTCAAAATAAATCACTAGAACGCATGCGCGCTACACGGTGGTTTGTGGTTACGTTGGAATAGTGTGCGTTCTTTATAATATTTTACAAATTTTCATAAAAATTAATTAAAGGAGATTTAAATCGATTAATAATTGCTTCTTCGATAGTATATCGATAGTTTTTAAAAACTATCGATAGTACGATAGTGTCTATACCATCGATATATCGATAGTTACTATCGATAGTTTATCACCTTTAGACACGTTATGTGCAGTGAAATAGCGAGCGTTTAACGTCACACGTTCTGTATCTTTTGAGGTTATGTTTCAGTGAAAAATGTGGATATAACCTCGTTGCTTTTAGAGTTAACGTTAGCGTGAATACACTAATTAAATGCGGTAAACATTGAAATTGAATGTCCTTTATTTCTAAAATAAAGTGTTTTTTACATAAGGTTAGCGTTTACGTTCTTTCATCTTAGAAGTTGCAATAACTCCCTATTAATGGTGACTGGTATAAAGGTGGGTTTATGCTGAAAAATTTAAGAATAGGAATAAAAATAAGAATAGTGTTAAGAATAATTTTAAACATAACGATAAGTGGTGTTTATGCTGACAGTTATAAGAATAAGCGTAAGAATAAGAGTAGTGATATTAAAGTTTTTAGGTTAGTGAAAAGTAGTTACATTTATTATTCTCATAGTGGTAGCAGCGTTGATTTGACATTTATAAGATTTATAATTTTATTATTATTATTTTTTAATTTGTTAAAATGAAGTACAATCAAAATATTATTTTGTCTGCACTAATTCAATTAATTGGGAAAGAAGAGAATCCATCACTAAATTTGACATAATTATGTTTCGCCAACACCGATTATTATAAATGAATAATGAATGACCATTGACGTATTATAACTAACGTTAGTTATAATACGTCAATGTGAATGACCAATTTTTTTGTTTGAAATATTTGACAGTTGACACGCATGCGCTCTTCGCTTACAGGAATAAGAATAAGGCGTAAAGTTAAAAGTAAACGAACTTTGGCTTATTCCTTATTCTTATTTCTTATTCCTTATTCTTATTTCTGCAGCATAAACCGAGTCGTATGTTATAACTGTTTTAACTTTATCACTATTCTTATTCTTATTTTTATTCTTAAATTTTGCGAGCATAAACCCACCATAAGTCTAGTTGCTCATTCATAGAATTTTGCCGTTATTGACAGCACTATGAATTTCTATGGATTCCAGAAAATCCATCTTTAATCCCTTTTTACAAATGTGCAAAACTAGAGCATCGAACCCGCCAAAAACTGGGTCCGGTTTAGATTCAGATTAATTTATTTTTTGAGAGATGGGTTCGTGCGCGGTTCTGATTCAAGCATTAATATAACTTACGGTTTTGTTCCAGGTTCAGGTTCGGTTCAACCTAATGAAATTTGAATTAATGCTTTTTGCATTATAATCTATATACATAAATAATTAAAATGTGAGTAGGAATTTATGATCCAACGCAAGACAAGAACATTTTCATGAACAGTTAACACAGGCAGCAACGTAGACGCCGAAGGCGTCGACGATCAGCTGTATTACACTTACGTTTCGAACTGAAAATGAACCTGAACTACTGTGTGCCTATTGTTTAACCATTGTGCATTTCATGATCAAATTTGATAACTTGAATTTTGAATTGAATAATGATCAGACATACGTTTCTCTGTTCAAAGCGTACTCCGCTTAGATTTTTTTGAACATACTAAACCGTTGTGCTTCCTTGAATTTAACTGTTATTATTGACATATCCGTACCGTTGTGCTTCCTTGAATTTAACTGTTATTATTGACATATCCGTTTTAGCTGCGGGTGAATTGCTGTGTCCCCTGTGCTCACGGGGCACAATTTCCTAGCGGTTGGATGTGGAGCCGTGCAATTGTATGATCTCCGAACTTATCGTTTGGTGGAAACATTGAACGTACATGGGAAACCCATACTTGAAATGGTATCTTCGAGCACCTTATCTATGCTGCCAGTGAAGACCGCAAAATCGGTGTATTAGATTTGCGTACACTTGAAACGCTTACTCTTATACCATGGTAAGTTGCACTACCGGATCTCCTTCTCCCGCCCTGTTACCCTCAACCCGGCATCCATTACGATTGTTGCAACCCAATAATCGCCATTCTTATGTAATTATTGAAATACATCGATTTTGAGCGTGCAAATCGACCCCTGGTGCTATCGGTTTGCCAGAAATATTTGTTTGCTAGAGACACCTGGGGAAACATACATTTGTACAATGGGGTCATGCCAAAAAAAAAAATATTGCTAATATTTTTATAAAAATAGAATCTATGACACTTATTATTCATATTGCAACATAAAACATCCCAAAATATAATACTTTTCATTCATAATTTACTTAAAAGATATTCGCTCTATGATTTTCTGTGACATCATGTATCGGCTACTTACACAACGACACTAGCAGTGACCTCTATATACAAAATGGACCGGCGGCTTGAATAACTTGCGTGTATCCACCGAGAATACCACCCGCCTGACTGGTGGGGTGTCTATCTCTCTCTAACTTTCGTGTATAGTTGGACCAAGCAGATATGCGAAAATGTATTTAAGCTTTCTTCTTCATGTTTATCGTTAATTCGTCGTACTGGTACTAGTTAACGCATGCGTACTTCTCACTGTTAGAAAGAGATAGCCACCCCACCATGACAGTTGAGTGGATACAGCTCGCGCCGTTGTAAAGAGATAGGAGTCGCCGGTCCATTTTGTATATAGAGGTCACTGGACACTAGTCACACGTACATGAAGGTCACAATGTCACAAACTTCAAACGCGAAGTTAAACGTCAGATCAGAGTAAACTAATAAAATATTTATAAAGCTGTCAGAGGAAAAGTGCGCTCTATTCAATCTTTTTTGTTTCATAAAGATTTAATTATTTCATTAGAGAAATATTATTTTTAATTGTAGGTTTGTGTGCTTGATATATAATTTAATACATAAAAGTGCAATAATTGTATATTTATAATGATAATAATGATAAAATATGGTGAAGAAGAACTGTGCAGTTCCAACTTGTGGAAACAATTTATTAAAAAACCCAAAAAGACTATTTATAAACAATCTTAATTTACATTTTGTCCGCCAGGGTGAACTGGAATCGTTCAGATACATGACGTATGCGCTCACGTGACATTGAGATTTGAAATTGACCCCTATTTTTAAAAAAATATATCTACAAAACAATGCACACAAATAGCGTGAAAATATTATTTACATATACTGTGACCGGTAGACTTCTAGGAAAAAAATAAAACAGAAAATGTGGCATGACCCCATTCTCAAACTTTGGAGAAAAAGGCTACGTTTCTTTTAATATGTCATGAACAAAAACGTCAAATAACAGGCATTGTGATCTCTTCGGCGGATGGTTTTATCCGCGATTATATCCTTACCGAACCACCGAGAATGGTTATGCAAAACAATACTGATGGCACGCCCATTTCGTTAAGGTCGTGGTAAGGACTGTCATTTTATTTTGGTCAAATTACAAAATTTATTTAACCAAAATATTGAATTTTGAAGAAAACCGAGCAATTTTTGCCTTAAATTTGTTATAATAAAACTGAAATATTGTTTAATTATGCAATATTTATAAATAAAATAGAACTGTTCATTTGTCATACTCTAAACATGCTAGAGTATTCTGATATTTTTCACTTATTCGCTTAGATCCATTGACGTATTATAACTAACGTAGAGCCAGCGCGGCCTATGCTGCTGCACACAATGGGGTATTCCACCATAACAAAAAAGTTTAAAAAAATTCAATTTAACTTACAGTATGGGTCAATAAATAATAGTTAAAACAATGAAAACATTTTTTAAATAATTACTTTACGAGATATTTCACATTTGCTAAAAGGGAAAATTGACGTCATACAATTGTTATCTTTCTCTCGCAGCGTACTCAGAGCAGTGTGTGTGAGAGAGACAAGTATAGAGGAAATGTGACGTTATACTGATTTTTCGAAAATAAAATACTGTTAAACTAGAAACAATTAAAATGTTTTAATACTATAAATTGCTTCAAAACTGAATAAAGTTTTATTTAAAATAATAAAAAAAATTGAGTGGAATACCCCATTTGTTGTGGTGTTAGAGCTAATGGTGGGACGCAGGGGAGTGGCACAGTCTGTATCGCGGGTCTGCATAGTTTTGTTTACAAGTTTGAGAAGTGCAAACGGTTTGAGAAGTGCGAACGTTAAAGCGTGATCTTTGTTTGATTGTTTGTGAATCAGTGTCTAATGAAAAAATAAATATATTGCTTCATTTATGCCACGCCAAGCGATGACTTCAATTTATGTCAAATAAGTTGTTCAATGTATGCAGACTCGTGATACAGACTGCGCCACTCCCTTGCCCCTCACTTCTGGCTATAACATCACAACAAAAGCTGCGTGCTGGGTCTACGTTAGTTATAATTCGTCAATGCTTAGATCAGATTTAAGCATTTGCTCGGAGCGTTTACAAACGAACGTAATTTTTATGTAGTGCAAGTAACTTTTCAAAACTTCAGAGCTATCATAAACAAATGTTTGGTAAACGTGAATTTTTATTTAAAAACGAAATAATAATTTATAATAATGATATGTTTCTATATGAGACACAATATGTCGCCGAACAATAGTCTGAAACTGTTCACAAAAAAAATTATTTGTAAATCAATAACCTAATAAATTGTATAAGAAATTACGAATAGGTAAAAATATTCCATTCAAAACTTTTCGTTAAATTTACCCACAATACTTGCTTGCTCTTTCTTACTCCTCCTCTACGTGGAGTAAGAAAATTATGATCTAAGCTGATACGAGCAATTGCTCGATTGAAACCAAACAAAATTCAAGTAATGCTCTGTGACAAACGAACGCGGGTTTACGCATGGAGTAGAAAGAGTAAGACAAACAAACAGACCTAATGTTACATCAAAAAGGATGGTATTGTGACGTCATAAGCCGAGCACTCGACAACTTCATGTGCTTATTTATCCTATTGGTTAATTTAATTTGCCGTGATTTTAATGAAGGTCGTACAATATAAGCGCGTAAATACAAACGTGTTAGAAACTTGAGAGGTTACGTTAATCATTTCTTAAATTAATATTACAAATAATTATTTTATAATAAAAGTACAGTAAAGTACAACATGATGGCGGCACTTGGTGAAACAGTTCTAATAAGATATTTAAAAATAATACTTGACATGTTTCACAAGATTTCAGTCCCTGAATCAACGTCTCGGTCATTTATCGGAGACTGGCTCACTGAAGCAGAATCACAGACGCGTTTCTCTCTTATTTGAGCTCTTTAGTGTGGTGTATTGACCCCTCTAGGAGGCATTGAGTCGGTTGAGCGAACGGATGATAAACATCACATCTGTAATGCACATGGAGTATGCAGCTTATAATAATATATTCTAAATAAAATTAGGAAAAAGTAAAGCCACCCGGTGGCTGACATCTTTTCACTCTTTCCTAATTTATTTAGAATATATAGGCTGCATACTCTATGTTCATTTCAAAATTTGTGCCGATAGGTGCCTAAGTAAATTATGACAAGTCACTGATGATTAAATGTAGTGGTGAACCATAACCCCACATTAATACTTGACGCTAGTATTCTCATAAAGAGAATCTTTTCAGTCTAACAATTTGTGGAAGATAATGTGAGCCAACGAGAAGAGTCCGCCATAGCTTAATTGGTAGAGCATTGTCCCGGCAAGACAATGGTTCTGGGTTCAAATCCCGATGGCTGACATTATCTTTTCACTCTTTCCTAATTTATTTATCCCATCTGTACTTATATTATTATTTATTGCTGGTTAATCTCTAGACGTTCTCGATATATGGCTCTGCATATAGTTAAGTTACTTACTTCTTCAGTCATCTTATCTTTTTGGGATGTTTATCAGAGGCGGTTCTCAAGTTGTAGCACAAAGTTACAAACGCAATTTAAATTTAGATATTTGTTTCATATTTACAGAGAAAGTAGGCAATTCAGTATTCAATTAATATAACCAAAATTGTAAAATTTAATGTGAACTACCTTATTATATATAATTTTTTTAGTACTTTTTTTAATTTCAGAAAAAGGTCGACCAACATCGTTAGCTATTAAAACCGATATAATAGCGTATATATGTGAGAGAATGGGGAAGTTTAGCATGGTAAAAATTCTACATAAGATACTATTTTCTCACAAATATAACACAAATGACTGCTGAAATTGAAATTAAAAATTAAAATTATTGCTCCATTTATTTATAATTAATATTTTTTGGGTAAACTCTAAGTACGTCACAAGTCAGACAGAACGGTGAAAGCAATAAACCACTTGAACGTAGGTCGAACAACACCTCAGTCTCAAGTGACTGGTAACCGCAACCGCGTGCGTCAGTGTATAAGCGACATACGTTGTACCAAGCCTCTACCGACGTCATCACAGCTTAAAATCGGCTTTTCCGGAAAATCTGGGCATTTTTGAAAAAAATAAAACATGTTACATCATTTTTCAAGTCATTTCCCGTGGAATAAAAGAATAAAAAAAAATCGCTAAACTTCCCCATTGTGCTTTCAAGTATATGTGTTTTATTGTTAAGGGTATATTGCATCTTACTAATTATACAGTTTTTTTTTTCTAATATTTTTTTATGTGTCCTTCCTTCATTTTTGTTTTACATGGTGGTGGCGTTAAGAGCGAACATGAGATTTTAGTTTTACGCAATTTCTTGCTCTCCTATTTATTTTACAGAGAAACCTGTAATGTAAAGTAGTTCAGAATTAATAGTTGCATACAAAACTGGTTTTGCATTTTTTATTTCGTCACTAGTTTCTTCACAATTTTAAGAAGAAATTTCAAAGTTTCTAATACTTCGTAGCAATAGCCATAACATTTGTTTTCTTTTTTCTGATTTTCAGAAATAATTTATAAACGTCAATATAACTTACGGAAAATTAATCCCGTATTCTTCGATAACTATTTCCATCATAATAATTCTTTATAATAAAGACACGTTCCTCATTCGAATAAACGTTTATTATTTAATTTAATTTATACAAAAAAAAAAAAAAAATGGCAAAATATTAATAATGTTTTCTACAATGTCATAAGTCTTAGATATTGCTACTAATTAATGGAACTTTTGAAATTTCTTTTTAAAATTGTGTAGAAACCAAAAAGATAATAAGAAATGTAAAAATAGTTTTGTGTACAAATGAACAGGAGAACAGGAAATTGCTTAATACTAAAATCCCATGTTAAATCCTTATGTTCACCCCTAACCGCCACCACCCAATATATTGTAAACACGCAATAACTTTATAATAACATTTCATTTATTATTTTTTGTTAACTTCATTGTAACGTTATTAAAGAGTTATTGCAGCTTCAACGCAAAAATAACGTGCACTTTAAAGTCACGTGACAGCCCGAGTGCGCATGCGTACTAATAAGGTTTATGTTATATGAATAAGGAGACACGTTATGTGCAATGGAATAGCGAGCGTTTAACGTTACACGTTCTGTATCTTTTGAGGTTATGTTACCTCGTTTGTGTTGCTTTTAGCTTTAACGTTAGCGTGAGTACACTAATTAAATGCGGTAAACATTGAAATTGATAGTCCTTTCATTTCTAAAATAAAGTGTTTTCTACATAAGGTTAACGTTTACGTTCTTTCATCTTAGAAGTTGCAATAACTCCCTAATTCTTTACTTACAAATTTTACAGGATTTTTAACTTTGAAATTATATTCTAATTTTCTAATTGCATATTTTTCGAATTATGAAATGTATACATATGTATGTAGATGTCACTATAGTAAAAAATTATAAGCAGAGGAAGGAAGTAATCAAAACATTATAAAATGAAAAAAAAAACAACTGTAGTAATGACGAATAATGTTTATGTTTAGGAAAACGAAGAAAATAAATACAATTTTTTGCATACTATAAGAAAAGTACATTTCAATTAAATTTACAACTATTTAAAGTCGAACATAATACTTTTAACGCATTTTTTTAAGTGCATAATTTTTCCCCATATTCTTTCTGAAATCCTACTTGGTGTGCCGTACCCCGAATTTTCAATACCATAAACTGAAAATATGTTTTACAATATATTCAATGGGGTCCTCCGCTCTATTTTTTATAATTTTAAATGTGCGTTTAATTTTGAAGCAATTTCCAGTATTAAAAAATCTTAATTGTCTTTAGTTTAACTGTATGATTATTAATGTCAATATGACGTCACGGCGACATTCCTATCTGTCTCTCGCTCTGCACCATGCAGAGAAGTAGGCTGCGAGAGAAAGGTAGCAAGAGTGTGACGTCACGGTGACATTGACAACAAATTTCAAATATCTCTTAAAGCAATTATTAAAATAATGTTTTCTTTATCTTAATCACAATTTATTAAGTAGTACTTTAAGTACAAAGTGTATATTTTAATATTTTTTGTTGTGGTGGAGGACCCCTTATTATTCTCAGGTAAATACAATTATGCAACACACATTACTACATTTTTTAAAATATAATTAGTATACTATATAAACCTAGTAATTCCGTGACGTCATTATCTACTTACAAACTTTGATGACTTCCCTACTCAGCATAAATATTTTTTTCTACTCCCATGCGTGAAGTGAGTACTTCACATATCAATTTTTATGTGTGAAGTTTGATTTTTTGCACACTGTGCGTGAAGTAACATTTCACGCACCGTTCATTATTTTAAATATTACAAACTGAATATTTTAATAAAACAAAGCTGTTAAACATCCGTAACGTTGGTAACCATGGTTACACAAGTCGATAATACAGAGGCTTTACGTTAAAAGAATGACAATGTGAAGAAAAAATATATTTTATTGCAAGGTCGTAGAAAAAGTATAGTATGTAACACGTGTGTGAAGCCTATTTTACATTCGGGTGGTTTGCAACACTCTCCTTTGGCTCGTGTCGCAATCTCCACCCTCATGTAAAAATGTCAGCTTCACACACTTGCCACATAATATACTATTAGAGTGGCCATCACGTAAGAAAAAGCCATTTATCATTAGTAGATGCGTGAAGTGATGACTTGGTGACGACATAGGGCCACAAATATTCTAGACAGTGCCGTGCCATTTTATTCTTTACCAAATAGTGAAAGCGTATTTGACTTCAATTTTTTTTTTTTACTTGATATTACAAATTATTTTTAAATGACATGTAAATAAGCTAAAACGACTTTTTTAAATACCTATTTACTGCATCTGTTTTGATTTTCATTAGTTATGCATACGACGTAATTCAATAATAATACAAATACCAACACCAACTTTCATATAGATAGTTAGTATATAAACAATTAAATTAAAAATATTAATCTCTTTCGGGTACAAAATCTAGGTAAATTGTTTAGCAAAAATTTATCTGCAAATAATAATAATCTTATTCTTATATTTGTCAATTTTTTCATAATACATTTATATTTACCTTTTAAAAACCTAGAAATACACATAATTTGTTGACTATTCATATATCATATTTATTACAACTAAACGTCAGAGTCCCGTGGCCGCGTGCCTGACTGTCTGGTCGCGAACCTGGGGGAACCGGGTTCGATCCCGACAGACGCCAAATATTTCCAATTTTAAATGGCACAAAAGTGACCCCTGTGGTGCACTCTCCACACCAGCTATGAGTGCCCATGGTAAGCGCCCACACGGTAAATTATATCGTCATCATTACCAATGTCTACATGTGTTGTAGATACTGGCACACCCAGAAATGGGTAATATGCCGTGATGATATATATATTTTTTTATCTAAACGCCAGAATAAGACACGAACGACACTGGCTTATCACGTGAACATGCGGGACGGTTGCCATAACAACTAAGGGCAATGGCAAAAATTGGTTTCTGCGCTGATGACGTAAACGGCGTTTTCTAACGTGACAGCTACTTTTCTATAGTGGCGTACTGTTTCAAATTAATATAAATTTTGTTTAACACTCGTATTGTTTCTAATATTAATTTTTATTATGAATTTAAAAAAAAATAGTTATTGTAACTGTATAATAATGAAACAAAAATAACGTTATTTAGTTTTTTTCTTAAGTTATTTATAACGTTATATAACGAATTATTAGGGAATTATTGCAACTTCTAAGATGAAAGAACTTAAACGTTAACCTTATGTAGAAAACCCTTTATTTTAGAAATAAAGGACTTTCAATTTGAATGTTTACCGCATTTAATTAGTGTATTCACGCTAACGTTAACGCTAAAAGCAACACAAACGAGGTTACATCCACACTTTTCACCAACGACAAAATATAACTAGACAAAACATCGTTTCATTTGTTTTGATTTCGGCTGGCCAGGCAGAGATAGAGATATGTTTTATCTAGTTCGAGCATTTCTCACTAGAGGTGCAATGTCATTGTCATTTTAGAATAGAAAGTTTTTTAGAATATACATCAAGTTATACATATATTTCGATTATAAGTCAAATCTGCAAGTCTTGCAGATCTGTAAATCTGTAAAAAAACTTACAAAAACGCATCCATTTTGCATATGAGACGCGGGCTTTGACATTTGCTTGTATGGCCCACCCCAACAAGGTTGCCAAGATTACAGTTTGTGTACCTTGTCCGTGTGGCCAAATGAATTTAAGCGTAAAATTAATTTATAAAAAATTCTAATATGTTTTGTTTATTTAATTATTTATAAGCTTTGGTATTAAATAAAAACCAACGTTTCACTCAAAAACAAAACCGCAAATGTCAAATTACACTGATATATTCAAGTGGCCTCTAGTGAGAAATTCACGAACTAGATAAAACATATCTCTGTCTCTTTTTGGCCAGCCGAAATCAAAACATTCAGTGAAGAGGGATAGGGAATGTTTTGTCTAGTTATATTTCGTCGTTGCTTTTTACCGAAACATAACCTCAAAAGATACAGAACATGTGACGTTAAACGCTCGCTATTCCATGCACATAACGTGTCTCCTTATTCATATAACGTGAACCTTATTAGTACGCATGCGCACTCGGTCTGTCACGTGACTTTAAAGTGCACGTTATTTTTGCGTTGAAGCTGCAATAACTCTCTAATTTTTTTTACAACGTTTTGTTAGCGTTATCCCATCCTTGTTGTAAAGTATGTATATTTTAATATTACTTATTTTATTTTCAGTTGGACCGGAAGAACGGTGAAATAGTGGCTGGTAAAGATAACAACTCACTTGATTATTAACACCGAATGGGCATACTTATTTAAAGTAAGTTCTTCAAAAGAACTTAAATACAAGTGACCTTACGACGTAAAGTAAGATTACGTTATTTAAATTAATTTACTTTTAGAAGGCAATTTAATTTTTGACATTAAGGTTAATTTCAATGTGTTCGTTTGTACCTTTATTTATTATTTAAATAGTTTGTGATAAATCCACATAACGTGATGTCATAGGTATAATTTCGTCTTTAAAACTTACTGGAAAAAGACTGATTTCATATTTTTTTCATATTAATCGTTTCTAGTTCTAAAATTAATAATTTAATTTGTAATACATATTATAATTTTCAATGTGTCTAATTTTCAATTATTTTGTAAGTAAAAGATTGTTCTTGTTAATCTTTTGCATTTAAATAATTTGTAAATAATATAATAATATGTAATAGTAAACTATATGTACAATGTAATAGTAACAATTTTTAAAATAGAATGAAACCATAATACTTTTTGCTAAATATGCAATATTTGCAAATAGCAATATTGAATTCTATTTAAAAGAATGTTAATCTTTTCCATTTACTGATTTCTAAATAAAACCGATATGTGATAAATGCAGATGAACTGCATATGTGGTATTTCAGACTTTGATTGAGCTGAATTTATTTCCTAATGATTTGTAAATGTATTAATCAACGATTGTGTAAAATAATAATATTGTTCTAGTCATAATGACAATTAATTTAGTGTTTTCGTTATATTACTCATTGAAAACAAACATTAATAAATGTAAAATAATTTATTTGTACGAATAAATCGTATATTTATATATTTTTCGTTTTTTTTTTGTTATTATTTTAAAAAATAAAATAGGGTGTTTCACGGATACGGGACACCATGATTATTATTGGAATAGAAGAAAATCATTCAGATAAAAGTGGTAGATGGATTACTTTTTTCTGAATTCAACCATGTAATCATTTTATATCCTTACATATCAAAAATATTGAGAAAAGTTTAGTTGAAATTTAAATAAATTTTATTTTTATAGTTACGTTTTGTAGGCTATACAGGATGTTATGTTAAGTAAGTGTATTACGCTTATTAACCCATGGCAGAACTGACCCCATAGATAGTAAATCTGGCAATAATTTTTGTTTAACATGCTTTCTACAAGAACTAGAAGCCTTTAAAACGTCAACACATCATACTTCAAAATTTTGTAAAAACATAAAAATCAATGTTGTACACTTACATATTAACATCTGTATATGAAAAACAAAAACTGCTATCTGTCATTTTATTTATTTATTTATTTATTTATGTGAATATATCTGTGCTACAGAAAAACCAATTACAGGACAGGTAGACTGAATAAAAAGAACGAAAATATTGAATTATTTAATGCATCACGATTTATAGTTAATAAATATATGTTTTGTTTTAATTTAAGCTCAATTGTTTACTACTACTGAGAAGTAACCATAAAAATAAAACATATTTAAATTTCAATTAAATTTTTCTCAATATTTTTGTTATGTAAGAACATTAAATGATTAAATTCACAAAAAAATACTCTATCGAATGGGCCTAAAATATACAGGCTGAGTTTGGGAAGAAGCCCCCCTTTTAACAAGTCAGGTTTACAAGATACGACTATCAACTTTTATTTTTTAAATAGCAATCTATAATTTTTTACTAAAATATAAACTCTCATTTTTGTTCTCTTTTCTACGATGTTATAAAAGTATGAAAAAATTCAAGAAAATTAAGATAATTGAAAAATACAAGAAATTATTTTTATTCAAATATTCTAGGTGGCTATGTGAAAATAAACAAAATATAACAATGAGAAACAACAAAATAAAGCAGACATTTAATTCTTGTTTAACGTGTTTTTTAAGTAATAAATTAACTTTTAAATTAAATTTTCCCATTGCCACCCAGAATATTTGAATAAAAATAATTTCTGATATTTTTAAGTTCTCATTTTTCTCGAATTTTTTCATATTTTTGATATACAATCTTTTACATCGTTGAAAAGGAAAAAAATAGCGGTTTATGTTTTAGTAAAATAATTATAGGTTATTTAAAAAATGAAAGTTGATAATCGTATCTTGTAGTACCTGACTTTATAAAAAATATCTACATCTGCCATCTAATATATTTAAAATAATAAAGCTTTTATGTGAGCCACTTTTTTCTATTACTTATAATATAAAGTTTAAAGGGAGGGGGCATCTTTTCACACTCACCTGTGTATACAAATTTAAAAAAACTGTAACTGTATTATAGTTTTAGAACCATTGGTTTAAAAAAATGTTTCTACAATTAGTGAATGCCCCCTCGATCTACTACAAGTTTAATTTGAATGATTTTCTTCTATTCCCAATAATAAAGAAAATAATCGAGGTATCCCGTATCCGTGAAACACCCTGTAAAATAGCTAGAAGGCCACAATTGTTTAGCTTCTCTAGTAACAAAATATTTATTATTAATTATGTAAGAATAAACTCTTACAATGCACCACCATATTTTACAGTAAAATTTTAGTGTAATGAAAACAAAGATCGGTTCAGGATGACCAAAAATGTGTATGGGTGAAGACAAAAGGAAAACAAGCGTCACCAGACGAGCTCTTGAAGCTGTCGAGTAGAAAACACTTCAGGAATAACTTCTGTTTCATTTGAAAATTGAGTATAATTTGCAAATTTCAATTGACCCGGGCCGTTGGTCATCTAACGAATACAGCCACGGGTGTGGTATTTCAAATTTGAAAATATTTGGCGCGCTTTGTTGAAGAGGTGTCTACTACGTTAATCAATATCATCCACACCGCCATTACTACGTTGGTATGATATGCGAGTACAAGTATAAATCAAGCCGTTTCATCTATGAAGTGAAAAAATACTGTTTTTAACTAATTTATTTATTTGTAAATATAATTAAGGGTAAAATTAACACGTTAAGTATTTATTTTACATTTAAAATAAATAAAAGCGGCTTGCAATAAGATACAGGATACGGTGTTCCTGTAAATGTAGTTTAATGTGCTTTGCATTTGTGATTACGACTAGTATTTGTGTATGTGCTGCAACACAATGAAAATGGCTTGGACTCCACAAGAAGACGGCTTACGTCAAATTTTAAATCTTCTCAAGGAATCGCAATCTCCAGACACTGCTACTCAACGGGCTGTCCAATTAGTATCCTTTTTATTCAGAACGAAAGTAAATAACGAGGTACGTGTATCGACAACCCGGTTGAATTGGTTCCAAGTCCAAGGGCGTTTTGTATTGACAAACAGTTTTTATTTTAAACATATTTCATTATTTAATATTTTACTAAATTATTTTCACTCGTATGGCGTGGTCAACTTTTCATACTTTCATAATGTACGTAGTCGTGCCATAAATTCTGTCCCTAATACAAGTGAGGCTTATTCTACATAAACAAGAGAAATCTGATAAACAAACGAATGTTATTTTATTGTTACATACTAATAATGTTTAAAAAATAAAATTATTCAAAATGACTGCCTTCTTTCATACACTTCTGCAAACGTTCCAGCCACTCATCTTTTGCAGCCAGGGATGGCAAGTACATGTATAAAAGACCTGTATAAAACGTATATAAGGTATAATACGTTTTTTTTTTACAATATATTTGATTATACCCGTACAATACATATGAATTATACAATTCATACTGTATAGTAAAAAATTTTATGCAGAGGAGTCACTTCATTAAAGTTTGTAACTAAATAACGTTACGAAATTACTAGGTTTGTATGGTATACTATAAGTTTAACAACGAAGCACAACTGCAAAAACAGTTACTGCTTGTATTGAAAAATACAAATTTGATACGCAACAAGGCAATATAGTTTAATGTGCTTTGCACATCTAAGAAAAAACAGCGAACAACGTAAACAAATGTTAACATACGAAAAGATAAAAACGAATGACAGAACACCACATGGTCAATCGTCAAGGTACATGTTATGTAAAGGTAAATATTTTCAAATCCAGTAGTGACAATGGCTGGTAAAAAAATGAACTACAATTACTTTAAATAAATTGACTTGAAAATAGTTGTAAATTTAATTAAAATGTACTTTTCTTGTAGTATGCAAAAAATAGTATTTATTTTCTTTGTTTTTCTAAACATAAACATCATTCGGTCATTACTACAGTTTTGTTTTTTTCATATTGTAATGTTTTTATGACGTAACTCCTCTGCATAAAAATGTTTACTATAGTGTAAAATGTATAATATATATAGTTTCATACTCCCACGTATTATACGATATTAAACGTACGTATTTATTCTTTTATACTTTTTATTTCATACGCTGCCATCCCTGATTGCAGCACGCAGAACTTTCAGGGGTATGGCACCAAATCAGCCTTAAATACCTTACTACCTTAGTTTAATTTAACCGCCATAATGATAGTTTGGGCTCTCAGCTCTCGAAAAGCTGCAGAGAAAATCCCGAAGGAAGAAAGGGGCCACCACCCCGCGTTAGTGATGATTTGGTGGGGGTAACTTATGACGGCATTACAAAGTTGCATTTTTGCGAACAAGGGGTAAAAACTTGTAAAGCCGTTGAAAGACTTCTTGTTCGCTGGTAAGCACTAGATTTTTCAGTAAGATTCAGCGAAGTCGTCATAACGTAAGATAGCAGCTTCCATACTCTTGGATGTTTTGCACGGAGCAATAGATGAATGGCCGGAAGGTTTGCAGTTTAGATTTTATATCATTATACCGTGAGTATTTTTAACGTGAAACATTGGATTTGTCATATCCATGGTTACTACTTGACATTTGATTGACAGCAATGTAACATCTCATTTAAAATTAAACATAGGGAAGGAATTTGGCAGAAGTATTATATAAGAAATAACAAATAAACCAACTAACAAACATGTAAACATAAACAATTATTTTTTCCTAGGGCTATCGCTCAAATGCAGCTGTAGACACGTGTTTCGCTCTTATTAGAGCTCATCAGTACAGCATAGCTAGTTAATAGGTGGCACATTAACTAGAGGTAGTAATAAAAAAAAAACTGACACAGTGTAACAGCACTACTAAGCAGCCAAATACACCTATGTTGCCTCGGTCAGCATTTCCACACACATTGTAGATAAATGCAACGTCACAGCGACGGTGATTTATAATTAAAAAAAAAAATATATTGTTTTCGTATATTTACTTTTGGGGTCCAAGTAACTGGTCTGGTGGGTGGTTATAAATCACCGCCGCTGTGACGTTGTATTTATCCACAATGTGTGTGGAAATGCTGACCGAGGCAACATAGGTGTATTTGGCTGCTTTCTAGTGCTGTTACACTGTCAGTTTTTTTTATTACTATCTCTAGTTAATGTCCACCTATTAAGTAGCTATGCTGTACTGATGAGCTCTAATAAGAGCGAACCACGTGTGTACAGCTGCATTTGAGCGATAGCCCTAGGAAAAAAGACATGACTTTTGATTGACAGCAATGTATTTGCCTGTCTCATTTAAAATTAAACAGGGAAAGAATTTGGCAGAAGTATTATATAAGAAATAACAAATAAACCAACTAACAAACATGTGAACATAAACAATTCTTTTTTCCTAGGGCTATCGCTCAAATGCAGCTGTAGACACGCGTTTCGCTCTTATTAGAGCTCATCAGTACAGCATAGCTAGTTAGTAGGTGGACATTAACTAGAGGTAGTAATAAAAAAAACACTGACACAGTGTAACAGCACTACTAAGCAGCCAAATACACCTATGTTGCCTCGATCAGCATTTCCACACACATTGTAGATAAATGTAACGACACAGCGACGGTGATTTATAATTAAAAATATATATATATATATATATATATATATATATATATATATATATATATATATATATATATATATATATATATTGTTTTCGTATATTTACTTTTGGGGTCCAAGTAACGGGTCTGGTGGGTGGTTATAAATCACCGCCGCTGTGACGTTGTATTTATCCACAATGTGTGTGGAAATGTTGACCGAGGCAACATAGGTGTATTTGGCTGCTTTCTAGTGCTGTTACACTGTCAGTTTTTTTTTTATTACTACCTCTAGTTAATGTCCACCTATTAACTAGCTATGCTGTACTGATGAGCTCTAATAAGAGCGAACCACGTGTCTACAGCTGCATTTGAGCGATAGCCCTAGGAAAAAGGAATTGTTTACAAATTTTGCGCTCAAGAAAAATTATTGTTTATATAAACATAAGTTGCTTCGTCTGTAAAAAGTATATTTTGCAGAAAACCTGAATTATTATTAACATTTTCAAACATTCTGTCACAAAAATTTATTCTTCGTACCATGTCGTCCACAACGAACTCCTGGTGATTTTTAAAATATGATCTATAATGCTCCTTTTTAAATAACCTATGCACAGTAGCAGCTTTGCATGTTAATTTATTGGTATTACGTATTACGGTCATAATTTCATGTTTTTCTGTGCAGTTAATTCATTACAGGATCTATTCATTATATTATCTTCAGGCTGGATGCAACCATTTCCTCTAAAGTTAACTATTTTTAAAATTGTTGCTGCACTTGGTGTAGGCCTGTCAGGAAATAATGTGGAACAAGTCTGACACTTGCCTTAAACTTGGATTAAAATCTGCGTAGTACCACTTAATAATTTGCTCTTTTTCTTCCACAGTATGTACCATTGTATTTCAAGTTGGAATTTTTTTATAACACTGATAGGGTAGTTAACAAAGGACAAATTCGTTTCCTATGTTAAATTTTAAATGAGACAGGCAAATACATTGCTATCAATCAAATGGCAAGTCGTAACCATAGACATGACAAATCCAATGTTTTACGTTAAAAAATACGCTATGATTAAATGCTAAATTATCTAAAGTTTGCAGTAGTGTGCGAATGAAGGTGGCTGTAATTTTGAATAATTTTATTTTTTTATAAAGATTATTAGTATGTAACAATTAAATAACATTAGATTGTTTATCAGATTTCTTTTGTTCATGTAGAATAAGCCTCTCTTGTATTAGGGACAGAATTTCTGGCACGATTATGTACGTTAGGTACTCGTTATTTGCTTCGATTTTGAAGAATTCTAGAATGTTGTATGTTGTATATTTCCTTAAAACATAACTAGAAATTGGAACAACTTAATAAATTCCCAGATTTTAATAATTATTTGATGTTTGTATTAACAAAATTAGTAACAGAAGATGAACCCACTCGATCATTGAGTGGTCTTATATTGAAGAACAATGTTAAAAGTCATTACAGTTCCATGATGCCTTCTGTATCGACTTTCATCAAACAAGAATGTCTCCAAGCTGTAGGTGATCCATCTCCTTTAATCCGAGCTACAGTTGGTATTTTAATAACAACTATAGCTAGCAAAGGAGAATTAACCACATGGCCAGAATTGCTTCCCACTTTGTGCAATATGCTGGATTCGCAAGATTACAACGTATGCGAAGGAGCATTTGGCGCCCTGCAAAAAATATGCGAAGATTCCGCGGAGATGTTGGACAGCGACGCTCTTAACAGACCTTTAAATGTTTTGATTCCTAAATTTTTACAATTCTTCAGTCATTCTAGTCCGAAAATACGCTCTCACGCTATAGGTTGTGTCAATCAATTCATCATAAATAGAACTCAGGCTCTAATGATGCACATTGATAGTTTTCTTCAAAATTTATTTATAGTAGCTGGTGATGATGACCCAGAAGTCAGAAAAAATGTTTGTCGTGCCTTGGTTATGCTCTTAGAGGTCCGTATGGACCGACTTATTCCTCATATGCAGCAAATCATTGAATATATGCTATTACGGACACAAGACACTGATGAAAGTGTCGCTTTAGAAGCGTGCGAATTTTGGTTGTCTTTAGCGGAACAACCAATTTGTCGGGATGTACTAAGCCCGTATTTGCCACGACTTGTACCGATACTTGTCCACGGGATGAAGTATTCTGAAATCGACATCATTTTGTTAAAGGTGAGCATTTTTAATGGGTTAGTCCGAACTCGAAATAATCATTCGCCACTCATTCCTGTCCTAACTTATAACACCCGTCTACAGTGTGTTAAAAAAAAATTCTAACTCGGAGTAGACCATAAACAAATAAACGTATGTCAATTTGAAAGTATTTAATTAAATGTCAATTTGACACAAGATATTGTCAAAATTGTTATCTAAAGAAATCTTGAATCCTTATTTTAGAAATAGAAATAAATTAGAAAACGGTGAATGGCAATATTCTGTATCCTTCTTTATTATCTTTTCTTAAATTTTTCAAAAATTCATTTCACGGTCAATTTTGTCAACTTGATTTTTGAATTCAATAATGATCAGACATACTTTTCTGTTTTAATAGCCTACTCCGAATTAGGTTCTTTTCTGAACACACTAAACATCCGTTCATGCAAATACCCTCATTCTTATCGGCATACGTGTTTCTATTAATTACACATTTTAATAAAATAAATATATCATCACGGCATATTACTAATTTCTGGGTGTCCCAATCTGCTTTATACACAGATATCGGTAATAATGATAACATATTCGCACCTCACGGGCACTCATTGCTGGCGTGGAGAGTGCATCACAGGGGTCACTTTTTTTCCATTTAAAATACGAAATCATTTTGGCTTCGGTCGGAATTCAACCCGGAACCCATATTCACGACCAGCCACAAAACCCCATATTTTAATAAAAAATATAATGTAAAATTTATAAGCGGAATATTTTTTTTTTTAACAGTTCAAATCCATATTTTTATTGTGAAAAAGATATATGGCTACCAGTATAAAATAGTAATTTTCGAATTTTCATATCTAATTTCTGCTGATACAAAACATACATAATTAATTTTGCTTACTGATTGATATGCAGAATTTCATGCTCTACAACTTTTATATGAAATATTTTTTTCTAACGTAATATGGAAAGCAATGCGCAAAGTATAACTGTTTTCTCATGTTAAACTCCTATGGCCCGCATTTCGTATTTTGTTTTAAATAATAAATAAGAATAAGTTCTATTTTTGGAAATTAAACCAACAATATTTAAAATAAATGTTTTTTGAGCTAAAGTCGATACTTTACGACATTTATACAACCTCTTTTATTCTGTTCGCACGATTTTTTTTATTTTAATATATATTACAATTATTAAATGCTATTTAAGTACATTTTTTAGTATTTATGGTAATAAAAGTTATATTTTAATATTATACACGGTGTTCACGAGAATCCGTGACATAGGCGTTTAACATGGGAAAACAGTTTTTTTCTTCAAATATTATCTGTCCCGTAAAACTTTATAGGGTGATTTCAGAATTTTATTATATAAATCTGTATGCAGGGTGTTTTAAAAACACAAGAAACAGTGACATAGCCGGTTAACATGGGAAACAGTTTTTCTCATATATTATCTGTCCCGTAAAACATTATGCTTTGTGTATAAAGATTTAGAAAATTTTCAGGTGCCAAAATTCTTAAATTTGACTTTTTGGTATTCTAGTAAACTTAATTTAATCTTAATTTATCTGACTATCAACGTCAACGCTCATTTCTTGAAATAATACATACTAAATCTATTTTTACCAACGACAAAATATAACTAGATAAAACTTCATTTGGTTTGTTTTGATTTCGGCTGGCCAGACAGAGATAGAGATGTTTTTTTTTAGTTCGAGCATTTCTCACTAGATATCATTGACATTTAGAATATACGTCAAGTTATGCATATATTTCGAATATAGGTCAAATCTGTAAATCTTACAGATCTGTAAAAAACTTACAAAAACGCATCCATTTTTGCATATGGGGGTGGGCTTTGACATTTGCTTGCATGGCTCACCGCAACAAGGTTGCCTGTTGCCAATAGCTTGTGTACCTTGCCTGTGTTGCCAAATGAATTTAAGCGTAAAATTAAATTATAAAAATATCCATTGTTTTGTTTATTTAATTATTTATAAGCTTTGATATTAAATAAAAACCAACGTGTCACTCAAAAACAAAACCGCAAATGTCAAATTACACTGATATTTTCAAGTGGCCTTTAGTAAGAAATTCACGAACTAGATGAAATATATCTTTGTCTGTTTCCGGCCTGCCGAAATCAAAACATTCAGTGAAAAGGGATAGGAAATGTTTTGTCTGGTTATATTTTGTCGTGTTTTTACCACGTCTTTAAATTAAATTTACTCTAGCATCAAAAGTAAAAATTTAATAATTTTGACATACAAAAAAGTTGAATCATATTATTCTCTAAATCTGTATTTGTAAATTACTACACAACGTTTTACGAGACAGATAATATTTTAGAAAAACTATTTTTTCATGTTAAACATTTACAGAGTGTTCATTTTAAATGAGCCACCATTGCTATCTCCAGAACTATAAGAGCTATAGAGACGGTCAAATGTGCAAACAACTTCTATTTAACAAGACAAATTTAAAGAAAAGGAAAATCTTTTTTTCGTCCAGTGCTTCTCAAAATACTCGACCTAACTTTTTTATTTTAAATGAGAATATATAGGCTAGTAGCACAAGCCTTGTTTTAACTAAAACACTTGTTTTAAAAAATGTCAAATTTCATTATTTAATAATAATTATAATAATAAATTATATCAAATTTATCAAAATATGATTTTAAAGCACAACATAGTTTGCATTCAAACAAATATTTTTTAAAAAATCGTTCTTTAAACATAAGGGTGAAATTAAATATTGAAAATTGAATTTTACATTTCTTAAAACAGCGATTTTGTTAAAACAAGGCTTGTGCTACCAGACAGTTTTTATTTGCTTATTCGTTAGAGAATTCTGAAGTCAGTGATATTATATTTTAATACTCTTATATGACGAAATTTTGAGAAAAAAATGCATATAAAGTTTTATACTAATTTCATTAAAATATGTCTATAATAAGAGCGTTAAGAATGGAAAATGAATACATGCTATTTTTTTACGTATAATTAGAGTGCTTTAATTGAAAGAAGTGAATATATTGTTCTTTTAATTAATCATAAATGTCAAATCAAACAAAATATTTACGTATTCTTTTATGGCAGTCTAATTCTATATAAAAAAAATTAACAGGTAGTCATTTTTCCATTCGTGGCACTCTTTATTATAGCCATATTTTAATCAAATTAATATAAAACTTTATATCTATTTTTCTCAAAAAAAAAAAAAAAAAAATCGTTATGTAAGGGTATAAAAATATTATATCACTAAATTCAGAATTAAATTCTCTAACGAATGAGCAAATAAAAAATATATGGTCTCATATATGGTTAGATCCCGTACCACAGGCCGAAAAAAATTTTTCTTTGCCTTCAATTTGTTTTGTGAAATACAAATTATTTGCCAATTTAACCGTCTTTGAAGCTCTTATAGTTTTTGAAATAGCAATGGCCTATTTAAAAGGAACACCCTGTATTACGTAATTATCTCATTTTCACGGCATTCACTGCCCTTTTATGATTTCCAGTCATATCCAACATATAGTCAGAAAAATTGACTATCGGGTCTAGCAATAAAACTGTAAATATCGTAATAGGGGATTCCACTCATATCGAATTTTTATATAAATTATATACATAATTAATTCTTCGTATATACCTGTGTTATTGACGCACATTTTTTTTCTTTATGTTTTATCATTTTTTTTATACAGGGTGTCTCTTAAATAGGGGGACATGGCTTAACCACAGATTCCTGAGGCTAAAATAAGACGATTTAACCGAACTTGCTTCTACCGGAAAGTGTACCATTTAACCAGAAATCGGCTTCAAAGTTCTTCGAAAAAAAATTAATTTTGCTTATAATAATCGGACGCTTTATTCGATTTGGATGAAATTTGGTATGACTGTTTATATGGTTATAGGTCATCTTTTAAGGTGATACTTGTTATAATTAGTGAACCACTAGTGTATAAAAATTAGGTGTCCCAACATTAATTAGACCGTAACTTTTTAATGGCAATGCGGAAAATGTGAAATTATTTTTCTTCAGAAAGATACATTCAATAGTAAACTTTTGTCTCTCTGTGTAATTTGTGATATCTGTTACGGTTCACACAGAAAAAAATAAAATCTGAGTGCCTGCACTGCTAAATTTTTAAAATAAATTTAATCTAGCAGTCTATCCAAATGTCAAACAAGTAATTTTTAATGACAGTAACAATTGTTTTACGGGTTGTCAAAAATTTTCTTCGCAATATTCTAAAATTATTAACATCCGTGTGTTCTGCCTAATAGTATTTTACTGCCTTTATTATAAATAAGACGATTACATATCTTAGCTTACTTCTAAACAAGTTGTGAAGATTGACAACTCGTTACTGTCATTAAAAATTACTTGTTTGACATTTGGATAGACTGCTAGATTAAATTTTCTTTAAAAATTTAGCAATGCAGACACTCAGATATTATTTTTTTCTGTGTGAACCGTAACAGATATCACAAATTACACAGAGAGACAAAAGTTTACTATTGAATGTATCTTTTTGAAGAAAAATATTTACACGTTTTCGGCATTGCCATTAAAAAGTTACGGTCTAATTAATGTTGGGAGACCTAAGTTTCATACACTAGTGGTTCACTAATAATAACAAGTATCACCTTAAAAGATGACTTATAACCATATAAACTGTCATACCAAATTTCATCCAAATCGAATAAAACGTCCGAATATTATAAGCAAAATTAATTTTTTTTCGAAGAACTTTGAAGCAGAATTCTGGCTAAATGGTATACTTTCCGGTAGAAGCAAGTTTGGTTAAATCGTCTTATTTTAGCCTCAGGAATCTGTGGTTAAGCCATGTCCCCCTATTTAAGAGACATCCTGTATATGTTAAAATATATTACACACTTTCAAAACGCGCGGATTTTTTCGGACTTGAGGCTACCGAACCCGGCTCTCTTTTCTTGGCCGGCACTGTAAGTAGGCGTTCCCATCAACAAACCAGTGATTGCCAGACTGTTCCACTGAGTATTTCGTTATGGTGGTTATGCGGCTACACGCTATTATTTTTACAAATACTAATAAATTATAACCTACATTATACTAAATTTGAGATAAGTAAAAGAAACGAAAATAAGAACAAAATAAAATTTTCAAATATAAAGCGATATAACCTTAACCGCACGATATGGTTTAGAACCTCTGGGTAACAGCAGCCGCTGAGGGAGAAAGCACTCCACCACTGGGTTTGCTTACGTTGTAAGTCGGGAAACGGTGGATACCAAATATTTTCCATTTTTTTTTTCTTCCAAAAGAAGCCGAATTTTAAAATAAGAAAAATTTAGGAATTTCTGAATTTAAAAATACTATAACATATAAAAAATCAAAAAATCGTGGAATCCTCCATTATGACGAAGCGGCATATTGCTCACTGCTTGCATTAAACATTGCATGTCAACGGGCTATTTGCGTCTTTCTATTGAAATGAAGACATGCTCTATATAGTAAAATACAGTAAAATAATTTTACTGTTCCTTTAACATAAATGCTATTTTTGTTTGAAATAATTTCTTATGAGAATAAAAATTGAAGTTAAAATTTACTCAGAGCAGGTAGAAGTACTAGGCGATGCCTGTTGGTATTCAATATTATAAAGCAAATAGTGAGCGCAATAGGCCACTTTGTCATAATTACGATATTTGTAGTTTTATTGCTGGACCCGACAGAGTAAATTTTTCTCTTTGAAAATCCCGATCAATGCATCCATTGTCCCTGGGTACCCTGCGTAAATATACATGCGTATATAATTACGACACTTTGTTCAATGTTCAATTGAATTATAGGGTGACATTGAAGATGACGGATCAATACCGGACAGAGATGAAGATATTCGTCCTCGTTTTCACAAATCAAAAACACACATGATGAAGCATACAATACCAAATGGATCAATACCAGGTATGACGGAAGAAAATGGCCACGCTGATGATGAAGATAGTGAAGATGATAATGATGATGATAGCTCTTTATCGAATTGGAATCTAAGGAAGTGTAGTGCGGCGGCTTTAGACGTTTTAGCTACGGTGTTCAAGGAAGAATTGCTTCCTGTTCTCGTGCCAATACTAAAAGAAACTTTATTTCACCCAGATTGGGTTATCAAAGAATCTGGTATTTTAGCGTTAGGTGCTATAGCTCCAACGGGAATGGTTTGCCATCTCGCTGAATTAATCCCCTTTTTAATCAATTGTCTTAGCGACAAAAAAGCCTTAGTAAGAGCAATAACTTGTTGGACCTTAAGCAGATATTCCCATTGGGTGGTATCTCAATCTCATGAATTGTACCTGAAGCCTGTTATGACTGAGGTATGTTTTACAGTTTGCTACATTTAAAACCAATTTTGAAACCTGCATAAATGATGTTTACAAAAAATATTTACAGCCAGTATATTTAGACTTCGAATATTACTAATAATAAATTTTAAAAATTACCCCTACTCTTCAAATTAGGTGAAAATAAAAACTATACAGGGTATTCATTTTATAGGCCACCATTGCTCTCTAAAATTACACAGCCCGATTCACAAAAAGGTTTAAGCTAATCCTTATTTTTGGATTAGCGAATTCTACTCTAATTTTGACAGTTAATATCTCAACATATAGTATAATCTATTCCTAGTATCAACCTTTATTGATAATATCATGAAAATTAAATTTTAAATGCCGGAATAGAATAGAATTCACTAATCCAAAAATGAGGAATAGTTTAAACTTTTTTGTGAATCGGGCTGACAGTGTTTTCTATTAATTTTGTTTAAATATGCATATTTTCAAAGAGCCTTTAGTGGAAAAAATGATTACCATGTTATTTTTCAGTAGGCTATATATGAAAAACAAAAACTGCTATTTGTCAATTGAATTATTTAGGATAGAATTTTGTAAGAATAATAATAACACTATGTATAAAATATTTATGATTCGTTTTAAGTTCAATTGGTTTTCATACATAGTCTACTGAAAAATAACTATAAAAATCAAATAAGGAGGAGAAGGTTTTTTTAAATAAAAACCATAAAAATTCTTAATCAAACTGTTCTATATTAAAAATGTGACCGGTTTCGGCTACTTAGTAGCTATCATCAGACCAACCGGAGACTACAATAAGAGAGAGAGAATGTAAAAATATTAAAAGTGAATAAATAATACGACATTGCTTACACAATAATACTACAGGTTAATGTGCACGCAAATACTGAAATTTATTCACTTATCGAAGGAAGTGAACTTTGAAAATATTTTAAGAGTTTTTATGGTTTTTTATTTAAAAAACCCTTCTCTTTATTATCCATGTCACACTTGGCCACTTGGGTTCCCATATCGTCATTATAAAAATCAAATTTATTTAAATTTCAATTTATTTTTTTCAATATTTTTATTAGAGAAAGATATAAAATTATAACATGGTTGAATTAAAAAAAATACCCTATCGAATGGGCGTAAAAATATGTACCATTCTATTTAAAAAATAATGACTTTGTATTGTAACTTGAGAACCACTGGTTTAAAAAAATATTTTCATCTTTAATTGGAAGTCCTCCTGGTTCTCCTGTATGATTATCTTATAGTATTTTATTGAATTAATAATATAGAAATTATTTGAGGTAAATCGTTTAGCTGTAGGAACATAGAAAATATATATTCCTACTTAAAATTAAAAATTAGATCTATATTTTGAAAACCACTGGTCGAAATTTTGTTTTTCTGTTCATTGTAGTTCTTATAATTATTTCTAAATCGCAGGGTTCATATTGGTTGCAAATGCGCCGTTATTTTTTTATTTCGGGTAAAATATATTTCTGATATTTGCAGTTGTTGAAACGCATATTGGATGGAAACAAACGTGTCCAAGAAGCTGCTTGTTCAGCATTTGCAACTCTGGAAGAAGAAGCGTGTACAGAATTAGTTCCATATTTAGGTTTTATACTAGAAACTCTTGTGTACGCCTTTTCTAAGTATCAACATAAAAATTTATTAATACTGTACGACGCGATTGGTACATTGGCTGATTCAGTTGGACACCATTTGAACAAGCCGGATTACATAAATATGCTCATGCCACCTCTCATTCAGAAATGGAACATTTTGAAAGATGAAGATAAAGACCTGTTTCCTCTTTTGGAATGCTTATCCAGTGTAGCTACAGCTCTACAATCCGGGTTTTTGCCATACTGTGAACCAGTTTATCGTCGATGTGTTAGCCTCGTTGAACAGATGCTAAACCAGCATATTGTAAGTAATTATTATTATTATTATTAATATTATTTATCGTTTGGTGTTACAAGTGCATTAATATCATTAATATTGTAAGTTATATTTTATTATACAGGGGTAGTTATCGCCTATTTTGATTTTTCAATACTCGAAAGTATTTTTAAATTTGAACCTTCCCTAATTTTTTATTTTGCACAATTTTTGTTTTCAAAGGAAAAAAATAACTTCCGGACACTCACATGACGAAGCGAATTACCCAATCAAAAACTGGGGGGAAACTGTCAGATCGAATATCAGAGAGCTGGGCTGCGTTCCAAATTCCAGAATACCGAATATTGGAGTGTACTATGTTTTGGAACGAATGAGTTTTGTTGGAGTAAAAAATTGAAACTAAATTAAAAATAATTTTAAAAAATTAACAAAACTACTTATAATTACAACATTAATGTCAAGCCCGTATTACAAGCGCTTGTTTATAATAAAAGCGCTTTTATGCAGCACTCTCCTTATACTGTGAAAGTACACTCCATAAAAGCGCTTTTATTCTAAAAGTGTGCTCGTAATACAGGTCAATGTGTTTACTTATGTTTATTTTCAACCAAAAGCATATTTTCTTCCTCAAAAAGGCAAATTATTTCATATGTTGAGAATCGTGAACATCCATGTTTGAAAATATTGTGGAGTAATTTCTGTACACTCCTCGATAGTAGGGTAAGTAGAGTATCACTTTGGATTAAATTCTGGCAGTTTTGGAACTGATTAATAGTAAATCTGAGAGTAAGGTTATTAGTTTTGGAACGATTTTGAGTAATCTCGTACTCTAGAGTAGGGTTTTGGAACGCAACCCTGAAGTTTGTTTTGGTAGCGTGGTTTAGAGGTTATACGTTTTGTATTCATAGTTTGGCAGTTTTCGTATTGAAGTTTTTAGTGTGTATTGAATTATTTTATATTTTTTGCCAAACTATAAAAACAAAACGCATAATACGCTATAAACCAAAACAAACTTCAGCTCCCCGACCTTCAATCTGACAGTTTCTCCCCAGTTTTTGATTGGCTAATTTGTTCCGTCACGGAGTGTCCGCGAACTATACGGGGTATATCTATTCCCGCCATTGTGACGTCATACTTGCTACTTTCGTTGCAATTGCTGAGTGGCCGTCACGTAAGAAAGAGCCATTTACGTCATCAATAGATGCACGAAGTGATGACATAGAGCCACAAATATTCTAGGCAGTGGTGTGCCATCTTCTTCCTTACCAAATAGTGAAAGCGTATTTGACTTCAATTTTTTTATATATATATTTTAGTTCATTATTATAAATTATTTTTAAATGACATGTAAATATGCTAAAAAGACTTTCATTTGAAATCGTCACTAAAGTGCACAAAAAACGTTATTATATGACGATTTCATGCAAGAAAGGAATAGCATTGTTGCCAACCTTATTATAATTGCTGTACATGTAAGATAATTTGGGCAGATGTACGATGTACAATAGTAAATTTATACGTAAAATGACAAAAATATGTACCAGAAGAATGAACTAAATAATTCCGATGAATAAGTTAGATAAAATACATAATTTTGAGTGTTCTTTACGATAACTTCAATGTTCGATGTAAGCAACATTGTCTTTAAGACTTACATTATTTTTAACCTAACCTGTGAAATAAATATTCCTTGCATTTTCCCAATTTTTCTATTTCATATAAAATTCAGTATGCACCTCGGCACTGAAGTTCCTTATCACTTGTATGGTTTATTTTCCTCGGCCCTAAGGGCCTTTGCAAATAAATTCCACATTCGTGATAAAAAATAGAACTTCAGTGCGTTGATACATAGATAAATATTTTAAATACCTCTTTACTGCGTCTGCTTTCATTTTCATTTAGTCGATGCATAAGTTAGACCAGCACACGACGTATTTCAATAATAATACAAATACCTACTTTCATATAGCTAGTTAGTATAAAAAACAAATTAAAAATATTTACCTCCTTCGGGTACAAAATCTAGGTAAATTGTTTGTTAGAAATGAATCTGCAAGCATAGTGCAGTTGCTCCGTTTCTTCTTAATACATTTATATTTATCTGTTTTAAATCTAGAAATACACATAATTTGTTGACTAATCATATAAGGCGTTTTCGTAAAGTCAATCGGAGCTATCCGACAGATACAGATCTGTCTGATAGTCGATGATGTAATAGATATATCAGATCCATCCGATTATCGAAGCTTTTACGAATGCGTTAGATCTGTATATAATTTTGACGTTTAAATCTGAGGTATAGAAGTTTTAACTTGTTAAAATGGATAAGAAAATAGCGCTTGTTTCTGTAGTTGTACATAATTTTATATACGACGACTCAAGAGAGACTGAAAGGCCACTTGAATCATTTGTTTAGGTTATTTCGATCAGAAATTGTTTCATGTGGTCATTTATTTGTTCAAAGTAACTCATAAAGACTTCACAAATTGCGAACTGTCAATTTTCTTCAGTCCTTGCTATAGGTAAATGGCCTTTTCTTACGTGGCGGCCACTTTAAGCAAACGTGACTCCACGGCGTGGAGGTCGATTTGAATAATATTATTGTTGTAACATTGTAATTTTTTTTAAGGCAAATACGCAAAATCCTGAGCAATTCGAGGCACCGGACAAAGACTTCATGATCGTAGCACTAGATTTGCTATCTGGTTTAGCAGAAGGACTAAACGGGCACATAGAGAAATTAGTTGTAAACAGTAATATAATGCAGTTATTGTACCAGTGTATGCAAGATCCAATGCCAGAAGTTCGACAATCATCATTTGCTTTACTTGGGGATCTGACAAAAGCTTGCTTCCAACACGTTCATCCGTGTATTCCGGATTTTCTACCGATTCTGGGCCAGAATTTAAATCCGGAGTTTATTTCTGTTTGTAATAATGCCACGTGGGCAATGGGTGAGATTAGCATCAAATTAGGTGAGTGGAAATTTCATTGGTGTTTTCGTAAATTCAGACGGATTGTGGATTCGTTATCATATTTTATTTCTTTGAATGATCATCACCATCATTTGTGAATTCTGTCCTTTAACTCAACGGAATGTTTTCTCCATACTAATCTGACCTGCGCCTTTCTCTTCACCTCCCAACCTTAATTTCATTTAACATTCCAAATTTTCTTCATCTTCTTCCCCTTCTCTCATGTATTTTCCCTTCAATTATAATTTTCTGTATACCATTCCTCCTTAAAATATAAAATGCAACACCCATAATGTGGTCATGCAAAAATAACATGTTCCTTTTTTTATTTAAATCGAACAATCATAGTCTAATTTATCGCTCTGTATAGTTAAATTATTTATTTATTTGGTAGAACTATCCAACAGGCAGATGCCCATTAACTGTATAGGTAATACAATAAACAAAAGAGAAAAACAAAATATTTACGAAATACAACTATATACATACAACAATAAAAGACATAATGCAAAAACGTAATACAACATAACGAATTTTTTGTAGTATAAAATTGTTTTAAAGTATGAATTTTTTAAAACGTTGCAAAAACCAGTCATGTTATGACCTAAACTGTTAAAACTACAAGTTCAGACTCATTTCGTAGATATTTATTATTTGAACACAAAATTTCTAGAAGAAAAAAATATATAGGCTATGAATTGAGAGTTACATATCTAAATATTTGAAAGAAATGCTATAATATATTTCTATAACATCATTCTATTCATTTTTATAAATATAATTTTCATTTGGCCTGAAGTTATCCACGCGTCACATCAGTTGTGTACTTTGTAAAGATATGAGATTAGACGCTAGAAGTTTATTTAGCTATAGAAACTAATATATTTTCGCTAGTAATTTGGCACGATGGTACAAAACAACGTATACAACGTTTCACCGACATGTGACTTTCATAAATTTCAGGTTATCTTTAAATGTCACTTTGACGTTGAGAACCTAGTATGAAAATCAAAATGGCTGTTGCTGAGAGCAGCATACGTCACCGGGCGAGGGACGAAGGGGAGAAAAATAGCCTCGTTTTAAACATTGTTATTTTTAATTTAATTTTTTTCATAATTATAAACCGATTTGAGAAAAAATAAAAAATACGTCTCTTATTTTTCATTCGTCTATCGATTAAAGTTAAAATTGAAAAATCGTGCATGACCTCATTAAGCAAAATTTATATGTAATGTTTTTCATACTTGATATTATAGTACTCTCAATAAACGATAAAAAAATTACATTTTTATCGACCAATAATCTAATTATTTAAAGACAACAGTGGTTCATATACATAATTACAGGTGGGCCATAATGATGAGTGGTTTTCAACAATTTTGTTGATTAACATGGCCATTTAAATGAAAATGAGCTTCGTCCAAAAAGAAAATGTTAAAATTTGCAAAACGCTCCAACATGGTTTCGACAAAAACGACGTAAATTCAGTTCATTCGGTTTCATTTCCTGGAGTAATTATATTTTATAAGGATGCAATTTAAGGTCTTTTTTAAAATACGCCTCAAAGATGTTCGTGGAATTGCAACCTTAACTGATCTCTTGCGAATTGATAATCCAGGATCCCGTCGCACAGAAGCTCCAACTTCTTTAACATGTTCCTTGATTTTTCATTGACTTTGGACGTCCAGTAGGCTTCTGATTGAGGGTGGATCCCGTAGCCTCGAATTTTCTGACCCACGTCCTAATCGTACATTCCCTGGGATACTGACATAGGTCATGCAGTCCGAACTCAGCGTGGAACAAACGTCTAACAATCCTGCATGAATCAGCATTTTTGTAAAACTGTTTTGCACAGAACGCGCGTTGTGTTCCCGTGAAAAGATTCATCGTGACTGAATTTCCAATGTTCTAGCTTACTATCCCCACCATGCGCGTACCTCCTGCTTACCAGCAATATTGATTTTATTTAAAACCGCTCATCTTTATGGTCCATCCTGTATTAGGAGAATTTCTTATCTCAATTCCTTCAAGGTGTTGCATTTTTTATGTGTATGTCCAATATAGTTATTTTTCCTCTTTCTTATATCTTTGATTAACAAACATAAAAACATTTTTTGCTATTTAAAAATGCTGAATGTTACGCATTGGTAAAAACTACGTCATCTCTGGCTGAATTCACGAAAACGCCTGGAATAAATTTCGCGAATATATGTTATAGTTATTTGTTTGCGCAGGTCCGGAAACCAGACCATACATCCCGTTGGTGTTGACGCAACTAATAGACATCATCAACAGGCCAAACACGCCCAAGACGTTGTTGGAAAACACAGGTGCGTTGTGTTCTGTGGCCATGCGGTGCAGCTATTGCTGCTCCGCATCTGTGTGTTGTTGGTATGCGTGTTGTGCGTTGTGCGACGTGCGCTGAACGCGTGTCCCAACTTTTGCACATTGTCTATTCGTTTTACTTACATTTATTATATTATTATACCATTTATTTCTCAGGGTTGCAATACAATGTGAGAGGTGCTGTTCATTTGACCTAATGTTATTTTGCAGGTGTTTTGTTGTTCATGTATCCGAAATACCTACCTACCTACCTTAGACTTAATGTCTTCTTTTTATCAAATAGCAATGTCCAGTGCGTTCCTTGTAGCTGCTTATTGATTTCCATGTTTTGTTCATTCATACGAAATGGCATCAGATTTCATTTTATTTTCAGGAGCGCTAGATTCATTTTCTTATTGAAACTTGTTTATTTCTACTATCTACTAACTTCAGACACAGTTGTCAATCGATATTTACGAGCCCAAACCCATAATAATTCGGCCGGTTTGCATGTTCAGCAAACATCATAAAACCTACGCAAATGGTGAAAAATTTCTACAAACTTCTTTCGATTAGTTTCAAATATAGATTTTAAACTTACAAAAACTGAATATATTATTCAAATAGTCCGTCATTTAATATCGGGTTATATCGCCTTACTTCTACAGAGTGATCCAGAATGATTGTAGCCACGCAACTTGAAGAAATTCTGATTATCATCAAAATTATCTTCCACGGAAAAAATTAGCATCAATTTACCGGAAGTCAAATTATATTACATATAGGCTGTTAAAAAATAAGTGTCACAATTATGAAGGCACTGACCAAATGAGTAAAAAAAGTTTAGTCAACATAGGTCCGATCTTCAATTGTTTTTGAGAAAGAGGCCGTTTTGTATTAGAATCGAACAAAAACTGACAAAGATAGTGGTCTAACAAAATTTTGTCTATGCTAGTAAATAGACTATAAAAAAAACAATAACATTTTATGACACATTTTTCACTTTTTGATAGTTACGAAGTTATTTGGAAACTAAATATTGGCCATGGTCGCCACAACATTTGTTTTAGTACAATAGGCTATTCCACTGTAATCGAATAGAGTAAAAGTTTATCAAAAATATGAAAGATAACAGTTAAACGATAAGAAAAATACCAACTATTTTTTTTTTAATTAGTCCCTCTAAAAAATACGGGGAGTTCTACTTTTGATGACGTAAGACATGTGGACGGGCGTTTAAGCAAATAGGATTTAAGTTTGAACACCGACTGTATGGAGCTCTGCTCTCACTTCGCTACAAATAAGAATATAATTATTCGGGTGTGTCGGATATGTTCGGATGCAGTTCGGGTGATTTTCTTGTCTTTGCATGTTCGTTGATCTATCTGCCGCACTCCTTTGAAATTTGTTTGAAATCGTGAGTCACCAACCATGCGCTGTGCGCTACCAACTTCGAGAATGTCAAAATGTTTTTGTAAAATAAGAAAAAAAGTAAAATAAATTAATTGCAATAATATATTTTCTTTCCCTAATAATAAAATATAATATTACAATTTGCTGAATATTTTTTCGTAAGTCTCTTACCACTGTTTGTTTACTTCTCGTATACCCACATTACCTACGTCACTAATGAAATTTATAACTCATACCTCAATATCTCGCATATTTGGAGGAATTTTAAACTCGGATTTTCACATATTGTCTTACATACTTATGTAGTTCAAGATAAAAAAATAAAAAAAATATCGTGGAATAGCCTATTATTCGATTTTTTTGAAAAAACAAAAACACATCTAAGATGACCTCTGAAAGGTAAACAAAAAGTCTCATTTAATTAAAATCGTAATTCTTATAGTTTTCGAGATAGCAGAGATAAACACCGAAAAAAACACATTTTTCACTGCCTGATTTCTCGGAAACTATTGATCATTAAGCTTTTTTTACTCATTTTGGTCAGTACTGTATGCCCTAATAATTTCTGACATTTATTTTTTAACACCTGTATATTACCAATACTTTGGAAAAGTCAGCGGCGTCACGTATTTTGAATTTTTTGACATGCAGTTTTTTTATCTTTTAAAATTAAACTTATTTATTTTCGTAAATAAATCAATTCTACTCTAAATATTCTGATTTCATCTGTTTTCATCCCCTTTCAAAAATTCACGCCAATACAATCTGTCAATTCGTATTTCACTGTCACTGCGGCAAACAAAAAATTAGAACGAGGGGGAACCTTCAGTTATTTTAGATCACTCTGTACTAAGCATTGTATCCCTAAGCCCTGCAATTTTTTCTGTGAGTATTGTCCCAAATGTCTTGCAAGGTAGGTTTACTGTATGCACTGTACTTTTACGAAGTTGTTTTTCATTGTGACAAAAGTAAAGGATCTCGATAGACCAGAAAATGACCCTTAAAATGCCGGTCGAACTATTATCACCAGTCATTTGGCCCGCAGTATTTTTTTAAGTTTTAAGTCTATATTTTAAGTAGTCGAAAGAATTTTGTACAAATTTCTAATCATTTGTATAGGTTTTATAATTTGTTGAAAATGTAAACCGGTTGAACTGTTATGTGTTTGGGCTCGTATATGCACTGTACTCTAATAGATCTGCGCTGCTATTCTCAACTCCATTCGCCTTCGTATTCGTGTACGATACGACCTTAATTACGAGCATAATTACGAACATGAATAATAGACTATTTCAAAAACGATATTATATACAGGCTGTTCGGTAAATAGGCGGCTATCGCTTCATCCTGTTTCTTTCAAATATTGAAAAAACTCTTGAAAATGTTGCACAGAATGCCAGAATGATTGAATGTCACCTGACTTTTAAACGTTCTGATTATGATCAAAATTATATTCCACGAAAAAAATAGGCAATGTCAAATTATGTTATTTATATTACCGACATTTTGTAAAAGTCAGTGGCGTTACGTATTTTGATTTTTTTGACATATAGTTCTTTTTATTTTTTAAAATTAAATTGTTATTTATTAAAATCGTTACTTTAGAATGGTGTTTACGGAAGAACATCACAAGTTATTTTGGAAGAATTTTTTGAAAATAAATTGATTCTACTGTAAATATCCTGAATATAATGGGATCCTCCATCATAAAAAAAATAATAAACTGTACACTTTATACTGAAAATATTACAAAACTAACGATTAAGATAAAAAAAACATTTTTTTTTTATTACTTTGCGAGATATTTAAAATTTGTTGTCAGTGTTATTGTGACGTCACATTATTACTATCTTTTTCTCGCAGCCTACTAAGAGTCTGGTGCGAGAGAATGATAGCAATAGAGGTGTCGCCGTGACGTCATATTGACTTTAAAAATCAAATGCAGTTGAACTAAAAATAATTAAGACTTTTTATTACTAGGAATTGGTTAAAAATTAAACGAACTTTCATTTAAAATAATAAAAAATTAAGAGTGGAAGACCCCATTATTTTCATCTCCTTCCAAAATTCACTGTGCGCCAATGCATCCTGTCAATCGTATTTCACTATCACAACGATGCGGCAAACAAAAATCAGAACGAGGCGACACGTTCAATAATTCTCGATCACTCTGTATTGTCTGTATCATGTGGAACTAAATTAGCAGGAAAAGTGTGTGGTTTGCAAACTTTTCTACAAATTAAATCCGTGTGCACCAAATTTCAGCGCTTTGAACGCACGTACACGTTACCATAAGACAAACTCTACGAATTTCGGGCTGTGAATGCGGCTATATACGCAATATATGTACCGCTTTGTTGATCAGTATTTAACTGCTAGACTAATAGACTAGTGGCATGAACACTATTTCACAGTGACGTTATTTCGAGACTACAGTTGACCGATTGTTCCCCACTTCTCCTGTAAACGTTGTTGACTGGCGGAACACAGTACGTGGAATGCTCCAGCTTTCTTTGATGTCACGGAATGTCCAGCCTCGAAACGTGTTTCTGTTGAACAATATGCTTTTTGATTATAGAAATAAATGTTAACAAATTAGAAGTTGTGAATACGAATATACGAAGTAATAATAAGAATATTATACAGAGTGATCAAAAAAGGCTGAAACTTGTCGCTTCATACGATTTTGACATTTGCCGCTTACTTAGTACGACAGCATTATTATTTCCTTGGGCATATGTTTCGAATTTTGCTAGTGTAGAAAATATGCTTCAAGAAGAAATTTGTCAAGCTCTTCATTAAAAGTCTTAAGGAAATTACGTAAAGTTTTTTTCGAAGGTATGAGAAACAAATATCAAATGAATCAACGTACGGCAATGATGTTAATCAAATGTCATGCACCATCATATGACATACTGAAATGTAACAGAAATAAGCACATTAAATTTAACCAATGATAGAACTCGTCGAGAGCAACAATATTTATTTGTAATTTTTTTTTGTAAACTTTCTAGATATTGTGTTACAAATCTTCAGTTTTGTAAAAAAAATCATTACCTGCCTAAAAATACTAAAAAAAAATGAGAATTCAAAAAAATGTTACCAAGAAATATTGTTGCTCTCGGCGTATTCTATCAGTCACTTTTTTCTGTTTCACCAGCATATGCCTCGCAATGGGGTCCTATACCATTTTTCTTTTATTTTTTTTCCTGTAAGAACAGGATAAAATAAGAACTTCAGTGCAAACGCGACTTAAAAATTTTACGTAATAAGCGAGATATGAATTTTTAAAGTTTAAGAATTTGTGCGTGACGTATCGGGTACTAACGAGTGATCGACAAACAATGGGACAAACTGTTAGTTATACTGGAAACAATTTTTTTCATGTTTGCATAGCTGAAATGTTTTTATATAAAAACTTATACGTTATATTTACGAAGAAATTATTATTAAGTATAAATAACATAAATAATAAGCATTTAACAAGGATTTCTTCCTAATAAATTACAGAACATTGAAACAGTTTGACTATATTATTACACAAAGTATGACGACGGATGGCGCTAATGTTTGCCTGTTTTGAAGTTTCAATATTAATTTAATTAATATTATTATTAATTTAATTCATATTACAAATTGATTTATTTATAAATACATGATTATTGTTAATATTACTAGATGTTATAATTAAACAAATTCATCAAACACAAAATTGTTAAATGTTTTGTTAGGTTATAGAACATCATGACATTTCATATTCTTTCAAAGGTGACCGCTACAGACGCGCGAATCTTCTTTTTAAAATCAGGCGACCAATCAAATTCTTAGTACCTAACACGTCATACCCAATTAGTATCAGGTTCAATCGCTTGTAGTTTGTGACCTAGTTAATATTTAAAGAAAATTTTTTCACTAATACTCATTAATTTATGTATATTTTCGTCTTCTTATTTAAGATAGTTAAAATATGACTATGGTATATGACCCTATTAGAAATATTTTTTCCAAAATATAAATTGCGATTTCGAAAAAAGTTACTGAGAAATATTGCTGCTTTTGTCGAGTTCTATCACTGGTTAAATTTAATGTACTTATTTCTGTTATAGCCTATATATGGAATATAGTTTTGATGCATTATGGAAAATTGAAATATAATTTTGACATTTTGGAACAAAAGTTGTCACGTGACCTTCAGTCTTTTTTGATTATTCTGGGTGCGGTCCGGATCATGCTATCATAGCTTACAGTGCTCAGACCACTCACAGCTGGTCCGATTTGATTGAGCGTGCTAACGAGTGTGAAGACGTTAACGATTCGGACCGTTCATAAGCGCGCTTACTTCTTGCCTGTCATTTGTACTCAATGAATAACTAAGAAAAAGTAGTTTTGATGGAAACAGTTTCACTCATTTGTGAGAGATGATAAATGGATTAGTTTCCTAAAAAAAAATATTTACTCCGCTAACAACTTCCATCTTAACAAAAACACTTCGGCCCGTATTCTTACCTATTGATTTTTTAAATTTTGTTTTATGAATAAACAAGAATAGGTGCTAAATTTTTGAAAATTAAACCTATAATATTGGAAATAAGTATTATTTATAATTTAATTTATTTTTATTTCTCTAATTTTTAATATTAAAGTGGACAGTTGAAGTAGTGATTTTTGGAAGTAACGCTACTTCAAAAGGTGAGTATACGGGCCTACGATGTTTCGGTGCGTAATTACATCAAACTTTGAGCGTTGTAAATATGATTCGGACCAATTGTTTGCGCGTGATTCGGACCATACCCTCAGTATTAAGAATGCGAAGTGTTGAGAATTGGGCCCGCGATCTATAGTTGTCTTGCTTGTTATCGTTGACGACTAGAGTGCGAGGATAATCAAGCAGATGGACTATTGTTATTGTAGATTGATGATTGATTGTTAATTATTTCATCAGTTATTATAATTGTGGTATTGTTGTTTAATGTTTTCTATAATTGTGGTAACAATGATTTTATATACTATAATTGCCAATAATTTGTTTGTAATTGAGTTGGGTTTTTTTGTTTCTGTTTTTGTTCTCGGTGGTTCTGTACGGAACTGTAGCCATAACAATCGGTCGACTAGGTTATGTGTGCCCTCATGACGTCGCACCCATGTTACATCAGTTTGTGCGCCAGTGGTGTGTAACCCTCTCTTTTATACTTTATATTATCAAGTTATTTTAGTTTACCACCAGCGTCGTTGTTTGATCTATTTTTTTTTTTATTAAAGCCGGCCTCTCTTGGCGCGGGACTTAGCGAGCCTATACTCCAACAAGCCATAAAGGCCGTATTTCACGATAAAAAAATTGTGTGTGCTTAAGACCGCACGTCAGGATTGAACACTTAAATGGTTGATATTTGGATCATACAGCAATGCCATCTCTTGACTGCTCCCGGAAGCTTTATAAACTTAAATGTTTAAGTGTGCTGGGCTTACATTCAAATTTTTTTATAAGTTGTCAAAATGTGAGCATTCTAACCAAATTCTAACAAAATTTTCAAGAAAGAATTTGAATTTTCTTGGGAGGAGGCTGGAAAACTGCAACAACTTTAAAATCTGACCAAAAACCCTAAAAATAGTTTTAAAATCGGTGATGAGTGCGCGATTTATTCCCGATGTTATTTAAATGTTATTTTTAAACTTTCAAAAAATCAATTAAGCGGTTGTAACCACGTTGTAACGCTGTTAATACGATTTTTCAAAATTATAAATAAATAAATATATCACGGCATATTAGCCACTGGTGGGTGTGCTAATCTGCTTTGTACACAGATATCGGTAATGGCAGCAGTGACAAAAAGAATAAGACACGCCAAAAAGCGACTTTGGAACTAGAGTTTCTTTTTGACAGATATTGTGATGTTTCCCGGTCTTATGTTAATAACGTAATGTAGGCTATGACCCGAATTAACGTGACGCCACGTTCGGCTCTCCCCGAGTTTATCCGAATGATCGTGACGCGTCACGCGTGATGGATCAGCCTGGTTCACTGCCCAGGAAAAAGTGTGCAAGATGCGCCTAAAGAAGTTTTCACTTCAAAAATACGAGCAACTCTAGGTTGCCGATATTGGCAAGATGACGTTTATTCTATTCCACGGGTGTAGGTGTAACGCCGTAAAATCTAGGGAATGGATCTTTTACATATTGCACGTGACGTCATTCACGTGGTGAAATTCATATGAACTAGAGATGAGGAGAAACCATGTTGTTAAGTATAATGATTAGAAGAAGCTTTTATTTTCGGTAAAAAATTATTTTAAAAACACAAAAACTTAAATTATTTTAAGTTTGTTTATAAAGAAATTATTTATAATGAATATATATACAGGAAAAAAACTTTAAAGGCATATAGTTCTGATCAAAATGAGTAAAAAAGCGTAATCGTCCGATCTTCAATATTTTCCTAGATATAAAGCAGTGAAAAATGATTTTTTACGGAATTTATCACTGCTATCTCGAAAACTATAAGAGTTACGACTTCGATTAAATGAGACTTAGTTTACCTGAGAAGTCAGATATGCTTTTGTTTTTTTTTTAAATCAAATAATTGTAATGAGCCAATATTTAATTTTCAAAGAACTTCGTAACTATTAGAAATTGAGAAAAATGTTTCATACACCCTTTTATAGGTTTTTGTAGTCTATTTACTACTGACATAGACAAAATTTTGTTCGATCAGTATCTTTGTCAGTTTTTCTTCGATTTTAATACAAAATGGCCTCTTTCTCGGAAACTGTTAAAGATCAGGCCTATGTTGATTAAACTCTTTTATTTATTTTGTTCTGTACTATATGTATGCTCTTAAAGTTTTTACTCGAAGTTCAATAACATTCTGTATATTAAAAAAAAAAAAAAAACAATGATTTTTATTCTTGTTTATAACTTTTTTAGTAGTAATTATCTGTCACTTTATTTCGTGCTGTTTATTTCTAGTTTTGTAAATATGGAATTTTCTGATAAAAGTAAATGTTTTAGAAAAATATGCTCTTACATGTCAAGTAAATTCTTAGGCTGAATATAGTTAAATTTTTACTTTTCGGCATTTTAAATCTTATCGGAAATGTATCTCTTCTCCTCATTACGCAAACAACCTACTACGCACTACATATATGTTATTTTTCTGTATCTCTCTCTTTTGATGTAAAAGGTCCATTACATTATTTAATGTTTCAACCAGCTATAACGAAATTTGATATATCGCGGATCTAGAATAAGACATTTCTAACTGCAAGTTTTTGGTAAAATGAGATTTTTGTGTGGCTAAGTTCTGTCAGCCATATTCTATCTCTTTCTGGTATTAGTTTATTAGTTTTTAAATATTGTTGTTCAAGTTCTGTCTGCCAAATATTTAGCTTTGAAAACAATTATAGCTTTAGTGACTGAGCAATAGTAAATATACTATAAAACAATATTAAAATTAAATTAAATTTTTGTTGTAATGAAATTTGGTCCCGTGAAAGATGTGAAAAATTTGAGGTACATATTTCTGACTATTTTTTTTTTTTCGGTAACTGAACATACCATTAAATTTTTTCTCCTAAGTTCTTATAATATAATTAAATGTTAATTTTATACAATAATATTTTCAAATAATAGCGAGTTAAAATTTCAAATCAGTTTCTTCGCGTATTACTTTTTAGCAGTTACAACCTTATTATTCTAGACCCGCGATTTACTTACTTGCTTTTAAAATTATATTGAGTGTAAACAAAAAACGTCAAGACTACGCAAAATGAAACGTTTGTTATCAAACAAGTATGAGTTTGACATGGCGCCGGCGCAGTCATCTGATGTTAGTTATTTTTATGTGATCTAGCGCATGCGCCTAAACGAGTTGCTCCAAGAAAATTGCCGATATCAAAAAATTTTGCCTAGCACATGACGTTTTGTCGCACATACGGGCAACTGTTGCTGTTAACGATAACAAAATTGTTAATACGTTTGTATCGTGGGATACGGTCTTAAAATTTGGCTTGTGAAAAGGATCACTAAGCCACGCGCCGTGGAATTGTTTGTGGCTTGATATTGATCAGACAATTAGCTGCAGTTACTAACAGTTTTTATTATTAACGTTTTTTTTATTTTAAATTAATTTGATTAAATTATTATTTAGTTGGTTGTTTATTGTTTGAGCAAGGAAGCTAATAGCAATTCTGTCCGTGACTTAATATCCAGTCTGCTTCCTTCATATACAGTCAGTCTGATCGTACGGCCAGTACATTTCGCCTCTATATTCACATAAAGATGACCCAATAAGACCATCGGATTTAATTTTTAAATAAAACAAATCTTTTTCCGTAACTAATCGGAAAATGTGTACTTTAATATTCATTGAAAATTACAGCGATTGAACAAAAAAAAGATTTGTTTTATTTAAAAATTAAATCCGGCATTCTTATTGGGACACCTTTATACAGAATGTTTCACAACTTCGCTTACAAACTTTAAAACAGGTGTTTCAAAGAAAGTGTAAAAGAGTTTGAGGGCATATAGTATTGACCAAAATGAGTAAAAAAGCTTAATCAAAATAGGTCTGATCTTCAGCTATTTCCGAGAAAGAGGCCATTTTGTATTAGAATCGAAGAAAAACTGACGAAGATAGTGATCGATCAAAATTTTATCTGTCAGTAGATAGACTATAAAAAACAATAAAATTTTATTTATTTATATGAAACATTTTTCTCTATTTCTAATAGTTACGAAGTTATTTGAAAACTAAATATTGGCCGAGGTCGTCACAACATTTAACCCTACAATTATTTGATTTACATTGAGTACATTTTCTTTTTTTTTTTTGAAAAACAAAAGCACTTCTAAGATGATCTCTCAAAGCTTAAAGGTAAACAAAAAATCTCATTTAATCGAAGTCGTAACTCTTATAGTTTTTGAGATAGCTGAGGTAAACCCCATAAAAACACATTTTTCACTGCGTTATATCTCGGAAATTATTGAAGATCGCTCCCATGTTGATTAAGCTTTTTTTGCTCATTTTGGTCAGTATTATATGCCCTTTAAATCTGTACCTGAAGTTGTGAAATACCTGTATATGGATATACAATTGTGTCACAATGACTTTTCTTATCATATAATATAGGTATGTTCACCACACTTTGGTTTTGATTGTAGTTTTAACTCTGCTGCAATAGTTTGCGGACACTCACGTGACGAAGCGAATTAGCCAATCAGAAGCTGGGGAGAAACTGTCAGATTGAAGGACGGGGAGCTGAAGTTTGTTTTGGTTTATAGCGTATTATGCGTTTTGTTTTCATAGCTTGGCAAAAAAATATAAAATAACTCAATACGCACTAAAAACTTCAATATGAATACAGCCAAACTATGAAAACAAAACGCATAACCTCTGAACACGCTACCAAAACAAACTTCAGGGTTGCGTTCCAAAACCCTACTACAGAGTACGAAATTACTCAAAATCGTTCCAAAACTAATAACCTTACTCTCAGAGGGGGCTTAACATTGAATTATAAGTAGTTGTGTTAATTTTTTAAAATAATTTTTAATTTAATTTCAATTTTTTACTTCAGCAAAACTCATTCTTCCAAAACACACTACACTCTTAAATTACGGTACTCTTGAATTTGGAAAGCTGCCCAGCTCTCTGACGTTCGATGTGACAGTTTCCCCCCAGCTTCTGATTGGCTAATTTGCTTCGTCACGTGAGTGTCCGCAAGCTATATAGATTCCTGCGGAATGCCCGCTAAAATTTGAAATGTTGTTCATTGTTTTACCGGTTTCAACTGCGCATGTGTATTAATTGGTATATAGCATTGTTATGAAGATGCGCATGTGTCGAAATTTATTGCCCCACAGTGTTGCCGTAAAATCCACTCACGGAACAGTTACTAAATTATTGAATTGTCAACGCAAAGTAACAAAGCCAACATAATTTCAGCGTTATTGTGCAGTAATTCAGTGTTTTCACTTTTTTTTTTTTTGAGGTGGTTCTTAAGGTATGGGGTGGTTATAAACGTCATTATGTTCTTTGACATTCCATATCCACGTTTAACTTAATCTCATTGCAGGTAGCTGTGTAAAATTTTAAGAAAACAGTTCGAAAATGAGACTTTTTAACATTACTCCTATTTGAGCACCAAGGCTTCCCCATGTATAAAAAAACGAGATTCTGAAAGCTTGGAGGGTATAGATTTTAATGATTCAATAGATTATATGGATAACCGTGTAAATATTAAAGATATTTAACGTTAAAAGTGATATTTTTAAGCGAGTAGCGTTGCAACTTTTGCAAGGAAGTAGAGAATATTGGCGCGCAATCAGTACATTTTCTTATTATATTTTGCTTTTTATTTACTAATTAAAAGTAATGCTTACTCATGATTATACAGTGTGTTCAAAAAAATCCTAATTCGGAGTAGGCTATGAACAAAAAAACGTATATGAATTTGAAAATATTTAAAAAATGTCAATTTGACACGAGATATTGTCAAAAATGTTATCGAAAGAAAACAAATATTTTCTTAAATACTTATTTTAGAAATAAAAATAAATTAGAAAACGGCGAATTTCAATATTCTGTATCCTGTTTTATTATCTTTTCTCCATAAAATTACATTTCACGATCAATTTTGACAACTTGACTTGAATTGAATAATGACCAGACATGCGTTTCTGTGTTCATAGCCTACTCCGAATTAGGTTTTTTTTTTGAAAACACTGTAATTTATTGTTAAATTAAAAAAAAAAATCCTACAACCGTGTGCATAGTGTCACTTTTCACGCACTAGTGCGTGAAAAGTAAATACGTTGCTGGGCAACTTGCACATTCGGTTAATTTACTTGTCAACTAACATTAATTATACTTGAAGATGTACTCAGCACTAAAAGTTCGGTTGTAGGAAAAATATTGTGTGTAAATAGTATTTTTTATCTCGTGTTAATCTCTGCACATAGCACTCGACGAAAAAAGTACTACATTACACACTTGTTACATAAATAAGTATTATAACCATTTATTACACCTATTTCTACAACTTTTTCAATTGACTACGGAGTACCTGAAGAACCACCTTAAATATCAAAGTTTTGCCAAATAATATTTTCAGACAGACCAATATTTCAAATATTTAACATAGACATTAAATTTAATTTTAACTATCTCAGTGACTTGCTACTAAAAGTATTTATCAATTTTTTTTTATTTATTTATCTCGTCGATGTACTCCGTCCGTTTAGACCAGACTGATTCCTGCGCAACCACTCTATCGGTGTAGTAATATTGTGAGTGGTCGCCAGTTCAAGTATAGCTACAGCTCCAATAATGTCGAGCTGGGCTATATTTGAGCATGGTGATGATAGGTTTAAGAGAATCTTTTATGCATGGAGTTTTGGGTGAATTACAGGTGCACTTCACTCCGAAATATTCGAGACAATGATGAAAAAGACAGTGCTTTTCGCGGCATGTGTCAAATGATCACAGTCAACCCTGCAGGTGTAGTCGCGGACTTCATTTTCTTCTGTGATGCGGTCGCGTCTTGGATTATGCCCAAGGATGACCTCAAGGAAGTTTTTATTAAAGTAATTTGCCCTTACTTTGCTGGTGAATATTTTTGTAACAAATGTTGGGTAATTTTAGATACTGCACGGGTTCAAAAATCAAGTAGGGGAAGAAAACTGGAAGCGATTTAGTGATCAATTTCCACCACAATTAAGCGAAAGATTGTCCACATTGTACGGTGTTTGAACGCACGTGCATGTAAGTATTTAATTATTATGAACTATAGGAAATACAATGGTAAAATTTTCATATATTTCTGAATTTACCTCGATAATTGGTAAATAATTGAGATTGATAAAAAATAACGTTTAAATATTTATAGGGTGTATAATATGATCAAAAACAAGTAAAATAGTTTTAATATTGACAACTGACACAACCGTTGGTGGCATCACCGTCCCCAAATACACTCTTTAACTGTCAGTATTACTTCTGCAGGCATGTTGTGAAATTTTGCAAATATAACATATTTGCGTAAATTATTATACAAAAACCAACTGGTTAATCTTTTGTAAAAGATATTATAATAAATTCAGTACAGACAAAAAAATTAAGCGTTATATTTAAGCGAAAATGAGAATAACTCCTGCCAAGTTTATATTTCTACATGTAAATCCGACTTCAAGATATTTTATAGAAGGTACGTTAATAAATTGAACATTACTAAATACCGGGAGTTTATTTTATCAGTAAACATAGGGTATATCATTGCCATAGTTACGGTATGAATGCTTGACAACAATGTATTGAAGCGTTTATTTTATGAGTAAACATAGGCGTTTAAAATAGGAAGCAGTTTTTGGTAAATACAAAGGTCTGGCAATAAATCAAGCCATGCTATTGAACATGATAATAGTACATTACATCTTGTACATTATTTAATATTAATTACTTTAATAATATTGCAAAAATTGCAATAAATTACAAAATAAATAATTGTTTCAGTTTTTTATTATGCAATATGAAAATATTTACAAATGTCTCCTTGGCGCAGTGGTCATAACAGTAGCGTCTGAAATTTTTGGTTGGGGTTCGATTCCCCATTGTTGTAATTATTTTATTTTTTTACATAAAAATTGTTGAACTTTTAAAAATCAGTTTATGTTTCCATATTATAATCATTTAAAAATAATAATAACATTGTAATAAATAAAGAGAAAATGATTGAAAATAATTGATTACAATAATCAAAATATTGATGTAATAACAATGCGTTGTATTTTATTTGATAAATACAGTAAAGACATAATATCTACACAAATTTATTATATTTCAATTATTTTTATTAATATCAAAGGAAATACAATGCACTGTTATTGCATCAATATTTTGATTATTGTAATCAATTATTCTCAATCATGTTCTCTTTATTTATTACAATGTTATTATTATTTTTAAGTGATTGTAATATGGAAATATAAACTGATTTTTAAAAGTTCAACAATTTTTATGTAAAAAAATAAAATAATTACCCCAATGGGGAATCGAACCCCAACCAAAAATTTCAGACGCTACTGTTATGACCACTGCGCCACGGAGACATTTGTAAATATTTTCATATTGCATAATAAAAAAATGAAACAATTATTTATTTGACAATTTTTGTAATTTATTGCAATTTTTGCAATATTATTAAAGTAATTAATATTAAATAAGATACAAGATGTAATGTACTATTATCATGTTCAACAGCATGGCTAGATTTTTAGCCGGATACTTTGTATTTACAAAAAACTGGTTCCCATGTTATACGCCTATGTTTACTCATAAAATAAACGCTTCAATACATTGCTGTCAAGCATTCATACCGTAACTATGGCAATGATATACCCTATGTTTACTGATAAAATAAACTCTCGGTATGTGTCTATGTATACTTTTCATTTAATTTAATTAATAAACACAGCATATTAACTGTGTGATTTATGGCAGAAAAACTTTATTTTATTGAATTTTTAATTCGAAATACAAACCCGTTATTGCGCCCGTCAAGGTTTAATTTTGTACTGATTTTACTGGTGATAATTGTCACCCAAGTTAAGAGAATGGGGTCCTCCACTCTAATTTTTTTATTATTTTAAATGAAAGTTTGTTTAATTTTGAAGCAATTTGTAGTATTAAAAAGTCATAATTGTTTTTAGTTCAACTGCATTTAATTTTTAAAGAAACCTATAGCTATCTTTCTCGCACCAGTTTCTGTAGTAGGCTGCGCGAAAAAGTTAGCAATCGTTGTGACGTAGATGTATTGATGCTTAAAATCACTAATATTTCAAAAACTAACAATTTTTAAAAAACTTTTATCGTCTCAATCATGATTTTATCTTATCTACTTTCAATATAACTAACTTTTTACTCAATTTTCTGCTATGGTGGAGGACCCTATTATGAAAGCCGATAGTCGTCTTCATGACGTGCGACCATACAACAAACAATAAGTTTTGCTTTTACATTTATTGACATTCATTTTTACTATAACAGTTCTAATGTTAAATCAGCCAGAGTACTAAACCAAACAGTTACAAACTATGCCGCCAGATGTCATGGCGCTTGGTGTCAGTTGTCAATACACGGGTTGGAAAATGAAAATACACCTCATCAGACACATTTTTATGAATATCTGGTAATAGCTGCAATATAATTTTAAAACTTGATTGAGAATACTACTTATTTAGATTCACGTTTATACTTTCTTTTGTTTCTGTATCTCAACCAGAGGCCTTATATGGGGGCTCTTGAACGTTTTTCACCGTTATTTTTTATCTATTAACATTTTTTCTTTTTTACTTATAAAATATTACATACAGTACAGAAAAAAGGCATTCGTGCTAAAACTTTTAAATTGAAAAAATGAAAAAAAAAAAATTGTGTGCGTCTCGGGACTTCCGACAGAAGTGATAACTTTGTCCCGATTATTTTAAGTTAATGTATTTTTATCGTTTATGCGTTAGTAGAAATGATTTGGTAAAAGATTTTAATTAAATAAATAGTTGTTTTGTAAATACAGTAAAGCTCCGCTAATCCGAAACTCCACCAATCCGAATATCCTTGTAATCAGGACAAAATTTTAAAAAAATGTAGATTTTATATTATATACCTTCGCATGTCTTGTGCTGTTGTATAGGTGCTTCCTATATTCGCAACCACTTCTACAACTCCATCCAACCACATTTAACTTCACAGTACAAAACGAACCCATTTGTTAGAGCTTTTGCAGAACAAAAGAACCTACTGCTTGACATTAGAATAATGTATCAATATTTAATAGGCTATTCCACCGTACTCAAAAATAGTAAAAGTTTATTGAAAATATGAATGATAATAGTTAAAGCAGAAGGAAAATTCCATTTTTTTTTTAAATATAAGTTTAAGCTAATCCTCATTTTTGGATTAGTGAATTCTATTTCATTCCGGTATTTAAAATTAAATCTTCAAAATATTATCAAAAAAGGTAGATACTAGGAATAGATTAGACTATATTTTAAGATATAAACTGTCAAAATTAGAGTAGAATGGAGGATTATACCACTGCCGACTTAATACTACAATCCTGACCCAGCGCGCGAAATGCCCAGATGACGTCACATACTCAGGCCGAGCAAAGCGCTTATCTCCGTATAAGAACTGTATAGGAGTCGCAGCCCCAGTGTTTAAAACTTGTATTTCACTTGAAGTGGGATCAAAATTCAGGTCAAAATCACTGTAATATTCTAAAAGTGTGATGAAGTATATTGTATTTAATATAAATATGTATAAATAATCAATATTTCAAAATGACAAACAAAAACAAAACATAGAATACATTCCGGTTATCTTTATCACAATAAGGAATAATGATTACCGAACAAGATATTAATAAAGAATAAAAATAACTCAACAATGTATTCACTAAAAAAGTAATAACTCCCGTACGCCTTACAAATTAAATAAATTAAATAATAAGCTTACAATATTATAATATTTAAGTACGTGTGTAAATGTTTAATAAAGATACATTCAACTATTTTCCCTTGGCAACAGGAAATATGATCAACTTTGCGTTTTGTTTTCCAACTTTTCTTTTGTTTTCGTTAATGCATTGTACTTAATTTTGACATAATTATTCAATATAATAGGAATAGGATATTACATATTATATTTAGCAATTTACATAGGTACCTACCGGGTGTAACACGAAAAGTATATACGATTAACATGGGAAAATAGTTTTTCCTTGTGCAACAGTGGCCTATTAATTATAGACAATAATTCTTCAAATAAATGTTATAGAGATTTAAATTCTACATCCAATTTAATAATCACATTTTATTTTGCTCTCTTCGTAACCGAGTAAATTAAATTAAAAATTATATAAAAGTTTATTTTTTATACTGTTAGCCATGGTTGTTATATATGTAGACATTTTATTTATCAAAAATTGTAAAATATAATTTGCATCAAAGTAATTGTTAAAGGATAGGTAGGTATATGGATATTCTCGTTTCCAAATAAAACACAAATACGTTTCCACTATCACTTTATTTCCTCGAAAATAATATGCGACTGTTCTCTAGCAGACATAAAAACATACTGTCCTCTTTTACCCAAACACACTGTTCATTAAACAACAATTACTAACAATTATTTACACCTATTACATAAGAATCTAATTAATTAATTATTCTCTCGATTACCGCATCAACAGACGAACATAACACCACCCACTTCTAACATAATAGTAGGTTGCTTAATATTTGTTAATACATTGTTGACTTATTTTTATTATTTATTAATATCTTGTTCGATAATCATTATTCCTTTTTTTTTGATAAAGAAAACCGGAATGCATTCTCTATTTTGTTTTTGTTTGTTATTTTGAAATATTCATTATTTATACATATTTATAATGAATACTTCATAACATATTTAGAGTATTACAGTATTTTGACCTGAATTTTGATCCCATTTTAAGTGAAATTCAAGTTTTAAACTGAGGTTGCGACTCCTATACAGTTCTTATACGGAAATACGCGCTTTGCTCGGTCTGCGTTTGTGACGTCATCCTCGCGATGGGCCAGGCCTGTTGTATTGAGCCGGCAGTGGTTATACAGAGACATTTTCGTGCTGCCATCTATTGATATTTTCTTTGAACTACACATGACTCACCTGTTGTAATATAAACAAATCGCTATCATGATGACAGTGACAGTTGAAACAAGATGGTACCAAACATGAAAAATGTAATGAGTGCCTTAACTGTTCGGGTGACGTTTAATTTCTTTGTTTTTGTAAAATGTGAAATTAAGTATAACAATTTATTTTATATCTCTAATAGTGAATTATAAATTTGCAATTTAAATATGCATTGTTTGGTAATTAGCTCAACATTTTTTCGTGGCCTGTGAACCACTGTGTGTATTTCTGGTATACCAAATATTACCTGTCACAAAATAAATTTAAAATTCGGACCTTAATATCTCTCTTATTCGGAGGACTTTCACATGTGGCCTTATATTTTTATGTACTTAAAATTAAAAAAAAAAATGTCTATTATGACATATTCTTAACTACTTGACGCTGTGATCTGATGATGGCCATCCATAAGCCGAAATCGATTATCACAAAGATTGTGTAATCAGGATTGAGCCAGTTTCAATTGATTCGGATTAGCGAAGCTTTACTATATTTATAATTGATAATTTATTTACGAACCCACGAATTCCTTAGCATTTCATCCTCCCATAAGAAGTTATCACTTCAATAATATTCTTGCACTTACCTTCTAATTGGGATGTCCGTAAATTCGCTGTCCTTCTTCATATTTTTCTTCTTAAAAATACTATATTTTAAAAAGTTGTCACTTCATTAAAAATACACTGAACAACTTATAAACTAAAATCAGAAATTTGTATATTGACGTGTACGTAATATAAGGCGATTTCATAAAGCCAATCGGAGCTATCCGACAGATCTTATAGAAGATGTTTTAACTTGTTACAATGAATAAGAAAATAGCGCTTGTTTCTGTAGTTGGTACATAATTTTATAAATGACGACTCAAGAGAGACTGAAAGGCGACTTGAACCATTTGATTAGGTTATTTCGATCAGAAATTGTTTCATGTGGTCATTTATTCGTTCGAATTAACTCATAAAGACTTCACAAATTGCGAATTGCCATCTTTTCTTCAGAATGCTATAGTGCTGCAATGTTTATAATCTGAAACATTTAAATAAATACATTGTCTGAAACAGAAATGTTTACAATTTTAAGTTTGAGCGCGCAATCTGCACATGGATGAGGGTTGAAAACTTTTGATCGTATCTCTCCGTCTGACTGATCGGAGTGAGTTTATAAATGCGTCAGGTTCATCCGATTGACTTTACGCACACTTCAGATTGCATCGGATAATCCGATCGACTTTACGCACACTTCAGATTGCATCGGATAATCCGATCGACTTTAGGAAAACGCCTAATGTTTGTCGCACGTGTTGCGTGCGCACTGGCTTGCCATCTCTTAGCTTGGGCGCTGGAGTGGGGGAAAGTCTTATATTCCTTAGCGCTTCACCCGCCCATAAGAAGTTATCACTTGAAAAATTGTTTTTGTTTTCAGGGCTAAGGGTTATAAGCGCGTCCGCCCAGGGAGGGAATCGGGTTCCAAGTACTGCGTCGTTAGTCAATACCGATACAGGGATCGTCGCGAAACGGGGTTACATCACATCCATCAAGAAGAGAGAAGTTACCGTTCTTATTTGATTGAGAACAGCGTTTCTTGCATTTAGGCGTTCTCCAAATAACAACCGTAATTTCTAGCCACCGAATAGGAATGTGCGTAATAGTATCAGTATCAAATCGAGCAGTAATTTAACACAGGGAGGGTTAGATGATAGGTAAAACGGACAACATTAGGACAATTTTTCTAATTTGTATGTAGCGTAAGATAATTAGTTAGGGTAATATAATTATGTATAAAATTGAACGTAAAGTAAGGGTGGTCGCTTGACTAAGCTTCTTGCATGTGTAAAGTGTAAAGAGAATCACACCCTATACCTAGACGAGGACTTCTGGTTTCCCCTCCTTTCTCGTCCGAGTACAACAAATCTACCTGCTCTCCTGTCCTTACCAATACCATCCCAATGAAGAATGCCTACTGTCATGACGCAGAGTGCTACGGCTACGGTTCAAAACTACTGCACAGCACTACCGGTGGCAATCCACCGTTCATTGTGATAATTACTTAACCCATATAATTATGACTACTCTTTTTACATAAGTCTAAAGTGTAAGAAATAGCGTATACTAATGGCTGTGTTTATGGACACATTAATGTCTACCTAGTATTAAATGTAGGCACACGGTAAAACCTCATCATCATTTATGACGAAGGCACCTGAACCTGGCGACTGACTGGAGCCAAAATGTTGTACGGAAAACGAGCGGCGTACTGAGCCGCTCAAGTCGAACAATAGTGATCCACTGAACTGTCGGTTTTTTCACGAATCCCTTTGATTTTTACATTTTAAATCAGTGCAGGTCGTAGTTTACTCGTTCTGAACATATTTTTCATATCGATCCACTCTAGTACCAGAGTCATCATAGTTCCGTCGCGCGTGTATCTTTTAATATATTTATTTTATTATAGTTAAAACGTGAAACTATTTGTAATTAGGAAAAATGAAATGGTTCCAAGAAAATTTTTTATTTTTTATTGACCAGTATCGTCTAAAATCAATGTTGTGGGATCCACAAGACCAACAACGTAATAATAAATTAAAATAACCCATTATAATGTCTTAATGACCTGGCTAGTATATTTATGTAAATATAACAACAATAGGCGTTTTTGTTTATTGTCTCAGAGCGTATCTACCTTCAAGCGCTCTGACAGCTCCGAGCGGTTTCAAGCGCTCTGACAGATATGTAGGTTTAGTGTACGAAATGCGCGGGCATCTGAGAAATCGAAAATGGAATTTAAAATCTGTAATTTTATAATACATTATTGTCCAAATTATAATTTGCTAAATTTTTTCTACATTACGTATTTTAATTCGTTTCACTCTATTTTTTTTTTAGCAGATTCATCTGTAATATCTTTCAATTTTTTTTTCTTTTACTTCATCATTGGAATCACATTTAAAAAATAATTTATTTATTTAAAGGTAATCCTTACATTTATTTGAAATAATAGTCATGATAATTTAATAGGTAAATGTTGATATCAAACATGAAATCGTTAAATAAAAGTTCTAATTATGAAACGCTCTTGTGCGTTCTTGTATTTCACAAACACTCTGGACAATCTAAACCATCTGATGACGTCACACACAAAACTGACTGCTCTGTCAGAGATAATAAACGAAAACGCGCATTAAATTAACCTAACGCAAAAAGTCACGCCTTGTTGTTATATTTAGAGAATATACCATTTTAGCTTATAAAGGGTCCTTCACCATAACAAAAAATAATAAAATGTACACTTTATGTCCTACTCAACAAATAACGTTTAAGATAAAAAAAATATTTGAATTTGTTTTCATTGTCACATTGACGTCACAGTATTGCTATCTTTTTCGCGCAGCCTACTATAGAAACTGGTACGAGAAAGATAGCAATGGTTACGTTAAAAATGAAACGCAGTTCATCTAAAAACAATTATGACTTCTTAATAGTACGAATTGCTTCAAAATTATACGAATTTTCATTTAAAATAATAAAAAAATTAAGAGTGGAGGACCCCATTATAAAGGTACACGTTAAATGCCCACGGCATTTAATTCAAGACGGGTTTTACAATATGGCTACGCCATATATAATAATGCGTTTTAAAGATTTTAACACCCAAACATAACCTCATTTATTTAACGTGCACTTGAGTATTTTGGGGGCAATACGTCATAAGCGGTGATAAGGTTATAGCGCGTACCTACATTTCAAATTAGGTACATACACCTTAACGCGTCCCTAGACACTTCCTATACTAATTCCTTTGTGATACTTGACTTCGGCCATTCGTAGTCATTCTTATCGTATCGTATCGTATAGTCTCGTATCGTATCGTCGAAGTTTTTAAAGTTAAAGTGAGATCATTCTTAATTCTTTATCTTATTTGTTATAATAATACGATATTGCCTTTTGTTATGGTCGTACGATTTTTATTCGTTTTTCATTATATCGCGTGTTGATCATTGCATAAATAAACTCGTTTAAGGGGGCATACGCAATAGGGATATAAGTTTATATATGTTCGCGAGTGTAATTTAATTGACTGAATGGTGGGCATGACTGAGTCCTCTACTGTGGTTGCAGAAGTCTTCATTTCCTTCAACACTCCAGAATTCCATTCCTTAATGACTTCGGTCGCATATCCTATCTCGATAATGTTATTGATTATTTTTATGTTATGTTTCTTGATTTTTAGTTCTAAGTGAAAACCATTAGGCATCTTGCTGACAAAGCAGTGTTCGCTTACGAGTTACCTACTCATTTTCTAGAGCATTTGTTTATTATTGTTTATTATTGATATACCTAAACGTAACTCGAGGTGATTGTATTGCATTGTACTGTAACACTTGTAAAAGTGTTGAAACGGTGCATTCAATTTTTAGAGCTATTTCATATTTCAGTTCCTGTTAAGTAAGAATACACTACAATAGATTGTAGAGTAGAGCTATGCAACTTACAATCATTAAAAGCATGGCGTCGATTGTCGATATACTCGTACAATCCAAATGTGTTGTAAATGCATGCCCTTCTGTGAACACACAGAAAACAGTATTTGGAGGTTACATTGTTAATATTTCATTCTTGTGTATATAATTATTTTATCTTTTTCAAAATAATTTAATGTACTTCGAGGGTAACACATTATTTTATCATTTCAAATTAATGTATTAATGAGGGTAATACTTTTTATGTCTTAACAGTGTATTCACTCTGTATAATTTATATATTTTATTTTACAGTGTATTGTATGAATTAATCATTGTTAGAACATTTTTATTTTATCTAAATATATTTCGTTTTACATTCAAAAATTGTTTCTTTTAACAAAATACTTTCTTTATTTTATAGGTACTATGTATAACTAAAAAGTCATTAGTTGGCCAAAAAACGAATAAATTGTTTTATCGTTAATATCTGTATATTTTTAATAAATATGTTTATTAAAATTAACATTGTTTTATTAAAAAAAAAAAAACAGCTCATACTTTTCCACATTTTTACAGATTCACATTGCGACAATGACTTCTTTAAATGAAACGAAAATTGCAACTGTTGTTTTATACAATCTTTCAAGCTATAAAATAACCGAATACAATGGTCCGGCCCATTTTTAAAAAGTTCTTATGTAACAATAGCCCTTAGGGAACATTTGACTTCAAATTTGTACCATACGATTCCAAATTAGCCTAATAAAATTTATCTGACCCATCTAGCTCTAACGGAGTTATAGTCAAAAAAATTGACACTTTCGGGTCCAGCAATAAAACTATAAATATTGTAATTTAAGAGAGCGGCATATCGCTCACAGCTTGTATTATAACATTGGGTACCAACAGGCCATTATTTGCGCCGCATTATTGAAATGAGGACATGCTCTCTATAGTAAAATATTCTTACTGTTCCTTTAAATACTATTTTTGTTTGAAATAATTCCTTATGAGAATGAGAACTGTAGTTCCAAAAATTATTTCAGACAAAAACAGCACTTATGTTAAAGAAACAGTGAGATTATTTTATATTTTTACTCATTGTATTATACAAAACACTGAGAGCAGGTAGAAGTACCATGCAATGCATATCTTCATTCCTATAGAGCGTGCAAGCCCGTTGGCTTTTAATGTTATAATACAAGCAGTGAGCAATATGCTGCTTTGTCATAATTACGATATTCATAGTATTATTGCTGAACCCGAAAGAGTCAATATTTCTGACTATAGCCCTTTAAATAACGAAGTTAACTATAGCTCTACGCTACAAACTTGAAGGGTAGGTAAGTATAATGTAAACTAATTTTTTATTACCAATTCTGTGGTGACCAGTCGAAAGAACGGATTCAAATCTTCCCGATACACTATTTTGCAATCTTCTAAATCTAAACCTTTTAGCCATATTGGGATGCAGCACCCCTAAAAACTTCAAGGGTTCATATTTCGAAAACGGATGATATTTCACTGATAAAAACCATACACTTTAATTTTTGAAAAACCCGCTTCAAATTATCTGTTCCCAAAATTTGATATAAAAGCTGTCTCGTTGCGGGCAGTGTGAATTTTTTAAATTTTATATTTATTTTAAGTCATAACGCCTGTATAGAGACAGATTTTACAATCAAATTATGGAGGTATAATTAAATACATACTTTTAAAATATCGAGGTGCCATAATTTTTTGTCTGTCTTGAGGAAAAAAAATACACCCGAAAACGGATCGATATACAAATTTGATTAATTGATTTTTGAAAATGGAAATTAGTGTGGTATCAGTAGAAAGACAAAAATTTTCTGCATTAAATGACGCAAATACATGTAAATTGTGTAATATTTTAGACCCATAAATAAATTAATAAATTATGCAATTTTGTATTAGTAGCAATAGCCATGGCATTTTGAACAATTACTTATACAAATGTTTCAAAAATATAACTTGTGCAAATTTTACTGTTATAATTTTACTAATTTAATTTTTGTCAATCATAATACATTAAAATGAAAATTACACAAAAATCATAACAAACTCTGACAGATGAAATGTCAAACATTTGTTTATCTTAATAGAAAACGTATACTGTTTTGGCTTGGCAGGAATCACTTTTGTGCCATTTAAAATTCCGTGTCCTCAGATTCGCGACCAGGGACTCGGGCACACGGCCACAAGACCCCGTAATGTTAATAAAATTAATTATTTCAAAAAGTAAGAAAAATATTTACTGCTCTAAATTAAAATTAAACTGAACCATTTTAGCACGTCAAAATATTTCATTCCTACTACAATAATGAAAGGTGTTATTGAAAACTTCTATAGTCATCCCTTGCACTTTTTTTCCTGGGCAGCGAACACAGCTGAAAGCTGACCCGTCACGCGTCTCGGTGATCGGGTAAACTCGGGCAGAGACGAACGTCATGGTTTTCGGGTAATCTCGGGAAGAGCCGAACGTCTCGCGTCACGGGTCATAGCCTACGTTATTAATACAAAGCCGGGAAACATCACAATATCTGCCAAAAAGAAACTCCAGTTCTAAACACCGTTTTAGCGTGACATTTCTACTGTCACTGCTGTCATTACCGATATCTGCGTAAAAAGCAGATTGGCACACCCAGCAATGGGTAGTGTGCCATGATATATTTATTTAGTTATTTATATATAAGTAAATAAAATAATACTTACATTTATATTTGTTGTAGATTTTACTTATTTATAATTTTGAAAAACCATATTAACAGCATTACAACGTGATTACAACCGCTAAATTTTTTTTTGAAAGTCTAAAAATTACATTTAAATGAAACGGGAATAAATGCGCCTTCATCATCGGTTTTAAAACTAGAGCCAGATTTTAAACTAAAATTTGGCTTGTTTCCCAGCCTTCTCACAAGAAAAATAAAATTCTTTCTTGAAAATTTTGTTAGAATTTGGTTAGAATGCTCACAACAGTTTGACATCTTATAAAATATATGAATGTAAGCCCAGCATACTTAAACATTTAAGTTTATAAAGCTTCCGGGTGCAGTCAAGAGATGGCATTGCTGTACGATCCAAATGTCAACCATTTCAGTTTCTGAACTAGTAGCGTATTTACAGGGTGGGGGGTGATGGGGGGGCTACCCCCCCCCCCCCCTTGGAAGTTACGTTCTGTACAATTTTTATTATAGTCATAAAAAGTAGCAAGTAAATACTTATGTTTCTTTTATTTGTACCACTTCTCTAAATATCCTTTTTATTATTTTGTCTATAACAATTTTTCTTAATTACTTGCAGATTTATTGTGAAAAAATAATAGTAGATGGTTAATTAGTGCCCATTAGACGTGTGCCTTGTAACGAAATCCTAAATACGCTACTGTTCTGCACCCTGAGAAACATTCAAAAAGCAGCAGTGTTGAATAATTTATATTATGTTTAAAAGAATATTGGCAAAGAGATTTAACACCGAAGGTCGAATGGCACTGCGGTGGTTCCGTCTTAGTCATAATAACGTCAACAACTGTGTACACCATCCGGCAACATTGTTATTCGATCATTTTTTACAAGCGTGAATTGTCATTCAGCAACTGACATATAATCATATTTGATTTTTGATTGACATCGCTCGATTAACATTTTGCAAATACTTAGCACAAGTTATGTACAAACGTAATAACTATAGCTAATAATGTTTATAAAAATAGATGTTTCAACTTTAAACAATTTATAACCTTCGAAAAAAACACATGACAGATGTCAAAACTCATCATTTGATATTCAAAATGGCGGCAGAAGTAGGATATTTTAGTTCCATATAAGCGGCGTTTCGGTAACTAACACTAACTTTGTCAATAAAACTAAAATCAAAACAAGCAATTTTTTATAGTAATTAAAATATCAAGTACCCATGAAACATAAAATAGTTGTTATGCTGTTTATGAGCTGTCATTAATTGTATGAAATATTATAATAAAATAGAAGTTTTCACTTCAGACGTGCGGTCTTAAGCATATAATTTTTTTTATATAAAGTTCATTTATTTTATATAAATAGTTAGTCATATCATAATGAATGCAGCAGTGAATAGTAATTTGTGAAGATTCGTTCCCATTCGCATAGGGCGACATTAATCAACAGGGAACAGCAATCCCATTTATCAATTACCACTTGTAATAAGATTTGCTGCGTCCCTTATTTGAATGCGGTCGTCCCGAATCTGTCGCAAATATTATTAATTCTTTTTAACAAGTATTTCAATTTGATTTCATTGTATGAATGATGAAAAATAATGTCACTAATAACTACAAATACGGTGTAATAACTTAGTAACTTTTTGCACAATTTCAAATTTTTATAGTTTTTTTAGCTTAAAACTAATAATATACCGGGAGAAAAAAAGGGCCACTCGAAATAACTTTTTTATTTATAATTATTTTTTAATTTTCTTTATCTATTTGTTAACTAGGTCTAAGGGCTCACAAATCATGGTATTTGACATGATGCTAGCGCTTCCGGTTTAATCGGAAGTGACATTAACTTTCATATTTCAATTAGAACATCCGATATATTTTTATATATTTGGAATCTGTGTAAAATTACGAATTCAACGATATGCTTGTAATGCATATTTATTGATGAAATAAATTACAAAAACTTAAGAGAAATTTATTTATATTATGTAAAATATAGAATCTTACAAAATAACTTACTATTTAAATAATTTACTTAAATATTACTTAATATTATATCAGATTTCAAATATGTAAAAATATATAGGATGTTCTGCTTGAAATAAGAAAGTTAATGTCACTTCCGGTTAAACCGGAAGCGCTACCATCATGCCAAATACCATGATTTGTGAGCCCCTAAGCCTAGTTTACAAATAAACAAAATAAAAAATAATTATGAATAAAAAAGTTATTTCCAGTGGCCCGTTTTTCAGTGTCACCCGGTATGTTCAATCCCTATATGTTCATGCCTAACCGCCACCACCCCGTATTTACTTACTCATGTAATGAACAAAATTGTGTCTAAAAATATAAAAATTTTTACTGTATTATTATTTTAAAATATATTTTCATTTATTAATTTGAATATTCATAAAATCGTGTATCAATCAATATTTCACAGATTAATTTGTTTAAAATACATGATTTTTCAATTTTTCCATCCGCCATCTTATTAATGTTTATTTGATGTTTGTTTAAGTAATACATATATCTTCCCGCGTAGATCCTATACACATTTCTTTGAATCTCATTGGTCAATTGATTTGTCGATACATGATAAATCAACTTACTTTTTTACAACAAACCATTGAAAAATAGTTCACAACTTTTATCAAAGACTGCAGGACCAGTATTGTTTTAGATTAATAAATTCGAGAAAGGCCATTTTCTGGCTAAACTAAAAATATTTCGACCAGTTTGTCATAAGAAAGTAGATTTGTAATTAAAAATAAAGAGTAATCTTATTGAAACTTTTTATTATGTTCGCTGTAGTTGAGTAAAAAATAAAATTAATAAATATTATTTGATTATATATTAAATTATGCAATAGCATAATGTATATAAAATTGTATACATTTATTATAGCAGTCAGTTATGTTGTATTCAATGACAGAAGTACAGTAAATTTTATGTATAGAATTAAACATTCATATTATTTTGTTCCTTTAAACCTCACCCATCGAACATACATATGTAAATAAGATTAATACATAAATAATTAAAATAGACTATTCAGAACAAATTTTGTTTGAAACGTTTTTCGATTTGATGGCTCGTATTTGAGATAACAATTTATCAAAATCAATATAAAATATTAAATATCATTGATTGCTTATATTTATTGTCGACAGATGTCTATCCGAATATTGTATTGCAATTTGTTATTAATACAACATGGATCATCGGCTTTATTTCTCATTTTTAAAAAAATGTGTGTTTGAAGAAAGTTACTCAGAATTAAAAGTTAGATAATATCATATATTTATTTCATATAATTTCAATAAATTATATTATTTTATTATTTTTAAATAAATAAATACGTGGTTGATAATAATTATTTATGCAAGAAGAGTAAAAAGTATAGTCTTATTTCACGAATAGGAGAGTTTGAGCCCTAGGCGAGTTCGGCAAGTCCTATGAGTGAAATAAGAAACTTTTTACTCGAATTGCATACAATTTTTTTTACGTTTGCAATAAAAGTGTGTAAAAATTCCAGAACGTTTCATTATTTCACCCATTTGCGTTAAACACCTTGTTTCACACTTTCACTGTGTTAAAAAACATACTTTGTGAACTCATTTTAATGAAAAAAGGTACTTTTTTAACATACGTAAAAAATTATATAACATATTACAATAAAGTAATTATTAAATTCATAATAATAATAATAATAATAATAATAATAATAATAATAATAATAATAATGATAATAATAATAATAATAATAATAATAATAATTTTTAACGGGTTCAAAAAATTAATACGATGTTTCGTTACACTGATTATTTGTTTTGGGTGACTATAGTTTCGCTATACATTAGTCATCCAAAATACACGGGACGATGGTCAACTGGGCGATAGTCAAGTGGACGATGGTTAAGTGGGCGACGGTTATTTGGGCAACAGAAACTTAAAAAATTTACACGCTTAGAATGCATACAATTGTAGACAAAAAAAAATCCTACAACCGTGCATAAAGTATATACTTTACGTACTCTTTACAATGTGTAAAGTTACACTAGTTGCGTGAAAAGTACTTTTTCCGACGACCACTACGAAAAGTACATAAATTCACACGCTAAACTATTACTGAAAGTTGGTCATTGCACATCACTAGCAAAGCTGTGTGAAATGAAATCTCGTTAGCCAATCAGATGTGTCCGCAACTGTGTGATATGATTTTATCACACGCTGCGATAACTGAGCAAACTAACCTAAAAATTTGTATGTAATAATAATAATTTGACAGTTGCAAATAATTTGCTGAATTTACACGGATTAAGAAGACTGGACCCTGATTTATCAGATTTTAACATAATTTTTGGTGAATTCTGATAGCAATGATGTAAACATAATCAGTTTTAATATTTTTATGAAAATTTTATATTGTTTTATTTTTTGTGGTCGTCGGAAAAATATCGTGTACAACACGTGCTGAAAAGGTATTTCACACTCACGTGATTAAACCACTCGCCTTCGGCTTGTGGCTCAAACTTCACGTTCGTGTGAAATATCCGACTTTCAGCACTAGTTATACAATATACTATTCAAAGCACTAGTGCGTGTAAAGTAAATACGTTGCTAGGTAACGGTTAATTTACTTGTCAACTGACACTAACAATATTTGAAGATGCCTGTACACTTATACTCACTATTATGAGAAGTAGCAACATTTCGGTTGTAGGAAAAATATTGTATGAAACTCGTGTGTAAATAGTATTTTTTATCTCTTGCTAATTTCTGTATTCGGCTGCGCCTCATGCGTAAAACATCGTTCTTGACCGAAAAAGTACTACTTTACACACTTGTTACATAAATAACTATTTTGTCTAATTGTGATTAGATATTACTATTTTAGGCAATACCTAATATTTTAGAATAATTTACGGATTTTACTTTAGCATTTTAACTAATCTGAAATAGATAGTAAATATTTTGTAAAAATCGTTAATTTAAATATGCAAATGGTTACTGTAAGTAATTACTTTTTTATTTATATTTACTATATTTTGGCTTCAGTTTTTTACTTCCTTGTACGTAGTAAAGAAAGTATTGTTAATCGTGAAAAATTCGTTTTTCAGATTTCAGCGGAAATATCCATTTTGACCATCCCTGAATCCATTTTGACTAATTTCGTCGTGATGTCTGTATTTACGTATGTACGTATCTAGCATAACTCAAAATCGGTAAGCCGTAGAAAGCTGAAATTTTGTATTTAGAACTGTTCTAACAACTAGTTGTGCACTTCCCTTTTTGGTCATTACATAACTTGCGGAAGTGGTAATTTACTTCAAGTCTATAATAGATTTTAATTACAAACTATATTAAAATATAATTCTAAACTTTTCAAATTTGGTATATAAGACTTTTACATCAATGGGAATAACATAATAGATTTTGGTTAAAATAGGCTAACCGGAAGTGATACACTACCAGAAGATATTAACAATTTTTCTTGAAAAAATGTTTTATTTTAATTTTAGAAATAAATATTCCAAATAAAAGTTTTATAGAATTAAATTCTGCGTTTAGCACATCAAGTATTATTAAATTAGCCCTCTGTATAAGCGAGATATGTAAATTTAAAATTTATATATTTTTAGTTTTTGTAATGAAGTTTGCTAAACAAAAAAATGAATTTAATGTGCACCTTCCATTATGATCACTATCCAGGGTGTTTCACAACTCGCTCCCCAGACAAAACTGACACTTGCCGACAACAATAGGTTGCCAAAAAATAGAAGAAAATAATTTGCGGCTGCTTGCATAACGGAGTTACAAGACTTTTTAATCCATCAATCCCGGAAGGATATCTTGAGGTGTGATGATATTATTACAAAATAAAACTGGTTGCTATGTTTTAAAAATACTACTAGCGAGTTACAAACAATGTTTGACTTACTGTAATTTTGACACTTTAGAGTTGACTTTTCACTGTCAACAAATTTAGGTTAGCGAAGGTGTCATCCGAGATCATCACAAGATTTCTATCCGGAAAACGTTCCGAATAGACTCGTGCTGCCTCTCTGGCGTTACGTCCACATTCTCCGAAAATTATAATCATTTCTAAGTGATCAGCGGCTGAATACATGGTAAGAATTTGCTTTTTTTATTCACCTTGTCAAATTTAATTTGACACTGACATTTTTCGAAAACTACAGTCGCCCACACATTTTAAAGAAGATTTGATTTGTATAAAACCATAGTAACGTAAAATTACGGCAAACACACGTTAAAGGTGTAGGTCTCTGATTAGTAAATTTTAAGACGTCTTTTCTCTAATATCTTTTAAGTTAGATTTTTTTTTCTTCGAAATTACACATCCGAGTGCAATCTCGTGTTTCCTCATTCGCTCTGGGGCGCGAGTTGTGAGACACTCTCTATATCCTCCCGTTTTGAATTTAAAAATAATATTTTATATTTTAATTATTAAAAAAATATGTATAGTTTATACAAGGAATTCATGTGATGTCCACATCAGATTTTTATATACATTTTTTGGTAATTTATCTAATGAGTTAGACAAATTGAATAAAAAAAAATATATTTATTAAATTAATTTTGTAATTTATATTTAATGCAACATATATTATGATATAAATGTAGTCATTTCATCTAATTTTGTGTTTAATTTTATTATAGTTTGCTACTACAAATTTAGAAAATTTATCTAAATCAAACCTAATAATTAAATGAACCATATTATAATTAAACCATATTAGTAGACTGAAAAATGAGAAATTTGATTAGTTAATTTTGCTAAAATTTAGTTAGTATACATATCTACACTTACCTACGTGCATAGAAATCGAGTACTTACCAGTTTTGAATTTAATATTATTTTCTTTTTTTTAGATTAAAATAAAACTTATATTTGCTGTATGAAAGATCATTTATTACATTTTAAATGGGCCTAAATTTATCAAGAGTGTATTTTTTATTAAGTACAGAAACCGGTTCTATATCAAAACAGCGCATAATTACGTGGTTGCTATCACGAGTGTAACACAGTTTTGACAGATTGCAGTTATTGTCTGCATTAATTTGCACATTGCACATATTTCGTTTTTCGGTGTTTTGTCGGTTTCTAAGTGTAAATGTTAATTTCATTTTAGAACTTTTCATTTTAGAACACGAAAGGAATTCTAAATAATTTAGGTTCATGTTAAAGCGCATTAAATGATCTTTCAAACAGCATAAGTTCTATGTTAATCTGTGATCTAGTTTCCAAAAAAAAAAATTAAATTTAAAACTGCGAAGTGGTCGATTTCTATGCACGTAGGTGTAATTTTTTTGTTCTGTGTATGTCCGGCGTCCACTTAGCTATCGTCCATCGCCCAGTTGGCCGTATCCGTTAAAATATGCAAAAACAACAATACAATTTACATATAAGTTTTCTTATGCAAATATATTCATAATTATACTGCTAGAAACACTCATAAATTGTAGTACAGTAGTAAAACATTCTTATTGAATCTCAGCAGAGAAATGTATCATATACAATGTGTTGTGTTTTGTTCTCGTCTATTGGTTAGCACCCCAGTCGCTGTAAATGAGCGCTAAGTTGGCTAGCGGGCACCCCGTCGCTTGTCAAAAAGCGGCACCTAATAAAGATCTGTGGCTGGTCGATTTTGTTATGGCTGAAACCGTCTTATGGACAAGCCATAACTATAAACCATCGCTTGTGCATTAAAGTTAACGGGAAGACTGACGCCCCATCCGTTGTCCAGCGAAACGTCCAGCATAGCATTCGCCAATTCAATACTTTAATACAAGATTTACAGCTGTATAACGGCTTGCTGTTTTATTAATAAATTTCACTATATCGCATTTCTAAATCCATTATCGTATTATATCGAGTGTCGAGTGGCACTCGAAATCCGTTACATAGGCATTTTAACATAGGGAAAACAGTTTTTCTTGCGCGATGCATTCCAAATTATTTTAGAAAAAAATCTTCAAATAAATATTGTAGATTTTGAATTAATTCAGCCGTTACTTTGTGATACATTTTTTAATCAAGAAGTAAAATTATACTTGTTACTTTGTTAATATCACTACTTTATTCAATATTTAGTTACCTACTAGTTTCGACCAGTTCGGTCATCAGACAAATGTACAATTACAAAAATTACATAGTATGAAGAAAACAATTTGAGCAACGATATGATTGGCTAAGTACAACAAGAGAAGAGGGGTGTGTATATTAAGTCGGTCTGGTCATTCAATAGAGTTTTGGGTTATTCTTGGATTTGCAAATTTCCAAAGCTTCCAACAAGTTTAATTTTATGCTTTTTTGTGCGAAATGAATCGGTGTTATTGAAGTTTCCGGCAGATGGTTGTTATCTAACAAATGGTTAGCAAATGTCGAATCTGAATTTTGAAGTTTATAGGAGCGCATTATGTTCTTTTAACCTAATGATGAAATTGCGATCAGCCTGCCCAATATACTCACCTTCACAGTTTGTACAATTTAATTTATATACCCCAGATTTATCTAAATAATTTGTGGAGCAAATTACCCATTTCTGAGTGTGTCAATGTGTTTTGTACACAGATATCGGTAACAATAATGATCATGCGGGCGATTAGCAGGCGCCCCCTCGCGGACACGCATTGCTGACGTAGAGAGTGCACCACAGGGGTCACTTCTATGCTATTTTCTATTCGAATAATTTAAGTGTCGGCCGAGATTATTAAAAAATAATAAAAAAGGTTTATGATAGATTTGCCCTTGGATATTTTTTCTATAACAATTTTCAGTACAAAATTTACATTGAAAGATAATAAATTATACATCAGCAGATTCAGTGTGAAGCACTGAATACAGACATACTAAATACTTGACACTTAAATACTAAATTAATACTAAAATTAGACGTTTAGTCTGTGTTCAAGGTCATTTGCTATATTTTTTGCTTTGATGTCATTTCTTTAAGTTTTGTGTATTTGGATTATTTCCGTAGGCTTCGTCTTCAATTTGGCAACCTGTTTTCGGCGTCGCATAGTTGTTTTGAGATACCTGCAGGTCGCATCGCAGGTCGTCTTCTACAGTCCCCGCACGTAACTAGAACATCTAATTCTCTAGTTTACTTATGTTACTGGCTTATATAAAAATAAATTATTATTATTATTTTTATTATTATTTTGTTTATGAATTTACATTATTATAATTTTATTTAAAAACAATAAATAAATTAAAGTTTATTACAGATTTGACCTTGGAATTTTTTTGTTACAATTTTTAGAACAAAATTTTCATTAAAAGTTAATAAATTACACATCAGCAGATTCAGTGTGACGCACTGAATACAAACATACTAAATATTTGACTCTAAAATGCTATATTAATACTAAATTGAAACATCTACTCTGTGTTCAAGGTCATTCACTATATTTTGTGCTTTGACATTTCTTTGAATTCTATCTACTTTGATTTTCCTCATATGCTTTTTGGCAACCTGGTTACAAAATGTTCTGCGTCGTACAGTAGTTTGAGTTTTGAAATACTTGCAGGTCGTTTTCTACAAATCTACGATCCCCACTTGTCTAGAACATCTAATTCTCTTGCATATTTGTGTTATTTACACAGGCATATATAAAAATAAATTATTATTCTGCTTATGAATTTTAAATTATTTTAATTTTATTATAAAATAAATAAATTAAATTTTCTCAGATGTGATCAAGGAATTTTTTTTCAAATACAATATTCGGTAAAATTTTAAAAGTTAACAAATTCTACATCAATAGATTATGTTGAAGCACTAAATACAGTCATACTAAATACTTAACTTTTAAATACTAAATTAATACTAAAATTAGACGTTTAATCTATGTTCACTATATTTTGTCCTTTGATGTAATTAATTGAGTTAATTTAGTGCCCACAGGCTTCGTCTACAATTTGGCAACGTGTTACAGAATTTTCTGCGTCGCATTGTAGTTTTGAGATACCTGCAGGTTGTCTTCTACAGTCCCCAAGAAGGTTAAAATTAAAAGGTTAAAACGTTAGGTTATATTAAGGTATATTTAAAGAAATATTCAAGCTATAACTAATTCCAAAACTCATTATTTTACAATTCGCCTAAGTTATTTTATTGACGAAGTGGTAGAAGGACCAACCGTTGAATGGTTTAAAGGGGAAAACAAAAGGCATAAATGGTCCACGTGTATTGTAAAATTACGGACGTTTCGGGCTTAGGGCAAGCCCATCTTCAGCAATCGTTGAATATACAGTAATTATTAAAATTGATTACAAAATTTTTAATGTTGTATTAGACACGAAGATCTATATGAACTATGTCGATAACAATTTTAAATAAATCATTTCAACAAACTTCCGAATCAATTCGGAGTTGGTGAAATAGTATTTACCAACTCCGAATTGATTCGGAAGTTTGTTGAAATGCTGTATTTAAATTTGTTATCGACGTAGTTCATATAGATCTTCGTGTCTAAGTCTAATACAACTTTAAAAATTTTGTAATAAATTTTAATAATTACTGTACCTATATTCAACGATTGCTGAAGATGGGCTTGCCATAAGCCCGAAACGTCCGTAATAAAGAATTTTACAATACACGTGAACCATTTATGCCTTTTGTTTTCACCCCTAAGTTATTTTGAAAATGTTTACATGTACCTATTATAAAAAAACTGATTTTACAATTTGCCTTCGACATTAACACTACATTTGAATCTAGAATATTTCAGTAAAATTTTGTGAAAAAAAATTGGTGTACGATGCAATAACTCATGGGGTCCCGTGGCCGCGTGCCTGTGTGTCTGGTCGCGAACCCGGGGGAACCGGGTTCGATCCCGACAGACGCCAAATATTTCCAATTTTAAATGGCACTAGAGGTGCACTCGATTTCGAGCTTTGGCCCGGCCCGGCCCGAAACCCGCCTCGATTTCGAGTCGATCATCGAGCCGGGCCGAAGTTATTTTTTATCGGGCCGAATCGGGCTAATCATTTTTAAAAATCGAGACGAGTCGGACTTTTGATTTTGGCCCGGCCCGAAAATTCGAGCTTTTCGGGCCGGCCCGAAAAATCTTATAGTTCAATCAAATGCACAGTTTCCTTAATCTGGATGAAGTTAAAAAGGATCAAAATGATTTAATAACAACACACTTCACATAAATAAAAATGTATTATTTTACTTCAAGAATTCAAGGTTATTCATTAAAGCATAATAATTATATTGTGATGTTGCTATTATTATTGTTATTACTCGTATACTTAAATAAAAGTGATTTTTGTTCCTACCATAATGATTTCTTGTCCTATTTTTGTGCAGAAACAAAGTTAGATAAAAAATCCTTATGTAAATGTAAATTATATTTTTTTATATAAGATTTGTGAAAAAGTTGTTTAAATTTTCGAACGGCTTTGGTAAACAATGTGTTAAATACACGTAGGTCTGTAATTTTTATAACAAACTTACACTAGAAGGGTCTCTTTTTTAACTACTTATGTTAACTAATGTTGAAAGTTATAAGAATGTAGAGGTTTTTTATAAGTTTGACACGAAAAAAGTTAAACATTTCGCTTTAACATAAAAATCAACATTAGGAATGCCGGATGCAACCAATTTCGAGCTTTGGCCCGGCCCGGCCCGATTTCGAGTCAATTTTCGAGCCGGGCTAGCTAATTTTTTGTCGAGTCGGGCCGGTAATTTTCATTTTCGGGCCGAGTCGATCCAAACCTTAAAGCCCGGCCCGGCCCGGCCCGAATGCATCTCTAAATGACACAAAAGTGACCCCTCTGGTCCACGCCAGCTATGAGTGCCCGTGAGATGACACCTGCGAAGTGCCCACACGGTAAAATATATCGTCATCATTACCGATGTCTACATTTGTTGTAGATACTGGCACACCCAGAAATGGGTAATATGCCATGATGATATATTTTTTTTTTGCAATATCACAAAAAACTTTTGTTATTGATAATTTCATGAAACCGTGCTAATATAAAAATTAAATTAAATGAAGATTGTCAAACATTGCTCTGTACGAAGAACGAAGTAGAGAAAAGTTTAAGCCGCTTACTTGGTCATCGAGTAATTCGATTACATTAAGTATTTATAAAAGTATTTATTTGGATTGCTTGTTAGATAAATTGATTATAGTTATATATGAGGGGGAACGACAACATGTAGCACTACTACTACTGTGTGCGAACTACCAGTAGGGTGCTGCTATTCCCAAAAGAATTACTCAAGCGCCTTACGTCGAAATGGGACCCTTGACAATCATTAACCCATATTTTTAATTTATTTGATTACAATGTGTGAATTCTCATGTAATTCCTTACAAATAGAAATTGATTGAAATAGGGTGAAATATAGGTCAGTATTGGAAAAATTCTGTTGCTCTATGATGGAAAAAGCAAATCAACACTAATTCACTTTATTTCAATATATTTAAACGACCTTGAAAAAATAATTGAACAGTTAGGGTAGGGGTGATTATAGGGATTTACATGGGTTTTTAATTTTAAGCAATTTCTTGCTATCCTGTTCATATTTTGGCAAAAACTGTACAGTGAAAAGTTTTAAAGAATTAAAAGTTGCACACAAAGCTGTTTTTACATTTTTATTATGTTTGGTTTTTTCAAAATTTTAAAAATAAATTTAAAAAGTTCCCTCAATGAGTAGCAATAGCCATGGTACTAGTTTTCCTTTTTTACTGGTTTTTATAAATTATTTATAAACGTTACTCGTCAACCGAACTATCAGATATCAAAATTCTGTGAGCATTGTAACCAAATGGGGGATTCCACCATTTTTTTTTATATAATTTCATTTGAAAATATTAGGAAAACTAAGACTATTGATGAAAATCCGGCGAAAAAATTCCTATTAATAAGCGAGTTATGGTCTTCCGAATTTTGAAAAGATTGACGCTTATGTGCTTTTTTATCAAATGTGTTTCACCGTGGACCTAAATGTTCTTGAAATATATGCTATTTTAAGTTATATTTACATAAAATAAATGAATATTATAACACTGTATAAGTCTACATACTTTATAATTACAGGTGTATTTAAATTATTAAGTTTAATGAAAGAAATTTATGTTAAAATAAAAACTGTTTGAAAACTGCTGTACAGGAATGTTAGCCCCTCCTTTCGAATTTGAATTTCTTAACTTCCATTGGTAGTAATCCCCACCTCCTAACACGCTATTTGTTATGCATGTATAGGCGGTCTTTCGGTCACCAATCAAAATATTATATATAGATTTCATATTGGTGTCGAAGCGCTATAACAAAAAACCCCATATTTCCGAAATATATCAATTATACCATTTCATTTTTTTATTAATATTCGTTATTCAGCATATACATCCGCATTTTTTTACTATTTTCCTTTAATTCGATGGAGCTGGAATCCCCTATTCTAACAAAATTTTCAAAAAAGAATTTTAATTTTGCTTGGGAAGGCTGGAAAATAACTTAAATTTTATTTTAAAATCTGACCAAAAACTCTTGTTTTAAAACCGGTGATGAGTGCGCGATTTATTTCCAATGTCATTTTTTGATTTTCAAAAAATCAATTTAGCGGTTGCAACTACGTTATAACGCTGTTAGTACGGTTTTTCAAAATTATAAACAAATAAAATGTACAACAAATACAAATGTAAGCAATATGTTATTTACTTATACAGGGTGTTAAAAAATAACTGTCACAAATTATGAGGGCATGTAGTACTGACCAAAATGAGTAAAAAAAGTTTAATCAACGATCTTCAACTGTTTTTGAGAAAGAGGGAATTTTGTATTAGAATCGAAGAAAAACGGACTAAGATAGTGGTCGAACAAAATTTTGTCTATGCCAGTAAATAGACTATAAAAAAACAATAACATTTTATATAGAACATTTTTTCACTTTCTAATAGTTACAAAGTTATTTGAAAACTAAATATTGACCAAAGTCGCCACAACTTTTGTTTTAGTACAATTATTTGATTTTTTTAAAAAATTTTTTATTGTTCGGACCCATGTTGATTAGGGTTTTTTTTACTAATTTTGGTCAGTATTATAAGCTCTCATAATTTGTGACACTTATTTTTTAACATCCTGTATATAAATACCTAAATAAATACATCATGGCATATTACCCATTGTTAGGTGTGCTAATCTGTGTGCGCCAATCTGCTTTGTACAGAGATAGCAGTAATGACAGCAGGAATAAGTCACACCAAAACGAGGAGTTTGGAACTAGAGTTTCTTTTTGACAGATATTACGATGTTTCCCGGCCTTGTATTAATAACGTAACATAGGCTATGACCCGAATTAACATGACGTCACGTTCGGTTCTCTCCGTGACGCATCACGCGTGATGGATCAGCCTTGTTCACTGCCCAGAAAAAAGTGTGCAAGCACCTTTGCGCGCCTAAAGAAGTTTTTACTTCAAAAAATTAATAGAGGACCCCATTAATCATTTGAGCGTTCCGGTACTTTTCGTTTAGCAAAATATTACTGATGAAATATCTGTATGATAAGAGAAATTTTGTACCTTCCTTTCTCCTGGCTTCCTGGTCGATAATTTACACTTTAGACTTTACAGGAGCATTTAGGTTAAATTGACTCATCTCGAATTCGACTGCATTTGTGAAAGCAATTAATTAAGAAAGGGTGGTGGAGGAGCAGCAGCGCTTAAGATTATTCCTTACTCTTCCTTGAACTCTTTCCTCTTTCATCGGGGTTTCGTGGAGATGGAAATTAACTCGTAATTAATTAAGAAAATGGAGTTCAAGCTAAGACAAACTTGCGTAGCGTAGCCTCTGGTGCTAAACAAGAAACAGGACTCTAATTTCTACCTTGCAATACTACATGACTACATCTTTAGGCTTTAGGTAATGGAAGCATTTACTTTCCAAAGGATATAAATTTTTAAATTATTAAAAATGTTATACGAGGGTTTCGCTAGAATAGTTTTTACCTTCCGTCACCTTTAGGTAAAGGAGGTATTGTCTTTGGTCAAAAAAATCGGTGGCGAGTTTTTTATAAATCAGCACGTTTTACGGTCCCTAGAATACGATTTTACTAATTTTACGATGATGTCTGTATGTGTATGACAAAAATTTATCCGACGATAATTCCAATACTATAATTCTAAAAATTATAATTTCGCATTCCCCTTTTTTACATCCATATGAAGAGCTGATTAGATTTTGGTTATAATTGGTCCTTTATTTGCAGTTTTAAACAGTTTTTCTTGAAAAAAACGCAGTTATATATATATATATATATAATAATATTTTTTTTTTTATGATAATAATTTTTATGTGATTATCAATATGAAAGAATATCTTATTGTTTGTATGGTTTGATTATACATTTTCCTTCATTTTCAATAGATATAGAGTTAAAGAATTATAAAGAGATTAACTTTCATAAATCATACAGCTTTACTATAATCATGGAAACAGCTGATATATTCAAATAATTCTAATTGACAGATGTCCATGTAAAGTGCAATTTACATAGTGTATGTTCATATTTAATTTTATTGGATTTATAGAATCTTTTCCAAAGAACTTTCGGTATGGAATTTGTAGAAAATAGTGTATGTTTGTGTTACAATTTTATTGGATATATATATATATATATATATATATATATATATATATATATAATCTTTTCCAAGGAACTTATGGTATGGGTTTTGTACAAAATACATAGAATTAACGGAAGGTAATACGCTGGCCACATCAGATTTTTTTTTATTTTAATTTGATATTAAGTTGTAAAATTTATGTTAGTTAGAACTTATAGTTAATCAATTTTTTAAAGTATTATTGTTAGTGATATATAAAATAAAGAATAAACCAAAAAGATTTTCAGTTTTTGGGAAAAAAAGTAATAGAGTACTCGCCAGGGGAATTTCATGTTGTGGTAATACTACATAATCACAAATATAAGTGACAAGGGACAATATTTGACCATATTTTTTGAGACATTATTTCTAAAACTTTGTTTAATTTATTATTATTTTTATTATTATTATTATTATTATTATTATTATTATTATTATTATTATTATTGATATGACTGAAGTACAGAAACGAAAACGTCAAATTAATTTCTCTCGTGATCTTTCTTTATTACTGGTTTCGTTTCTAACCCGGTTCTTTTTCAGGGATTTAAACAAAACAAATTGATTACAACAATGAAATTGCTGTAAATAGTAAAGAAAGTGTATGAAGAGTGAGTTAATTTAATTAATATGTTTCTTTAATTATTTCCTTACAGGGCTTTTTGATTACAATAAAGAAATGTTTTATTACAACAAATAAAATTTGTTTACGATAATGAAAATGACTAAAAACGCAAAAAAATGGGTAATATTTTTTTATTATCTACCTGGACACTGTATCTTTATGTGGGTACAATCTGTTGTACTATTATATGAGCCGGTTCCGGTGGCTCAATGGTTAGAGCAACGCCTCTTAGTCATGAGTGTGCTCGGGGTTCTGGGTTCGAATCCCACTAAGGCATGGATGTTTGTGTATGTGAACCTACTCAGTAATTGGGATTTAATCCTGTTGAGAGGTTTTAAAAAAGAAAAAAAGGATGTATTTCAAAATAATTGCGTTGAATATCTTTGAGTTCTCGTCCCATTGACACCAAAGAAGAAATTGCTTCGGTCAACTGCCTTACAAATTCTGATGCACTAGAGACTAATCGGCCATAGATAAAAGCATACTTCCAGTTGTGTAAAATTTTAATATTAATTAAAGCTTGTTCTTAGGAGCAACTACATTATTTCTAAAATATCACAAACATTTTATCCATAATCATAATAAATAAAAAGCTTATCTCTGAGACATTGGTACTATCATATGTTGTACTTAATAACACCATCACGCAATTTTTTGATAAACGAAAACGAGCTATGAATTCTTTATCATTATAAATATGAAAATGATCTATTCTATCATAACTCTTTCACTTCTATAAGGGAAAAGAATTTGTATATACTTAATATCTTCTATATCTTCAATTATATTCATTTTATGTGCGATGTTTGTGAAATGATTTGAGATCTGACAGCTGATAACTATTAGTTAAAACATTAACCAGTACTTCAAGTAAAAGTTAAAATTACGGCAAATTTAACTTCCAGTTAACGCTAACCAAAGGTGGTAAGAAAATTTTTCCAACATAATCGTTGCACCGTTGGTTATCAGGTTATCACTAACTACTACTTTAACTAGAGGTGGTAGGAGCGGGCCTTAGACAAATTTTAAATTAAAATGTTTTTTACGTAGAATAAAATGGCTTAATTAGAATTTTTGAAATAACTCTCGACATATAACACAAACTTATGATTTTTTTTTAAGTGGAAATCTTTGTTAAAAATAGTCTTATATTTTTTTCTAATTTTATAAGTTTTTCAGTGATATATAACAAGTTTACATGATTTTGTTTTAAACATGAGTAAACATGAATTATTAATTTTTGGGCTGAAAATGTTGAAAATTATTAAGAAACAAATCACCTTTTCTTTATTTTTAATATTATTTTCTTCAGTTCTTCTCATTTCTTTAATTTATATAATTATCTCAGAAAGCTTACTAAACCAGTTTTTTCGAATTTTCCTAGAGCCATCTACGTCAATAAAAAATTAAACTAACCCGAAAATAATTGATTGAGAATAATTTTGAGACCGGAATTAATAGATATAGAATTAAAATAAACGTGTTTCACTAGAGCGCTGGATTATTGAACGTGCCGGACTAACTAACCGCCGGATTAGCAAGATTGTACTGTATGTCAATTTTTCGATGCCACATTTTTAGTTTTAATTGTTAAAATAACAAATAGTTTAACCAGAGATGAAAATACCGAACCTAAGTTTATCTACAGGCTGTATCAGGACTAGAGTAATAAAATTTTATTGCGTATTCTTGAGATCATTTTGAATAAAAAATGTCAGGTCCTATCCCTTTTGGTTACAAAATTACAAGGGATCAAAGTTTTATAAATAGCAGCAATTTAAAAAATAAATGAATCAAGATAAAACAAAAGAACAAAATATGAAAACATTAAATATGTTTATTGTATTTCTTACAATATTCAAAATGTGCTCTTTGAGCTCCAATGTGACATCGACGAATTAGAGAATTATGAATTCTATAAATTGTAATCCGCAGCACTAAACCCCATTTCACAATAAATTAAAAAATCTGTTGTGCCTCTTGCTATTTTCATTTTAGTAGTATATAAATAGGTACATATTAATTGTATTTAACATATCTTATACTCCCAAGGAATTCCAATTACATCTATTTTTACATATTTTTGTATTTTTTAATTCATTCTATGAACAATTTTTCTCCGACATTGGCGGTATTTCTGTAGGGTATACGTAATATATCTATAATTTTAAACATTTAATTGATAAAATAAAATAAGAAATATTAAATGTACTTCCCAGAAAAAGCCTTATGTATTGTCTCTCGATTTTTGACACTGACATTTTCTGTCAATTACAAACATTTTTATTTATCAACTGGTTTCCTTGGAGTTGTTTGGGATTCATTACAACGGATTATTTTATATATTTATAATTCTCTATATCTAAATCTATAGAAAGTATAGTAAAAATGTTAATTGAGGAAACCTTATAGTGTTTGAGAAACCGTGGTTCCAACATAATATTCACTCACACACACACACACGCACACACACACACACACATCATCGTAAAAATGTTAAAATCGGATTGTAGGGACCTTAAACCGTGCTTATTCACTAAAATCTGGATATGCGATTTTTAGCATGATTCCAATACCTCCTTAGCAAGAGGTAAAAAATGTCTATTTCAGATGAATTTTCCATTGTTATTTCATTGTTTATTCTGTTGTTTTAAAAGTAGGTACCTAGATTATTTTTTTTAATTGCTGCTGTTTAATAAAACTTTGTAATTCCGTAACCAAAAGGAATAGGACCTATATTCATACGACATTCTTTCCTGATACACATTGTATAGCACTCATTTAAATAAAAATATGTATTAATAACAGAAAATGGAGATATTGTCCATGGGTTTTTCAAACATTTTCTGCAATATCTTTGAAAATTACAAAATGCCATATAATTTTTATTCATTTAAATAAATACATATTTATTAACGCATATAACTATTATATTTTCAATGTATTTTTTAGTGATATTACCACATTTGGTGACACTGACGTGATTATTATATGTATTATTTTCATTTACACTGAGTAATTTTAATAGTTATAATACAATAAATATAAAAAGTATTTGACACGAGTACTGTTGTGTCGTGGTAGTTATGAGAGAAAAATGTCGGCCACTTTATGTTATAGTTTTCCGCATATAAAACAACGACAGCAACGGATTGAGGACAATAAAGTGGTCTTTCGAAATGTAAACTTGTTAAATCAAGTGCTGTAAAAATTCTCAGCGCTCATCTATCGTCCCGTGTATAGCTGAGACGCACCAATGGGCTTCGGCGTCGTCTCTCGAAAGGGGCGGAGCAGCGTCGGGACGTCCCCCGGCAGCAGGCGCGCCGTCGTTACCCTAGCAACCGCGGGGCAACTAACGCAAATTAGAATGGCAGCGGCGATCCGGGAACCCAGTGCATACTGTACACTTGATTCTCCTGGAATTCGATGTGCTAGTGTTTGGTGGTGTTTCCTTTGCAATGGACAGACTCGCGCAATTTGTTTCAAAATCATTCGAAAATAACAATAATAGTATGGTCAGTCCTTCACCTACACCAGTTGCAAATCAGTGTTTAAATTTAACATCCACAAGTCCTAGACGCGAACGAGACCGTGATTACATGGAGGAAGAAATGGCTGAAGTGAAACCCGTTCCCGCGGCTAAAAACTGGCTCATTTCTGACTCCCCAAAACGCGTGGCACTATCAGTACCATTATTGGCAGTTCCACCACTTACCTACGGTATGGACCTCCGAGTGAATGGTTCAAGTGTGAGTGGTACAGACACGGACGATGCTCGAGCCACCGACGAAGACGAAAGGAAGCATTCTGTTAAATCGCCGTTACCAGTAGCTGGAGGATCAACGGATATGTCGCCAAGAAACAGCCATTGTTCTTCTTCGTCGCCAGCTATCGAACTGGAGGATTCAACGGAATCTGTAGGTGATACTACGGTTGCTTTAGCCGCAAGGACTGCAGATGATCGAAGAACAGAATCGTTGATAGAGGAAGACAATAAACCATGTAAGAATGAATGTACGGTATGAATACAATAACATTTTAATTCCTTTAATATAAAGGCGTGGTAAAAATATTCGATGGCTAAGAAGTGATACCTCGTAATTACAAAATTGCAAGTTTACAGGAGAAACAAAAAACTGTTTTAAAGTATTTTTTTCACGAAGTGGAAAAGTATACGATGTCATCCAGGTTTAAGATATTTACGAGGCTGTTACACTTACGAGTTATCACCAAAAATAACATTTTAGCCTAACATACCAGAGGTTACTATTAGCGAATTACAAGGTTTTTGTACTAGTATTCAAATACGAGGTTTCACCAGTTGATGAAGATGAAAATATTTAGTTCACTGACACAAAAATCCGTAAATGGTTATTTCTATAGATACGAGGTATCACTTCTTAGCCATCAATATGTATTTCAAAGAATGAACCAAGTTCTAAGTTATAAAACATTTTACAAGTGGTATTTGACAGCAGATCCGTCGCACCTCACAAAGTTGTACGGGACAAATATTTGAAAAATTTATATACGTTTATGCCACGAATTTTTATATTCACTCTGTCTTTTTTATACAGGGTGTTATTTAATAGTAAATCTAGCAATATTATTTATTTTACATTCTCTCTATAAGAACTGGAGCCCCTTAAAACTGACCAATTATGTCGTAGTTCAAAATTTTATAAAAAAATAAAAATCAAGTTGTTCTCTGGAAAATTACATTTGGAGAATATCAAATAAACAAAATATAAATTGTACGCATATGCAAAAAACGTTTAACGTCAGTTTTGACAATCAACATTTTTTTTTCAGAGAACACACTGATTTTTTTTTTATTTGAACTATGACGTAATGGGTCAGTTTTAAAGGGCTCCAGTTTTTATATACAGTATATAAACCAAAATTATTGCCAGATTTACTCTATATCAGTTAAGCGTTGTACTCCTACTTAATTAACACCCTGTATATTTATAAGTGCTGAAAAAGAGCAATTTTTTTGACTCCAGTTATTATTGAAGCCTACTTTTTAATAACAAAATCATCTCTGTATCTACGTCACAGAATGTTAAAAAATTATTTATTATTAATTTAAAAAGTGGTGGAAAAATAGTTTTATCATGCTACGCGTTTACTAACAGTAAATCTAGTGACATTAAAATACAGGGTGTTTTATATCTCATGTATCAAACATTAACGGCTAATATAATTTGATATGGTGTTTTATTACAAAAATATTTTTTTCGAAATTCTCAAAAATAAGTGTATTTTATTTGAAGTGAACATGTTTTGTTCCACTGGATTCTTATACTTCTCTAATCTATAATAGAAAAGTAACGAATATAAGTAACCTTATATTACGTATTATTTTAAAACAAGTTAAAATATTGGATTTTTAGTTACAAAAAAGTCATATTAGTTAAGTTTCTATTGTAGAAGTATACTAATACAATGGTTCAAAAATTGTTAACTTCAAATAAACTGTATTTATTTTTGCGAATTTCCAAAAAAAATCTTTTTATAATAGAATCAGTATATCATCGTTTGACACATAAGGTATAAAACACCTGTATATGCGGAAATATAAATAGGTTAGGTATTATATTGCTAGTATAAGAATATATGTATGTATGTATGTAATGAATAGCGAATAGAGTCGTAATTTTACAACCAAAATTCAAATATATTTTGCTGTATATTTCATATTACATAGATACGAAAATCAATTTTTGACGTTTGAGTTACGTGATTACTTCGATCTCGTAATTAATTCCACATGGAATGTAAAACCATGCATCAAGTTTCGAAAAAATGCTTAATAAATATTAAATACTCGTATTTGAAAATGCTTGGAAATTTACGATGAAAACCTCATATTTCGTGTTTACCGTTTATATACATAACTCAACTATATTCTTAATAATAGTATTTTTGTTACCATTCTATAAAGTATTAACGACTAAAAAGGACAAGTATTACAAACTAACATTTCTGAATTAAAAAGTTTTTTGTGTTTCCTAAATCCTATTGTATTATAGATACGAAGTTTTGACTTTAGCACGACGGTATGTCTAATTAAATATTGTGTTACTAATTCAATTAATTGTCGTAGCCAAGATTACTCAACATGTTGACTTTGTTTAATTTTTCCTTGAACTACTGACGATGAGAACATAGTTTCTGAAATACGTATTTTGTTTTATTAAAATTAAATTTTAAGGTTAAACAGTAATTTTATTTGTATTACTTATTATACTGTCCAGTAAAACTTTATGCGGTACCTACTTTATACATAGAGTTATAAAAAATAATATTCTGAATTTTTGGTTGCCAAAATTTTTACATTTACGTTTTTGATGCCATAGTAAACTTAATTTAATAACAAAAATAAATTTAGTATGCGATTATTTAAAATTTGACTGGTAAAAGACGGTTATTTCTTAAAATAACGCATATCTACCAAATTTGTTTTACCACGTATTTAAATTAAGACTCAGTCACTGAAACCATAAATTAAAAATTTTGACATTTAAAAATTCAAAATATGTATTTTAATGTATGTATGTATAAATCATCCCATAAAGTTTTACGGAGTAAATAAAATTTGAGGAAAACTATTTTCTCATAACAATAAACACTTATTGCAAATAAAACGTTTTAACTTTATTTTTACATACACACAAAGGATTTAAAACTAAAGCCATTCTTAAGATTTCGTTAATATTTGTGAAAAAGTATTCTGCAGTAAACAGTAACAATATTTGCATCTTCCTCTTTTATTAATTTTATTATCCATTTTATTTAAATATGCGCTAAGTCCTGTTTTCTGTTCCGTTATGGATTGATTTAAACATAACATTCTTAGAGAATCAAATTCTAAATTTATTAATGTCAAAATTTTTAAGTGCCCGACTTAAAACTGACTGAGTAAACTTAATTTAAAGACTTGGTAAAAACAAATTTAAAATGTGCTATTTCAAGAAATGAGCGTAAGCTAACTGCCAAATAGGTACTTACCTATTTTTGACAAATTGCTTGGTTTGACACTTTATTCGCCCTACATGTATTTTACTGCCTTTACTCAGATACCAAATAAGTTAATATTAAAATTTAGACATCCAGAAATTTAGAATTTTATTCTCTAAATCCGTACGTACGACGGCTTGGAAGGGTCAGAGTAAAATATATTTTTCTCTAAAATCCCGACTTTTTCAAGTCAGTATCCCGAGTTTATGAAGTCGGGATCTCGAGTTCAAAAAGTCAGGAACCTTAACCTAATAACCATTTTATATTATTACAAAAATACAATTGCAACGTAACCTAACTACTAAACACGACAACAACGAGAATTTCGGTATTTGGTCGTTCAGCACTGTTCGTAATGCGTTCCCGAGTTTAAAAAGTCGGGAACCTTAACCTAACCTAACAACCATTGTCTACCAATTATGAGTTGCCAGTTAGGTTACGTTGCAGTTTATACTTTTTATTAAATAAAATACAAACTGCAACGTAACCTATCTAGCAATTCCTAAAAGAGATTACTACAACGCGACTTTCGGTATTTGGTCGTTCAGCACTGTCCGCAACGCGTTCCCAAGTTTAAAAAGTTGAGAACCATAACCTAACCTAACATTCATTGTCTACCAATTATGAGTTGCCAGTTAGGTTACGTTGCAGTTTGTATCCCGAGTTTAAAAGTCGGGATTTTAGAGAACCCTTTCTAGCCGTCGTACGTACGTATAACATTTTACGACACATATAATATTTGAAAAAACCCGATTTCCCTTGTTAAACGTCTCTGTTACGGATTCTCGTGTCCATATTGTATGGGGTCGCACAAAAGTGATACACAGGCACTTTCCACACCAGCTATGAGTGCCCGTGAGGTGACGCCTGGTAAGCGCACACACGATAAAAAGATATCATCATTACCGATGTCGCGATGACTACATGTAATGTAGATACTGGCATACTCAGTAATATTTATACTTTATTTTTGGCATATACATTTAAGGGATTCATTTATATAATGATTGCTTGAATTTATTTAGAGTCGTAATCATAAAATATATTGTACCAAAAAATACATACTTATATAGTAGTAGGTATTTTGAATTAAAAAGAATGTACAAATATTATTATCGTTTTCAACCACATTAAAACACAAAAATGGTTCTTAGACTTTTTTAAATTTAACAATTGCAACAACTGAAAATTTGTAAAAATGCTCTAAGATGATTTTTGTTTCTGTAATACAAATAATTGTTACAGAAATAATAGAGTAATAAAAAGAAGAATATATAATAATAATTCCACAAAACAATTGTTGCACGTTTCTCGAAAGAAAATAATAATATTACAACAATATTGTTTATATGGAAAGATATAAAACAAGTTTATTGTAAACGTTTGATTGTACTGTTTTATACAAAATGAAATTAGTGGTCTCAGTGGTAGTAGGTACATCTAAATAAATTTATAATATCATTTCGCCAATAATAAACTGTTTTTCATATCTTCTTGACAATCTGTGAGATATATAAAACTCAGTGTTTAAAGAATAATATGCCGTATGAATGAAGAAAGCAAATTTTGATTTAATTAGATTTAGTCAAACGCAATTTTCATAATAAAGAAAGATTTATAATCTTGCAAACTATAGATATAGGGATTTAGTAATTTATTTAAACAATACTTGTGTAATATGTCTGGTAAATGGATTCAAATCCTTTACATCGAGTTTACGTGGTTGAGTGCATTATATAACTAGATGTACTTCTAGTGATTCCCCACAGCAACACGGCCGCACCGGGTGCGTTTGGCGAACAAGCCAGGCTGCACCGCAGTGCATCCGTGATGCGACTGGGAGTGCATACTTTTTATTATTGTATTATATACAGAAAAAGGCGGCCTAGCTTTTTTATTAAATAGACCCTGAGTGCACGCGGTATCATTTTTACTCAGGTCGGTTTTGACGATAAATTTGAAAATTATTCCAATTTTCAAATAGCACAAATGTGATTCCTCACCAGGGCGCATTTAAACATTTCGGTATATATTTCGGCACCCGCCAAAATATGATTGACTATGCCGAAATATTTCAACTAATAAGAAGCAAGTACGGTACCGGTATATATGTATATGCCACGTATTTTGTGCAATATTTTAAATATTTAAATTTTATGAAGAATACAACCTGTAACAAAATCTAACCATCAGTCATGTATTTTCTTTTAATGGCACGTAAACGATAACAAAAGTTTGTAGGAGCACATTAAACCGGCTTCGAAAAAAACGAGTGCCAAAGTCGCGTGCATTACGATGTACTTACTTTTTGTGTTCGTTTTATTCGAACCGGTGAAGATTTTGAAAAAAAAAATTAAATATAAAACTTCTTTAATTCATTTACTACAACTTTGTCACTGTATGTTAGGGTCTATCTCATAAGGACGAAAAGTTTCTCGCTTAGTGTTTCTTGTGCTGCAAAATCCAAAACAAACATGTTCGAATGTTAGTTTTTATTATTTTTCTTATCATTTTAGAAACAAATATATTTTTATTACACAAGGACATTCTCAAAACATAAATAAATAATAATCTGAAAAAATTAGAACGATATCTTCAATAACTACAAAGATATGAGCAGTTAAAGTTAAAAATTGTGAAAACATTTAATTAAGATGATTTGTTCGAGAAATGTGAAATTTCAAATGAGATAGAACATTGCTAATAACACCATCAAATTTGTTGGAAAATTTCCTAATAAGGTCACGCAACTTTTAACTTTAAAGTAGCTAGGAAGGTTTCAATCTCCAACTAAAATTGTGCCGAAATCCTCCAACATGGCAGCGTTCAAATAGTCACAAAACGCTATATTTAACCTGGCCTCTATACGCTATCCAGGTATGTATAGAGATCAGTGATCTCAACCCAAATTAGTGAATAAAACGTCGTGATAACTTTATCCTTTATCATAAAATTTTAAATTAGTCCACTATTGGAAATGTGCATATTATGGTCCAATAGTAGACAAGCATTAAAATCCGTAGGTTTTTAAACGTGGTATATTTGGTTAAACTAGGAAGTAAATCTAAATAGTATCCTCGTACAAATTAGTTAAAGGACGAACGACGAACGAGGTGAGTAAAGAGCACGAAAAGATTTTATCTTAATTAAGAAAACGCAATTAATTAATGACGTGGGATAAGACGTCGCTGAGAAATTGCCAAGGCGTGAAAACATTAAAAAAAGGGGAGACAACGTAGCGGGTAGCGATTCGAGATTCAGGGCTTGGGATCACCCGTAGACAGGTAGGAGCTGCTGCTGCTGCTGCTGCTACGGCTAGTAGGAACTACGCTCCGGGCTCAGGGTAAAGGATCCCCTGAGAGGTATTAACACGGACAACAGCCGCACTTAACGTTCCTCCCCTCCTGCCTCTCGCGCCGAGCACGTCTCTCGGCCCGGACTAATAAAGCAATAGCGAAATTGCTCTCGGATTAATTTAATTCCATTACTGTAATGAGGATACAAATATCCCGGCGATAGGCAGAGTTGCACAGGGGTCTGCATCGCTGTATCGTATCGTTGTATCGTTTACCGTGTACCACAACACAATACAATCGATTCAAGTGCGAGTGACACACAAGGTTCCCATTCGCCATCCCACTCTCTCATTCTCATTCCAACGTTACCGCTTCGAGTTCGTAACCTAACTGAAATGAAAATAAAATCACAAATTGGATTATCTCCAGTGAAGTTGGATTGAATTGACTGAAAACATAAAACGCCCATTTTTGTAATTTAAATCATTGTCGATGGGCGGGTCGAGCACTCACATTTCGCGCCCGCGTCTCCCTGGCTCTGCTCCCCTGCTTGGAGTTGATGCTGCTAACACGCCGAATAAACGTTACCAGTGCCGACGGCAAGCGAAACGATCAAACGAACCGTAATAAAACTAATACAGACCGGAGCAAATATTATTTTCTGACTTCTTGTTATTTACCCCATTACGTAATATGCACGGTTTAACATCATTACAAGATAATACATTTCTTAAATCTGTTCTTGGACAATTAATTGTATATTACAAACCGAAACGGGAAATGCTCCATTACAGCTGAGCGCTAGTTAAACTAGGGTATACCGAAGTTAGTTGTGAGGGCGAGGCTGGATTAAGCATTCTCGCGAGGTGTGTATTTTATTCACAAAGGGGTCCTCCACTGTTTTTTTTTATTTTATTTTAAATGAAAGTTTGTTTAATTTTGAAGCAGTTCGTACTTTCATAGTATTTCTCAGTATTACGTAGTAGTCTTGTTTGTAGTTTTTCGTAATACCATACTGTTACTATGATATAACAGGACTAAAAACAAAAGTAAAAAGATAAAAATAACGGCCGCTGGCCGTTATTTTTTATAACAGTAGCCTACAATTACGAATCAAGTGTTCCTAGAAAAATAACAGTATCCTGATTAGGAATGGCGAATTCCGATAATTTTGGTACCCGAGTACCCGAAACAACTACCCGGATAGTATCCTTTACCCGTTAATTACCCGATACCCTTTAATTACCCATTATCCTTAAGTACATATACATAATTCGTTAATTTGTTAATTACTAATTACCCTTATATTAGCAGTTTACTTTTTAATAAAATTCAATTATTGTTTACATATGTTTATTAAATAAAAAGTAATACAAATAGATAATATACTGTATCTCTATAAAAAAACTTAACATAAATGATATTCATTACCTATGGTATGGTCATAAAAACCTCTTCTTTTAGATACAATCTTTCCGGCAGCTGAAAACTGTTCGGGTAATTAAAGGGTATCGGGTAATTAACGGTAATCGGGTAAGAAATTTTATACCCGGGTAGATTATTATCGGGTAGGTTCCGAGTACCCGAGTACGCATCGTCATTCCTAATCCTGATGGATAATTGTTTAGTATGACAGAAAGATAAGATTTTTATTATTATTTTATTATTTGTAAATATTTAAATTTTATGTTATTACGAAAAATCTTGAACGCCACACGGCCGTTATGCAAATAACAAACTCGGCTGATTATAAACCTCAGCCGCGTACGTTATTTGCCTCATATCGGCCTAATGACGTTAAGAACAGTAACTGTATTTAATTTTTTAATCAATATGACACCTATTGCTATCTTTCTCTCTTACCGGACTCTATGCTGCAAGAGAAAGATATACCAATACTGTGACACAGCTACTATCTACCACGGGCTCACACATGACCCTTAGGCTGTGGCCAATCCATGTTTGGGATGAAATTCACTTTTTGTTGGCGGCAATTTGAATGTTTGTGTTCTGTGGGTGTAACCGTCAAACTGACGTTTAAAAAAGTTATGTTATAAATAAATCCACATTTGGCAAAAAATAGATTCGTCACAGTTATATGGGACCACATTATCAATCATTTTAATTTTTTCTTCGTGTCGTACTTTCATATCACATACTAAAGTATTGATATAAAAAGACGACATGATGATTGAGTACAAAACAAAAGTACACTGACACTGGTGCAATGGCAAGCACAAAATAAAGGCAAGTTGTTAAAGCCTAAGCGGTCAACAAACAACTGAACTGTGCAACTGAAAACTACTTTCAAATTGTCGCCATCACCTGCAAAGTGGCAATCCCACTCCAAACATGGATAGCTTGCGGACACTCACGTGACGAAGCGAATTAGCCAATCAAAAACTGGGAAGAAACTATCAAATTGAAGGACAGAGACCTAAAGTTTTATGGTTATAGCGTATTATGCGTTTTCTTTTCATAGTTTGTCAAAAAATATAAAATAACTCAATACGCACTAAAAACTTCTATATGAAAACTGCCAAACTATGAAAACAAAACGCATAACCTCAAAACAAACTTCAGGGCTGCGTTCTAAAACCCTACTCTATATTACGAAATTACTCAAAATCGTTCCAAAACTAATAACCTTACTCTCAGAGATTGCACTTAACCTGTTCCAAAACTGCCAGAGTTTAATCCAAAGTGGTACTCTATTTACCCTACTATCGAGGAGTGTACAGAAATTACTCTACAATATTTTCAAATATGGATGTTCACGATTCTCAACATATGAAATAATTTGCCTTTTTGAGAAAGAAAACATGCTTTTGGTTGAAAATAAACATAAGTAAACACATTGGCATATATTACGAGCACACTTTTATAATAAAAGCGTACTTTCACATTATAAGGAGAGTGCTCTGTAATAGTATATAACTAGTGCTGAAAGTTGGATATTTCACACAAACATGAAGTTTGAGCCACGAACCGAAGGCGAGTGGTTTAATCACGTGAGTGTGAAATACCCTTTCAGCACGTGTTGTACACGATATTTTTCCGACGACCACAAAAAAAAAAAACAATATAAAATTTACATAAAAATATTAAAACAGATTATGTTAACATAACTTGCTATCAGAATTCACCAAAAATTATGTTAAAATCTGATAAATTTATTATAAATTATTTCCAACTGTCAAATTTTTAAATACAAATTTCTAAGTTAGTTCGCTCAGTTAATGCAGCGTGTGATAAAATCATATCACACAGTTGAGGACGCATCTGATTGGCTAACGAAATTTCATAACACACAGCTTTGTTAGTGATGTGCAATGACCAACTTTCAGTAATAGTTTAGCGTGTGAATTTATGTACTTTTCGTAGTGGTCGTCGGAAAAAGCGCTTTTATTATAAACAAGCGCTTGTAATACGGGCTTGACATTAATGTTGTAAGTATAAGTAGTTTTGTTAATTTTTTAAAATTATTTTTAATTTAGTTTCAATTTTTTACTCCAACAAAACTCATTCGTTCCAAAACACACAACACTCTTAAATTACGTCATCCTACTCCAATATTCTGTATTCTTGATTTTGGAACGCAGCCAAGCTCTCTGTCCTTCAATCTGACAGTTTCTTCCCAGTTTTTGATTGGCTAATTCGCTTCGTCACGTGAGTGTCCGCAAGCTATTGGCCACAGACCAAGGGTCACGTGTGAGCCCGAGATCCATAGTCTGGTTTTAAACTATTTATATACAGTGTTTTAAAAGTTTGGCGCTAAAATCAAGGCTTGTGAGTGGCTGTTCCGCAGATGGTTTTACATGGTTAAATGAAGGTTGAAACTAGAATTTCGTTGGGTGTAAAACCGTCTGCGGAATAGCCATTCACAAGCGTTCATTTCAGCGCCAAACTTTTAAAACACTGTCTGTAGTTTAAAAACAGACTATATATAATACCTAGCTGACTCATCCGCCATATTGGAGTCCAAATGAACGCAGTAAATTATGAAATAGAAGTGAATGTAGTAACTACCTTTCATAATTAAATATAACTTCCATATTTGTTATATTATCTATACAGGGTGTATCAAGATAATGGAACAGTGGCGTTTATTCGTGTATGTGAAGAGATCCAGAAAAAAGTGATTAGGATATTTTGTAAGGGATAGAGGGGGACACATTTTACCATAAACTTTATTATCATAAATCCAGTGGTACTCAAAATATAGGGCAATATTATATTTTTTTAAATGGCATTATATATATTTTAATAACTCATTAAATAGAGAATTTTGTTCTGAATTCAACGATATAACAATATCATACCCTTACATTGCGAAAAAATTTATAAAAATTAATTCAAAGTTAGTATTTCATTTCTACTGTATCTAAGTAATCTGAGCAAACATTCAATCAATAAAACAAAAAAAATATTTTAAAAGTTGAATTTATTGCCAAAATCGTAGCTTACTTACATGTAATAAAACTAAAATAAATTTTATTTTGTTTTATTGATTGAATGTTTGCTCAGATTACTTAGATAAAGTAGAAATGAAATATTAACTTTGAATTAATTTTTATCAAATTTTTCGCAATGTAAGGTTATGATATTATTATATCGTTGAATTCAGAACAAAATTCTCTATTTAATAAGTTAATAAAATATATATAATGCCATTAGAAAAAAATTAATATTGCCCTATTATTTGAGTACCACAGGATTTAAGATAATGAAGTTTATGCTAAAATGTGTCCTCCTCTATGTCTTACAAAATATCTTAATCACTTTTTTCTGTATCTTTTCACATACACGAATAAAATGCACTGTTCCATTATCTTGATACACCCTGTATATGTATATATATATATATATATATATATATATATATATATATATATTTATACTAATTACAAATCAATACAAACATTAAAAGTGGTATTCTCGCGATACTATACTAAGGCTCGATTATATAATTTAAGCTTAATTTTGACTTGAGTTTAATTATGACAGCTGTAAAATTTAATTTGGTTTTCTGAATCTCGACTAACGATTATAAAATAGTTTAAAGTTAAACAAATCTTTTTGAGTAGGGCTCCAATAATATTTTTTGCAATTTACCTAACCATTTTTCTTTCTTCGGATCTGAGGTTAATATGTGAAAAAAATATTAATTATTTGATGAATTAATAATGCTGTAACGCTGATATTGAATGATCGAAGTGGGCTCCAGAATTGTGGACAACTAAGCTCTGATTTATCTAATAGATAGTGACACTCATAACAAACAACAATATCTGGCAAAGTCATTATTAAAAAAAAATGTTTTTTTTTATCTTAATCGTTATTTATTAAGTAATACTTTAACTATAAAGTGTACATTTTATTTTTTGTTATGGTGGAGGGCCGCATTATTTAGTAATCATTGAGTTTTAAGTTTAATATTTTTCAACAGTTTTATTTGTCCCCAAACATTATCGTGATGTAACATAATTTCTGTCTCTGGAACCAGTGCCGGATTACCCATTAGGCAGAGTAGGCGATTGCCTAAGGGCCCCGCGCCTTTTAGGGGCCCCGCTACATTGAATTAAAATAATATTGATTTGATTTTGATTATTTTATTACAAACAAAGAAATTCTTAAATAAAGAATTTTTGATTACAACAAACAAATGCTTATTTACAATAATGGAAAGTTGATTACAATAATAAAAAATATCAATCAATATAACAGGACTCCAATTGAATGCTAGATGTTGCGATGGAGATGGCTATGATAACAAAAATATTATCAAATGCTTTAATTTCTTTGGACAGTCCAATTTACCACTTCAGTATGATTAGTTAGATGTAGTCTTCATCCAGTGAAAGAAAGTTTGCAAAATTTTTAATAGAAGTTAGAAATTAAGGTTAATTCAAATTTGACATACGAGTCTATAAAGTTTTACTTTAGCTATAACTAGAGGTATTTTGGCTAATTTCGGGGATTGTTATCGAGTTCTTTAATGTTGATTTCGGAAAAAATAATATTGTTAATATTCATTCTGTGAAATAAAATTGATTTATCAAAAAAAATCATCAAAGATTTCATCATGTATATACCTATATATTTGTTTATTTATATTTTATATCAATTTGTTAAAAGTATGTTTAATGTTTTTTTTATAATTAAATTATTTTATTAAAATTGTTGGATGGTAAATTTAGGGTGGCCCCGAGATTTCGATTGCCTCAGGGCCTCCACATGGTTTAATCCGGCACTGTCTGGAACCATTTAGCTGTCTTCTCTCTATTCAACTTAATTACATTTACCAGTCCCATACTTCTAAAAAATGTTGCATACATTATTTTTGCATGTTCTGGTTAATTCCATATGTTTACTTAAAAATGATATCTACCTACTTTAAAAAATTCTAAGTAACTTAATCCTATGCTAGCGGGAAATTACTGCATAAGTTTGCCACTGGTTGAGCCTCTCAGCCCTATGTGATATTTTACGGGTTATTTATATAAAATGACTGTGTTATTACATCTTGTAAGGTTTTAGATGGAATAAAAAAATGACGCAGGATATTTCGTCCTTTATTCTCATTCAATATGTCCTTTTATTACGTCTTCTTGTGGGCACAGAGACAGGACCCGCTGTCTAAATTTCATATCTGTTTTTGGAAAACAATAAATCTGATTCAACAAAAGCGTCTAATATGTTCTTTTATATTCTCAAAAGACTCAACATTACTTTGACCTTAGGTCGCGTCCTCCTCTTCCACTACTTCAGTAAACTGAAATTATTTTTTTTTACATTTAAATAAGTGTTATTCTCAAAAAGGTATTCAAGTAACTTTTCGTCAGTATGGCCTCTTTTAGAAAACATTTTTCGAAGATACTACGACTAAGGTATGAGTAAAACGAACTACGATGTTACTCTATAATGAGTAATATATTTTTTTAAAAGTAGTTAAATTTCACAAACATAGTTAGAGCTTAGTAGAAAAGTGTAACTAATTGTAGAACTGTTAAAAAGTTCGGGCCCCACGTTGAGCGCCGTAATAAAAATACAGGGTGAGTCTGTAAAAATGCCCAAACCCCACACCCCCCTTATCTTTTAATTGTAGGTAATAGAAAAAAATGGCTCATATAAAAGTTTTATTATTTTAAATATACTATTTGATGGCAGATACAGATTTTTTTATAGTCAGGTTTTACAAGATACGACTATCAACTTTTATATTTTAAATGGCAACCTATAATTATTTTACTAAAATATAAACCCATTTTTTTCTCTTTTTAACGATGTAAAAGTTTGTAAATCAAATAATTCCCATAATTGAAAAATATCAAAAAATATTTTTATTCAAATATTCTAGGTGACTACGAAAAATAATCGAAATGTAACAATGGAAAACAACGAAATAAAATAGACATTTAATTGTTACTTGTTTAACGTGTTTTTTTTTATTTAATAAATTAACTTTTAAATAGAATTTTTACATAGCCACCTAGATTATTGAAATAAAAATAATTTCTAATACTTTTCAACTATCTTATTTTTCTCGATTTTTTTCATATTTTTGATATACAAACATTTACATCGTTCAAGAGAAAAAATTGCGGTTTATATTTTAGTAAAATAATTATAGATTGCCATTTAAAAAATAAAAGTTGATAGTCATAACTTTTAAACCGCACTTTATAAAAAATATCTGTATCTACCACCAAACAGTATATTTAAAGTAATAAAACTTTTGTACGAGCCATTTTTTCTATTACCTCTAATAAAAAAGATAGGGGGGGGGGGGGCTTCATCTTTTCAGACTCATACTGTATATTTTTATTTTCGAATTCCAGAGATTTCGAATAATTAATTATTGGAATGATTGTGTATGTTTAGTGGTAGATTCAGCGAATTCCACTCCATCGAGTAGCAGTGGTAGTGTGCAACAGCGGCATGTGTCTATAACGCCCGTAGCCAAGAGTTCCGCCAAACAGCGACGGTCGCGCACCAATTTCACCCTGGAGCAACTCAACGAACTTGAACGTCTGTTCGATGAGACCCACTATCCAGACGCCTTCATGAGAGAGGAGCTTAGTCAAAGACTTGGCCTCAGCGAAGCGAGGGTACAGGTTAGTTTTATCTGCAACACAGAAAAAAAAAAAAACATCTAAATTGTAGTTAAATTAACTAAACAAATCTTTAATTTTCAGCCTACTAATATGTTTTCATTAAATTGTCTAAGTTGATATAGTTAAATTTTCTAAATTTGTAGTAACAAATTATGGTCAAATTAAATACAAAATTAGATTAAATGACTACATTTAGAATTGAACTAAACATAAATAAAGAAATTAACTACATATATATTTAAATTTTCTATTACAAAAAAATAAAAAAATATTCGATTTAACTTAAAGTATGCCTCAATAAATAATAGTTAAAACAATTAAAACATTTTTTAAATAATTTCTTTTCGAGATATTTCACATTTGCTAAAAGGGGAAATTGACGTCATACAATTGTTATCTTTCTCTCGTAGCGTACTCAGAGCAATGTGTGTGAGAAAGACAAGTAGAGGGAAAATGTGACGTTACACTGATTTCTCGAAAATAAAAAACTGTTAAACTAGGAACAATTAAGATATTTTAATACTATGAATTGCTTCAAAACTGAATGAAGTTTTATTTAAAATAATAAAAAAAATTGAGTGGAATACCCCATTCATTAGATAAATCACCGAAAATTGTAGGACAAAAATAATGAAGCCAAAATATAGTAAAATTAAATAAAGTAAGTAATTAAAATAACTATTTGCATATTTAAATTAACGATTTTTTACAAAATATTTATTATCTATTTCGGATTAGGTAAAATACTAAATTAAGATGTGTAAATTATACTTAATTATTAGACATATTGCCTAATAAAATAATATCTAATTATAATTAGACAAATTTTAAATTCTTTTGTTTCTGTGAAACTGACCTAAAAACTTCATTATTCGCGTAGGTTATGTGTATGGTTATTGAAATATATATTTTTTAATTTCACTGAATTTCAAATTGTGACGTCAGATATTTAATATGTGCGCTTCTTGGCACTTGAAACTCGAATAGTTTTTAATAAAATTATGAATGAAAAGTTTCTTATTTTTGAAGTGAAAACTTCTTTAGGCGCACCTTGCACACTTTTTCCTGGACAGTGAATAAGGCTGATCCGTCACGCGTCACGGTCTTTCGGGTAAACTCGGGGAGAGCCAAACGTGACGTCATGTTAAGTCGGACCATAGCCTACGTTACTTTATTAATACAAAGCCGGAAAACATCACAATATCAAAAAGAAATTTTAGTTTCCAAACTCGCAGTTTTGGCGTGTCTTATTTCTGCTGTCACTGCTGTCATTACCGATATCTGTGTACAAAGCAGATTGGCACACCCAGCAATAATAATAATAATAATAATAATAATAATTTTATTCCCAACAGTATCCAAGTACAGGGAATTAATTAACAACATAAAGTAATAAGTAAAAATTAAATACAAAATTATAATAGGTAATATGCTGTGATATATATATTTTTATTTATACAGGGTGTTAAAAAATAAGTGTCACAAATTATGAGGGCATATAGTACTGACCAAAATGAGTTAAAAACAGCTTAATCAACATGGGTCCGATCTTCAATAGATTCCGAGATATAAGGCAATGAAAAATAAGTTTTCTCGGGGTTTACCTCTGCTATCTCGAAAACTATAAGAGTTGCGGCTTTGATTAAATGAGACATTTTGTTTACCTTTCAGAGGTCATCTTAGATGTGTTTTTGTTTTTCAAAAAAAAAAAAAATCAAATAATTGTACTGAGACAAAAGTTGTGGCGCCCTTGGCCAATACTTAGTTTTCAAATAACTTTTAGAAAGTTAAAAAAATGTTTCATATAAAATGTTATTGTTTTTTTATAGTATTTTTCCTGGCATAGACAAAATTTTGTTCAACCACTATCTTAGTCAGTTTTTTTCGATTCTAATACAAAATGGCCTCTGCCTCAAAAACAGTTGAAGATCGGACCCATGTTGATTGAACTTTTTTACTCATTTTAATCAGTACTATATGCCCTCATAATTTGTGACTTTTATTTTTTAACACCCTGTTTATAAATAAATAGAATATTACTTACATTTGTCTTTGATGTAGATTTTATTTGTTTATAATTTTGAAAAACCATATTGACGACGTTTTATGGTTTTAAAACTGTTTTTTGGGGTTTTTGCCCAGATTTTAAAATAAAATTTGAGTTGTTTCCCAGCCTCTCCCAAGAAAATTAAAATTCTTTCTTGAAAATTTTGTTAGAATTTGGTTAGAATGCTCACAACATTTTGACATCTTTTAAAAAAATTTGAATGTAAGCCCAGCACACTTAAACATTTAAGTTTATAAAGCTTCGGGGGGCAGTCAAGAGATGGCTGCTGTACGATCCAAATGCCAACCATTTAAATTTTCACTTAGGACATGCAGTCTGAAGCACACACATTTTTTTTCTATATGTGACAAAAAGTATTTCAATTTTTGTTAGTACCGAACCCAATTGGCAAAATGCCTTTCTTTAGTCAAGAACTTTAGAGCACGGTAATTAATTAACATGCAACAACTTCAAACGTCACCCATCGAAAGAACAGTAAACGTACATTATTTTCACCATCTCAATAGATGAACCGGGTTCGATCCCGACCGGCGCCAAATATTTCGAATTTTGTATGGCACAAAAGGTACCCCTGTGGTGCGCTCTCCACGCCAGCAATGAGTGCCCGTGAGGTGACGCCTGGTAAACGCCCGCACGGTACAAATATGTCATCATCATTACCGATATCTGCGATAAAGCAGATTGTGGCACACTCAGAAATGGGTAATATGCCGTGATGATATATTTATTTTATATATATATATATAGATGGTGCTGTTTATTACATATGACATATTATAATTGGCGCAAAACTTTTGCGGTCTATTTCGTACCTGCAATATTTGCCACTTACAATAAATTTATTTGTAGCAAATTATTGATTATACGATTTGAATCTGTAAGCATAACAAATTTTATTAGCTAAAGAAGAGGTGTGTTCAAATATTTATAATTTAATTATTTAAGTAAAGCGTATAGGTGCGGGTGCATGCGTATGCGTAAGTGCAAGGAAAAGAAATCAGTTTAGCAGAGAGGGGCACTTAACAGGATGAATGTGCATCGACTTCGTCACTTCGTTTGGCACTCGCACCCACCATCAATCAGCCTTTACCCTGCGACTGCGACTATACTGAGAGCTCGTTAATCCACCATTTAATTGACGTGATTTTCATTCGGGCTTCGGGTCGGGCCATTCGGGCTCGACCCCGTATTCATTGCACCAGCACGAGCGAATGTTCTGTAACCGACTTCCAATTGCTGCTAATCGATATCGATTTATTACTTTGTTCTGTTACAGGTTTGGTTCCAAAACAGAAGAGCTAAGTGCCGAAAACACGAAAGTCAAATACAGAAAGGTGAGTTTATTTTTTGCAAATTTATTCTTTTTTAAGGTAGTTCATCAGCGACATCCCTAATCAAGTGAGTCATTATATTTAAACTCATTAAAAAATTGTAATTGTTACTTTAAAAATTGATAAAAAATTTTAGTTTCAATTAATGAAAACCAAATGCATAGTTTACCTTTTTTAAATTATTTTTTTATTAAAGTTCTATGTACGGCTTCAGTAGCATCGAAATGAAAAATCCAGCTGAGTGATATGGCAGCATTGGTTTTTATATAAAAAAGGGTTAATTTTCTACGATTTTGTTACACATTTTTTTTGTATAATCTACAATATTTCGAGTGAAATAAATTAGTAATTACTTTTCTAATCGTGCGTGAGTGAAATCTCACGCTGGATAGTTGATTGCAACGTTGCCAGTTCACTTAACACTTTATTGCGCATTTGTGTAATAGCATCAAAAATATATGTAATTTTTCTTGAGACTGCAACCTTTTACGTGCGATTTCTCAACAATGATTGTGGTGCCATCATTTTTATTTGTTTAATAAATATCTTAAACATCAAAGAATAACATAATATTCGTTTTCCAAACATGTGTTGGTTTGTTGTCATATTAATATTTTCTTATCAGTTGTGAATCTGCTGATAACATATTCCAGTGTCAACTTTAAATTCTATTAACATCGTTATTTGAGACTGTGACCATCAACGGAGGAATTACCTTAAATTGCACTGATGACCTCTACGGACCTCTACCTAGCCATGGAAGTAACAAGTGACAATCACAATTTTTGATGTCAAGTTGCTGTGACATTTGTTTACTTATAAGTTTAACTGTGACTTGAAAATTATTTTCAATTTCCAAATCGCAAATATGTGATCTTCTGTGTATACAGTTTATTTTTTAAACTTAACATATATTAAATACGATTACAAAGAAAAAGAAATCCAAAATATATTATTTTTGTGGCTCGCAACGAATGATGATTATAATATATACAGGAAGATTTTTGTTTTATCAGTGAACATGGGCGTACGTCATTACCATAGTCATACAATTAAAATAATTGACAACATGACAGTAATGTATTTTTTTTTAATGAACATAGGAGTTGTCAAAGTCATCAATCTGTCATCTGTCAATTTCAGAAATCCATTTTGTCAAAAGGATATTGTCATTTTCATTTAACTGTGTAATTTAATGTTTCTTATTATTAATTACCTTACTTGTTCTGATTTTCTTTTAATGCTATCCACAGACGCATCCTGTAGTTCCATAAATATTACATATTTTTCTAATAGTTTCTGGACTGGGTCGCTTATCTAAAGTAACAGCAAATAAATCGGAAACTTGTCTTAAACTCATATTTGACTTACATGTTTTTATTTTCTTCAATTGTATAGACTCAGCATTTGAAAGATGACAGTTTGATGACTTTGCCAACTCCCTATCTTAAGTTTTCTTTTTTTTTAAAAAAAAAAGTGACACTACATTGCTGTTAATTATTTTAAATGTAACCATAGTAATGACATACGCCTATGTTCACTAATAAAAAAAAAAAAAACTCTCGGTACCTACATAGGTAGGTATATTAAACAAAAAGAATTCATAAGTTTATTGAAATAACATAAATATTTGTACATAACTAAAAGCTGAATTATGTCGTCAAAAAGAGAACAATTTTAGCAGAATCCAATCATTGCTCTACGGACACGATCATCTGGGCGACGACGACTGGGCGATTGTTAATTGGGCGCCGATAGAGATGCACTAGATTTCGAGCTTTGGCCCGGCCCGGCCCGAAACCCGCCTCGATTTCGAGTCGATCATCGAGCCGGGCCGAAGATATTTTTTATCGAGCCGAATCGGGTTAATCATTTTCAAAAATCGAGACGAGTCGGACTTTTGATTTTGGCCCTTCAAGAATTGAAGGTTATTCATTAAAGCATAACAATTATATTGTGATGTTGCTATTATTATTATTGTCATTACTCGTATACTTAAATAAAAGTGATTTTTGTTCCTACTATAATGATTTCTTGTCCTATTTTTGAGCAGAAACGAAGTTAGATAAAAAATCCTTATGTAAATTATATTTTTCTATATAAGATTTGTGAAAAAGTTGTTTAAATTCTTTGGTAAACAAAGTGTTAAATACTAGTAGGTCTGTAATTTTTATAAAAAAAACTTACACTAGAAGGGTCTCTTTTTGAACTACTTATGTTAACTAATGTTGAAAGTTATAAGAATGTAGAGGTTTTTTATAAGTTTGACACGAAAAAAGTTAAACATTTCGTCTTAACACAAAAATCAACATTAGGAATGCCGGATGCACCCAATTTCGAGCTTTGGCCCGGCCCGGCCCGAAGCCCGGCCCGATTTCGAGTAAATTTTCGAGCCGGGCTAGCTAATTTTTTTGTCGAGTCGATCTTCGAGTCGGGCCGGTAATTTTTATTTTTGGGCCGAGTCGATCCAAACCTCAAAGCCCGGGCTGGCCCGGCCGAATGCATCTCTAGGCGCCGAGTATCTTGGCGATAAAATAATAGATGTGTAGAATTGCAAAATTATGCGTTAGGTTAGATTGTTACGGTATGTATAGAAAAATCAAAACGGCACTTTTAACAACTTTTCCTATTGCAAAAAAAATCCGCCAAATTATATGCCTGTTAACCGCACAATAAAATTTTAGTTTGTGTTGACCAATTGACTATCGTCCAGTTGACCATCATTCATTGTGAATTGTCCAGTTGAACGTCACTCTTTGTACAAATTTTACAGACTTACAGGAATTTGCGTCATTTTCATTTAACTGTATAATTTAATGATCCTTATTATTAATTACATTACTTGTTTTGATTTTCTTTTAATGCTATCCATTGGCGCATCCTGTAGTTCCATAAATATTATATATTTTTTTTTTATTTTTTTTTTTTTATTATTTGAATATCTGTCCTACAGAGAAACCAATTACAGGACAGGTAGATTGAATGAAAAGAACAATAACATCAGTCAAACCCAAACATTACAAGTTATAAGTAACAAAACAAATAACAAAATAGACAGTTTAAATTTAAAGCGGCAAGTATTAAATAAATAAGTCTGGTTGGTCTTGAAGAGAGAGAGAATTATAAAGTGCACACATGCGGTAAATGGGAGATTTGTATAAAATATTGGTGTGAGGTATGGACAGGTGAAATAAATTAGTGCTCCTAGTTCTTACGGGAGTGGCTTTAAAACATATCAAATTAAGGCACAAAGGATCATCCACTCGGTTGTTGATAAGTTTATTAAGAAACAGGATGGAAGAATGTGTCCTACGGTCACACAGCTTTGGCATTGAAAATATGTTGATGAGAGTATCATAAGACAAAGTTTGTGGGGGATAATTATTTGTAATTATGGTAATTAACGTACGCCCATGTTCACTGATAAAAAAAACTCTTTGTATAGATATATCCACAATAACAAAATCTGCTAATAAAATCCGATTGGCGAACCCAGAAATGGGTAATAAGCCATGATGATATATTTATATTATTTAATCTAAGAAATATAATAATTTTTTATTAATATTTTTGTTTACTTTTGGTATCTTATGATGAACAAATTTTGTTGTAATTTCAAGGTTTTTTTTTTGAATAATTGTTGTAAATGAAAGTAGTAATATTTTTTTTTTTTGAACGGCATAGGTAAATAAAATGTAATCTGAAAAGATTATAGTATAAGGAAGGCATCCGACGTATGGATTTCTGGTCAAATTTTTTAGGAGAACCGTGGGCTGCACGTGCATACGACCTGATAGATCACTGTCACTGCACCCCGGAATACAGCACAGCACACAGCATATAGTACAGGCTGCTCGAGGCTTGATGAAAAATTAAAACGACCGGTTTATAAAGCAACGCGCTCGGGATGAATTTATTTGATTAAGTCGAAAATGTAATTCGAAGAAATTTAGAGAGTGGGAGCTATGCCTCTGCCCTGCTTCTGCCTTTGCCGTAGCCTCGGTGGCGGTATGTTGATGTGCGCGCGAGCCAGTAAGTGTAATATAGTGGTCCCGCGGGCCGGACACCGCTTCACTCTCCACTGCATGGAGTGCGGCGCTCCTTTCCAATGACTGACTGAGCGTTGTAAAATTACTCTCGGGGGGAATTATTTGATTTGATTGAAAACATTTTTTCCGTAGATACTTTTTTATGCCGCAACCGACTAAGCTGCTCTGATCTCTGACTCCGCTCACAAATTGTCTGTATATTGAATTAACTTAAGCGTCTGTTATGTGACGGCTTGGGTTCGAAGTCGACGGAAGTCAAACTTAGAAATTATTTCTGATTTTCAAATAAGGGGCGACGCCAAAATTCGAGACTAGACATTTTTAAAGACCAAATCTGTTAATTAAGCGTTAGAAACATTGGTTTTTATTTGACATTTACAAACACAGTAATGTTACTTCTGAGTTTATATCAAAACTGTATCTACTTGAATCTCTAACTTTTAATTGAATGCATGTACGAGTTCTGTGAATTTCATTTTTCAAAAGGAAAGAAATTTATAGCAGTTCATTTTTTAAAACAAAATCTACCAAAAGCTCCTATATACGGAATAAACGTTGAAAAGAAAGTATTTTTTGAAGTGAAAACCTCTATAGGCGCACCTTGCAAACTTTTTCCTGGGCAGTTAACAAGGCTGACTCGTCACACGTCGCACGTCACGCGTCACAGTCATTCGGGTAAACTTGGGAACAGCCGAACGTGACGTCACGTTAATTCGAATCATAGCCTACGTTATTACTACAAGGCCGGAATTATTTAAAGCAAAAGTGAAACATAATATTAGTAAGAAACAAGACTTTATTTTCAAAAATTGTACCTATAGCTACCCGTAACTAATGCGTTCTCTATCACTGTACTCGTAGGGCATTTTTTAATTCATCTCACGATTATCGCCAAACGAAAGAAACAATCGAACTGCGGCAATGGGCATCACAGATATTTAATTAATTTGATTAAATACAATATTAGGTAAGTTATTGCTTGTATTATTTTTAAATTTATTTCATTACTGTCATATTACAAAATAGTAAATAAACCAGTGGCACTAAAAATGCACCCTCCATTATAAGTGCAACTAATTTTTTGAATTTTCGAAAAATTCCTTTTGATTCGTGATCAGCATATCGTGTAGAGTCTTCTGTTTTATTTTTATCCAGAAGTTGTGAAACACCTGTATATATATATATATATATATATATATACTTTTATTATTATTATATGGGGTCCCGTGGCCTCGTGCCTGAGTGTCTGGTCGCGAACCCGGGGGTACCGGGTTCGATCCCGACCGACGCCAAATATTTCGAATTTTAAATGGCACAAAAGTGACCCTTGTGGTGCACTCTCCACGCCAGCAATGAGTGCCCGTGAGGTGACGCCTGGTAAGCGCCCGCACGGTACAAATATGTCATCATCATTACCGATATCTGCGATAAAGCAGATTGGCACACCCAGAAATGGGTAATATGCCGTGATGATATATTATTATTATTATTATCATTATTATTGTTATTATTAATATTATTATTATTATTATTATTATTTTCACATTTTGTAATCTATAAAATTAAATTTCTGACAGTTCAATCTATATGAATTTTTTGTAATTTTGTTTCAATTCCATGGCTATCGCTACAAATGAGCAATATTTGTACATTTTCAAATTAGATTTAAAAGTTATCAAACGTGCAAAATTAAAGCTGTTTAGTGATTTAGGTGTACAATATAGTTATCTACAACTTTTATTTGAATCATTTTTCTCTAAAATTAATTGGAGACTTTTGCGCAAAGAAAAACTGTTTTCCCAAATTCAACGCCTATGGCCAGGTTTTTAATTAACACTGTAAAGTAAAGTAAATGAAATATTACTTACATTTGTATTTGTCGTAGATTTCATTCGTTTATAATTTTGAAAAATCGTATAACAGCGTTACAACGTAGGTTACAACCGCCCTCATCGCCGGTTTTAAAACTAGGGTTTTTGTGGTTTTTGTCCAGATTTTAAAATAAAATTTGAGTTGTTTCCCAACCTTCTCTCAAGAAAATTAAAATTCTTTCTTAAAATTTTGTTAGAATTTGGTTAGAATGCTCACAGGATTTTAACATCATAAAAAAATATGAATGTAAGCCCAGCATTCTTAAACACTTAAGTTTATAAAGCTTCCAGAAGCAGTCAAGAGACGACTTTGCTGTACAATCCAAATGCCAACCATTTAAGTTTCAGCCTGAGAAACATTCAAAAAGCGACAAAAACGTATGCGAAGTGCTGAATCGTGAAAAATATGATTGAAGAGTGATTCAGTCATTGTGTTTGTGCATCTAGATAATGTTGAATAATTTATATTATGTTTTTAAGCACATACATTATTTTCAAAACACAAGTTATGGTTTGGTAGAAAAGCCAGAAACACGACGAAAGCTAACAACCGTCGAATGGATGAGCAAGTTACAAATCTGGAATCTTAACAAGAATGCTGTATAAAAAAATTAACTGTATCCAGTCTCATAATTCCAGGACACTATGAAATAAGTGCAACATTAGATACACAAAGAAAATTGACCTACTCGATAGAATTGAGAATCAAAAAAAATTGTTCAAGCTGGCGATTGCCCGAATTTATTTCCGGAAAATGTTTTGAATGATGAAAGTTATTTTACTTTTAAAAACTATGATAAAAATTAGTGCTCGGAATACCGGTGTATCCAAAAGACCATCCGCTAACCCGTATTTCAGCGAATACGGGTCGGAATAGATTCTTCACCCATAAGACCCATAAAATCCACAAGACATATAAGAAAGTAAAAAAAATCGATTTGTAAAACAGACACCATTATGAATAATTTAAATGTATGTATTTAACTGCAATAATGAGATTTGTTTCGGTGCGGCGGAATATGCCCCTTAATACAGGCAGTTGTACGCTTTACACATAACGTCAAGTCTTACGGGCCCATACGGTTCTTACGGGTTATACGGTTCTTACGAGTCACGGTTCGTACGGGTTATACGTTTCTTACGGTGCTTATGGGTCTGATGGGTGGGTGGGTTTTTTTTCTTTTAACTAAATACTCAGTTCTAAGTCCTAGCCCTAATAAAAATGCAAATACAGGGTTTTACACTATTCCTGATAAAGTTTAAACAAAAACCAAGAAGAAATTTAAAAAGATATTCTCGCATGGTTGGCAATTTCACCTTTATCTTTAGGGATTTCTCAACCATTTTTTTGTCCTTCAGTACTGAAAATTAACCAGTATGTATATTTAAATGAGTGATTAAGCAAAGGCGTATCTTTTTTAGTTATTATACTAGTAACAATGGAGTATGTGACTAAATTTTGATTTTTACATATATGATACTAGGCCAAAAAATAAAATACCCGTATTTTTTTAAATTGATTAATTATTCGTAGTTTACGAGAAAATAATTATTAAAACTTTGGAGAAGGGATCTGTGACGTCAGTAGGGTATAATGATGGAAGAAGGCAGTTAGACGGAGATAGATATATTGTGGTAGGCGAAAGTGACAGCAGCTGTCACGTTCGCCATTCCATAACCTATCACAACATATCTATCTCAGTCTAACTGTCTTCTACCATTCTACCCTACTGACGTCACAGATACCTTCTCCAAAACATTAAATTGCTAATAACAATATTATTACAAACTAATGTTTAATTTTTATTATTATAATGAGAAGCTATAGATGTTTATTTTTATATATTATGACATATATTGAAATTCGATTATGGTCACATACCCCATTACTTATTTTGGACATTGATCACATTAAGTCAAATCTGTGCTATGTGTCCTTTTCGCTGAAAACGCCAGTTTTGTTGCAAAGAACAATAATCCACCTTGTGTGCCCAATGGATTATTTCTAGTTAATACTTAACGGAATGGTTTACTTAAAAGGTTAGTAAGCAAAAATTGAGACCGGGCTGCAGAATTGCATTAAGTAGGTACTTTATAAAAAAAAGTGGATCTTAGCCTAGTGCAAAAGATGGTTGAAGGCGTTTCAAAAAAATTGGACGTCGTTCGGCAAATGGAATTGTCCAGTAATTATGTTTATTTCTCATAATGCTATACTACTATAGCTTTAAAAGTTTATTTAAAGGTGGGTTTACATTGGTATAGCAACTAAGCTAAGTTACTTGTACTAGTAGCTAACCTGGCTAGCCTACTGTCTCCGACACAAGACAGTGGATTTCTACACTAAAAAGTATTATTGTCCACTTGTACTAGTAAGGCTATCACATCGAGAGGATGTATACAATTTCTCGTCATACTAGAAACAAAAAATTAAAAAAAATATATGTGCGAATTACACAAATTGTGATTGAAGAACTTATTAGAGAGATTGAGAAAAAAAAATGTCATTCAAAAAGAGTGTGGGTCAGGAAATTCCGATAAAGTTCCACAAACTTAATTATTTCCCCTTCAGACCATCTTTCATTTTTTTTTAAATCTCTTAATCAAAAACACCGGCAACCATACACACTTCAACTCTGTACAAAACAGAAATTTACTTGCACTAGCTTACAAATACACTAGCGGACAAATGTTTACATTGGTATAGTAGACATACAAGCCGATAGGCTAGTGTCAAATACTCTGGTGGGAGAAGGACAGTAGCTTTGCAACTGGTAAGTAGATAGCCTGGGACGCTATCCACTTACCTGTCTTGATTACTTGTACAAGTACTGTCCTACAGGGGTAGTAACTGTCTTGCAATTTACTGGTACAAGCAACTAACCCAATTACTATACCAATGTAAACTCGGCTTAACTACTTGTTTAATTTTTGTAAGCATTCAAACTAGTATCATATTTTAAGCATCACCCCTTAGCACAAAAGTTCTGCCCTCCACGACAAAGAGTACAGATATGTCGTCATTATTGAAATTTAGGATTCAATGCATATTAGCAGAGCAATATTTTATTTAGATCGAGATATTAGTGAACCGAATTCAATAGCGTGAAATGAGTTGCAAGCAGTTAGGCATACGTATGACTTTTGTGCGATAAAAATAACGGTTACTCTGTTTTCGCTATGATTTTTCGAAACTCTTGTTCTATATGGGACATGTCTAGCGCAATCATATAGTGAGAAATGGACATAATATTTTGTTTGAAGTGAAAACTTCTTTAGGCGCACCTTGCACACTTTTTCCAGGGCAGTGAACAAAGCTGATCCGGCACGCGTAACGCGTCATGGTCATTCGGGTAAACTCGGGGAGAACCGAACATAACTTCACATTTATTCGGGTTATAGCCTACATTAGGTTATTAATACAAGACCGGAAAACATCACAATATCTGTCAAAAAGAAACTTTAGTATTAAACTCGCCGTTTTGGCGTGTCTTATTCCTGCTGTCACTGCTGTCATTACCAATATCTGTGTATAAAGCAGATTGGCACACCAAGATTACTACACCCAGCAATTTAAATAATAATAAGTAAATAAAATATTACTTACATTTGTCTTTGTTGTAGATTTTATTTATTTATCATTTTGAAATACCGTATTGACGGCGTTACAACGTAATTATAACCGCTAAATTAATTTTTTGAAACACTAAAAATGACATTTAAGTAAATGACAACGGAAATAAATCGCGCACTCATCCCCGGTTTTAAAACTGTTTTTAGGGTTTTTGCCCACATTTTAAAATAAAATTTGAGTTGTTTCCTAGTCTTCTCCCAAGAAAATTAAATTAAAAATGCTCACAGGATTTTGACAACTTATAAAAAAATATGAATGTAAGTCCAGCACACTTAAACATTTAAGTTTATAAAGCTTCCGGAAGCAGTCAAAGTCAAGAGACGACATTGCTGTACAATCCAAATGTCAACCATTTAAGTTTCTGAACCCTGGGAAACATTCGAAAAGCGACAAAAACATATGCGAAGTGTCAAGAGATCCATTGCAGTATGATGCAAATGTCAACCATTTAAGTTTTCACTTCGGACGTACGGTCTTAAACACATACAATTTTTTATTTTTCATGTGTTTCAGGTATGATGCTAACCAGCCACAGCCCACCAGCCAGCACTCCTTTGGAGCCTTGCCGAGTAGCCCCTTACGTGAACGTACCAGCGCTGCGTGGTCTTTCGCTGCCCACTGGCTACGAACGTCTCACTAATCCCGTTGCTGCCGCTGCTGTTGCTGCTGCTGCTGCTGTTTACCCTCCACCAACACCTGTATTTTCTGCCTTCGACCCTGCCCTCATATCGGCTGCTCACCAGGTAAGAAAAGTCATCAAATTTTCTTCTTTATTTTCATCAAGAATTTGCAGAGTTTGAGTAAATATTTATACAAGGCGTTTTCGTAAAGTCGATCGGATTGATCCGATGCAATCTGAAGCGTTTGTAAAGTCAATCGGATTAATCTGACTTGTTCGTAAACTCACTCCGATCAGAAACTCTGATCCATGTGCAGGGTTAGCAAATTTAAAATTATAAACATTTGTATTTCCGAAAATATATTTATTTAAATGTTTCTGATTATAAACATTGTAGCACTAAAATATATGGCAGTTCACAATTTGTGAAGACTTTATGAGTTATTTCGAACAAATAAATGACCATAGAAACATTTTCTGATCGAAATAACCTAAACAAATGATGCAAGTGGCCTTTGAGTCTCATTTGAGTAGTCGTATATAAAATTATGTACAACTACAGATACAAGCATACATATTTTCATATCCTTTTTAACAAATTAAAACTTCTTCTATAACCTCAGATTTAAACGCCAAAATCATATATAGATCTGTCGAGTTCTTAAAAGATAATCGGATAGATCTGATATATCTGTGACGTCATCGAACAGATCTATCGGATAGCTCCGACTGACTTTACGAAAACGCCTACAGAGTGATCAAAAAGGCAGTAGCATGCCGCTCCATACGATTTTGACATTTGCCGCTTCCTTAGAATGATAGCATTTCAGCACTACTCTATTCCCATGGGCGTACCTTTCGAATTTTGCTAGCTGTCCGAAGAACCGTCTTCTTTACGTTCGCCAAAACGAAAATTTCAAGAAGAAATTTGTCACGCTTATCATTAGAAGCCATAATGAAAAGAAATTACTTAAAGATTTTTCACGAAGATATGCGAAACAAATATCAAATGAATTAGCGTACGGCAATGATATTAATCAAATGTCATGCAACTGCCATCATCTGTCATATATGGAATATAGTTTTGATGAATTATGGAAAATTGAAATATAATTTTGACATTATTTTGAAACAAAAGTTGTCACGTGACCTTCAGCCATTTTTGATCATTCTGTAGATGTGGTGTGTTTCAACATATGGTGAATTGTCTTTAGCCGTCTTTTACAACAGGCGATCGATTTGATATGTTATAATGGTTAAGAAACTGAACCGTCCTAGAATTTATTTATTTATGTTGAAGGCCTAATTGGGAAAACAATGGTCTATGAAGTTATCGTAGATGTAGGTACATGTATATTATTAATATTATATAAGTCTAAAGTCTAATTGGTAAAATAATGATCCATGGTACCAATTATCTACTGTTAAACATAAATACATAATACTTTAGAGAGACTTCACTTCGTTCTACAGATATTGAACTAGAACCTAATTTTTTCTATCAAGAAATGCTAGTTTATGAAGGAACGTAGAATATCTTATCCTAGACAGAAAATACTTTACCAGTTAAGTCTTATTTTTTATTAATAAAAATAATAATCCATATACTGATCGCGATTTTATTGTAAACATGTAATATTACATTATATTTTTATAGAATTAAACATCACTTTTAACAAAAGCGAGAATAAAAATACATTTAGAAAATGGGCTAATTTTTAGGGACCTTAGGAGTTTTGAGAAAACCTTATGTTTTATACATTTTTTTAAAATGTTTCGTAAAAGTATGAAATGATAACTTTGAAGAGTGTTAAGGATTTATTTTAAATAATAAAGATACCTATTACCTATATAGTATTTTTCGTATACATACACAGAAACATAGACGCAAGTATCCATATTGAAATAATTACAAACATATGGGGTGTTTACATTTTTATGAATTATAGAAAATACAATGGTAAAATTTTCATATGGCTGTAATATCTGCCATATTATTTTTGGAAAATACAAATAATGTTCAAAATTAAAAATTAAATGTTTTTCACAAATTTTTATATGTACAAAAATTATTATTTGTATGTTGGTAGTGGCTAGGCACTTGGGTGGGCATTAGACTTTTTAGGGTGGGCGCTTTCAAAATAATGTATGCAATAATTGAAGAAAAAATCATAACATGCATGGTATAAGTTCAATAGACACTTACAGAATTGACGTCATATGCAAGAGAGAGAGAGAGAGATAGAAGATCGTGCTTCCAAACAAACCTCCCCTCGTTGTCTTATGCCCCGCTTCCTGATTCTATCTGTCATTATGTTTGCATCTGTCATTCAGTGTTAATCGAATTCTTTGTGATTTGTTCGTTGTGTTCAATAAAAATGAGTTTAAAACCATAAGATGTGCGTAGGGCAATTTTTTTGTTTGATAATATTGAAAATCATTCGATTATTCCACTAAAACGACGGCTGAAGTGTAGAGGTCTATAGCTGATGACAGGTCTTTGTTTGGACGTGGTAACCATAGCAACCTTTAGTTCTATGCTTTCCCGCTAGATGCGCTCTTGCAAATTGCAATTGTGTAAGTGTCTATTTGAGTAAGACAAGTATACAATTAAATGAAAGACAATACTCTTTCGATAAAAGAATTTCTGAAATTGTCAGATGACAGTTTGATGATTTCGATGACTCCCCATTTAAATGTAACTGTGGTAATGACATACGCCCATATTCACTGATAAAAAAAAATCCCGGTACATCTGTGTAACTATCCAAATAATTGGAACATTGAACTGATGATGAAAGTAGGTATTCAGCATTCGAAATGTCTTTGTGTTGGTCGTCGAAAAATAAAATTTAAATCAATTCTCATGGATTACTAAGGTCCTACACCTTAACACTCTTCAAACACATTTAGGATTCTAAGAATATTCAAGAAAAAAAGAAATGATACCTTTTGAAAATGTATGTATAGATATTTTAAATTAAAAAATTAGGCACCCTGGTTAGGTAGAAATCGCGACCTCGGACTCATCGATGTTGAGGACGATTCTTTTTTGTACCAGAGAAAAAGTTTTTAATTGTGCCGCTAGCTAAAATGTAACACTTCTTTTATTTATTAAATACACTAACCTACAGGACAAGCCTAATAACAGGACAGGAACAACAATTTAAAGTAACAAATTACAAATTACCTTCAAATTACTTACAAATTTGTATTTATCAAATGTATCCAACGTATCTTGATAAATGACCTTATCATCTGCTGCTGGTCCTCTTTATTACAACAATGCACACGTTATTCCAAAAAAATCCAATTAAGCCATAAATTAACGAATTCACATAAAACTTCGCAGAGACATTAATGGCAGTTCACACAAACAAAAAATAATTATGCGTCTAAAGCTTTCCGCCGGCGACTTTTCCCATTAATATAACAGCTGTTTTTCAGCATTACATCGAATGGTCTGACATACTTTCCACCCACAAAATCTTAACAAAATCGGTGAGTCCAAGGTCGCGACTCCTCGTTAATACATTGTAAACTAGCATTGCATAATTTGAATTGTAGTACGCCGCAGCAGCAGCGGTGAGTGGAACCCCCGGTCCAGGTGTATTTTGTCACCCGCAGTACCCCCTCGGCTTCGCGTCTTTAGCCGCAGCACACAAGAACTCCAGCATCGCCGACCTGCGACTGAAGGCACGCAAACACGCCGAGGCGTTGGGGCTCGCCGCGGCGCAGCACGGCCCGCATACTCGCGAGAAGACGGCGTAAACACAATCACAATAATTATAACACATTGTATATTCTATCGGTGCCGTTTTATTTCATCCGTGTCATCTGATCCGCACGCCTATTTTAGGGGTATATAATCCGTCTGTACATGACCCTTTGGTTGCAAAAATTACCAATATTATTTAAAATAAAGTACTTCATTGGCAGCTCACGGGAATTAATAGTAGTCGGGCTACAGCAATTAAAAAAAGTACTGATTGAAACTATTTTCCCACCTTTAATGAAATTTACTTATAGTTGCTTTTTAATATTAACTGTCCTTAACATGCCACGAATGCACTCTCTTTTTAAATGTTCAACACATTTATCAAGTTTTTTTAATTTTTTCATTTAAATGTTTTAAATCTGATACTCTTGTTTTTATATATAGTGGAACACCGCTAAACAAAAGACATGGAAAGTATAGGAAATCGTTTTTCTCTGTACATGCAGTTAACCAAATATTTTTGTTATACAGAGTGGCGCACTTAAGACGATCCACCCTTAATAACTTTGAAACGAATTGTGATAGACATACCCAGTGTACGCTAAATGTTTTAACATCTAAGGGCCCACATTTTAGTAATATTTTTGTTTCTTTTTAATTCACTTATCTCACCCCCACCACTCTCAACTTTTAAATCTTAAATGACAATATACCCCTTGTGATATATCAAATGGTAGCTCTTGAAAAATGCTATACACACATGTCAATAAATTGATATTTGAATAAACCGTTTTAAAGTTAGAAACAATAGTTTATAATATTTTAATGCATGCAGTACTATGAAAATGACAAAATGAAAAAAAAAACAATGGATTGGTCGAAGGTGGCCAATTGATTGACCCGCTAGGTTCCCTGATCTGGCACCCAACGATTTTTTTCTTTGGGGATATTTAAAATCAATTATTTATAAAACTCCACCTGTTAATCTCAAAGATTTAGAAAATAGAATGGGGTCCTATACCATTTTTCTTTTATTTTTTTTTTCTGTAAGAACAGGATAAAATAAGAATTTTAGTGCAAACGCGCCTTAACATAATAAGCGAGATATGAATTTTAAAGTTTAAGAATTTGGCGCGTGACGTAGCAGGTACTGACCAGTGATCGACAAACAATGGAACAAACTGTTATTTATAGAGGGAACAATTTTTTATAAAAACTTATACGTTATATTCATGAAGAAATTATTATTAAGTATAAATAACATAAATAATAAGCATTTTTTCCCTAATGAATTATAGAACATTGAAACAGTTTGACAATATTATTACACAAAGTATGACGACGGATGGCGCTAATGTTTGCCTGTTTTGAAGTTTCAATATTAATTTAATTAATATTACAAATTGATTTAATTATAAATACATTATTATTGTTAATATTACTAGATGTTATAATTAAACAAATTCATCAAACACAAAATTGTTAAATGTTTTATTAGGTTATAGAACAACATGACATTTCTTTTAATCAACGACAATCTTTTAAAGGTGACCGCTACAAACGCGCGAATATCCTTTTTAAAATCAGGCGACCAATGAAATTCTTAGTACCTAACGCGTCATACCCAATTAGTAATCAGCTTCAATCGCTTGTAGTTTGTGACCTAGTCAATACTAAAAGAAAAATTTTTCACTAATACTCATTAATTTATGTATATTTTCGTGTTCTTATTTAAGATAGTTAAAATATGACTATGGTATAGGACCCCATTAGAAGAGAGTGTCAAGCAATTCCAGAAAAAACATTTCGGCGGGTGCAAATAGCATTTAGTGATAGGTTGTACCATTGTTTAGGTGTAAATGGCAATGGCGCTCAATTTAATCATTTGTTATAAGGTTTTAAATTAAATTAAAATTACATTATTGTTTTTAACTTTAAAACGGTTTATTAATATCAATTTATTGACATGCCTGTATAGCATTTTTCAAGAGCTTTCATTTGATATGTCACAAGGGGTATATTGCCATTTAAGATTTAAAAGTTGAGAGTGGTAGGGGTGAAATAAGTAAATTAAAAAAAAAAAAAATATTAATAAAATGTGGCTCCCTAAATGTTAAAATATTTAGCGTAAACCGGGTATGTCTATCACAATTCGTTTCAAAGTTATTAAGGGTGGATCGTCTTAAGCGCGCCACCCTGTATACATTAGAATTAAATTTTCGTACAAGACAGAGTGTGCTCTACTTATTGAGGACTGAGAATATTCAAATCAGGTGTAAGACGCCCTAAATTTTTAATTTAAAGTTTTTCCTGCAGTTCCAGTTGTGAAATTTTATATTTGGAAATATTTAACAAAATTCTTCTCTTCGTTCATTTATACGATGATTAATATTAAATGCAAGTATTATCTAAAAAGAAAAAAAACGCATAATAATTACCTACGACAACGTTAATATTATATAGTCTGGACGATATTACTTGGCGAGCCGAAGTAATAAAGGATTTCTCTGTGGTTACGGTAAAGGTATAAAACCCATAGGCGCGCCGGAAAAAGAAAACAATTTAATAAATGTACAAACAGTACAGAAAATAATAATTTATTTATTACATTAAAAAAAATAATAATACAACAATGTCAAGTACGACATGCAAATAAAAAAAATAAAATAAAATACATAATATGTATTGATATTATTGGTATAATAATCACATTGCATAATTTATATAAGGGTTTTTCTTGTAATTTGTGTTTAAATCTTAGTATTTAGGTTTAGATTATAATTACAAGCAGATTTTAGCTTATATTATAATGTACATTACAAGTTTACTACTACATACAAAATATAAATATTTGTCAATACGTTTACTTTACTAACATGTTATATGTAATATCTGAAATAAATATTCAACAAATTGAATCATTTGTAGATTTCTTATTGCCAGTAAGAAAATTTAAGCACGCCTACGTGCAAAGAGAACTGCTTGAATATAAGTGTCATAAATCGTGCGGTTCGGAATGTTTTTCTATTGTGTGAGGCCATAAAAGGTCGTAAAATCACTATTTTACTTTTAACGCAGTGCGGTATCTAAGAGAAAGTATATATTTGACATACCGCATCGTAGAAATTGTGAATCGACTTGCATTCCTAAGGCTTGCCAAGATAAATCGTCCAGACTATACTTTGAGTGTAGGAAAAACGTAACTTGGTTGGAATTATACTGCACGACAATCATGCATAACCCCCCCCCCCCCCTATGTAACTCGCTTCTATATGAATGAAACTGCATTGAATCTACCCCGGATGTTTAATATACTAGCCCGCACAACACACCGACTATTGGAAAATACACTAATTATTGTTTAAAAATGAATTACATCGAGTAATATTTTTTTGCAAACTAGAAAATAATTGTTTTTAGATATACATATGTATATAAATTTAAGAGCGATAATAAAATTGGAATTTTCATATTTTATTGGATGGGCTGCAGCCCTGCAGCCCGTTTGGGCGAGCCACCCCGGAAGTATTTCAACAACGAAATACGAAGGTTGTGCAGTATTTATTATCCCTAACATAGTAGCCTTTGAAATATTGTTTTCCTAACAACAATTGTTTATTGTTTATCTGTCTATCAAAGTGCCAAATTTGATTATTCTAGTGTTAATAACTTGCAAGACCAATTTGACGTTGTTTAATCAAAATCCAAACAGTTTATTTGTAAGTTTTGTTAGAATTGATGAAATGTAGGTTCACCACTTCGATCCCGAGTCAAAATTTCAAAGTATGGAATGAATACATCGAGGATCTCTTCCTCTTGCAAATTTAGAGCCCAGTTAGATTATAGCTACTGCATTTTGGGATGTTGAGGGAATTTTAATGTTTGATTACCTGGAACCTGGTCACTCAATCACTGGTCAGTATTACGCAACATTAATTGTTAAAATTCGTGATTGCATTGAAGAAAAGAGAAAAGGAAAATTGTCGCTTGGAATTATGTTTTAACAAGACAACGCTCCCGTTCATAAAAGCCTTGTTTCCATGGACGCAATTCACGATGTCGGTTTCAAACTAATATCATATCCACCGTATTCACCTGAACTAGCTCCTAGTGATTTTTATTGGTTTCTCAAGTTAAATGAAAGTATCCGAGCAAAAATTTTTGAAACCAACGAAGCTGTTATGATAGCAGTTCAGGACTTCTTCTATGCGGAAAAAACTCCGAGTTTTTTAAAAAAGGTGTTATTTTGTTAGAACATAGATGGAATAAGTGTCTCCAAGTACACGGTGATTATGTTGAAAAATAAATTTATTTTTTATATTAGGGACGATAAATTCTGTATTTGTCTTATGTGGTGTTTTCAACTGAGGGTAAAAACTTTGAGGGCATATAGTACTGACCAAACTGAGTAAAAAAAAACTTAATGAACATAAGTCTGATCTTCAATTGTTACCGAAATAGAGGCCATTTTGTATTACCCCTATGTTTGTGGGAAATTATTGCATCCGTTTGCCACTGGTTGGGCCTCTAAGGCCCATGTGATATTTTATGGATTATTTATATAAAATGACTGTGTTATTACATCGTGTAAGGTTTTAGATGAAATAAAAATCTGTTGCGGCCAGCACAGTACCTCTCGCCATTTCCATTTTGTTACATAAATATCGAATTTAACATTTCTTGTACACACATGTAATTCTAATTATATCTATTCTTTCATTTTATAAGGAATTTTGTTCTACTCTTCTAAAATGTTCAAGATGGTTCCAATACATTGACGGGATTGGCGGTATTTCTTAAGGATAAATGTATACATACATACATACATAAAATCACGCGTATCCCACTTAGTGGGTTAGCAAAAATCCGAAAACAATATTAACAATAGGGAAAGGGATAAGAGTAAGAGCTCAGCTGACTCATTTCACTCTTAAACAACATTCTTCTTTCGCCTTATCCACAATTATCGTAGCATTCCTACATAAGAACATATTAAGGTGACCGATTTTCGGTAGCGAATAACCGCATCCGGACCACAATAATAGTTACATAACAATCATCCTTCGCCACACATTCCTATCCATGCACACTTCTTTCACCTCAGCCACATTCACAAACGTATTCATACAAAAGAACAGAGAAACATATTAAAGTGACCGATTTTCGGTAGCGAATAACCGCATCCGGACCACAATAATAGTTACACAAAAAATCATCTTTCGCCACACATTCCTGTACAAACATACTTCGTTCACAACGTCCACATAAAACTTCAGCTGTTTCTCCATTCTCATAAAACATTCTTACTAACCATACGTCTTCACACCACAATATTTACAAAACAATCATCTTTCGCCACACATTCCTATCCAGGCACACTTCTTTCGCCTCAGCCACATTCATAATCGTATTCATGCATGCTCTTCTTCTCTTTCCACTCGGAGACTTACGCTCCTTCAAAACACTACCAATCACATCCATCCACTTACACATTGGACGGCCACACAATCGAACACCCTCAACTTTACCAACATATATGCGTTTTACAAGTCGTTCACTCATCATTCGCTCCACATGACCAAACCATCTCAATTGATTCACTCCAACTCTCTTAACAACATTCTTCCTAACCATACATTCTTCATACACCAAATTATTCCTCACGCAATCCCGTCTTGTATATCCACAAACACCACGTAAATACCTCATTTCCACGGCAGTCACTCTCCTTTTATGCTTTTTCGTCCATGCCCAACATTCACTTCCATACATCAAAGCAGGCACCAGCACTCCATTATATACACTTAACCGAGCCTCTCTAGATACGTTTTCGTTATGAGCAAACGTACCCAGAGCACCCATTACCTTACATCCCGCACTCACCCTCCTATCAATTTCTCGGTCAATTCGTCCATCTCTCGACATCATGCTACCCAAATATACAAACTCATTCACCTGCTCCAGTTTTACTCCATTGACCAACACATTGCACTCAGTCACCAATTCACTACTTTCAAATACTAACACCTTACCTTTGATAAATGTATTATTACTGTTAATATACATACCTACCTAAAATTTTAAATATTGAATTAATAATTCAATAAGAAATATTAAATGTACTTCCCAGAAAAAGTTTTAAGTAATGTCAGAAAAGCTGTTGATTTTTGACACTGACATTTATCTGTCAATTACAAACATTTGAATTTGACAACTGGTTTCCTTAGTGTAGTGTGGACTGTGCTACTGTGCAACAGATTATTCTATATATTTTATTTTCTTTATCTTTAAATCTATAGAAGACAATAAAAATTTTAAGTGTTTCAGATGGAGAATTTTATGTTCTTCAATATTTATAATAATAAACATTTTCAAAAAATAATATTTAGAAGAATTCTTTTTAAGAAACTACTACTTTCGGTTGTCAAATAGTTATCAAACCCTTTTCAGCTCTTCTCATTAATGACAGATTAAGGAATACGTAGTTAAACAGGACCAAATATTATAGTTTTTGAGGAATCGTCCTTCCAACATCCAGACACACACACATACAGTCATCCTAGTAAAAATGTTATAATCGGATGATAGGGACCTTAAAACGTGCTTATTCACTAAAATCTGTATACGCGATTTTTAGCATGAATCCAATACTTCCCTTAGCGAGAGATTCTAAATACAAAGCGCGAAGGTCATTTACTCACATTCAATACGTCCTTTTTACTACGTCTTCCTGCAGGCACAGAGACAGTTGCCGTTGTCTAAATTTAATTTCCGTTTTTGTAAAAGAATAAATCTGATTCAATAAAAGCGTCTATAAAAATATGTTCTACATTCTCAGAGGGCTCAACATTACTTTGACCTTGGGTCATGTCCTCCTCTTCCACTACTTCAGTACACTGAAATTATTTTTTCATACATTTGAATAAGTGTCAATCTCACAAAGGTATTTCAGTAACTTTTCGTCAGTATGGCCTCTTTTAGAAAACATTTTTAGAAGATACGATGACTGAAAACGAGCTATGATGGCGCAGATACGAAAGTACCATAGACACTGAGTAATAACAAGCAATGATAGCGAGTTACTTACGTGCAGCTTCCAACTACAGAAAGGAAATATAAAAACAAATATGGGAGACTTGCAAATATACAAAAACAACAATATATGGGCCTCAAAGACCCCTCCGTGGCAAACGCGAGCCTACTCTGTATCTTGAAACTGGTAGTAGTTTGACATTATTTTTATGTAACTCTGTAGTGAGAAATATATTTTAGAAAAAGTAGTTAAATTTCATAAACATAAAAGTTGTAGTTAACGTTTCAAAGGTAAATGAAATTAAAAACGAAAACCGGGCCATAGGCGTTTAACATGGGAAAACAGTTTTTCCTTGACGACAAGTGGCCTATTAATTTTAGACAAAATTGCTTCAAATAAATGTTGTAGAGAATTAAATTCTGCAGCTAAACCGATAGTCATGTTTTCTTTTGCATCTTTGGTAATCGAGAAATTTTAATTTAAAATTGTATAAAACTTACTTCTTTATAGTGTTAGCCATGGTATTAAAATAAAATTTCAAAAAAATTTTATGACATTTTACCTGTCAGAAATTATAAAATATAGTTTTTCACAAAATAATACTACTATCTTCTCTTCGTGTGAATAATTCTCCATTTCTCATTTTTGACAAAGTAGAGCGTTTCTGATAGGTAAAATTACAAACAAATATAATGACGTTTTACCTTGTCAGAAACGTCTCTGTCAGATTATGACATGGTTTACATGTCAGAAACATATCTGTCAGATTGGGACACATTTTACCTGTTAGAAAAGCTCTGTTTCAGTAATCATTATTAAAAATGGAGAATTATAAACAGTAAGAGAAGATACAAATCATTGAGTAGTATTATTTTGACGAAAACTATATTTTGTAATTTCTGACAGACAAAATGTCATAAAATTTGTTTGAGATTTTATTTAAATACCATGGCTAACACTATAAAGAAGTAACTTTTATAAAATTTTAAATTCAATTTCTTCGGTTACAAAACGTGCAAAAGAAAAGATGATTAATGATTTCGATGCAGAATTTAATCCTCTATAACATTTATTTGAAGCATTTTTGGCTAAAATTAATAGGCCAGTTTTAGCCAAGGAAAAACTGTTTTCCCTTGTTGAACGCCTATGGCCCGGTTTTCGTGTTACACCCTGTATGTATGTCAGTAAATAGATTATAAAAATATAATAAAATTTTATAATAATTATAGCGTGACATGTGACACTCATATTATTTCACTTCAAAATTTTAACACTATAGTCAAGAAAATTGGCTATGTCGGGTCCAGCAATAAAATTATAAATATCTTAATTATGACAAACATTTGGGCTATTATTTGCGCGGCTCTGTTGAAATGAAGACATGCTCTGTATAGTAAAATATAGTAAAATAATCTTACTGTTCCTTTGACATAAATGCTTGCTATTTCTGTTTGAAATAATTTCTTATGAAAAAAAATCTGTAATTCCAAAAATTATTTTAAACAAAAATAGTATTTATGTTAAATGAATAGCAAGATTGTTTTACTATATAGAGCAGGTAGAAGTACCAGGCAATGCATGTCTTCACTCCAAAAAAGCGGCGCAAATATAATGGCCTGTTTTATATCCAATATTATAAAGCAAACAGTAAGCGACATGCCGCTTTGTCACAATTACGATAATTATAGATTTATTGCTGGACCCGACAGAGTCAATTTTTGTGACTATAAAAGGTAATACCTACATTTTTGTTTTGTTAAATGCAGCTACTTCTTGGAAGCGAGAGGGTCATACATACAGGATGTTAAAAAATAAGTGTCACAAATTATGAGGGCATATAGTACTGAACAAAATGATTAATAAAGGTTTAATCAACATGGGCCCGATCTTCAATAGTTTTCGAGATATAAGGCAGTGAAAAATAAGTTTTATCGGGGTTTACCTCTGCTATCTCGAAAACTATAAGAGTTACGATTTTGATTAAATCAGACTTTTTGTTTACCTTTCAGAGGTCATCTTAGATGTGTTTTTGTTTTTCAAAAAAAAAAAATCGAATAATTGTACTAAGGCAAATGTTGTGGCGGCCTTGTCCAATATTTAGTTTTCAAATAACTTCGTAACTATTGTATATAGGCGGATCAGGTATACAAGTAAATCAGTCTGCGGATCAGTTGCCATGGATGAAATAGAACTAGACCACTCTATGTGTGCCTGTGTCGTCTGTCTGTCGTCTGTCGTGGACTCGTTTCGCTTTCTTCAACGCATCGACAATAAAATAATACTAGACATAACTATTTTAGGAATCCGTACACACGATGAACGATTTGTGATGATGATAATGATGATGAGTGATTGGATGTTATATATGCAGTTATTGGTTTTCTCTTCGCCTCATATTTATCATTTTTAATTATGAAAGCTTTTTTTGTCATCATTTTTATATTGTTTCACTTTAAAAATATCTATATTTTTTTCAAACTTGTATTTACATTTCAAATAAAATTTTAATGAGCAATATTACTGATTTTCACCTGGTTAATAAATGACATTTCTTTGTTTCATTAGGTTAAAAATTAAGGGCGGTGTCAACGTACTTTTGTTTTTCTATACCTAGTAATTAATTAAAGCAAGGTTTATAATGTTAAAATTATGAACCTACGTTTTACTGCTATATGTTTGTTAAATATTAAAATGGAAAATAGGCGTAGGTCCAATATTAAAATTCACAATAGTTTCAACATTAAAATCGTTTTAAAACTATAAAAATATAAAAATTTTACATATTTAACAGTGGTCATACGCATATCTAAATGACATTTCATACTGCTGAATGCTGAATTATATTTTGTTATAGGCCCACTAATTTCATCTCCGGTTAAACAGCCTGTTAATTTAACTGTAAGTTAAAAGAAAAACACAGAATAGATATCATAGCCTAAATTGTAAAAATTACACATGTGCCAATTTTTCTATGCCACATTGTTTTTATAACCGACAGTTAACTTAACCGGCAGTTTAACCAGAGAAGAAAATATCGGGCCTAAATAAACAATTTTAATAACGAAAATGACATTATGGTTGGATAAATAACAAAAATAATTATTAAATTTACGTGCTAGTAGTGAAAATAAATAATATACAGGGTATTATTTAAGTAAGCGTACAACATTTAACTAGCACTAATTCCATAGATAGTAAATTTGGCAATAATTTTTGTTTTACATGCTTTCAATAAAGACCAGAGCCCCTTTAAAACTGACCAATAACGTCATAGTTCGAAATTTTGTAAAAAAAAATATAAATCAGTATGTACTTTGGAAAAAATGTCATACCTGTCACAATTGACATATAGTAATAATAATAATAATAATAATAATAATAATAATAATAATAATAATATTAATAATAATAATACTTTTTTAGACGACCATTGTGAAAAGTATGATATACAACGTAGTATCCTAACACTGAAAGTTGAACTTATGACATTAATGTTACGATATATTTCATATCGTAATAGTTGACACGGTTGCTAGGTTACTATGTCATTATTTTCTGGCTATATGTATACATTATTCATTTGTCAGCTGTCCGTACGTTTGAACCTAAATTTCAGTTTTGTAAAAAAAGTAAAATTTATTTAAGCTCGTCTAAAAAATAATGTTCATAACTTGTATGAAATACAAATATCTTAGCTCGTGTGTATTGACTTGCACTCCGCTACGCGTCGTGCGTCAATTTACACTCGCATGATATTTGGTATTTTTCATAACTTGGTACGAAAATAACTATATTACCCAACAGTGAACCATTTACAGGGTGTATTAAGGAACATAAATAAATAGTTGAAAAACTAGGACATTAACATAATGTACATACACAAAAAATATAAAAGATGTGTTACATAGCTTCATGCTTCATACATTGTTGAAGTTTCAGCACATTAATGCACATAAAACATTAATATGGTGTGTTACATAAATATGTCTTCATATAATTGGTTGGCATTTCGGCACATTATATAAATAGGTGAACGCTGAAGGACATCAGTTCGACAAGCAGCAAGATAAAAAGTGCTTGCATATCTGGAGGCCATCCTTGGAACATGGAACGAAATCCGAGATAGAAGGAAAGGAACATCTACTTTGTTGTGGATCAGCGACCACAGAAATCTGGCACTTGTATTTTCACGCCTGGAACTAAGGGAGGGCATGGAGTGACGCTGTAGGAGAGCCTGCTGATCAATTCCTCTATCGGGATAAACATTATTAATTTTGAGCGACAAAAATTTTAGAAATCGGCGATTAAGATCTTTATTATCGCAGCAGATAAGAGATACAGGATTAGGCAGAAAGGATGGACGTTTTTGAAAACGTCACAAAATTGATACTTTTTGCTAAGAAAGAGTGTTTGCAAACTTCGTAGAACGCCTCCAGAAATGCATTAATGATAACGGACACCACATGCAAGATGTTGTTTTCCACACTCGATTTTGCCAAATGCTACGTCATTATACGAACTCAAATGTCAATAAACTACACTAATGGGCCCATAAACCAAAATTTTTAAATATTTTTAAATGAAAGTTCGTTTAATTTTGAAGCTATTCGTGGTATCAAAAAGTCATAATTGTTTTTTGTAAAGCAGCATTTGATTTTTAAAGAAACCTATAGCTATCTTTTTCACACCAGTTTCTGTAGTAGGCTGCACGAGAAAGATATCAATAGTGTGACGTCACCTGTGTCCTGGAAATAAATTTAAATATCTCGCAAAGTAATTATTAAAAAATGTTTTTTTTATCTTAATCGTTATTTATTGAGTAGTACTTTAAGGATAAAGTGTACATTTTATTATATTTTGTTATGGTTTATGGGTCTATTTTTGAAAAAAAAATATATAAATAAAATAAATAAATATATCATCACGGCATATTACCCATTTCTGGGTGTGCCAGTATCTACAACACATGTAGACATCGGTAATGATGACGATATATTTTACCGTGTGGGCGCTTACCAGGCGTCACCTCACGGGCACTCATAGCTGGTGTGGAGAGTGCACCACAGGGGTCACTTTTGTGCCATTTAAAATTGGAAATATTTGGCGCCGGTCGGGCAAAAAAAATATATGTACCTACCTATAAATAATAAACCGAATTTAAATTGTCATTTCAAACGAACGTTTTAAGTCAATTTTGAAAATCAACATTTTTTCCAGAGACCATATTGATTTTTATTTTTTTACAAAATTTTGAACTATGACTTAATTGATCAGTTCTTACAGAAACATGTAACGCAAAAATTATTGCCAGATTTACTATCTAAGTTCTATGAGGTAAGTTTTACCATCGGTTAAGAAGAGTATTATTTTCTTCGCGAATTATATCCCTCGGTTCCTGCGTAGTTATAATTTTCGCTCGGTCAATAATGATAATCTTTATAAGCTTGATGTACATGTCGTAGCACAATTGTATAATCCGACTTTTTATAAAAAGCCTGGTCATTTTATAAAACGCGGCCAGATTTTCAAATCTCCCTTTCCTTAGTGTTATTTTACATTCTATCTCTGGAAATGAATTCAGGCTTTTTATAAAATGACTAGCCAGGTTGTAATATAAAGACAAATCAACGAAGGTTTAACAATCTGTTCACGTTTTATAATATGTAAACCGTAAACGCAAATTAGAGAATCGAACAAACCTATTACAAAGTGTAGTGGTTTGAAAGAAGTGGAGATAAATAGTAGTATGAAGTAGAGCATTCGCATTCGTTTATTGTTTGTAATAGAATGTGACAGGTTGGTCGACTTATTGGTTTAGTATTGTATTGCATCAATGGCCGCCATGTCATGTCACAAACAATTACAGGCGCTCGACTCGTTGATTGGACGTAATCTGATTAGTGGCTGTGCAACGGAAGCACAAACACCGAGCCAACGACGGCGGCTACAGCAAGGCGTCGGCGTCGCAACGCACTATACGACTGTGATTCTCTGGACTCCACACTAACATTTGCCCTCTGTGTCTACAACCATACTGCTTGTTTGTTGGATGCTCTCCCCCTATTTCACGTTAAACTAACCGTGAATAATGCGGTTTGACAAAAATACCAGGGTTCAGAATGCGCTGCGTTTTAATTACGTTATGGCTAAGATTTGTTTTACATGAACATGGGATTGCGGATGTACAGGGAGTTATTTAACTAAGCGTACAACGTTTAACCGATGGTCGAACTAACCCCATAGATAATCTGGCAATAATTTTTGTTTTACTTGCTTTTTATAAGAACTAGAGCCCCTTAATCTTCCGGTAGTCGCACCTAAAAACTATCGGGATAGGTCGCAGATGTATCTAATAGATACATTGCTAGGTTTAGGTCTGAAAAAAATATAATTTTTCGAAAATTGCTATATTTGAACACTATTGCTTTACAAATCATACAAAAGAAGAAACTTAAAATATATTTTGGGTCTGGAGTCTATATTATGGCTTAAAATAATGGAAATTACATCGATGGTCGCATGTATGTATCTCCTAGATACATATCATCTTTTCTAATATTAATCAATGCAATTGAACGGTATAATTTTACACAGCTAATAATTATTCAACTCGCTTTCCAAAATAGCAAAAACACGCGAAACAAAAAACTTTTCTACAAAACTTAACACAAAAGTCGCATGTATCTGTGAGATACAAAACATTAATATTTCAAAAATACTTTCGTGTACAAACCCGGTTGGTGGACTATTAGAATGAGTCCCTTGAACGAGGAAGATAATAAATGAGTGGTGGAAATTGTGGTAGCTGATTAGCTGGTGGTGCGAAATACAAACTCTCCATGTATCTGGCAGATACATGCGATTAACGAAAGGCTAAAACTGACCAATTAAGTCATGTTACAAAATTTTGTAAAAAAAAATAAAATATTATTATACTAGAAAAAAATAAAATACCCGTATTTTTTAAATCGATTAATTATGCGTAATTATTAAAAATTTGGGGAAGGGATATGTGACGTGAGCATGGTAGGATCGTCGCTGATCCATAACCATCACTTTCTCTCCTAGTATCATCTTCTACGACCCCACCATACACACGTCATATTATATCTCTTCTCCAAAATACAAATAATGTTTAGTTTTTTCAGGACATAGAACCCGCCAAAAACTGGGTTCGGTTTAGGTTCAGGTTAATTTGTTTTCTGAGAGATGAGTTCCTGTGCTGCTCTGGTTCAAACATTTATAAAATTTGTGGGTTTGTTCCGGGTTCAGGTACTGGGTTTAAGTTCGGTTCGATCTAATGAAAATTGAATTATTGTTTTTTGAATAATAATTTTTATACATAAATAATTAAAATGAGATTCGGAATTTATGATACAACGTAAAACAAGAACATTTTCACGAACAGTCAACACAGGTAGCAAAGTAGACGCCAAAGGCGTCTACGATCGGCTGTATTACGATTACGCTTACGTTTCGAAGTGAACATGAACCTGCATCGGAGCTGAACCAGGAACTCGAATTGTAATACTCGATTCAATTCCCAACTCGAGTTCAACTGAAAAGTATATCTGAGATTTGGTTTAATAAAATGTTACGGTTTGGTTCCGGTTTTGGTTCGGTACAGGTTTGGATTCGATGCCCTGGTTTCTATTATTATAATGAGAAGCTATAGTGGTTAGTTTTTATATTTTGACATAAAGGGTGTTAAAAAATAAGTGCCTCAAATTATGAGGGCATATAGTACTGACCAAAATGAGTAAAATAAGTTTAATCAACATGGGTCCGATCTTCAGCTGTTTTCGAGAAAGAGGCTATTTTGTATTAGAATCAAAGAAAAACAGACTAAGATAGTGGTCGAACAAAATTTTGTCTATGCCAGTAAATAGACTATAAAAAAAACAATAACATATTATATTACACATTTTCTTCACTTTCTAATAGTTACGAAGTTATTTGAAAACTAAATATTAGCCAAGGGCGCCACAACTTTTGTCTTAGTACAATTATTCGATTTTGTGTGAAAAAAGGTAAACAAAATGTCTCATTTAATCAAAGTTGTAACTCATACAGTTTTCGAGATAGCAGAGGTAAACACCAAAAAAACTCATTTTTCATTGCCTTTTATTTCGAAAACAGTTGAAGATCGGGCCCATGTTGATTAAACTTTTTTTATTCATTTTTGGTCAGTACTATACGCCCTCATAATTTGGGACACTTATTTTTTAACACTCTGTATATTGAAATTTGAATATGGTTACATACACTATTGGTAAGTTTTAAGGGACACTCGTTCTTATAAAAAGCATGTAAAACAAAAGTTACTGCCTGATTTATTATCTATGGGGTTAGTTATATGTTCTACCATCGGTTAAGCGTTGTACGCTTACTTACATAACACCCTGTTGTTGCTGGTTGCTGGTCGTTGTGCGGTAACAACTGAATAACGATCAATTGGGCGAGTTGCGCCCTAATGAACACTGGAAACGCAATTCTGACGACGACAGGCGCCTCTTGTCTGCCACCGTGGCTGATGTCAACTAATTTGCTCTACATTCCGCACTAAACTCCGCAGATTATCACTTGCCTACTATTTCATTTCATGTTTTGCTACAATAAATATTTATTTGCCCCTGCAGATAGCCGTGCACATTAAAGACTCATGACTGCATGTTTTGCCGGAGCATTATTTGAGGTATAATGTATTTCACTTCATTTTGCTGACATCATAATTTCCAATAAATATGCAGTACTAGCCGAACTTAAAATGTAATAAAATAACCACTACAATTTAATACTAGCCTACAAGTTGAGTTAGGAAGGATCCCTCGGGGCCGGCTTGATAACAGAAATATACGAGGGTCTATCAAATACAAACCGGCTTTTTTGAACATCTAAGCACCTGTGCCATGAGATTGATAGCTTTTGATTCTCATATAAAAAAAAAATGTTGTGTCTAGCACAATACCTCTTGCCGTTTTCATTTTATGTTACATAACATAACATTTTGAGGTTCAATGACCGTCAAAGCATTAGGCAGCTTAAATATTTGCTAGGTAGGGACAGCAAATTAAAAAGGGAGTCAAGAATTGAAACTAAAATATACAATTATTTCTTATTAGTTATTTCATTATTGTAATTAAATTTTCTTTATTGCAATTAATAACTTTATTGTTTTAATCAAATCATTCTTTCTATAAACTGATGAGCTATATAAAATTTAACGTTACAACTTAATTCAGTTAAAGGGTGCCATTGTTAAGTCAAAGTTTTGAAAATAATATCTAAATTTATTTGACGACTACATGAGTTTTTTAATGTATTTTTTTTTTTTTTTTTTAATTTTGACGCCCATGATATGCAAATTATGTTATTTATTATTGTTTTATGTATTTATCCATGTTTTATAAATTCTACATTTTCACCTCCTGAAGAAGATACATGAGGTGTCGAAACCGGTAGAGGCGGAAAGTAAAGTGATTACTTGACTGATATCCAGTAATTTCTTCCTTTCGTCATCTTTTCAGTCAAGAAGTTCTCGCGGCCATAAAATTTAATATTTTAAAAAATACAAAAAAAATAAAACTACATTAATTTCTTTTGTAGTAAATAAATATGTTTACAAATCGCGGGGCCTGGTGTGGCTGCACCGATCGCACCTGCCTCAAGTCACAATGGATCCCCTGGTTATAGATTATAGCCGTCAAAATCTATATACACCAATTTTCCCCAAAATATTCGAAATTCCAAATTTCCGACCTTTTACATATCAACCCGCAAAATTACATAAGTATACAAATTTCCAATTTTTTGAACAAATGATATAGTTTCTATTGCATAATAACTGAAAATGGCCAATATCTGAAAAAAATGCAAGCATTTTTTGCTCTTTTTGGCCATTTTCAGTTTTGTTCTAGAATTTTTATCCATTGTTCAAAAAATCTTAAAGTTGGTATACTTATGTAATTTTGCCCGCAGAATCGAATGCCGAAGTCGCCATGCCCAAAAATGGGATTTTTTGGGTCCAAGTTTGAACTCAAATATTTCAGAAACTAAAAGAGATGTTTATTTGCGATTTTTGGAATCAACGCGTTGAGATCTATCTAATAGTATAAAAAAAGATCTTTGAAAATTTTGAAGGTTTTACTCAAAGTGCGTTTATTTTTGGAAATTCCAGTAATCGATTTTGAAGATAAATTTACATGAAATTAAAAAGTTTTATTATAATTGAATAAGTATTTCAACTTTTAGAATGAAAATTTTAAAAAATCTATGTAAAATGGATATTTTCCGGATTTTTTTCTTAAAAATAGAAATGTTACGATACATGAACTATGTTAATTTATTAATTTGTAATACATAAACATAAATTACACTATAAATAAATATATAAAATTGATTTGGAAATTGTTATAAAAACTTTTCAATTAGTTTATATTCTAATTTGTACGCATATGAATGTACTACAATTGTAGGCGGTATAACGAATGAGCACCTGTCGCTAATTTCTTTTAATTTTAAGAAAAATTATGCTAAATTACAATAACGAAAATCTGAAGCTCAAGAAAATTTGGGATAATGATAGAGGGCTGCATTCAGGAATATACTGACATCCGACATTTAATGAACAACCAGTGAACTCTATACTAACCGTACCTGGAACGGCCTCGTCGATGCGGCGTAAATGAAAGCCAGTGAGGCAGGCGCAACGAACAAGGACAGAAATAGTGTGTAGTATTTGTGTCTCTATCACTTGTTATTCATATATCGAGAATTGATGTATGTGTATGTGCAATTTGTAACGTTTATTGTTATTTTGTTAGAAAATGGTTATAAACTGTGTTGCATACGGTTGCAATAATTTATATGATTCAAGAAATTAAATATCTTTTCATACGTAAGTACCTAAACTACAATAATTTATGGTTTTAAAACAATAATTTGGGAAATAATAAAGAAAATGATTGAAATAATACTTTCTTGATTATTTTTTATTTATTTCTGATTTCCAATAATATTGTTGATACTTTCTTAAAATGTAGAATACATCAACATGCAAACTTGTTAAATTTTAAATTACATGGATAAATTCCAACGACTAGTTTTTAACCAATCATGATGCAAAACACTTGAAAATTCAACCAATGGGAACAGTATTATACTGATAAAACCCCGTTACTCCGATAATTTTTCGCTACCAAGTAAATAAACAGTTGTTATTGTTTATAACTGTCAGTGTGATAATTAATGTGTCAAGTTTAATTTTGCGTTGTCTTTGGAATTTATCTCACCAAAGGCCACACGACCTCTCAGATTTTCTCAGATAAACTTTTATTTTTAAGCACTCATTTTTTTTGCTTTTAAGAAAAATCACTCAAGCAAACTGACATTAGGTAAAACCCCTCCTCCTTCGGAGTCGGGATTTACCATGCAGTTTGCTTTCGTGTTTGTTGTTAAGAAAAAAAAAAAATCGTGCAAAATAAAAATTTATCGATAAAATCAGGAGGTCTTGTGACATTACTTCTGAAAATCTTCAAGCACAGATACGCCAAAAAATGACGAAGCTAATATTATTTAAAAAATTTTAAAGGATAAAATTTGCCTTGTATTATATTATTGTGTACTTTATGTAATAAATAATTAATATTTTTTATTTCAACATATTTTATTTATTAACATTAAATTGTGTTCTTAATTATTAAATATACTGTTAATACAATAAATTAAACCTTCACATTTCAAACGCGTCTACGTTACCTATAAATAACTAATTTTTAAGTATTATACAATTTAAAATCAATATCAAGTAGTTTATAATCAATGAGGTAGAAAGAGAGGAGAATACTACTCAACTGCGGGTTGCCTACATAATTTTTTTGCCTCAGTGGTTTTCATTGCGAGGCCTTTCCAGGTACGGTTAGTATAGAGTTCACTGTGAACAACACAATAACTACGGACACGTATATCACAGTTTCTACTATATCGAGATAAGGTCCATTCTGCGCAAGATCTCTAGTACAAACGTATTCCGTGTTGTAACAAATTCAAGTAAGTATTAGAATAAGATTGTATTCACTTATTAAGTATGGAGAAGTAACTTGCCAAAAACAAAATGTTCTATAATGTAACATTCTCGGTTTAAAGAAGGTTTATGATACCTAGTATTCTTCGAGATATTTGGTGGGATATATTCAGAGACTACGGCACACATGAAAATTTGTTGGAAACGATTTTAAAATTGTGTGATTGTTGTGAGAATTGAGGGTACGATGAGTGATTGGTTTTGTATAGTTATTGATATAAAGACGCGCTCAAAATGTCACAGAAGTAATAAACACAGTTTATTCATCATATTCAGTTTTTACTTTTAGAAACGTAGTTTGACAAAAACTAAAAGATACTCTGTAACATTCTCGATCCAAATAAGGCTTATGATAGTGTTCTTCGGTATATTTTGTCGGATGGACTCAGAGAGACCAGCGTGAATGAAAATTTTTTGGAAATGATTTTAAAGTAGAATGAGTGTTTTGAGGATTGGTGGTTGAATGAGTGACTGGTTTTGTGTAAATGTTGGTGCAAAGGCCCGCTCAAAGTGTCGTAGCAAAAGTCTGCATTGACTATTTGTCTGGTCGGAGCAAATTTTCTGTATAACATCTTCCTTGTCATAAAAAAAACCTGTAGCAGTATTTTTTGGCGATATTTTCATTTGTTGTAATTTTTTGGACTTCATAACTAGAAGCTCTTTTTCTTTGCCATCTATTTTCGCTTCATATAAGTTCAATCATTAGTTCTTATTCGTATAAAAACATTTTATATCAATATACAAATAATATTAACATTATTGTAGTTGATTGCCACAATTTAAAAACCGCGGTAAATTTTCATAGAATAAAGTAAAAATCTTGCAAAAGTATTTTAAGTATTTGAATGTTTGTAAATATTTTAAATTAAGTGTTGGTCTACTTTACCTATCATTTTAACCAAAGAATCTGTTTTACATAAAAAAAATCACTAAAACCAAAGTGCTTTTAATAATCTAATATACATGTAAGTATATAAAGCATTATATTGAGCCTTTAACATTAAGAGAAGTAAGTTTGCAAAAACAAAAAGATGTTTTGTAACTTTATCGATTTAAAGAAGCCTTATAAATGTATTCTTCGATGTTTTACGCGATGTACTGAGGCCGTGCGGCGCAAATGACAATTTGTTGGAAGCGAATTAACGATTGCATGAAAATTGTGTTATTATGTGTGAGTATGTGAGAAATGAAATGATGGCAGAATGAATGAGTGATTTTGTGTAAATGTAGGAGTGAAACAGCTTTCTCCAAACGTCATAGTAGAAGTATGCTTTGACTATCTGATGTCGAAAGAAAGAGATCAACATAGTTTTTGGCGCGCTTTTCTGACACCGGCCATCTTTGATTTTCGTGACTGCGCGTCCGTTCAGCAATTTAAAAAGCGCGGTAAATTTTCATCTCAGCCGGTTGATTCTGATTGGTTGAAAGTTTAACGTACTTTGCGAAAGTATTTTGAGTAATTTCAGTGTTGGTCATATTTTAAATTAAGTGTTGGTCTACTTTACCTAACATTTTAACGAAAGAATCTGTTTTACATAAAAAGAATAACTAAAATCAAAGTGTTTTTAGTAATTGAAATTACATGTAAGTATATAAAGCATTATATTAAGCCTTTACATTAAGAGAAGTGACTTGACAGAAACAAAAAGATGTTTTATAACCTTATCGATTTAAAGAACCCTTATAAACTTGTTCTTTGATATGTTTTGTGCGATGTACTGAGGTCGTGCGGTGCAAATGACAATTTGTTGGAAGCGAATTAACGATTGCATGAAAATTGTGTTATTATGTGTGAGAATGTGAGAAATGAAATGATGGCAGAATGAATGAGTGATTTTGTGTAAATGTAGGAGTGAAACAGCTTTCTCCAAAAGTCATAGTAGAAGTATGCATTGACTATCTGATGTCGAAAGAAAGAGATCAACATATTTTTGGCGCGCTTTTCTGATACCGGCCATCTTTGATTTTCGTAACTGCGCGTCCGTTCAGCAATTTAAAAAGCGCGGTAAATTTTCATCTCAGCCGGTTGATTCTGATTGGTTGAAAGTTTAACGTACTTTGCAAAAGTATTTTGAGTAATTTCAGTGTTGGTCATATTTTAAATTAAGTGTTGGTCTACTTTACCTAACATTTTAACGAAAGAATCTGTTTTTCATAAAGAGAATAACTAAAATTAAAGTGTTTTTAGTAATTGAAATTACATGTAAGTATATAAAGCATTATATTAAGCCTTTACATTAAGAGAAGTGACTTGACAGAAACAAAAAGATGTTTTATAACCTTATCGATTTAAAGAACCCTTATAAACTTGTTCTTTGATATGTTTTGTGCGATGTACTGAGGTCGTGCGGCGCAAATGACAATTTGTTGGAAGCGAATTAACGATTGCATGAAAATTGTGTTATTATGTGTGAGAATGTGAGAAATGAAATGATGGCAGAATGAATGAGTGATTTTGTGTAAATGTAGGAGTGAAACAGCTTTCTCCAAAAGTCATAGTAGAAGTATGCATTGACTATCTGATGTCGAAAGAAAGAGATCAACATATTTTTGGCGCGCTTTTCTGATACAGGCCAACTTTGATTTTCGTAACTGCGCGTCCGTTCAGCAATTTAAAAAGCGCGGTAAATTTTCATCTCAGCCGGTTGATTCTGATTGGTTGAAAGTTTAACGTACTTTGCGAAAGTATTTTGAGTAATTTCAGTGTTGGTCATATTTTAAATTAAGTGTTGGTCTACTTTACCTAACATTTTAACGAAAGAATCTGTTTTACATAAAAAGAATAACTAAAATCAAAGTGTTTTTAGTAATTGAAATTACATGTAAGTATATAAAGCATTATATTAAGCCTTTACATTAAGAGAAGTGACTTGACAGAAACAAAAAGATGCTTTATAACCTTATCGATTTAAAGAACCCTTATAAACTTGTTCTTTGATATGTTTTGTGCGATGTACTGAGGTCGTGCGGCGCAAATGACAATTTGTTGGAAGCGAATTAACGATTGCATGAAAATTGTGTTATTATGTGTGAGAATGTGAGAAATGAAATGATGGCAGAATGAATGAGTGATTTTGTGTAAATGTAGGAGTGAAACAGCTTTCTCCAAAAGTCATAGTAGAAGTATGTATTGACTATCTGATGTCGAAAGAAAGAGATCAACATATTTTTGGTGCGTTTTTCTGATACCGGCCATCTTTGATTTTCGTAACTGCGCGTCCGTTCAGCAATTTAAAAAGCGCGGTAAATTTTCATCTCAGCCGGTTGATTCTGATTGGTTGAAAGTTTAACGTACTTTGCAAAAGTATTTTGAGTAATTTCAGTGTTGGTCATATTTTAAATTAAGTGTTGGTCTACTTTACCTAACATTTTAACGAAAGAATCTGTTTTTCATAAAGAGAATAACTAAAATTAAAGTGTTTTTAGTAATTGAAATTACATGTAAGTATATAAAGCATTATATTAAGCCTTTACATTAAGAGAAGTGACTTGACAGAAACAAAAAGATGTTTTATAACCTTATCGATTTAAAGAACCCTTATAAACTTGTTCTTTGATATGTTTTGTGCGATGTACTGAGGTCGTGCGGCGCAAATGACAATTTGTTGGAAGCGAATTAACGATTGCATGAAAATTGTGTTATTATGTGTGAGAATGTGAGAAATGAAATGATGGCAGAATGAATGAGTGATTTTGTGTAAATGTAGGAGTGAAACAGCTTTCTCCAAAAGTCATAGTAGAAGTATGCATTGACTATCTGATGTCGAAAGAAAGAGATCAACATAGTTTTGGCGCGCTTTTCTGATACCGGCCAACTTTGATTTTCGTAACTGCGCGTCCGTTCAGCAATTTAAAAAGCGCGGTAAATTTTCATCTCAGCCGGTTGATTCTGATTGGTTGAAAGTTTAACGTACTTTGCAAAAGTATTTTGAGTAATTTCAGTGTTGGTCATATTTTAAATTAAGTGTTGGTCTACTTTACCTAACATTTTAACGAAAGAATCTGTTTTACATAAAAAGAATAACTAAAATCAAAGTGTTTTTAGTAATTGAAATTACATGTAAGTATATAAAGCATTATATTAAGCCTTTACATTAAGAGAAGTGACTTGACAGAAACAAAAAGATGCTTTATAACCTTATCGATTTAAAGAACCCTTATAAACTTGTTCTTTGATATGTTTTGTGCGATGTACTGAGGTCGTGCGGCGCAAATGACAATTTGTTGGAAGCGAATTAACGATTGCATGAAAATTGTGTTATTATGTGTGAGAATGTGAGAAATGAAATGATGGCAGAATGAATGAGTGATTTTGTGTAAATGTAGGAGTGAAACAGCTTTCTCCAAAAGTCATAGTAGAAGTATGCATTGACTATCTGATGTCGAAAGAAAGAGATCAACATATTTTTGGCGCGCTTTTCTGATACCGGCCAACTTTGATTTTCGTAACTGCGCGTCCGTTCAGCAATTTAAAAAGCGCGGTAAATTTTCATCTCAGCCGGTTGATTCTGATTGGTTGAAAGTTTAACGTACTTTGCGAAAGTATTTTGAGTAATTTCAGTGTTGGTCATATTTTAAATTAAGTGTTGGTCTACTTTACCTAACATTTTAACGAAAGAATCTGTTTTTCATAAAGAGAATAACTAAAATTAAAGTGTTTTTAGTAATTGAAATTACATGTAAGTATATAAAGCATTATATTAAGCCTTTACATTAAGAGAAGTGACTTGACAGAAACAAAAAGATGTTTTATAACCTTATCGATTTAAAGAACCCTTATAAACTTGTTCTTTGATATGTTTTGTGCGATGTACTGAGGTCGTGCGGCGCAAATGACAATTTGTTGGAAGCGAATTAACGATTGCATGAAAATTGTATTATGTGTGAGAATGTGAGAAATGAAATGATGGCAGAATGAATGAGTGATTTTGTGTAAATGTAGGAGTGAAACAGCTTTCTCCAAAAGTCATAGTAGAAGTATGCATTGACTATCTGATGTCGAAAGAAAGAGATCAACATATTTTTGGCGCGCTTTTCTGATACCGGCCAACTTTGATTTTCGTAACTGCGCGTCCGTTCAGCAATTTAAAAAGCGCGGTAAATTTTCATCTCAGCCGGTTGATTCTGATTGGTTGAAAGTTTAACGTACTTTGCGAAAGTATTTTGAGTAATTTCAGTGTTGGTCATATTTTAAATTAAGTGTTGGTCTACTTTACCTAACATTTTAACGAAAGAATCTGTTTTTCATAAAGAGAATAACTAAAATTAAAGTGTTTTTAGTAATTGAAATTACATGTAAGTATATAAAGCATTATATTAAGCCTTTACATTAAGAGAAGTGACTTGACAGAAACAAAAAGATGTTTTATAACCTTATCGATTTAAAGAACCCTTATAAACTTGTTCTTTGATATGTTTTGTGCGATGTACTGAGGTCGTGCGGCGCAAATGACAATTTGTTGGAAGCGAATTAACGATTGCATGAAAATTGTGTTATTATGTGTGAGAATGTGAGAAATGAAATGATGGCAGAATGAATGAGTGATTTTGTGTAAATGTAGGAGTGAAACAGCTTTCTCCAAAAGTCATAGTAGAAGTATGCATTGACTATCTGATGTCGAAAGAAAGAGATCAACATATTTTTGGCGCGCTTTTCTGATACCGGCCATCTTTGATTTTCGTAACTGCGCGTCCGTTCAGCAATTTAAAAAGCGCGGTAAATTTTCATCTCAGCCGGTTGATTCTGATTGGTTGAAAGTTTAACGTACTTTGCGAAAGTATTTTGAGTAATTTCAGTGTTGGTCATATTTTAAATTAAGTGTTGGTCTACTTTACCTAACATTTTAACGAAAGAATCTGTTTTACATAAAGAGAATAACTAAAATTAAAGTGTTTTTAGTAATTGAAATTACATGTAAGTATATAAAGCATTATATTAAGCCTTTACATTAAGAGAAGTGACTTGACAGAAACAAAAAGATGTTTTATAACTTTATCGATTTAAAGAACCCTTATAAACTTGTTCTTTGATATGTTTTGTGCGATGTACTGAGGCCGTGCGGCGCAAATGAAAATTTGTTGGAAGCGAATTAACGATTGCATGAAAATTGTGTTATTATGTGTGAGAATGTGAGAAATGAAATGATGGCAGAATGAATGAGTGATTTTGTGTAAATGTAGGAGTGAAACAGCTTTCTCCAAACGTCATAGTAGAAGTATGCATTGACTGTCTGATGTCGAAAGAAAGAGATCAACATATTTTTGGCGCGCTTTTCTGATACCGGCCATCTTTGATTTTTGTGACTGCGCGTCCGTTCAGCAATTTAAAAAGCGCGGTAAATTTTCATCTCAATCGTTTGATTCTGATTGGTTGAAAATTTAACGTACTTAAATTAGTTCTAGAACGCATGCTCCTTATTGATTGGTACAATAGTACGAAATTTCAGACAGAATAAAGTAAAAATCTTGCGAATGTATTTCGAGTAAATTCAGTGTTGGTAAATATTTTAAATTAAGTTTTGGTCTACTTTACCTAACATTTTAACCAAAGAATCTGTTTTACATAAAAAGAATAACTAAAATCAAAGTGTTTTCATTTATTTAATTTACATGTAAGTATATAAAGCATTATATTAAGCCTTTACATTAAGAGAAGTGACTTGACAGAAACAAAAAGATGTTTTATAACTTTATCGATTTAAAGAACCCTTATAAACTTGTTCTTTGATATGTTTTGTGCGATGTACTGAGGCCGTGCGGCGCAAATGAAAATTTGTTGGAAGCGAATTAATGATTGCATGAAAATTGTGTGTTATTATGTGTGAGAATGTGAGAAATGAAATGATGGCAAAATGAATGAGTGATTATGTGTAAATGTAGGAGTGAAACAGCTTTCTCCAAACGTCATAGTAGAAGTATGCATTGGGTGTCTGATGTCGAAAAAAGATATCAACATATTTTTGGCGCGCTTTTCTGGTACCTGCGCCATCTTTGATTTTCGTGACTGCGCCTGTGCCGCCTGTGCTGCACGTTCGTTCTCTGTGCTACCATCTAGCGTGTATCAAATCTATTAAAAAGTAATTGTATTTCTTGAAAACTAACAAGTTTTATCGCATTACTGTGTGCCTTGAACCTGAAAATTATTTTCATTTTTCGAATAGCAGAAAAGTGACCCATATGGTGCTCTCGCCACAACAGTTTTGGAGTGTGTGAGGTGACGCCTGGTAAACGTCCATGACACCAAAGAAAACTGTTGGGGTTGGGTGATGTTGGGGTAAGGAATATACCTACTAAACTAGTTTAATAGGTATATTGGGTAAGGGTGAGCAGTTGACAAAGCGGTTATGTATTGCGTATAAGTCATAATAAAATATTTCTAGTCGTAGTGTCGTAGTACCACTTTATAGAAATTCTGATAACATTTAACATTCCTTAGAGCTATTTTCTTTCGTGTCATGGACTGTAAACCTTCGAATAGAAACAAATTGGCACATCCTAAATGAGTAATTAATAAGCCGTGGTGATATAATATACCCACTAAACTTTAATAGGTATAGTGATGATATATTTATATTTATCTTAATTTCCAAGTATTCCGTTTTTATTATTGTCTTGCGGGGATAGTAAACATCAATAACTTTGTTCGATATTTGATAATGAACAATATTATTGAATGTGTGGAAAGTATATTGAAAATTTGTCATTATTTTATGGATATATTAATGAGATAGGGGTTTCCAAGTTTTTTTTTCATTATTTAATATGCTAATCTCTACTAGACCCGTATCCTTTATTTTCGCCGAAAAGTTTCTAATACGTTAGAAAAAAATTATTGAAGTTTCAATAAATGAGATGCGTGTGACGTCAACTATATCAAAACATACGTTTCTAGAGCTGAATGAGACGGATATATGAGAAACACGCACTGCTGATACTGAATTTTAAACTCTCGATTTAAATGCAGTAAATTTTCATTTTGATATTATAAATAAATAAATAAATAAATATATCATCACGGCATATTACCCATTTCTGAGTGTGCCACAATCTGCTTTATCGCAGATATCGGTAATGATAATGACATATTTGTACCGTGCGGGCGCTTACCAGGCGTCACCTCACGGGCACTCAATGCTGGCGTGGAGAGTGCACCACAGGGGTCACTTTAGTGCCATTTAAAACGATATATTATTTGATATTAGGGTAATAAAAATTAGAAAATTAACGATTATATATACTTTAATATTATTTATACATGAACATTGATATCCAACAATTATTTTTTTAAGTCTCAGACTTGGAAACCCCTATTGTGTCCGTAGTAATTTGAAAAACGCGCCAAATTTTCAGTTCACTCTTGCTCACGCACTTGAGTCTTGCAGATTCCAAGAAATGTTTTGCTGGAGAAGTCTTGCAGATTCCAAGAAATGTTTTGATGAAAACAACCAACAGGGCGCAGCCGCGTAGCTGTTGTTTGTTAGATGTCAAGATTCTCGGGTGTATTAATTATGTAGAACTTAAATTCTTTTAATTTTGTAAATATTTTGTAAATTTATTTGTTTTTATGTGATCAATTTTTGTAAAAGTTATGTTAATATAACATTTCAGCATGAGCACTCCGCCAACATTTCTCGACATCTTAAACAATACTAGGTATTCCACAAAAAAGGTTAGTTTTACTATTGAAAACAATGTTTATAATTTAGTAATACATTTCTTTGTGCAGGAGTCGCGTCCTCCAGGTTCTCAACCTAGGACAAGACCACCTAAAATTCTGAAGCGAAAACCTGTACGACCATTAATTGCTACAAATCCGCCTTCATTTCTAATCAGCCATAATCAACGTATCCTTTTCATTATGTGGTCGCAAAAGGTATTAAGATTAACTGCAAATTAATTGTGTTTAAAGTTTTGTCATAACTATTAAGAGTTTGAAATCTGTTAGATGTCATGCAGTGTTACCATATTTAATATTTTGTAAATTATAATAGATATTCTTTGGTTACAGTTTTAATATAAATGAAGCGATGGGTTCTAATTTGGTTGTAATTGAAAATAAATTAAAAAGTATCAAAAGAAATTTTTATATTTTTGAATACTGAAATGAATGATTGACAGCAATGGGAAATCGAGTTTTTTAAAAAAATGAACATAGAAGTTGTCAAAGTCATCAAACTGTCATTTGTCATTTTCAGAAATCCTTTTTATCCAAAGGGTATTGTCATTGACGCTTCCTGTAAAATGTAATTATGTTTTCAAAAGGAATAAATATATAATTATGAACATTATTTGTTTAAGGTATAATTTAATGTTTCTTACTATGAATTACCTTACTTGTGCTGATTTTTTTTAATGCTGTCCATTGACGCATTCTGTATTTCTGTAATTAATATAGATTTTTCTAATAGTTGGTAGACTGGGTCGCTTATTTAAAAGTACCTATCAGCAAATAAATCGGAACCTTGTACTCATATTGGATTTATACCATGTTATGATTTGCACTTTTTCATCAATTATTGTATATTACATTCTGAAAAATGACAGTTTGATGACTTTGACAACTCCTTACGTTCAGTTATGTACACTGATAAAAAAAAAAACTCTTGGTATACGTATTTGAAAACAATGTTCTCATATTCATTAGTAAAATTTTCGCAAAACCGTGTTAAGAGGGCATATAGAAATTAGGATTATTCAACATGTCAGAGGTCCTAACAGCCCTTTTCTCAGAGAGTAGTTGAAATGGGGTAGCATAATAAGATTTTCTATGCAATAAAAAACAACAATTATTGCTTAAATATTTATAAAATATTAATTAAAATACCTTGAATCAACCACTCTGCTATGATGTCACATGTCTGAACCGTAAACCGCTGAAGCTTTGGTGTCGTATTCAAACATCATTGATAATTAACATAACCTTTATTCTTTTGATTTGTGATCATTTCTTGTATATAAGATGGTGGCGGTTAGGGGTGAACATAGGGATTTCACATAGGATTCTAGTATTACGCAATTTCCTGTTCTCCTGTTCATTTTACGGGAAAAATTGTAGAGTGAAAAATTTTAAAGAATTAAAGCTGCATACAAAACTGTTTTTACATGTTTTGTTACGTGTTTGGTTTCTTCAGAATTTAAAAAAAACTGTCAGTAGCTATAGCCATGGAACTTTTCTTTTTTCTGGTTTTTATAAATTATTCATAAACGTCAACCAAACTGAGCCTAACTTTTGGAAAATAAATTCCGTTTTTTTTTTTTGTAACTATTTTCACCATAATATTTCTTTATGATAAAGCCACGTTCCTCATTCGAATAATTATCAATATTTAATTTACTTCTTACTATTTTTTTGGCATGAATGAAATACTTTTGTTTTTTATAATATCAAATCATGGCCGTTGTTATTAATTGACGGAACTTTTAAAATTGTGAAGAAACCAAACATAATACACTGCTGGACAAAAAAAATCGGACACTTGGTTTCTTAAATGTCTATTTTTGTTATTATCTCGAGAACTATAAGAGGTATGAAGTGGGTTAATTAGAAGAAAGTTATCCTATATTAGGATGCCATTTTAGCAATGTATTGTTTATTCAGAAGAAATGCATGGGTCACTAGATACAGACATATATGTAAATTTTGTAGTTTTTGTTGTTTTTGAAAAATTTCTAAGTTGAAAATGTTTCCAGATTTTGATTTGCACTTTTTTAGGACACGTTTTTAAGCTCTTTCGAATGGCGATTCTCATTTTTTTTTGTAACTACTGTATTTCACTCTACACTACCAAAGTGGCGTGGACGCATTCCAAGGGTTAAGATAAAGCTGAACGGTTAACTGTCAAATGTCAGCTATCAACTACCAACGCTAAACGTATTCCAAGGGTTAACGGTAAAGGTCAGACAGTTAACGGTTAACTGTCAACTATCAACTGTTTTTACATGTTTTGTTACGTGTTTGGTTTCTTCAGAATTTAAAAAAAACTGTCAGTAGCTATAGCCATGGAACTTTTCTTTTTTCTGGTTTTTATAAATTATTCATAAACGTCAACCAAACTGAGCCTAACTTTTGGAAAATAAATTCCGTATTCTTTTATAACTATTTTCACCATAATATTTCTTTATGATAAAGCCACGTTCCTCATTCGAATAATTATCAATATTTAATTTACTTCTTACTATTTTTTTGGCATGAATGAAATACTTTTGTTTTTTATAATATCAAATCATGGCCGTTGTTATTAATTGACGGAACTTTTAAAATTGTGAAGAAACCAAACATAATACACTGCTGGACAAAAAAAATCGGACACTTGGTTTCTTAAATGTTAACGGTAAAGGTCAGACAGTTAACGGTTAACTGTCAACTATCAACTGCCAACTGTAATCGGTTTTTTCCATGCCGCTTTATTTGGTAGTGTAGAGTGCAATACAGTAGTGACAAAAAAATGAAAATCGCCATTCGAAATAGCTTAAAAACGTATCCTAAAGAAGTGCAAATCAAAATCTGGAAACATTTCCTACTTAGAATTTTTTTAAAAACAACAAAAACTACAAAATTTACATATATGTCTGTATCTAGTGACCCATGCATTTCTTCTGAATAAACAATACATTGTTAAAATGGCATCCTAATATAGGATAACTTTCATCTAATTAACCTAGTTCATACCTCTTATAGTTCTCGAGATAATAACAAAAATAAACATTTAAAAAACCAAGTGTCCGGTTTTTTGTTGTCCAGCAGTGTAAAACATAAAAACTGTTTTGTATGCAACTTGTAATTCCGTAAAACTTCTCACTCTACAGTTTTTCCCGGAAAATGAATAGAAGAGCAGGAAATTACGTAAACCTAGAATCCCATGTTAAATCCCTATGTTCATCGCTAACCGTCACCACCTGTATAACATTTTCCTCTAGTCATTAGTTCGCCCAAAAATGCACTGGTTGTTTTAAAAGAAATACTCTCTATTTGTCTTGAATTCTGTAGATTACCTCATTGTTGAATATATGTATGCATATGTATATTTAGAGCACATTTTCCTTAGCAAAGTAATATAGGACGCAGCGCATTATATGATGTCACCGAAACACTACCTTATTTTGACCAATGCTTTGAGGTGATGGAAAAAATCGGGGAAGGCTCATTTGGCGAAGTATATAAAGCAAGGGATTTGGAAACAAATGAATTTTATGCTGTTAAAATTGTTAAGACTTTCTGCATTCGTAACGAATTCGATCGCGTAATTAAAGTTCAAGAAGTTACTAATTATGAAAGCGTGCCCCCGCATGAAAATATTGTCAGTTTGATAAACGCATGGGAGCAGGACGACTTTGTATACATTCAGATGGAGTTGGGATTCACGAATTTAGATCAGTATGCCTACCAAGCCGAATTTACCAAAGACCAACTATGGAACGTGTTATTAGATATGCTGCTGGTATGTATTGACATTTTAGTTGTAGGTAGATAATTTTCCGTAGACTCGTATTAATATTTTTATGTAATGTTTCGCTTATTCAGTTAAGTTTAAATTTTGTGTTTAATTTAGATTTGGTACATATTTAGCAGTATTCATTAGAATATTTGTTGTTTTGACTTGATAAGTAGATATTTTGACATAGTGAAATTTTAATGTAATTAGGATTCCATTACCGATTTGAAAATTATTTCCAAATTATTTTAAATACAATAGGAGGTTTACATGACTTTGGTTAGTATTTTGCCGCTAGTTGGCAAAGCGTCAATGTTTGGTATTAACATTAACATTCACAAATGTTTATGAAGTAAAATGACAAATGTTATTGAGATGAAAAAATAAAAATTTGGATCAAAAAGTACTGGACATAAAGATATTTTAACATAAAAGCAAATATAACAGTTTAATGATTTTTTGTAATGAACTACTTATATTTTAATATTTGGTACATTTTTTATTATTGCAAATTAAAATTATGGAAGGATGAACATTTAAATAACTTCTTATTGTCTGACCAAGCGATATGTGCCCCTGACCTCGACTTGGCAAGCCTGGGCCACGGTGGCGTTATCATTAACAGTACTTTCGGAGACAGAAGTTTTCTATATAAATTTTAACGGTTTATTCGTTAGCTACTGTATGGAATGGAAACACAAATCAAATACATAAACATTTCTTTAAATGTCATTTATTATATACATATTATACCTTCTCCATAATTCATTTATTAGTACGCCTGCCGCCGCCAATACATTTCTACTTTTATTCTGTATGTACTTACGCGTTCGCGGCAAAATTCTCAAATGTTATTGGTGGAGTATTTACGTCAGCGCGTGCCTTCCGCGGCAAGGCCAGGGGCACATATCGCTTGGTCAGACAATATGAGACATTAATATATCTTCGGTGGCAACAATATTTTTTTAAAAATTACTGCCAGACATTGATATAATAAAAGCCAAATTATATTTTGTAAATTGTATGAGTCCTTTTACTTTTCATAAATTATATTTTATTCTAATTTAGTTACAATAGGCATTTACGAAAATTCTACCGGTAGATACCGCACCTACCGACTGCGTTCGAAAACACAAGTGGTTAATAGTTACCGTGTTCGAAAATTGTACCATATCTACCGGATCCATGATATGTGAGTAATTCAGCCGGGAAATGCGGTAAATGTAGAATCTAACCTCAAAACAAGGTAGAGATGCCAAGCGAAGTTGGAATCGGAAGTAGGTTTCAGAAGTTAATTATGATAATACAGAAGACGACACGAAATAACGTTTAACTACGTCAAATTTCAAATCTGTTTAATCTTTCAACTGCTTTACATAGGTTATAATTATAAATCTACCTTGTTTTCCACTTGCGTTCTTAAAATATCAATCCCGGTAGTTGTAACCTGATGTACAACTGTTTACCGATATATACCGGTAACAGTTCACCGATAGAATTTTCGTAAATGCCTAATATGTTTCGCAAAAGAATTCCTACATTACTAAACAGTGTTAGCATGAAACAAATATATAGAATTTGATTTGCAATTGCAAGTGTTCATATATGAACAGGCATTCGATATATTTTTTGCATAACACATTTATTTATATTATTTATTATATTAATAATTACTCTGTAAGTTGATTTTTGCTTTTAAAATACGGTGACTGGTAGTATTTACTCTTAGAGGTGATTAAAGCTATGACTAAAATAACATATTAAATCATTCCAATATATTTTTAAATAGTAGCCATTATAATTAGTTAGGGAGACTAAAATTTGGAGCAAATTACTTAGCAGTCGGTATGTTTAAATAAGCTTTTTTAGTTACCAATAAATTTAAAATATCAAACCCCTTGTTGTACATATTTTCCTTCTCCGCAACTTTATATGTATAAAAAGCAACTCCATTCAATAATTACCCAGTCAGAAGAAAAGAGTTAATTGTAACCATATTTACATTATGTTTTTATTAGTTGGAATTTTGTAAAACGTTAGACTCTTATTATTTTTTGTTGTGGATGAACATTGTGATACACAGCAGTTATACGACATTATATTTATTTTAAAGTCAAATTGGAAATACATTGATTTAATGGATGCATTGCACAGTAATTGCCCTATGACGTCATATTAAGTCTGTCATCTATCGGTATTTTTGTAAAGCTTTATAGAGATGATGCTCTGTTGCCACATAATAGATATATAATTAAATCAAATTGTATTAATTAAAAATTATTCTAATAATGCCAAAACAAATAAATTATTGCAATTTTGAATTTAAATATGATATATCCAATAAAGAAAAATGAAGTTTGTGTCAAAATTAAGTTTTAAACAATAGTAAAATTTAATAATAAATGCAACTGGCAACAATGGATTATCTGTCATGTAATGAATGTGCTTAGTTTGAGAAGCGTTGTTGAAATGTTTTAAGTACAAAAAGTATCTCAAAAATATGGAATAGAAGTAAAATGTGTTAAGAAACACAAATTATTTCGAAAATATTGTTCCGTAGCTTCTTGTAATGCGTCATGCTAATTATTATCGTACCATAGATTTCCAATTTCCAAAGAACCCAGAAATGAGAAAAAAGTTGTTAATATCATTAAACATTAATACAGAAATAAGTAATTCGCATTTGTCTGCTGTAAACATTTTATGGAATCTGATTTCATACTAAGCTTTTTGAATTTAAAACTGACAACTATTTCATTTTATCATCTCTATGCGCAGAAAAACAACTGCGCATTGAAAACATCTCATTTTTTACTATCTCTCTCACTTTGTGCAATGCATCCATTGTTCACTTTTATTTTTGCGCCAAGCTTCGCGCTAACACTAATACCAAACATCGACTGCAGCGCCATCTACCTGTAATCCTCCTATTGAATGCGTAATAGGGTAGTTGCGCATATTCCATTTTTTTTTTTTTTTTTTCTGAAAGAATTGTTCAAGTTATTCACTTTAATACATGTTTTACGTCTGGAAACTGTATATTTTTCGAAATATAATTTTAAAAAAATCTTATTACAAATTTTCCCTAGTGACGTGTATTATTAATACCAATCACAGTCTTTCTTGCCCTAGCGGTGCACTCTCGGTAGTACACTCTGTACTAACGTTGTTTACGCTTATGACAGTTTCGTGTGTGGCAAATTATTTGCATATTGTCTACGATATCCATTCGATTTTGTTTTTGCACAATAGTTAACTACCATTCTTATCTGAAAAGATTTATATTTTTGAGAGAAGCACTATTTCAAGAGAAATTATTCATTTTCGCACAAATTTATTAGTTTCATTACCTTGTCTTAAATTTGCTGATATAGAAAAGAAAAATAAAATATAATTTTAACACGAATCAGTCGTCTTACACATAAAACATAAGTCATATGTTAACTAAATATGACATTTATGTACAGGTGTTTTTCGATTTACACCTGTACATTCCCTAGAGTGTACACACTAGCGAATAAATTTGTTATTTTATTGGCGAAGAAAATAAAGTCGTAGCCACCTGGTGCCAAAATTATGAAGTTGTATATATATAAGAATTAATTATCTGATATTCAAGTAAATAATTATATATTACGTACTGTTAAATAATACTTTTGTATCTGTTATTTTATTTTTAGAATTATACATAATTTAACTTCTTTGTCGTGATATTACAACAAGCTTGTGAGTCATACAGACTTGGTCGAACTATATAATTATTAATAGTCTACGTCACAAGAATTTCACCGCGAACTTTATTTATGGAAATTATGAATGAAAAGTTTTATATTTTCTAATAATTTTTACGTTCATATGTTTAGAATTAGTTTATATTTCATAATTAATAGGAAAAAATAATATTTATTTTTTTCGCAACTACCCTATTGTGTTAAGTAGTATAATTAGGTTTATTCGGTTATCAAAGGCATTAATTTAAATATTTTATGGTTCCAAAAAAATTAAGTATTCTACTGCAGTGTTAAGAAAAATCTAACTTGGAGTAGGCTATGAACAAAGAAACTTATTTAAATAACATTTTTGACAATATCTCGTGTGAAATTGACATTTAATGGGCGCATTCAGCAGACATGGTGGTCGCTGAACAAGTCTATTTTTCTGCTGAATGCACTGTTCACTAGGGACCGTTCACTGACTGGTGGCCTACCAGTTAACCGTAAAAAAAAAAAAAATGCGGTCAGATGTTCCTGGTCACTTGGTCATTTGTTTACGCGCGCTGAACAGAATGTTATGTTCTTAATAAGACTTACGAAAAAGATTATATTGTCGATAATTTTATATATACTGTCATAAAATAACATTTATTGTCGTGTAAAGCGCCGAAAATATATTATTCATTGCCATATATTATGTATATTAAATTGATTTAAAAGTTAAAGAATTACATCTTTTATTGTCAAATTATTAAAAATTTCTTACAATACAGGTTTTTTTAATTGTTTACCAAATAACGTAAAAGTTATTATAAAATTAAGGTTACGATTATTTCACGTTTGAAGCGTGAATGTGAAAAGCGCATTCAGTAGAGACCTCCTTGTTCGGTGATTGGTCGGTCAGATGTTCACTGACCACAGAAATCTGCTGAATGCACCCAATTATATACTTATAAATTAAGATTCTTTGTTCATAGCCTACTCCGAGTTAGTTTTTTTAACACACTGTATATTTTTAATGAACTGAAAATTTGAGTTGAAAAAATCAACTTTTCTTCCGAGTTTTTGATGAACGTCATGTATTTATACATACCGGGTGTCTACTCCGTTATATGGGAAATACAATGTTATTTTTTTCATAGTTTCTGACCTATTAATTTTCGAGAAAAGTTGTAAATAAAAAAAGTTGTTCAGAATTAAAAACCAGACCATATGGAACTAAAATGAATGACAATTTCCTTTTATTTTACTAGAAAAACGCAAAATAAAATTCGGAATTTAGAGCATATTTCAGAGTGCCATTGAATTAGGTACTGATTTTTTTGCTTTTTTTACATTTTGTACTATTGCTCATGGCACTCTGTAAATAGTTAAAATTATAACTTTTATTTGAAATCGTCGCTTAAGTGCACAAAAATCGTCATTAAAAACTCAGAAATCGGCACTAAAGTAATTCATTATACGACGATTTCAAGCAAATGCAGTGTTGCCAACCTTATAATAATTGTTGTACATGTAAGATAATTTGGGTAGGTGTACGAAATATAATAGTAAATTTGTACGTAAAATGGCAAAAAATATGTGTAAGAAGAACGGGCTAAACAATTCCGATGAAGAAGATTAAAATAAAACATAATTTTGAGTGTTCTTTACGATTATCTCAATGTGCGGAGGTTAGCAACACTGAGTGTCAAACTGACAGTTACATAAAGATATCCTATAAAAATAAAATATTCCCTTAATTTTCACAAATTTTCGATTTCAAACAAATATGTTCTATTTTATCACTCATGTGATTTATTTTCCTCGGCCTTACGGCCTTGGCAACTAAATTCCATATGCATGATGAAAAGTAGAATTTCAGTACCTTGATACATAAATAACTATTATTTTGCCTCTTTTGCAAAAGAAACGCATGTAAACAATAATTTTGACCTTGTTAGGTGCAATTTTTAATTCTGAACACCTTTTGTATTTAAGCTTTTATTCTAAAATGAATATGGCAGAAATTACATCCATTTGAAAAATAATTTTCCATTGCATTTCCTATAATCCTTAAAAAAGTAGACACCCGGTATATTCACATATCCCACTATTATCATAAAACACAAAATGTCAAATGTAGCTGTCATTGTACGCATTTGTTTATTATTTCATAACACCACTGCGTTCATTAATATTAACAGTTAAATTTATTCGATATTTCGTGTTTTAGACAATTAAAAAATGAGTGGGGCCATACAAAAAAAAATAAAATATTGATTTTCTTTATCATAAATGAAAAATTTACGTAATATTATGCATATATTTATCAAAAATATTTAGTATTATTATACTTTTCATTTAAGATTTTCTTAATAAACATTGTGAGTCTGATTTTATGACGTCTTAATTTTGTACTTGCAACACGGAAGAGATACTACAAGGTCGCAAAATTGTGACGTCATTTGAAATTGTATATAAACTAAAAAATATTTCTGTAAAACTAGAAACTTATGTGACAAAATATACATATTTATGTAAGTAGAGTGTGTTCAAAAACAATTTTAACTCGGAGTAGGTTATGAACAAAGAAACGTATATCAATTTGAAAGTATTTAATTAAATGTCAATTGGACACGAGATATTGTCAAAAAAGTTATTTAAAAAAATGAAAGTATTTATTCTTTAATCTTATTTTAATGGAAATAAAGTAGAAAATGGCGAATGATAATATTCTGTTTCTTTCTGTATTATCTTTTCTCCTTAAAATTATATTTTAAGATCAATTTAGCAACTTGACATTTGAATAGAATAATGATCAGACATACGTTTCTCTGTTCATAGCCTAGTCCAATTTAGGTTTTTTTTCTTAACACACTGTAGTTTTAAGCGCACTTTTGGAAGAAGAAAAAAAGAAAAATAGAAAGTATGGTATGACCCCATTAGAATTTCATTAAATACAGAATTTTTTGCTGAAAAACCATATTTGAATATTTCAAAATTAAGACTAAAATCGCTATCGTGCGCCTTTCGATGAGCCACCCTGTATGATATTTAATAAAAATTATCTGGTAGAATGTATGTAAAATTATTTGTAGTTTTAGTGGCCTAGTGTTAATAATTTACGTATCTTGCAGGCACTTAAGAACTTGCATGAACATTCTCTCGTACATTTGGATTTAAAACTAGAGAATATTATTCTAAGTAAGACTGGTATCTGTAAGCTAAGTGATTTCGGCCTCATGCTAGACTTACGGGACAGATCACGTCTTGAGGATGCATCTGAAGGAGACGCTAAATATTTGGCCGTGGAATTGATGAACGGCAAGTTTACGAAAGCTGCCGATGTCTTCAGTTTGGGCATATCGATCTTAGAATTGGCTAGTGACTTGGATCTGCCGTCTCACGGACAGTTGTGGCACAATTTGCGTAGTGGTAGATTCCCGGAACAAGTAAATAAATGTAAGTGTTTTATTATTTATTTTAGGGCTAGGACTTAGAACTGGGTATTTAGTTAAAAGGGAAAAACCCACCCACCCGGACCAAATGGAATACGGATCGAAGTCGATTCTTCACCCATAAGAACCGTATTACCCGTAAGAACCGTATGACTTGTAAGCCTTGACGTTATGTGTCAAGCGTAGACTGATTACATTATTGCATTTAAATATACATTTAAATTATTTATAATAATAATAATAATAATAATAATAATAATAATCTTTATTACTATTTAAGTAAAAGGCAAGGTTCAGCCCAGGGCAGTTCTTCCACCTAACCCGATACAATACAAAAATATATGACAATGTAATAGAATCATCAAATGCTAGACACAATTTAACAAATATTAAAAATAATACAGTTACATTCAAAAATAGTTCACAAAAGAAAAAATAAATATGAAAAAGAAATAGACAGACGGTCTTAATATAATTTTTTTAATTTAAATTTGAAAGCAGTTAACGGTAAAGACTTCAGGGATTCAGAAATATTGTTATACAAAGCAGGCGCGAGATAGGAAAATGATGCTCTAGATTTGGTCTTTCGAAAGGAAAGAACAATATATAAGTTCTTCATAATGGCGTCTCTCTTACAAATCGAGATTTTTTACTTCTATTATATGGTGCGTTCGGGTATAGTAATCTTTTTGCTCTTTTCACTCTAAATGCTCTTCGTGCGTTCGCGTATTCAATGTGGAGTGAATAGTACTTTTATAAAAGCGTTCGGGTATGTCGGAGTAGAGCAAAAAGAACTTGCTCCACAAGTCCTACATCTGAAAGAGAAAACTTCAGAGCAGGCATGCGCAATGTGAATTACTGTGTTCAAGAATAAAAGAATAATAACCTGTTTTATTTTATCTTTATACTCTGCCTCTGAACCTCAGAAATTAATAAGTTTGTTTATTGAAAATGGATTTCATTACAAAAAATACACATATGCCAACTCCGTTCGTACACGGTGCCGAACGCACCAATAGTACAAATTACTTAACTTTTGATACTAATGAGGTCATGCACGACTTTTTTTATAACTTTAATCGATAGAGCAGTGAAAAATATTAGACCCGATTTTTTTTCCTTAAATCGATCTTTAATAACGAAAAAATTACGATTAAAAATGACATTGTTGAAAACGCGGCTGCTAGACCCCTGCTTTGTCCCTTTCCCAGTGACGTTACAGGTTCGGAGCAACGACCATTTTGATTTTCACATTGTTTTAAACGTCAAAGTGATATTTAAAGATAACCTGAAATTTATGAAAGTAAACATGTTGATGAAACGTTGTTTCGTGCCAAAATAATGAATAAAATAATATTCTGCAGTATATTCAATGTCTCACATGCGTTTATAACCTTCTAGCGTCTGATCTCAAATCAAAAATAAAAGAAATAGCTGATGTAACGTGTGGATAAGTTCACGCCAAATGAAAATTATATTTATAAAAATGAATAGAACGATGCTACATTAATATGTATATTATAACATATAAATATGTAATCCTCAATTTATAGTCTATATATATATATATATATATATATATATATATATATATATATATTTCTTTTAGAAATTCTGTGTCCATATAAAATGTCTATTTGAAATGAGTCTGAAATTAGGTTCGGAACGTGTGACGTCACAATATGGCTGGTTTTGCAACTTTTTAAAAACATACTTTAAAACGATTTTATACAAAAAAATGTAAATTAATAATTTAATCATACTGAACGATAAATTAGACTATCCTTCGATTTAAACAGAAAAAAGGTACAATTATTTTTTTTTCATGACATTGTATTACCTATATAAAATGTGTAATTAAATAAATCAACAACGGTATGTGAAGTTGAAAGCGGGCAAATACTTCTTATGGGTAATATGGTTCTTATGGATCTTACGGGACTTTTGGTTCTTGTGGGTAAAAAATCGACTCCGACCTGTATTCGCTGAAATACGGGTGAGCGGGTGGTCTTTTGGATCCACCTATATTCCGAGCACTAATTTATTTTATACCGAGAATTTTTATTTATCAGTGAACATAGGCGTATATCTTTACCATAATTACAATTAAATTGATTGACAGCAATGTATTATCTTTTTTTTTTAATTAAACAGGGATTTGTCAGTCATCAAACCGTCATCAGTTAATTTCAGAAATTCTTTTATCGAAAGAGTATTATCATTTTCATTTAACTATATAATTTAATATTTCTTATTATTAATTACGTTACTTGTTCTGATTTTTTTAATGCTGTCCATTGACACATCCTTTGTAGTTCTATAATTATTATAGACTAGCTGACCCGCCACGGCTTCGCAGGGTAAAGCTAGAATAACGATTAGCTACACGTGTACCAGTATTTTTTCACATTTACTTCGGAGACATGCGTTGCGTAGAGACCCGACAACCTGCCTCGCATCGTACATGAAACAGGCTCCGCCCACTGCCCACCCGATCCCCGCAGCGCACTTTTCTAAACATGTCTCGGCTACTTTTCCTCCTGTACATATGATGCAAGCTATCTCTCCGACAAATATCGAAAATCTGCTAACGGTTAAAACTTAATTATAGATACAAAGATAAAAAAATAATTTAAATCATCCCCTATTGTACCCCCTTGAGGGATGATTTTTCAAAAACGCTAAAACACTTTATTTCTTACCAAAAGCATAAATAAGAATTTTTATATCTCTAACTTGAGAAATGATGGGTTCTCCATACAAACTTTCATCCCCTATTTCACCCCCTTCAAGTTTTATTTTTGCGACAAAAGGTAGCCTATGTGCTTCTCCAAGGTCCAATCTATCTCTATACCAAAATTCATCAAAATTGGTTCAGCGGGAGAAATGATGAGTTCCCCATACAAATTTTCATCCCCTATTTCACCACCTTTAAATTTTATTTTTGCGACAAAAGGTAGCCTATGTGCTTCTCCAAGTTCCAATTTATTTCTATACCAAAATTCCTCAAAATTGGTTCAGCGGGAGAAATGATGAGTTCTCCATACAAATTTTCATCCCCTATTTCACCCCTTCAAGTTTTACTTTCGCGACAAAAGGTAGCCTATGTCCTTCTCCAGGGTCCAGTCTATCTTTGTACCAAAATTCATCAAAATTGGATCAGCGGTTTAGGCGTGAAAACGTAACAGACAGACAGACAGACAGACAGAGTTACTTTCGCATTTATTATATTAGTATGGATTTTTCTAACAGCTGCTTGACTGGGTCGCTTATTGAAAGTAGCTGCAAATAAATTGGAAACATCCTATTCTATTAGACTTATACCATATTATGATTTGTATTTTTCTCCAATAATTGTATACTATCCTCGATACTATCATTTTGTAGATGCCAGTTTGATATCTTTGACAACTCCCTACGTTTAGTTAAAAAAAAAAAAAACGCGATAATACATTGCTGTCAATCATTTTAAATATAACTATGGTAATGTTCACTGATAAAAAATTGTCGGCATATCTTCTCCTGATGCATGAAAGGGATTTGCATTTGGTTTTTTATTTCTGGCTTTTCTTTTCTCACATATTTCGCACCCTCTTCTTATAATTTTGCCTTTTCAATATTTTTTTATCTTTTTAATAATTTTTATTTTTAGTAGGGACTTGAACCGGAATGTATTTGTGGTTCAGGCTCGGGTTAAATTCAAGAAATTAATGTCGTTTCAGATTCACTTTCGGTTTAAGAAAATGAAAATTATAGCGGTTCATCTGATTTGGGTTTAAATTCGGGTCAGGTTTATTGACTTTGACAAATAAAGGATTGGTTTGGGTTCAAGTTTATTAAAAATTCTGGTTATTTAGGGTTTTCGGTTCAGGTTAAGTTTCAGATTCCTGATTTTTTCTAATTTTCTGTAATATTTGATACTAACACTTGTTTGCATAATTTGCATGATAATTAATGAAGTGGTATTAGACGTCCCGAAGGAGTTGCTGAACGTTATTCGACGCATGATGATGAGAGACTACAAGAAGAGGCCCTCCGTAAAAACGCTTCTTCGACATCCACGGTTCAAAAGTATGCTAAAACAACGTAAAGATGCTGCGGCTTCTGGGAAAGAAATTGTAAGTATAATTTTTTTTTTTAAATATACAGGATATGCATTTTAAATGAGCTACCATTGCTATCTAGAACTATAAAGACGGTTAAATGGGCAGACAATTTCTATTATACAAGATAAATTTAAAGAAAAGAAGAATTATTTTTTTCGACCAGTGGTTCTCAAATTATGGGACCCAACTTTTTATTTTATATGAGATCATAAATTTTTTATTTGCTCATTCATTGGAGAATTTAATTTTGAATTCAGTGATGTGATATTCTTATATCCTTACATAACGATATTTTTTGAGGATAATAAAGTTTTATATTAATTTGATTAAAATGGGTATAATAAGAGTGCCATGAATGGAAAAAATGAGTGTTATTTTTTTACATAGAATTAGAATGTTTTCATTTAAAATAAAAAAGTTAGGTTCCGTTTTTTGAAAACCACTATTATTGATGATTGACACGACCGTTGGCGGCAGCACCGTCGCCAGTTACACGTGATTTTGATTTAGTACTCTTAACTGTCATTGGTATAACTTTTCCAGGCATGTTGTAAAATTTTACAAATATAACCCATTTGTGTTAAATTATTTTACAAAAACCAAATGATTAATCTTTTAAAGAAGGTATTTTAATAAATTCAACATTGATAAAAAAAAGCATCATATTTAAGTGAAATTGAGGATAACTACTGCCAAGTTTATAGGGTAATTCTGAACAAATCTGTAAGTCTTACAGATTTACAATCCTGACAAAAACGCATCTATTTTTGTTTATTAATATAAAATTATACATTAGGGTGGCAACTTTCGTTGCGATTTTGTTCATTTATTTACAGATTTACAGATCTGTAATACTTACAGATTTGTTCAGAATTGACCCATTAGATTTCTACAAATCGGACCTCAAGATGTTTTGCAGAAGGTACGTTAATAAATTGAACATTACTAAATATTTGTATGTACATATTAGCTTTGTTCGAGCAACAGTCAGGAACTGTCACGAACTATCAGAAGCATTTGCATAAGAATTTTGGCGTTCGAGCAGCGTTAAATCACAAATTCGCACTAAGAATTCTGTGTTCGTGCAACGGTTTGAAACCGTTGGGGACGGTTTGAAACAGTCAGGAGAATTTGAGGATTGTTTGCAAATTTCAAATCCGTGACATGCGCACTAGCATTTCTAATGTCAAATTGCATGGAAAACTTCGGTGACTCTGGGTGACATCAAAGGTTAATAAATAAAATGTATTAACGGATTTCTCGGCGGTGATTGTAAGTAATTATATTGTTGTCATTCCATAAAGTAGTTAATTTTATTTAAATTTCCAATATTTCGTTACATATTTTTTAACTTCATCAGGGAATAAAATAATTTATCTGTTGTAATCACTTGACAAATTGATAAATTCGGAAACATTCAATTTTGAAATTATTTTGTTTGTACACCGCATTGTTTTGCATATTATTTAAAGAAAAAAAAAAAACTTGTAAAATTTACTCTGCGAGCGTCACATGTTTACCGAAAAGTGTGAGAATTCGGCCAACATGTGACACAGGGTAAATTTTACAAGTTTTTTTTGTTAAATATTCTTTTAATATAACTTATATGTTCTACGTATATGGTCAAAATTCTTTAAATAATATGTAAAACAATGCAGTGTGTAAACAAATAATAATTTCAGAATTGAATGTTTCTGAATTTATCAATTTGTCAAGTGATTACACCGGTTAAAACTATTATTATTCCCTGATGAAGTTACAAAATGTGTAACGAAATATTGGAAATTTAAATAAAATTAATTACTTTACGGAATAATAACAATATAATTCGTTAATAAGGTTATTTCTTATGACAAGTAATTTTTAAAATGTCTGATTTAAATATATGAAGCAGTGATGAGTAGTATATCAATATCTTCAACGTGTGCAATAAACGTATTGTTTAAAAACATGTAGTATAATAAAGAAAATACATGTCATGATTTTCAAATTAATGTCTTATTCTGACATCAGTCAAAACACCAAACAGCTGAGATAAATAAAACAGAAAACAGCTGGCGTCAACAACAGACAACTATCACTAATTTGAGAGTTGGGCGCATGCGCAGTACAACAGTACGTCAAACTGTTGCAAATTGTCTGCTCGAACAAAGCTATTGTAATTAGGCGAAAAAGTAATAAATTAAGAACACATAACTGTGTGATTTGAGGGAGAAGCAAGACCTTTTCTTTCATATATTTGCGCTGTTTACAAACTGGGTCACTAAAATCGGCTTCTGATGAAATTGAGATTGACATCCATGAGGTTAATGCATTAACAACTTTTTTCATAATTATTATTTTAATTCGAAATATAAACCCGTTATTGGCGATTCAAATTAACTTTTCCCGCCATTATTTATCAGTGTTGTGACATCTCAACACTGTACGACCTGTCAATCTGTCACTGATATAAGGAATTTTACGCTTTTTGAAAAAAGTTTAAAACTTGAAACTTGTGTTAAAAGATGTTTTAAATAGCCTGCACTCACTAGAAAGTTTCTGTGAAGGAAATTAAAGAATGTATTTTGGACATTTTTTAGTTCAAACTTTATCCACCAGATAGAGATTGCTTAACTTGAATCGCGAATTGCGCCTGTCAAGGTTTAATTTTGTACTGATTTTACTAGTGATAACTACAATATTGTCACCAAAGTTAGGATAATTGTGAAAGTTGATAGTTCTCTTTATGATGTACGACCGTACAATGAACAATAAGTTTTGTTTTTACCTTTATTTTACATTCATTTTTATTATACAAGTTCTAATGTCAAATCAGTCAGAGTACTAAACCAAATAGTTACAAATTATGCCGCCAGCTGTCATGGCGCTTGATGTCAGTTGTCAATTATAATAGTGCGTTCGTAATACTATTTTTTTTATGAAAAATTATAATCTTTTATAATTAGATTCATCTAAGAAGATTCCAGTATGATGACGTCACTAATACCATTTACACATCTTATCAAGAACTTCTGTTACAAAACACAAAATATCACATTTTTAAAGACGATTTCATCTAAAAGAAATTACAAAATAGGTGGCCTGAATGCTGATTCAACTTGTCATCAGGAAAAGGGTAACGAATTTTAAATACGTTACAGTAACAGACATTGTCTCCCTAGTGATTTCTGTATTAATGAGTTACCTCTATCCTCTAGGAGTAATCCCTTCCAAAGATGATCAGCATGGAAACTAATCGTTTAATAAATGAAATAAATTATTATTTTTTTTTTGTTTTTGTAGGAAGGCCGATTAACTCCACCGGTCTGTGAACCCATGCCAGAAGCTGGCATCCCTGCGACACCCCCGAATAACGGTTTTAACCCGAATCATAGTGTAAGCTGTTTCGTAACTCCCACGAGTGGATACAGTACCCCAGATTTCCGCTCTTTAAGCAGTATTAGGTAAGGACACTATACTTTTCGACATGAGTATCTAAAACAGACTAATAAAAAAAGCTAAAAGGTTAGCATCTTCATGAGAGGATATCTGAAGAGTGCAGTGTATCATATGGCATACACAGTGCCCTGTTTTTAGAGCAAATAAATGTCTAAATTATAAACACTAAGACAACATTAGAATACCAATAATATGATAAGGATTTCTAAACTAAATTTTGACATTTATAACTTAAGCAGATAAACAAAATCAAAATATTATTCATGAACTATTATTTAAAAGTTTATTTGTCGTTTGCATTCCACATTGTTATATTAAATATACAGGATGTTTCAAAAAAGTGATCAACACGATTATTTTTTTAACTAATGGATTTAACAAAAAAAAATCATTAAGAAAAAATATTCAGTAAAAAAATATTTGTTCCAGCGGTTCTAAATCTGCGACACAGTTACTTTTTAATTCCAAGTAGTATATTTTATTATGCTACAAATAAAGGATTTTTTTTCTAATTTCAGTAGTACCTATAAAAATAATACATTCTCACTTAACTTTTTTTTTGAGAAGTTTTGAAAATTTAATATAAAAACTATCATTTATTTATATTTTTTATTATATTTTGTTTTCTGTAAGAACAGGATGAAATAAGAATTTTTGTGCAAACGCGACTTAAAAATTTTACGTAATAACCGAGATATGAATTTTTAAAGTTTAAGAATTTGGTGCGTGACGTAGCAGGTACTGACCAGTGACTGACAAACAATGGACAAACTGTTAGTTATAGAGGGAACAATTTTGTTCATGTTTGCATAGCTGAAATATTTTTATGTAAAAACTTATACGTTATATTCACAAAGAAATTATTATTAAGTATAAATAACATAAATAATAAGCTTTTTTTTCCTAATAAATTATAGAACATTGAAACAGTTTGACAATATTATGACACAAAATATGACGACGGATGGCGCTAGTGTTTATCTGTTTTAAAGTTTCAATATTAATTTAATTAATAGTATTATTAATTTAATTAATATTAAAAATTGATTTAATTATAAATACATTATTATTGTTAATATTACTAGATGTCATAATTAAACAAAGTCATCAAACACAAAATTGTTAATTTTTTGTTAAGTTATACATCAACGTGACATTTCATAATGTTTTAAAGGTGACCGCAGCAGACGCGTGAATCTCCTTTTTAAAATCAGGCGACCAATCAAATTCTTCGTACCTAACGCGTCATACCCAATTAGTAATCAGCTTCAATCGCTTGTAGTTTGTGATCTAACTAATATTTAAACAAAAAATTTTCACTAATACTCATTAATTTCGGTATGTTTTCGTCTTCTTATTTAAGATAGTTAAAATTTGACTATGGTATAAGACCCCATTGTAAATATGAGATATATTTAATTTAAATTTAATTGCATTTTTCTTATAAAAAAAAAACCGTTAAGTGAGACTATACTATTTACATACAATTGAAATTATAAAAAAATCCTTTATTTTTATTTTATAGATTAATAAAACATTGGTACTTGTTTTCATTTAAAAAAAAAGTAAATTTATGCCACAGCTTGAGAACCACTGGAACAAATTATTTCTTTGGTATGCAATAAATTCAGTCACTATGCATTGAATATTTTTTCCTAATGCATTTTTCTACTAAATCTATTAATTAAAGAAATAATCGATCACATTTTTTTTAATCACTCTGTATATATAAAAATGTCATATGAAAGTAGCTTTTATTCTGTATGGTTACGGAATAGCAAGGGATCGAAGTTTTTTAAATAGCACCAATTAAAAAAAAAATCATGATACACACCTACTTTTAAAATGAAAGGACAAAATATGGAAACATTAAATATATTTATTTTATTTCTTATAATAAGTGCTCAAAATGTGCTTTTTGTACTCCATTGCAAACTGACATCGACAAATTAGGGAATTATGAATTCTATAAATTGTATTGCGCAGTACTAAACCCATCCATTTTACAATAAATTAAAAAACTCAGATAAAAATACCAATTTCACATTAACTTAGCATTGTTGTTTGGTTTTAAAGATGCATTTTTTTTACAAAAAAATCTGCTATTTATAAAACTTTGTTTCCTTATAATAAGGAATACGCTATTAAATTTTTTACACTAGTCCTCATACACCCTGTATGAATAATAAGAAAAAATTAGAAAAAAAAGAAAGATGGCATCCGTGAAAGTAGATATTGCTGTATGTACCTTCTGTTTACAATATTTGTACTATAATTGTTTTTGTCGAAAGCTCTTCAGTTTTAAGGTAGTTCATCCGTTGATGCCCACAATCCAAAATGTGGCTCAAATAAATATATAATATTGTTTACAAGTCGTAGATTTTGGATGTAAATTAGAAATCATGGGTAACAATTGAAATAACGAAGATAATTGAATTTAAAGTTGACACTGGAATACATTACGTATATTAAGGTTAGCAGTAGATTCACAACTGATAAGAAAATAATAGTATGACAACAAACGAATATGTTATTCTTTGATGTTTGAGATATTTATTAAAAACATAAAAACTATGAGACACCACAATCATTGTTGCGAAATTGTACGTAAAAGGTTGCAGTTTCAAGAAAATAGTATATTATGTGGCAAGTGTGTGAAGCTGACATTTTTACATGAGGGTGGAGATTGCGACACGAGCCGAAGGTGAGTGTTGCAAACCACCCGAATGTAAAATAGGCTTCACACACGTGTTACATACTATACTTTTTCTACGACCTTGCAATAAAATATATTTTTTCTTCACATTGTCATTCTTTTAACGTAAACCCTCTGTATTATCGACTTGTGTTACCATGGTTACCAACGTTACGGGTGTTTAACAGCTTTGTTTTATTAAAATACAATTCAGTTTGTAATATTTAAAATAATGAACGGTGCGTGAAATGTTACTTCACGCACACTGTGCGTGAAGTAGCATTTCACGCACCGAGTGTAAAAACTCAACCTTCACACATAAAAATTGATACGTGAAGTACTCACTTCACGCATGGGAGTAGAAAAAATATATTTTGAAGCTATTACGCAAATACGTAATAAATTGTTAAGTGAAATGGCAACGTTGCAATCAACTATTCAACGTGAGATTTAATTCACGCACGATCAGAAAAATAATTACTAATTTACTTCACTCGACATATGGTAAATTATGTAAGAAAAAAAATGTGTAACATAAAATTGTAGAAAATTAAACCTTTTTTTATATAAAAACCAATGTTGCCATATCTCTCGGCTGCATTTTTCATTTCGATACTATTGAAGTCATGCATAGAACTTATGATAAAAAATAATAATAAAAAAAAACTATACATTTGGTTTTCATCAATTGTAACTAAAAATTATTTTATCAATTTTTAAAGTAACAATACAATTTTTTAATGAGTTTAAATATAATGACTCACTTGATTAGGGATATTACGGATGAACTATCTTAAATCAGCATGAAATTGTACCAAACGGTTTTTTCGTCGACTTGTTTCATTAAAATCGATACTACTTGGCTACCTTTTTTACATATTGTTTCATATACATAAAAAACCTTCTCTTGATTATAAACCGCTTCAAAATTCGTCCAGTGGTTCTTGAAATTTGCCCCATCTATTATACTGTACATTTATTTATTTTGGTGAAGTGTAAAAATGAAAGAATTATTAATAACTAGCTGACCCGCCGCGGCTTCGCACGGGTAAAGCTAGGAGAACGATTAGCTACACGTGTACCAGTAATTTTTCACATTTACTTCGGAGACATGCGCTGCGTAGGGAGCCGGCAACCTGCCTCGCATCGTACATGTAACAGGCTCCGCCCACTGCCCTCCCGATCCTTGCACCGCACCTAACAGTGCCCTTTTCTAAACATGTCTCGGGTACATATGATGCAAGCTATCTCTCCGACAAATATCGAAAATCTGCAACGGTTAAAACTTAACTATAGATACAAAGAAAAAAAAATAGAAATCATCCCCTATGAGGGATGATTTTTTGGAAAAAACGCTGAAACTCTTTATTTCTTACCAAAAGCATAAATATGAATTTTTATATCCATAACTTGAGAAATGATGGGTTCTCCATACAAACTTTCATCCCCTATTTCACCCCTTCAAGTTTTATTTTCGTAACAAAAGGTAGCCTATGTCCTTCTCCAAGGTCCAATCTATTTCTATACCAAAATTCATCAAAATTCAGTGGTTTAGGTGTGAAAACATAACAGACAGACAGACAGGCAGACAGACAGACAGACAGGCAGAGTTACTTACGCATTTATTATATTAGTAAAGGATTAAAATAAAGGTTTATTAGAAAATAATTAATTAAGAAAAAGATAATTAAACACTACGAATTAACTAATATTAAATACTAATTAAAGACTAATAGCCCCGAGACAGACGACGACTGTTAGAGATAATTAAACTCCAAATCTTAATTTAACATTTCGTATATCATACATATATAAATTTTTTTAATGATCATTAAGTCACGAGGATCTTTTGACAACATGATTGTAAGCGTTCGGTAATAATCGCCACACTGATACTGTTAAAATCTCGTCATGATTTTAAATTTTAATTGTAATCTCAAAAATGTCTCAAATTATTATTATTCCTGTGTTATCTTGCAGACTGTCTCCTCTTCAGACTGTCTTCTCTCAGACTTGTATCAGACTGTCTGTCGGTTATAGACTAGTATCAGACTTCAAAGTCCACTCAACTGCTTACTGAACTGAACTCAGTGACTCAATGACTTGAAATGCGTCGCTCTCCTCTTATACAGGTGGTGGCGGTTAGGCGTGAACATAGGGTTTTAATATGGGATTCTAGTTTTACGCAATTTCCTGCTCTCCTGTTTATTTTACGGGAAAAATTATAGAGTGCAAAATTTTACGGAATTAAATGTTGCATACAAAACTGTTTTTATATGATTTATTATGTGTTTGATTTCTTCACAATTTTAAAAAGAAATTTGAAAAGTTCCGTTAATTAATAGCAACGACATTAAAAAAATTAGTAAGAAGTAAATTTAATATTGATGATTGTTATCATAAAGAAATATTATGATGGAATACGGGATTTATTTTCCAAAAGTTAGGTTCAGTTGGTTTGACGTTTTAGGTTTATAAATAATTTATAAAACCAGAAAAAAGAAAACAAGATCCATGGCTATTGGTACTAATTGACGGTATTTTATAAATTTCTTTTTAAAATTTTGAAGAAACTAAACACTTAATAAAACATGTAAAACAGTTTTGTATGCAATTTTTAATTCTTTAAAGCTTTTCAACCTACAGTTTGTTCCGTTAAATGAATAGGAGAGCAGGAAATTGCATAAAACTAAATTCCCATGTTAACTCCCTATGTTCACCCCTAACCGCCACTACCCTGTATATTTGCTCGCTGTTCCTTTTAGAATGTTGTTGATTAGTACAAGAAGGCCACGCTACGCACGAGTTGTTTACACAGTTGTACGCGGCAATGGGAGCAGGCGGTGGTGAAATAGTGTAACTACAGCGCCACCATAGCCATGAACTTTCTAGAACTATGTAATAAAATCTGTGCACTTTGGTATACTCGCTAGCGCAAAGTACTCATAATGGGGTAGTTACCATATGTTGAAATTTAATAAAATTCTTATTTGTTTAAAATATATAACTCATAATAATATACAGGGTGTCTGTTAAATAGGGGGACATGGCTTAACCACAGATTCCTGAGGCTAAAATAAGATGATTTAACCAAACTTGCTTCTACCGGAAAGTGTACCATTTAGCCAGAATTCTGCTTCAAAGTTCTTCGAAAAAAAAAAAAAAAATTGCTTATAATAACCGGACGCTTTATTCGATTTGGATGAAATTTGGTATGACAGTTTATATGGTTATGTCATCTTTTAAGATGATACTTGTTATTATTAGTGAACCACTAATGTATGAAACGTAGGTATCCCAACATTGATTAGACATTTGAATAGATTGCTAGATTAAAGTTATTTTAAAAAAATTCACGGTGCAGACACTCAGGTTTTATTTTTTTCTGTCTGAACCGTAACAGATATCACAAAATAAATAGAGAGAGAGAGAAAAGTTTACTATTGGATGTATCTTTCCGAAAAAAAATAATTTCACTTTATCGGCGTGGCCATTAAAAAGTTACAGTCTATCAATGTTGGGACACCTAAGTTTCATACACTAGTGCTTCACTAATAATAACAAATATCACCTTAAAAGATGACATAACCATATAAAGTGTCATACCAAATTTCATCCAAATCGTATAAAGCATTCTGTTATTATAAGCAAAATTAATTTTTTTTTTTTTTCGAAGAACTTTGAGGCAGAATTCTGGCTAAATGGTACACTTTCCGGTAGAAGCAAGTTAAATCGTCTTATTTTAGCCTCAGGAATCTGTGGTTAAGCCATGTCCCCCTATTTAAGAGACATCCTGTATATGCTGTAATAAAATTCACCATTTATTATGAAAATATTTTAAAAAAGTTAATTAAAAAATATGTTTCAAATCGATCTCTTCTTTGTGACGTCACGGTTGCTAACTAAAGCCGCAAATATCGCTAGTGTCGTTGTTTTACAGCGATGGGATGTGAAATGCCAATTGACAGTTGATAATTGAACATTATTTTACAAAGTTTCTATATACATACCTGACAAAATAATTAGAAATGTTTATCAATTGTAATATAAAACGTAACAAACTTGCTAAAGCTAAACAAAAATAAGTAAAAATACATGCTAACTTAGCAATCTAACTTAACAAACAAGTTCCATTTTTCCCCGCAAGACATACGTCGCAAAATATCTTCGTCGTACTTCGAGCAGCACGTCGGAACTAAGTTGCAACGGACGTGGCAAGGCTGACGTCACAATGGCGGGAATAGATATGACCGGTATTTTCAGTATATTTTATCTCATTTAAAAATAAAAATTGTGCAAAATAAAAAAATATGGAAAATTTAAATTTAAAAATACTTATAATAAAAAAACCAAAAAAGGCGAAACTACCCTATTGGAGAATCCGGTATTAAAAATGACAGATTGTTACTTAAAACTACCTTGTATATGAATTCTTCTCTTAAATAATGAGTCCTTGCAGTATATGTAAAAGTGTAAGTGATCTTTATAGTACCAAAAGATGAAAGAAGAAAAGAATAATAATAGTTAAGTCCAAATATAAAACAAATATTTATTTGTGCAAATCATTTTGAGAAAAATGAATTTTTAGTTATACAACTGATAAAAATTTTAATAACATTGTTTCATGTGGATTTGACTTTATTATTGTACTCTTCCGACAGAAACACAATACAAAATTATCACTGTCAGTGAAGTAATTCAAAATTATCGGCGGCAACAGTTCATAGCTATGATGCTGCCATCTACGATGAGCTTTGCCCATTACGTTATCGCCTTCTCGAAGCTTCTAATTATTAGGTCGCGCGTGACACGTTCGGACACGCCCGCCTAATGGCGCCAACACACGCGCGCACGCTACAATACTACGTAGAGATAAATTGAGTTTATAAATGTTTCAGGCACGATATAAGCCGTCAGCTTTCATTTTCCGCTCAACCCTCCGGCGATAATTCGTTGTCATCACAGTCTACTAACTCCTCACAGTCACTATTCTTGTCTCCTCCTGAGAGTAGATGTACAAGGAACAATTCGTATACTAGCGCAAAAAAGCTATTTTCTTAGTGATTTGTAAATAGGGTATTTATATATAAGAAAAAATAATTGTATAAATTTTATATGTCCCAAATGGTCAAAACTTATTTTTGCACAATGTATATTTTATTACGATGTAATTGATTGTATATATGTATATAATTATCAAATTTGCATTGTTAAACCGTTGTTAATATGTTAGAGTATTATATAAATGTCGATATTTACCTCTACGGAATATATTAATATTACAAAATTTTATATACATATGAATTAATGAATATGAGGTTCAAATTAAATAATTGATAAATAGTAAATGGATGATTTTATAACAATATAAATTATTGTACTACGTGTTGTCAGATTTTTATTTTACGTAGAATTTAATTCAAATTTGCTTGTTATTAAATTTATTAATATGAATGAATAACATTCGCTATTTACACATGTTGTATCTGCGGAATATAGTTGTATTGTAAGATTTTATTAATGAATCGATAAATATAAAAATGTTTAAATTAATAATTAAAAAACAGTGAATTGATCATTTTATAAAAATATGAATTATTGTACTTCGTGTTGTCAGAATTTTTATTTTATGTAAGATTTAATTCAAATTTGCATTGTTATGGTGGTATTAAATTTATTAATTTAAATGAATAAGATTGTAATGAAAATTCGCTATTTACGAATTATTTATTAATATGTATGATTAATATTGTAATGAAAATTCGCTATTTACAAATTTTGTATCTGCGAAATATAGTTGTATTGCAAGATTTTATAAATGAATTGATAAACATAAAAATGTTCAAATTAAATAATTCAAAACAGTAAATGGATCATTTTATACAAATGTCAATTATTAATTATTATCCTTGTCCAGAATTTGTGTTATTTGAACAAAGCAAGTACATGAAAATAAAATATGTTCCACAAAAATGTAATTATTATTTTTTCTAAACATCTATGTATATAAGTGCTTCACAATTAAGGGTACAAATTTTAAGAGCATATAGTACCGATCAAAATGGTTAAAAAGAAATGAGAGAGAAAGAGGCCATTTTGAATTAGAATCGAAGAAAAACTGACAGATAGTGATCGAACAAAATTTTGTCTATGCTAGTAAACAGACTATAAAAATTCAGTAAAATTTTATAAGAAACATTTTTCTCAATTTCTGATAGTTAAGAAGTTATTTGAATATTAAATATTGGTCAAGGGCGCCACATTTTGCTTGTAAAATTATTTGATTTTTTTTTTTTAATAAATGCACATCTATGATATATCAAAGCTAAACAAAAAGTCTCATTTAATCAGTGTCGTAACTCTTATAGTTTTCGAGATAGCAGAAGTAAACTCATTTTTCAGTGCCTTATATCTTCAAAACTATTGAATTTTTTCTTGCTTATTTTGGTCAGTATGATATGCCCTTAAAGTTTGTAATATTTACTATTACTAGGTAAGTTACAAACTCAGTTAAATATCAATATAAACATACTAATGGTAAACAAAATTAATTAAATAAACACTATGATTATTGTTTTATATTATTATTATTATGTAACAAGTTTTATAAACGTCGCATTAGGGGTTTCCAAGTACATAAAAATATTGTACCCGTATTTTATATTTTCGCCGAAAAGTTTCTAATACGGAAGAAAAAAATTATTAAAGTTTCAATAAATGAGGACCGAGAAAATCGACGGCACGTGTGACGTCATCTACACCAAGAACATACTTACCAACGCGAACATGGATAAAATCAGACACTCCCCCCGACTGGTACCATTAGTCAATAGCATTTGCCAATTTAAATGCATAAAAGTTTCGTTTTGATATTAGGGTAATAAAAATCAGAAAATTAATACCTTATTATTGATATCCAATAAGTATTATTTTTAAAAACCGTAGACTTGGAAACCCCTATTGAAACAGAAAAACCCTTTTTTTCGCTTCGTATTGCATTTTTGAGACAAACTATACACCAATCAATATATTTAATGCATAATTTCTACTTTTATGATATCGATTTTATCTGAGATGTGGAGCTATCTTTAATCTATTAAGGTATGGAGGAAAAATGTGTGATTTGTAATGAAAATAATGTATACTATAGTTTTAAGTAAGATTTATTAACAATATATTGTTTACTGTTGTTTCTCCACATGTTACAGAATCTACAAGAAACAAAGTGATTGTACAGAAATAAAAACATTTATAAAAGACGATATTTAAAACGAATACAGTTATATTACAGGATATACCAGCCTTATTGAGAAATTAAAACTATTAGGTGCATCAAATTTTGGAAATATTTCAATATTTTCATCCAAAGTTTTTAAAACAATCTTCGAAATTAAAACAAATATTGTCAAATCTACATGTTGGGGACATTTTATTTTTAATGAACATTAACAAAGGTCAAAATATTACAAAAATAATGGATCTGGCTATGAGAGAGACAATATTTGTAGAATTCGTTAATGTTTGAAAATATTTGAAAATAAAGGTACATAAACACTTTAAACTATTTTTTGACCCCTGGCTCTCCATCCAATTTTTTCAAGTTGGGTAGATATCATAGCATCTTTTATCCAAGTTTCAACGTCTGACTGGTCATTAGACAGAGGATTTCTAACGAAAAGTCTTCAAGAACTGGTAGTTCGTTTAGTTTAATTAATTTGCCCTATTCCTTATAATCGCATTGTAGCCTATATGCAAACCTAAGTTTTTTTAAGTATTCTAAAGTCCTTTTTAATTTTTCTATCAAATACCGCACCTGTGTTTATAATTTTTAAGTAGCCCAACTTACAGTACACAGGATGTAAGAGAAACAGCGGGCCATAGGGGTTTAACACTGGAAAACAGTTTTTCCTTGCGCAAAAGTGGCCTAATAATTTTAGACAATAATGCTTCAAATAAATATTATACAGAATTAAATTCTGCATCCACTTCGATAATCACATAATTTTGCAATCCAAAAAATCGAATAAACTTTACAAAATTTCAATTTTTTCGGTTACAAAACGTGCAAAATAAAATGTATTTATTGAATTGGATGCAGAATTTAATTCTCTACAATATTTATTTGAAGAATTTTTGTGTAAAAGTAATAGGTCAGTTTTGCGTATGGAAAAACTGTTTTTCTCATGTTAAACGCCTATGGCGCGCTTTTCGTTTTAATCCAGTATATGGAGCTCGGCTCGTAAATTTAAAAAATCTAGGTGTTGAGTTTGTATCTTAACCCATTTTTTGGTATGACTATAATATTAAAAATTGGGTAGACTTACGTCAAATTTTGATAATTAAGGTTTGATTTTAAAGTTAATGTGTATATGGTCAAAATTTTTGAATTGTTGTATTATAATAATAGTAAATATAATTTATCAAATTAATTATCAATAATAATTATTGTTTAAAAATTTCTTTGTTTTAGTATAGTAAGGATTAAAATAGATTACATCGGAAGTGGACTATTTTAAAATTAATCATTGGACTTTTTTATAACTAATCGAAATTTGTATTTCTCAAGAAACTAAAATTAGTGTATTGGTCACTAGCGTCTAACCGATGTAATAACTTGTCTCACCGGACATAAACGATTGTTAAAGTGGATTCATGCATTTATTTTAATTTCATTTTCATTACATTTTAATTGTAAAATGCTAAAATAATCACAGGACATTCCGAGAAATCTATAATTATTTCAGCGAAATACTACGTTATCTACTTGTAGGTAGACCGTAGACATAGTATACTGTGCCGTAGATAATGTGACATAAACCTACATCGTATATGTTCGGCGAGACAAGTTATTACATCGACTAGACGACTAAACGCTAGTTACTGATCTGCCGCCTGGTGGTCTTCTCAGTGAACATCAGAGGTGTCATGAATTCGCTGCTACGCTAGTGTTATTGTTTGAGTGCAAAATGTTTTGACGAAGAGCGTTAGAGTAGTTTATAAAATAAATTTAAGTGTTGTTAATATTTCATAAATATATTTATAACAATTGTGTATTTATAAGCTAGCTGGGACGTAATTATAGTCACTTCTATTCATGTTATTTAGGTTAGTAAAAGAAATTGACATTTGGGCAGTTTAATTGTTGATATACATATGTTTCTTTAATTTTAGAATTTTGCTTTTTATATATTTTATGATTTAGTTGTTGATATATAAAATTTGTACTACATTTATATAATACTTTCTTTCCATTGAACCATATAGTTTTTGTAAATTAGATTATTGCAGTAAAAAGTAAAATAATAGATAACGACGATGATTGTTGATTTTCGAAAAACTATTATCATGGAAAGAACATTGAACGATTGAACTTATATATTTATGGCTTGTATAAAACGCTATTTTAGTATACTTTTGCAGTAATGAAATAAAAATCATTATTAATAATGATTTAAACAAGAAAAGAAAATTTAACATGCATCAAATTTTGATAAATTCCCATGATTCCATGACTATTGTGCTTAGATTATCGATTAGTTTGATTCTGTCTACAGGCGATTGTTGAAGATTTTTTGTAATTATTAAATTAAAATTGTAACAAAATTAATAAATATTAAATAATCCGTGAGATTTTTTGTAATATTGGTACAATGTAAAGTTCGGACATGTTTCTAGCACAATGTAGTGTTCCACTCATAATATTGATTTTATAAGTTTCTTGACAATCCGTATGCGAATCGTGTAGTACTTATATACTTGAAAGTAAGATGTTTATATGTATGTATATATGTGTACAAATAGAACAAATTTTTGGTTGTTTTTAGATATAATTTGATTAATTTCGTTACAATAATGTAACTAGATGTATATTAAACCGAAATGACAAGTCTTGCTCTGCAGTTGGATAACGTTGATGTCTGCAGCAGTAACAGTGTGTGTGACAGCGAACAAATAACAAAATTGTTCCCCAAGTGTAGACCACGGAGTGATGTCAACCTGAATCCTATAGTTATTTCTACAAAAGATCATGCGACCGCTGACAACGTTATTGAAGCTGTCATGAATATAGACAGGGGAACCGATAGGTGAGTTCAGTTTCAAATTTGCTTTTACCTCATTTCCCCTCTTTTATACTGGGTGTAAGACGATAAGCGCGATCTGTTTTTCCTAGCTCAAAAATAATTTTGGGCAATAATGCTTTAAATTAATGTAGAGAATTAAATTTTGCATCTAATTGAATAATCACATTTTATTTTGCACGTTGTTATAATACAGTTGTATTAAAAAAAATCCTAACTCGGAGTGGGTTATGAACAAAAAAAACGTATGTCAATTTTAAATTATTTAATTAAATGTCAATTTAACAAGAGATATTGTCAAAAATGTTATCTAAAGAAAACAAAGCTTTTCTTCTTTAATTCTTATTTTAGAAATAGAAATAAATTAGAAAACGGAAAACGGTGAATGGAATATTCTGCATTCTTTTTTATTATCTTTTCTCTTTAAAATTACATTTCACGATCAATTTTGACAACTTGACTTTTGAATTAAATAATGAGAAATACGTTTCTGTGTTCATAGCCTACTCCGAATTAGGTTTTTTTCTAAACACACTGTAGTACACTGGCGTGCAAAAGAATCGCGTACACCTTAAAAAACTGACAATGTTGTTACTGTCATCACTATTTTATCTATTGTGGAGCAAGTTCTTCACTGTGTGAAAGAACAACCAAGTATGCATTTGCATTTATGTTAATTTTGACATCTTAATTGACACTAGTGACATTGACAAGTTAAAATTCAAGATCGACTCAATACAGTAAAAGTGTAAAAAGGTGTACGTGTTTTTTTTTGCAAGCCAGTGTACATTAAAAAACAAATATCATAAGGCAATCTGTTAACGTATATGAAACACTTTTTTATACTATTTTTTCTACTGAGGTAATTTTACAATGTGATTCTTAAAAAATTCCACTTGTCCAAAATATGATTTGAATTTTTTTTCAGTTATATTGATAGTGCTTCTCGCTAACAATTGAAATTTGATATTTTGACAATTTGTGTATTGTGTGTTGTGAATTTTATCTGATTATACGTTGTTACATTGTAGCAAACAGTGCGCTTTAAGCTTTTCAACCACGTGTTAACAGTGCTTTTATAGACTTATAAGAACACCGAAATATAAAAAGTACTTTATAGTGGAAATGAAAAAAAAATCACAAACAAATGCTATAAAAAATCCAACTCGGAGTGGGCTATGAACAGAGAAACGTAAATCAATTCAAAAGTCAAGACGTCAAAACTGATCGTGAAATATAATTTTCCTGAAATTCATTGTAATAGGCAGCAAAAGAATATTGCCAGTCACCGTTTTCTAATTTATTTCCATTTCTAAAATAAGATTCAAGAAGATAACATTTTTGACAATATATCATGTCAAATTGACTATACAGTGCTTGTCACGAGTGATGGCGAGCTGAAGATATGCTCAGAAGACCAAATTGCGACTTTATCCCTACTCCAGATGGGTAAGTAGAAAATAGTTTGCGGACACTCACGTGACGAAGCGAATTAGCCAATCAAAAACTGAGGAGAAATTGTCAGATCGAAGGTCAGAGAGCTGGGCTACGTTCCAAATTCAAGAGTACCGAATATTGGAGTAGGAGTTAAAGTATGATGACGTAATTTAAGAGTGTAGTGTGTTTTGGAACGAATGAGTTTAGTTGGAGTAAAAAATTGGAACTAAATTAAAAATAATTTTAAAAAATTAACATATAATTACAACATTAATGTCAAGCCCGTATTACAAGCGCTTGTTTATAATAAAAGCGCTTTTATGCAGCACTCTTCTTATAATGTGAAAGTAGGTACGCTCTTTAAAAGCGCTTTTATTATAAAAGTGTGCTCATAATACAGGCCAATGTGTTTACATGTTTATTTTCAACCAAAAGCATGTTTTCTTCCTCAAAAAGGCAAATTATTTCATAAGTTGAGAATCGTGAACATCCATGTTTGAAAATATTGTGGAGTAAATTCTGTACACTTCTCGATAGTAGGGTAAATAGAGTATCACTTTGGATTAAACTCTGGCAGTTTTGAAACAGGTTAAGAGTAAACTCTAAGAGTAAGGTTATTAGTTTTGGAACGATTTTGAGTAATTTCGTACTCTAGAGTAGGGTTTTGGAACGCAACCCTGAAGATTGTTTTGGTAGCATGGTTTAGAGGTTATGCGTTTTGTTTTCCTAATTGGGCAGTTTTCATATTGAAGTTTTTAGTGCGTATTAAGTTATTTTATATTTTTTTTGCCAAACTATGAAAACAAAACGCATAATACGCTATAAACCAAAACAAACTTCAGCTCCCCGTCCTTCAATCTGACAGTTTCTCCCCAGTTTTTGATTGGCTAATCCACTTCGTCACGTGAGTGTCCGCAAGCTATTAGTTTCGAGTCAGTGGCGTGGAGTGCTGTATATCTAGTACGCTGCTGAAATTTTTGCATCAATCGAGTTTAAGAAAGGCGTGGCCCAGTATGCGCGGCTGCTCGCCATCACTGGTGACGAGCACTGTACTTTCAAATTGAGACACACTTTTCTCTGTTCACAGCCTACTCCGAGTTAGGTGATACTGTATTTTTTTGTTATCATTTAAATGTTGTCTAATATTGTGTTTAATTTCAGAATTATCGAGATTGCGGGCGGTCGGGAAATCTTCTCCCAAAGTCGTAGCAAGGCTACGAGAAAAGTCCGCAATTGCATGAGTAACGATGAATTCGATAAAAAAAAATCCAGTAAGTCACCGACTAACCAAAGTGTCTGGGAACTAAGAGGTTCCTGTGGTGAAGCGAAGAAATTGAAAACCGCTCGCGAATTCACAGAGACAATATTTTCTTCGGAAGTTAGTTCAGTGAAACACCAGCGTTTAGAGAAACAGTTCGATAACTCCGAGTCTCCTAGTAATCGTACAAGCCCTTCCGAGAAAGCGGCGGTCGGTGGTGAAATTGTAGTGTTTGATGACATTGGTGATAGTTGGCAGGATGTTGGTGTGAATTATTTGGAGAACAATAAGTTAGAAAGAAACGACACGGATATTTACGAGAATTCTAGCACTGGTGAGTCTTTTATTTTCTTCTGTTGACATCTGTTATTTAGATATTAGTTATTTTCAACATTGTTTTTAGTTTTTACTAATTTTTTTATTTAATTTAGTAAAATTATTATTAATTTTTAAATAATTTTATGGGTCGGGCGGTAACTACAGGTAATGGGGATTTCCACTATTATTCGTTATTCTTTAAAAAAAATAGTTCTTTTTTATTTTTTCAACAAATTAATAAATAATAATAATTCAGAAAAAAATTAATAAATTGAAAATTGTTTGTTACCCCAAAAGAGAGAGATTATACTTGTCTGTCGTGACACTACTATGAATAGCAAAGAAAGTAATGTGAATGTTTTCAAAACTGATATTTTAAATAAATTTGAATTAAAATTAATTCACATTTTTTATAATTAATTACCTAATAGGGGTTTCAAATGTACGGATTAAAAAAAATACTTATTTGGTATCAATGTTCATAATGTATACTTAATAAAGGTGAATATAATTGTTATTTTTTTGCTTTTTATTACGATAATATCAAAATAATACTTTAATGCAATTAAAACAAGCGCTTAATCTCGCTCTTAATATTCAGTATTAGCCATGTTTGTAACGTATTGGACACTGGCAAATGCTACTGGCCGGGGACGTGTCAACATATGTTCGTGGTGTAGGTGACGTCACACACTCATTTATTAAAACTTTAATAATTTTTTTCTGGCGTATTAGAAACTTTTCGGCAAAAATATAAAATACGGGTCTAATATTTTTATGTATAGATGAGCATATTAAAACATAAAAAAGGAAGCCCCTAGTACTGAAATTTGAAAATAAAGCAGATTGGCACACTCAAAAATGGGTAATAAATCGTGATGATATACCGGGTGTAACACGAAAAGCAGGCCATTAGCGTTTAATATACGGTGTGTTCAGAAAAAAAAAAACCTAATTCGGAGTGAACGTATGTCTGATTATTATTTAATGCAAAAGTCAAGTTGTCAAAATTGATCGTGAAATGTAATTTTAAGGAGAGAAGATAGTAAAGAAGTATAGAGTATATTTCCATTCTCCGTTTTCTAATTTATTTCCATTTCTAAAATAAGGATTCAAGAAGAAAAGTTTTAATTTTTTTAGATAACATTTTTGACAATATCTCGTGCCAAATTGACATTTAATTAATTTTAAATTGATACGTTATTTTGTTCAAAACCTACTCCGAGTTAGGATTTTTTTGAACACACTGTAGGAAACTAGTTTTTCTTTACGCAAAAGTGGCGTATCAATTTTAGACAAAAATGCTCCAAATAAAAGTTGTAAAGAAGTAAATTCTGCACCTAATTAAAACATAACATTTGTTTGTGATTTTGTTTCAATTCCATAGTTAACTCTATAAAGAAGTAACTTTTATAAAATTAAATCCGATTTTCTCGGTTACAAAAAATAAAAAAATATTGTATTGTGTGCAGAATTTAATTTTGTACAACTTTTATTTAAAGTATTATTGTCTAAAATTAATAGACCATTTTTGCTGAAGGAAAAACTGTTTCTCCGTATTAAACGCCTATGATTCGCTTTACGTGTTACACCCGGTATTAAATAATAATTTCATAAAAAATGTCTATTTTCGATACATGTTTTATTGTTAAAAATTGTGACCATGCAGCGATTTTTTTATTTGTTTAATTTTTTAAAGATAAAACAGTATTTAAATTAGTTGAAATATTTATAATACGATTGAAACTAATTATAAACATACTTATCTAGAGTGTTGATAATTTCTACTAGTGATAGTAAATAAATTTAGAATCATATTGTAGTAAATAGTAATCCACGATAATGGTATTTATTCCATGAGTCAGTCTAGTGTCATGACGTCATCACGCGACTTGATTATATCGTATTCCAGAAGTTATAAAGTATTCACACATCTGGATGACATATGTGCTTCTTAATAAAAACAGATTGGCACTCCTAGTAATGAGTAATAAGTTGGGATGATATATTTATTTAGTAATTTATAAATCTTCTATGAATTTCAGTGATCTAACTTTGAAAATGTTTTACTATACATTTATATAAAAGCGACATTCATTTTTGGAAAATTGTATAATGTAATTAAAATAGAACGGAGATAAATAATTTAATTATAATGCACTTTTCAACTTAAATGCTTTTTAGTATTTAATAATTAGATTTTGATGATTCGGTATATGACCGTGAATTATGAATAATTTTAGAAAACCAATATTCGCTTCAAAATGTAACCTTTTATCTTTTATTAAATAATGTGTATAGTGTGAAATTATAAATCATAATTCAAAAAAAAAATTTCTGGTTGTTAACCAAATTTTAATTAATTTAACTTAATTAATTTAGGTAATCGTTCAACTTCAATGTGTTAAGAAACTAACTCGGAGTAGGATATGAACAAAGAAACGTATAATTAATAATGAGTTAACAGTTTACACATATATTTGAAATTAATTGTGGAACGATTATGTTAGCCATCGGGATTTGAACCCGAGACCTTTACTATACTGGAGTAACGCTCTAATACACAGGATGTTATATAAGTAACGTGCAATACGTTACCACTTGATAAAGACGGTTGCAATGTATCGTAATCAGCAATCATTTCTTTTTTAATGTGCTTGTGGCAATGGGGACATGAAATTGACGTCACACAACATACATCTCCCCTTCCAGTACTACCTGACTTTAGAAGAAGAGGGCAGGCTCGAAAAGAGGGAACGTTTTGTATTACCTAACCTAACCTAATCTAATCCGATATGATATTTGCTCTGTTTTATTTTGCCGTGGTGTTTGACATAATGTGAGTGATCAGTTTTGTTATAATAATGATTTGTTAGCTGATGAGAAATTCTAAAAATTATACCGAAACAAAATTGTTCACGACATTTAAATATTGTCTTAAATGGGAAAGTCTTCAACGCCCGAATATTCAAAACCAGAATATGCATGCATTGAATAATTTATATCCCGAATATTCAACAACATAATCGCGTACCGCCAGAAAGCACTTCACACGAATCATTTAAAAACCAATACGTGGGCGTGGCCAAGCGGAGGTCTTTTTAGGCTATGTTTACGGTGGTTGGTTCATTCGGGATTTGAATGATTCTTTGTAAGCATATTCTGCTTTTGAGTATTTTAGGTTTGGATATTCTGGTTTTGAATATTCGGGCGTTGAGTATGCACTCGTTTTAAATTCTATATAAGAGGTCATGGTAGTGCTTTACTGTCTCTCTTCGAGCTTGTGGACTTTGTTTAAAGGCGGGTTTACATTGGTATAGTAACTAAGCTTAGTTACTTGCACTAATAGCTAACCTGGCTAGCCTACTGTCTCCGACACAAGACAGTGGATGTCTACATTTAAAAAGTATTATTATCCACTTGTACTAGTAAGGCTATTACATCGAGAGGATGTATACAATTTCTCGTCATACTAGAAACAAAAAGTTAAAAGAAATATATGTGCGAATTACACAAATTGTGATTGAAGAACTTATTAGAGAGATTGAGAAAGAAAAATGCCATTCAAAAAGAGTGTGGATCAGGAAATTCCGATAAAGTTCCACAAACTTAATTGTTTCCCCTTCAGACCATCTTTCATTTTTTTTTTAAATCTCTTAGGGCCAATCTTACCATCTCTGGTTAAAATTTTAACTACCAGTTAAATAAACAAAACTGAAACGAAATGAACTATCAAATGACAAATTTATAATTGCTGTCAATAATCCGATTTAATATTATTTATTTAACTGGCAGTTAAAATTTTAACTAGAGATGGTAAGATTGGGCTTAAATCAAAAACACCGGCAACTATACGCACTTCAACTCTGTACAAAACAGAAATTTACTGGGACTAGCTTACAAATACACTAGCGAGCAAATATTAACATTGGTATAGTAGACATGCAAGCCGGTAGGCTAGTGTCAAATACGCTGGTGGGGGAAGGACAGTGGCTTTGCAAATGGTAAGTAGATAGCCTGGGAGGCTATCCACTTACCTGTCCTGATTACTTGTTATTATTACTGTCCTATAGGTTAGTAACTGTCCTGCAAGTTACTCGTACAAGCAACTAACCCAATTACTATAGGTACCAATGTAAACCCGGCTTAAGAGGTTACTTCAGAACTCAGTAGATGGCAACAGTAAAATTCAAAAATCATAAGTCCCCATTGTAAAAGCACTTCAAGATGGACGAATAACAATTATTTATTTGAATAAAGAATGATTTAGAAATGACAGTAGTTTGATTGAAACACAACAACACATCAATTTTTAAGATTGAAGTCAGAGGCGGAAAATACATTTTTTATTAATGGCGACTATTTTGGCGCACTTCTCCGTAAACTAAATGTATGTCGGTGTATTCTTGATTAGTGAAAGTAACAGGCATTTCTAAATATCGAAGTACTACGCCACTTATTGCAAATTCAACGTCATCTATGACAACCAACATTTTTTTGGGAACAACTTGATTTTTTGATTATTATTTATTAAGAAGCTGGTTCGTAATGGGGTCATGCCAAAAAAAAAAAAATGTTGCTAATATTTTTATAAAAATAGAATCTATGACACTTATTATCCATATTGCAACATAAAACATCCCAAAATATAATACTTTCCATTCATAATTTTTCTTAAAAGATATTCGCGCTACGATTTTCTATGACGTCATGTATCGGCTACTCACACAACAACACTAGTCACACGTACATGAAGGTCACAATGTCACAAACTTCAAACGCGAACTTAAACAGAATAAACTAACCAAATCTGTCAGAGGAAAAGTGCGCTCTATTCAATCTTCTTTGTTTCATAAAGATTTAATTATTTCATTAGAGAAATATTATTTTTAATTGCAGGCTTGTATGCTTGATATATAATTTAATAGATAAAAGTGCAATAATTGTATATTTATAATGATAATAATGATAAAACATGGTGAAGAAGAACTGTGCAGTTCCAACTTTATTAAAAAACCCAAAAAAACTATTATAAACAATCTTAATTTACATTTGTCCGCCAGGGTGAACTGGAATCGTTCAGATACATGACGTATGCGCTCACGTGACCTCATTGAGATTTGAAATTGACCCCTATTTTTTAAAAATTATATCTACAGAACAATGCACACAAATGGCGTGAAAATATTATTTACATATACTGTGACCGGTAGACTTCCAGGGAAAAAATAAAACAGAAAATGTGGCATGACCCCATTGGTCAACTTTACAGTCCCTCATCTTTTACAACTTTATAGATTGGGCACAATATATTTCAGATTATAACTTCTTTCAGTTCTCTTTATCATACCATGAACTATGGCACATTGCTTACATAACACTCCTGTTAACTCATTGTTAATTATAAAAAAATGGTCCGATAGGAGTAAATTATGACATGTTCACAAGATGTTTAAATGCGGTGGTAATTCCAACCCTACATCTATTAATGTGATGGTTAGATTGTTATTCCTGCAAAGTAAAGATCTCGGGTTCAAATCCCGTTGGCTGACATGATCTTTTCACAATTTATTTCTAAGAAACATGTCTTAATTTAAAAGTGTCACGGGATATTGTCAAAAATGTTATCTAAAGACATTAAAGCTTTTCTTCTTCAAATTTAATTTAGAAATGGAAATAAATTAGAAAACGACGAATGTCAATATTATTTTGCTGCCTGTTACTACATTTCTAGATCAATTTTTCCAACTTAACTTTTGAATTGAATAATGGTACGTTTCTCTGTTCATAGTCCACTCCGAGTTAGTTTTTTTTTTTTAAACATATTGTATTACACAGAAATAGATGAGTAATGAAGGTAGCATAATTATTCCAATATTTTCTGCAGGGATGGTATCAGATTTGGATGAGTTACCGGAATCAGAATCTGACAGCAAAGTTGCGAAAGTGATAGGTAATCTTCCTATAGCGGTATACGAGGGCTCTCCACGTCGCTATGGGCCTCGGCACGACTTCTCTCACTCGCACCACGCTCTCCCGAGCGCGCACAGCTTGCTGGCCTCGCCGTCCGTGTACCCTCCTCGGCCGGGCTTCCCACAGCGGGTGCTCTACGAGCCTGAGCCCAGTCCTGCGACTCCTACCGCGCCCGATGTGCCTGTCACTGTCAGTGACGTGGATAAGACCACGCCCATCGCCTCGACCTTCGACTATTTGTATGAGTTTTCCGAGACCAGAAAGGTGCTGGAGGAGTTCTTCAAGTGCCCCCCTCCTGAAGAAGAGAATAGATATGATTCTGAATTTCAGGTAAGTTCATTCCATTCTAAGTATGATTCGAGATACATACACAGATGTTTATGATATAAAGCTAAAATTCATACGCAAATTCCGTGTTTACTATAAAAAAGTTACCATCGTACAGTGTGCCCAATTAAATTTGGGAAACACGATTTATTACAGTACTTATATGTTCATCGTAAATGTACCACATAAAATTTATGCCATAATTTATTATTTTTAGGGGTAGATTATATATAGAAACTTGTTACATTACATATCTTAAAAAGAAAAAAACAGTACAAAAGTCTGACGTTAGATATCTTGTTTCTGATTGGCTAGGTCCGCCCCTATGCGCGAACAACAGATAATTTTCGATATATAAGACGCCTGCCGTAACCGAAACGACTTTCAATTTTGCTGACTCCACGAGGTTCGGACCTCTTGAGTGGTTTACATATTGAGTAATTCAGATCTCTAAACTGGATCAGTCACTTCTCTAGTTGTTTCAGTTTATGAAGGCCGTATCCCACGGTGAAAAATACGAGGAACTTTATTTTGCCGATATTGGAAAGATGACGATTATTCTGTCTCAAGGGTGTAACGTTGCCAGATATAGGGAAATAATGGGGTCTTTCCGTAATTTTTTTATTTTATTTTTCTGAAAATGTAAGCAAAGTTATTAATGTAGATTCATATTTTACCTTCCAGAAGTACATATTATTTAAACTACGAATTTTTGAAATTTTTAATAATATTTATATTTTCTCTTGTGACGTCACTTAGCAATAAGGCAGCACTACCCTCCAGTGGCCAAATATGAAACTATCATTCAATATGCCATAACCATTTTTGCCTATAAGTGTCTTTAATACTTATTTAAACATACCATTATAATAAATTTATAAGTTTACCTTATAACAATGATGAAACGGATTAAACACTCAAATAACGAAGAAGGAACTTGACAACATGTTTAGTTACATATGATATATGTGACCTCCATTTCACATTTCACAAACTAATGTATAGAGCGACAAAGTAAAAAAAGATAACATAATGAATACGATATTATTTATAATTCATAGAAAACAGTAACTTACATTAATTCATTAATAGTCGAACATCTCTATGAAATTAAATAATTATTAATCATATTAACAACAATGGAAATGAAAAGTAAATAATATATCAGCTATATCATCTAACTTGGTTGAACTGTAGGACTCATCACTAGGTGATGTCACATTTTGATGCCGCGAAACTTTATTAACAAAATTATGAATGAAAAGTTTAATATTTTTGAGAAATATTGTGGTGATATGATTGAAATAATTTAAAGTTACATGCAAATTGAACGTTATTTTTTTTTGAAAGACCCCATTTTGAATAGGATATTTACTTATTTGCGTTTGAACTTAAATATATTGAGTGTTAACAAAAAATGTCAAAATAAATGACAATGACAAAATAAAAATTATTGTTGTCATATATAGATACAATGGGGTCATGCTACATTTTCTGTTTTATTTTTTTCCTAGAAGTCTACCGGTCACAGTATATGAAAATAATATTTTCACGCCATTTGTGTGCATTGTTTTGTAGATATAATTTTTAAAAAATAGGGGTCAATTTCAAATCTTAATGAGATCACGTGAGCGCATACGTCATGTATCTGAACGATTCCAGTTCACCCTGGCGGACAAAATGTAAATTAAGATTGTTTATAAATAGTTTTTTTGGGTTCTTTCAATGAATTGTTTTCACAATTTGGAACTGCACAGTTCTTCTTCACCATGTTTTATCTGAATATAAATATACAGTTATTGCACTTTTATGTATTAAATTATATATCAAGCACACAAACCTGCAATTACAAATATTATTTCTCTAATGAAATAATTAATCTTTATGAAACAAAAAAAGATTGAATAGAGCGCACTTTTCCTCTGGCAGCTTCATAAATATTTGGTTTAACTTCGCGTTTGAAGTTTGTGACATTGTGACCTTCATGTACATGTGACTAGTGCCGTTGTGTGAGTAGCCGATAAATGACGTCACAGAAAATCGTGGCGGGAATATATTTTAAGTAAATTATGAATGAAAAGTATTGTATTTTGGGATGTTTTATGTTACAATATGGATAATAAGTGTCATAGATTCTATTTTTATAAAAATATTAGCAACATTTGTTTTTGGCATGACCCCATTGTTGCCGTTAGCGCACGTTTTGTCGTGGGATACGGACTTGAAACTTTAGCTCTCTAATTTGGACCTAGTGCTCTAGTTTTAGAGAAGAGTTTGAATCATTCTTCAGCATAAGTTAGAGCAATAGGAAGAGATTAGAGCGAATATTAGAGCACAAACCTGGAATGAATATCAGAATATTATTCCGAAAATTTAGATTAGAACATAAGATTAGGAATTTGGAGTAAATATCATATTTATAGGACAAAAATTTAATTCATAATTAGCGCAGATTTTAATTTTTGAATCCTTTTTTCTGCTTCTGAAATTAGCTTAGTAATATTTTTGATAAACATTTTTATTTTACGTCAATACATTTATAAAAATTGGAGATCGATTCTAATTCATTTGGAGATTTGTCTCAGTTAATGACGTCAGACTTGTTACCATTGTTATGAATATAGGGATTTAATTTTCTAGTTTGGTATAAGATGGAGTATGATAGGACTTTGTCAAGTATGACATTTTCAAAATTATTTAAAACAATATTTTCAATTATTAAACTTTTTATTCATAATCTTATCGCTACGGCTCGTTCATTTGACAGTTCGAGCTATAACTTTCAATAACTAAAATACTTACTATTATTGTTATATACAGGGTGTTCATTTTAAATGGGCCACCATTGCAATCTCGAAAACTATAAGAGCTACAAAGACAGTAAAGTGGGCAAACATTTTTTATTTCACAAGAAAAATTTAAAAGAAAAGTGAAAATATTTTTTTCGACCAGTGGTTCTCAAAATATGGAACCCAATTTTTTTATTTTAAATGAGGACATATATTTTTTATTTCCTCATTCGTAAGAGAATTTAATTCTGAATTCAGTGATACTATACTTTTATACCCCTACATAACGATTTTTTTTTGAGAAAAATGTATGTAAAGTTTTATACTAATTTGATTAAAATGTGGCTATAATACACTCTTATTATGAATGGAAAAATGAATACGTGTTAATTTTTTTACATAGAATTAGAAAAGAAATACGTGAATATTTTGTTTGCTTTGACATTTATGATCAATTAAAGAACAAAGTTTTCACTTTTTTGTGTCAGGGCACTTCAATTCTATGTAAAAAAAAGATAACATATATTCATTTTTTCGATTTACGTCTCTGTCATTATAGCCATATTTTAATCAAATTAGTATAAAGCTTACATGCAGTTTTCTCAAAAAAAAAAAAAAATCGTTATGTAAGGGTATAAAAGTATTCTATCATTCACTTCAGAATTAAATTTTGTAACGAAAGAGGAAATAAAAAATATATGTTCTCATTGAAAATAAAAAAGTTGGGTTCCAATTTTGAGAACCAAAAAAGTTTACTTTTCATTATATTTGTCTCGTGAAATAGAAATTGTTTGCCCAATTAACATTTAACCGTCTTTGTAGCTCTTATAGTTCTCGAGATAGCAATGGTGGCCTATTTAAAATGAACACCTGTATCATGGAGGTAGGAATGCATAAAGGAGAGAGCATGAGGTTATATTGTTGACTAGGGGAATGAAGCCTAGTGGGGACGGACGAACACAGCTGTTGGACCGTCCTAGAGAGGGGATAAGCGCAGCAATTTTTAAACAAAAATGCTTTATTCGTTCAATTAAAATTTTATAAAACTTTAAATACTGAAAGAAATGTGCTGTACAAGTATTATTTATTAAAATATGATATTAATGTGTTTTTATATACATTTTACTTATTGAATTTACTTATTTAAATTTTGTAAGATTCAAAAAGCACGTGTTTTAATCAAATATTTTTATTTAATTAATAAAACGTATTGAATTGCAGTCTAAAACGATACAATACAAACGTAAGCAATCTAAACAATATGACTTTAAAGTCAAAGAAGGTTGACAGATAGGCCCGGCCTGGAGTGGGGGAAATGGCTTCACGTTTGCAGCCACTTGCTCCCAGGTCCGTGAAGTTAGCAACCACCAAAAAGCACAAACGACCAAATTGGTGTCAAACGTTTGTGCTTCGTTAGTGCTTAATTGTGCCTTTACAAAATATACAGCAACCCCAAACTTTTATTGGTTATAAACAATTTAAAAGTGGTTGCCAACTTCACGCTCAGCAACCACCTTAAAAGCACAAACGACCAAATTAGTGTCAATCGTTTGTACTTCGTTAGTTCTTCAAGGATATACTAAAATAAAGTCAGCAACCCCAAGTGTTCATTAGTTATTAACAAATTAAAAGTGGTTGCCAACTTCACACTCAGCAACCACCTTAGAAGCACAAACGACCAAATTAGTATCAAACGTTTGTGCTTCGTTAGTGCTTCAAGGATATACTAAAATAAAGTCAGCAACCCCAAGTGTTTATTAGTTATTAACAAATTAAAAGTGGTTGCCAACTTCACGCTCAGCAACCACCTTAGAAGCACAAACGACCAAATTAGTATCAAACGTTTGTGCTTCGTTAGTGCTTCAAGGATATACTAAAATAAAGTCAGCAACCCCAAGTGTTCATCAGTTATTAACAAATTAAAAGTGGTTGCCAACTTCACGCTCAGCAACCACCTTAGAAGCACAAACGACCAAATTAGTGTCAAACGTTTGTGCTTCGTTAGTGCTTCAATGATATACTAAAATAAAGTCAGCAACCCCAAGTGTTTATTATTAACAAATTAAAAGTGGTTGCCAACTTCACGCTCAGCAACCACTTTAGAAGCACAAACAAACGTTTGTGCTTCGTTAGTGCTTCAAGGATATACTAAAATAAAGTCAGCAACCCCTTGCGTTTGTTATTTAATTGTGTAATTTGAAAAAAAGTGTTTTACACTACTAGTGGGTTCAGAATTATGTATATTCGTTTAGTTGTATTAAAAATAACTTGCTTTAAGATTTTAAAAAATGTAATAAAATGAGAACAACAATTAGATAGCACTTTACACTGTTCCTATACTTCTTTCAAAATGGGGTGCAGGAATAAAATAGTCCATCAAAGATATTCTAGTGACGCGTTAATAATTGTTTAGTGTGAATTCCATTATAGAGATCGATCGTTTCAGTTATTCATTTATACAGGGTGCTCATTTCATTTTGTCCACTATTGCTATCTCGAGAACTATAAGAGCTACGAAGTCGGTCAAATTACCAAACAATTTCTATACCATGAGACTATTAAATTCAGCGAAACTTTTTTTTTAACCAGTGATTAGGATATTTTGTAAGCGATAGAGGGGGACACATTTTAGCATAAACTTTTTTATCATAAATCCAGTGGTACTCAAACTATAGGGCAATATTATATTTTTTTAAATGGCATTATATGTATTTTATTAACTCATTAATATATAATAATATCATACCCTTACATTGCGAAATATTTGATAAAAATTAATTCAAAGTTAATATTTCATTTCTACTTTATCTAAAGTAATCTGAGCAAACATTCAATCAATAAAACAAAAAAATTATTTTAAAAGTTGAATTTATTGCCAAAATCGTAGCTTACTTGAACGTAATAAAACTAAAATAAATTTTATTTTGTTTTATTGATTGATTTCTTGAGTTTAATGTTACATCTCTTGAACAAAGAAGAAAATTGATGTCATGCTTGTTTCTCTATAAACTAATGAATTGTATCTTTGATGATCCAAATATATAGAAGCGTATTTCAATTAATGTTCCTCGACTATCTTCTCGTTATAAATTAATATTTAGCTGTAAAACTGCCAGAACTAATTATGAGTTAAAATCACCTTTACGGCAACTATGTTCAATTTTTAACAGTTTCAGATCAGATATTGACATATTTGCAGACTCATTATTTAAATTTAAAACTTTCATATCGTTTCAAAATATCACTCATTAAGTAATTCATCTTTGTAATATAGGTAATTATGTATATTGTTTCTTATTGTTATTTACCAAATGTTTACGCATATATATTTTTGTATTTTCTTTATATAATCTTCCTGTAATTGGGATATTACTATCCTGTAGGAATGATTTATTATAAATAAATAAATAAATAAATATATATACTAAATTTTTATGGCTATCTTGAGGTTTGAAAGTTCATATTTGCAGTATTATATAATGCCCGGGTTCACCATAGACGAATAAATATTTTATTCATTTGTTGAACTATTCGTCGAACAGTAGGTATAGTTTTTTTTTTTTGTTTCACCAACATCATTTAGCAACTATTCAACGAATAAATCGTTGGTTAAATTAGCTGGAGATTTTTGCCCAGTTAAATATTTATTCTACGAATAGTTTGATATTTATATTGTGCGTGTTTAATCATTTTATAATTTATTGTTCAGTAAGGTGATCAAAGGAATAATTACAATAATTACCAATCTAAAACGAATAACAGATAGGTAAATATAGAAAATGAAATATTATAAAGTTATCTTTATTTGTTATTAATATTTCTTTCAATACCAGTATGTCAATCTCATCATTGTTGACATTTTCTAAAGAAGAAATTGATATTCTAAATATAATTCGGCATCATTTGAGCCAAAATACAAGAATATGCCGTTTTTTTTGTGAAGTTCACATCACAGATCATATTTCTGTGCAAAAGTATTCCATTCTTTAATTTTTTGTGAAACAACATTGTCAGTTTTGTTATTTTCTATAATATGTAAATATTCTTCCACTATAAAACTAAAATTATTAAACTGTTTTCCTTCTCTAGATAGTCTTTACTTCGTTTCCTCTTGTTATTTATATTTTCACTCATTTTCGATTAATTTCAATGACACAAATCAAAATAGTATATTATGTGGCAAGTGTGTGAAGCTGAATTTCTTACATGAGGGTGGAGATTGCGACACGAGCCGAAGGCGAGTGTTGTAAACCACCCGAATATAAAATAGGCTTCACACACGTGTTACATACTATACTTTTTCTACTACCTTGCAATAAAATATATTTTTTCTTCACATTGTCATTCTCTTAACGTAAAGCCTCTGTATTATCGACTTGTGTAACCGTGGTTACCAACGTTACGGGTGTTTAACAGCTTTGTTTTATTAAAATACAATTCAGTTTGTAATATTTAAAATAATGACCGGTGCGTGAAGTAACATTTCACGCACAGTGTCCAAAAATCAAACTTCACACATAAAAATTGATGATGAGTAGAAAAAATTATTTTTGTTGACAGCGAATTTGACAGTTTTGTCATATACTCAATACAAAATATTGAAGAGAAAAATAATATTCTACGAATAACCATGTATTCAACAAATTTGGTTGGTGAAACAAAATTTTGACTATTAATTGAATAAAATTTATTCGTCAGATAACTATTTGCGAATTTATTCGGCAATGGTGAAATCCGGCATAAGTCATGTAAAATTTTACCTGACTCTTTTGAGTACTGTAATGGAAAACTTCACCATGGATACATAATCTGACTTTTTTTAAACTTTTTTTACTCATTTTAGTCAGTAATATATGCCCTCATAATTTGAGACACTTATTTTTTAACACCCTGTATATATATATAGTGATGTCTGAAGGGCGTGGAACGAAAAACATCGGAAATTAAGGCGGAAAATTCAAAAGTCATGTATTACATCTTCGTTTTGTGGCAAATGGACGGTAGTAATAGTTTGTAGTACATTAAACAATTGTTTTTTCTCAGTATTTATATTTACTGAATGCCGATAAATTAAATGACAAAAGCCCTTCATTCCAAGTGAATTGAAACATGTACAGCTGGGACCTTAATACTATACTAAATGTTAGTTGTATTCTTAATTAATATATTTTTTTTCCTTATAGAAATTTTGTCTTTAAAATCGGTTGTGCACAAAAAGAGTAATGAGAACAATAATATATTATACGATATAAGAAAGTGAGCAGTTGTAGAAAATATTACTCAATCTTCAGTAAATAAATTATTATTTTACATATTACAACATTCCAAAAGATGTTAGACCACTACTGAAGAACCCAAGATATACCAAAGTTACAAAATTTATATTTCGCTTTGTTTATACATTTGCTTTTGTATTATAAACATTTGTTAAAAACATATAATATGTTTTAAATAAATAAAATATTAATATTACCACGGCTTATTACCCATTTCTGGGTGTGCCAAATTTGCTTTTATTCGTAGTTTTTGGTGATGACGATACATAAATATAGTTATTTTCGTAACAAGTTATGAAAAATACCAAATATCATGCGGGTGTAAATTGACGCACGACGCGTAACGGAGTGCAAGTCAATACACACGAGCTAAGATATTTGTATTTCATACAAGTTATGAACATTATTTTTTAGACGAGCTTAAATATATTTTACTTTTTTTTACAAAACTGAAATTTAGGTTCAAACGTACGGACAGCTGACAAATGAATAATGTATACATAAAGCCAGAAAATAATGACATAGTAACCTAGCAACCGTGTCAACTATTACGAAATGAAATATATCGTAACACCAATGTCATAAGTTCAACTTTCAGTGTTAGATACTACTTTGATATGTCATACTTATCACAATGGTCGTCTAAATATATATGTAAAATAAGTTTTATATTATATTTATTCGAATTTTAAAAATAATTGTAGTAAACAATATATTGCTTAATATTTTTATTCAATTTTGACGTTTTAAACTGTCATTATTAACTCCATAGCAACAACTTATAAGTAACACTTTTTTCACAAGTGAATTAAATATTTTTAAATCACTCTCACATTTTTTTTAATTCATTCTGCAACATATAATGCATTTAAATAACACCAGGCACGAAATTAACACTCACCTTAATATTTATTAAACATTTCAGCCATTTTCATTATTTTTCACGGCACAAATGACAGACAATAAAGCATTTTAAATACATTATTTGACGTCTATCAGCGACGATTGTCATGCTCAGCCTACTAACTGATCAGTTTATTTTAATGGTTTATATTATTATTTCGTCAAAATTGAATAAAATATTTTACAAACCACGTGAGCTAAGGTAATGTTTATTCACTTGAAGAAATTAACTCACTTGCCCTTACGGGCTCGTGAGCAAAACTTTCTTCTCATGAATAAACATTACCTTAGCTCACTTGTTGTGTAAATTAATAATTAATTAATTAATAATTAAAATTAATAATATTATAAATAAAGTAAAAATAAACGAAATGTATGTCTTTATAAAGACGTCAAATTAGACGTCTAAATAGTCATATTTCAGACCAAAAATCAAAGTTACAGTGACATCGCATAGACGTCTACTTAGACGGCCGTATATGACGTAAATTCAACCTAAAATCGACGTCACTTTTTGGTCGAGCGTTGGTCAGTGTTACTCGGGCCAATATTCATATTTTCTTGTACATCTTTACTAACCGAGAAAATTGAATTTAAAATTATACAAAACTTACAGAAATAATAAAATATATTTTTTATCAAAATAATACTACTAAATGATAACAGGTAACATATGTCACAAATTTTACCTGTCAGAAAAGCTCTGTTTGAATTATCATTATTGAAAATGGAGAATTATGCATAGGATGAGAAGATACAATTCATTGAGTAGTATTATTTTGATGAAAACTATATTTTATAATTTCTGACAGGCAAGATGTTGTAAAATTTGTTTTATTTCAATATCATGGCTAACACTATAAAGAAATATCTTTTATATAATTTTAAATTAAATTTCTTCGGTTCAAAACATGCAAACGAAAATCTGATTTTTAAAAATTTCTTTACATGATCGGATGTCCCCCTCCATATCATATCGTTAAACTTTTATTTAAAACATTTTTTAATACAGTGTATGATCCTGAAGATATTCCAGGTGGTACATTAACATGGGACCCCTGTATAGTGCGTTCAGAAAAAACCTAACTCGGAGTAGGTGTCCTATTTAAGATATGACAGTTGTATGCTGTATTCTGCGAACCACTGGTTAAAAAAAAATTGTTTCGCTGATTTTAATAGTCTCATGGCATAGAAATTGTTTGCTAATTTAACCGACCTCGTAGCCCTTATAGTTCTCGAGATAGCAATAGTGGACAAAATAAAATGAGCACCCTGTATAAATGAATAACTGAAACGATCGATCTCTATAATGGAATTCAGCCTTTTGGACTATATCTTAGTAAACAATTATTAACGCGCCACTAGAATATTTTTGACGGACTGTTTTATTCCTCCACCCCATTTTGAAAGAAGTATAGGAACAGTGTAAAGTGCCATCTAATTGTTGTCCTCATTTTATTACATTTTTTTAAATCTTAAAGTAAGTTATTTTTAATACAACTAAACGAATATACATAATTCTGAATCCACTAGTAGTGTAAAACACTTTTTTTTTCAAATTACACAATTAAATAACAAACGCTTGGAGTTGCCGACTTTATTTTAGTATATCATTGAAGCACTAACGAAGCACAAACGTTTGACACTAATTTGGTCGTTTGTGCTTCTAAGGTGGTTGCTGAGCTTGAAGTTGGCAACCACTTTTAATTTGTTAATAACTAATGAACACTGGGGGTTGCTGACTTTATTTTAGTATATCATTGAAGCACTAACGAAGCACAAAAGTTTGACACTAATTTGGTCGTTTGTGCTTCTAAGGTGGTTTCTGAGCGTGAAGTTGGCAACCACTTTTAATTTGTTAATAACTAATGAACACTTGGGGTTGCTGACTTTATTTTAGTATATCCTTGAAGCACTAATGAAGCACAAACGTTTGACACTAATTTGATCGTTTGTGCTTCTAAGGTGGTTGCTGAGCGAGAAGTTGGCAACCACTTTTAATTTGTTAATAACTAATGAACACTTGGGGTTGCTGACTTTATTTTAGTATATCCTTGAAGCATTAACGAAGCACAAACGTTTGACACTAATTTGATCGTTTGTGCTTCTAAGGTGGTTGCTGAGCGTGAAGTTGGCAACCACTTTTAAATTGTTTATAACTAATGAACGCTTGGGGTAGCTGTATATTTTGTAAAAGCACAATTAAGCACTAACGAAGCATAAACGTTTGACACCAATTTGGTCGTTTGTGCTTTTTGGTGGTTGCTAACTTCACGGACCTCTTGCTCCCTCCTTATTTATTCCTACCTCCATGACCTATAAGAAAGTTTGATGATGTCTATATAAATCTATACCGTTTTACAAATCGACGCCAAATTTTGTAAAGATGTTTTCCCAGCTTCCGGACGGATGGTAGTAGTAGTTAGAGTTCAAAATGTTGCATAGTTGTTTTGTAATTTTCAAAGTTTACATAAGAAAAGCATTGACATTGGTTTCGAGAGCATTCAGGAATATTCGTAACCATTCTGTAGTGCGCCCATAAAATAAAAACGCGAGTATGAATCATCACCAAATTTTGCAGTTTATTGATATAACCTCTTTCGCTTTGTTTTGATGCTTGATGGTTGCTCACTGCTGTGTTATTTAATGTTCGTCAACCGTAAATAGAATTTTTTAAATATATTTATCTGTAGAAAATTGAACATTGCTGCAGTTTGCTATAAAATACAATAATATCCAAAGTTCCTCATTTAATAATTAGCAGTAAAATTATTAATAAACTGGCCCCAAATGATTTATTTATTAACAGTGTTGTGTCAAATTATCAACCAGAGTTCTCTCTATGTGCCAATGTGTTCAAAAAGCAGCGGTGGTTAAAAAAACAGTGTAGAAGAGTACCACAAATTTTATATACATAAAATTAATAAAATAACATTATCTTATAATATTGTTTGTTACAATTATTTGCAACGGGTACAGCTAGTTTTCTTTATAAATATTCGCGGGTTTGATTGTGTTACGTCATAGTTTTAAACATACACAATGATAGTCACGCACACAATACGCAAACGTCAAATATATTTTTAATTTTATTCGACAGGGAGAGACAAATGTCATGAAACTATGACTTAGTTCAAAGAAATATCTTTAAAACTAAAAACCTCGTGACAAAATATGGATTTATGTAAATATCTGTCATATTCCACCCTGTTTATATCAACCTAGAAAATTCGTCTTCTTCTTCTTCTTTTCCTTATACCCAAGATGGGATTTTGAAATTTGTTTAGGTTCCTACGAAATCCTTCTATATTCTCCTATCCTTTGTCATCTTTCTTCCAAGCCTCTATCAATCTTGATCCCCAGCTCTTGTATTCTTGCTTCCCAAGTTTTCCTTGATCTTCCTCGTCTCTTTTTTCTGTTTGTATCTCCTGTTTCCACGATTTTTCGTATTAGACTGTTTTGGTCTATCTATCGCTATTAGCTTTTCCTCGTGTTTCTTCTGTAAATTCCACGATTCACTTCCACTTCGGTCCTGTGTGTTGTATACTTTTATTTTTGTTTCCATATCTAATTCAGCTTTCCTTAGAATCGCCTTATTTATTGTGATATATATATATATATATATATATATATATATATATATATATATATATATATATATATATATATACAGTGTGTTAATTAAAATCTGGCCATAGGCGTTTAATATGGGAAAACAGTTTTTCTTTGCGCGAAAGTCCCCAATTAATTTTAGACAAAATGTTTCAAATAAATCTTGTAGATAATTATATTCTACGCCTAAATCAGTAAACAGTTTTAATTTTGCACGTTTGGTAACTTGTAAAATCTAATTTGAAATTGTATAAAAATATTGCTCCTTTCTAGCGATACCCATGAAATTTAAACAAAGTTACAAAGAAATGCGTATAGTTGGAACTGTCAGAAATTCAGTTTTCAATTAAAAGTTGCAGATAATTCAATTCTGCACCTAAATCACTACACATGTATTATTTTAAAAATCTAACACTTAAATAACTTTTATTATTATTATAATTTTTTTGCAGTCTGCTATCTATAAAATTAAATTTCTGACAGTTCAAACGATATGAATTTCTTTGTAATTTTGTTTTAATTTCATGCGTATCGCTACAAATGAGCAATATTTGTACAATTTTAAATTATATTTTACAAGTTACTAAACGTGCAAAATTAAATCTGTTTAGTGATTTAGGCGTGGAATATTAATATCTACAACATTTATTTGACACATTTTTGTCTAAAATTAATTCTTAATTAACACACTATATATATTTATTTCCTGCTTTCTTAGTCCTGTTCGATACTTCTAAGTCTATTTTACCATTCTGTATCATACTACCAAGATATCATATGCCGTTACTAAACATTTTTCATGGATTTCTGTTCTGTTCTCTTCCTTTGTGGTTATTATCATTATTTTACTGTATTGGTCTCCTAGAAAATTAAATCCTTTAAATCTGATGTATTAACTCTTTGGGGTACATAGGTTCAAAATTTGAACCACTAATATTTCGACTCACGCTGTATACTGGAGCAAGAAGAGTACCACCAATTTATAGAATTTTTTCTGTATAAGTCCGTAGGTTTAAACCGTATACCACCAGTGCACGCATAATTTAGAAGTATATTCTACGAAATATAAAAAAATCAAATTATGTAATTTTTGTTTTTTTTTTTTATTGTATTTGACTATGTAATAGCATTTATTTTCTCCTATGCAATAAAAAATATTTCTGTACCGCTCGGCGTGTAATTTTGTTAAATTTTCTGTACCTCAAAGAGTTAATAGAGACTACAATGAGACAGTCTTGTCTATATGAATTAGAATCGCTCTTCTGACGTAATAAAAATAAACGAATGGCTTATCTTTGGTTCCATATTGAAATCTGCAAGCCAGCATTAATAAAAAATATCGATATATTGTAATTAAGAATCCACTATATGCTGTAGGGTGTTTAGGTTAACGACCTGCATTATTCATATACAAATCGTTACTGAAATGAGTAGTACCTATTCTTGTCTTATATAAAGTTCTGAAACAAAAATTGATATGTATTTAATTGTTGTCTACGATATAAAAAATATAACACTTTATGATGTTATAGTGTGTTATTTATTCTGTTTGCTTGTATAGGATTTAGATTATGAACTGCGAAGGCAAGCTCATAGCGATAGTGGCAATTCTTACGTTGGACAACGTTTAGCTAAATGTTTGAGTGAACAAAATGAAATCTGTGTACGTATTGACTCACCAAAGAAGCAGAATAATATTAACACATTTTTAGATATACAGGTGCGTTGCACGAATAATACATTTCTATTCGTTAGTTTGCTTTGTCATTCTTTAAAACGCGATTACTTATGGTTTTCTTATTTTTGTTTCATTATTCATAAATTCATTTTAATCATTTCGCCGTCGATATGCCATCTAATGAATAGAAGTATAAAATAAAATATTAGGCGCAACGATAGTATACAAGTGCCCGTATAATCTGTTTCCAATTTTAACAAAAATATAAAATAGTAATGTGGTGCTCTCTCCACGACAGCATTGAGTGCCCGTGAGATGATGCCTCGCGTTACAGATATATCGTCATTACTGAAATTTGCGAATAAAAAGCAGCCTATCCAGATTTCGGTAATAAGCCGTGCCGATATTTTATACAGGTATCCGTCTATCAACTAACCTGCAAATATCTCGCTTATTATTACTTTTTACGATTTTAACTACATGACATAAATTATAGTATATTAACTCTTCTATAAAATTTCGGAAGTAGTTTGATATTTTTACTTCCGGTTTTCTACTAATTAATAGCAACTTTTAAATTTTCATATGGAACACTCCATATATAATTTCAAATTTGGGAAGTACATGAAATTTGCTAACCAACTGTATAAAAACAACCGTATGTTATATTATTAAAAAATAAAATTGCATTTCATTTATATTACATTACACCTTTCAAATATAAAAATAATCATTAATTAAATATTTAAATTGATGTACATTAATGCTGGGTTTATGCAGCATGTAAATTATGAAATTAAATTAAGCCACTAACTTAAGAAACTAAACTAAAATAACGTCGTTTATGCAGTAAATTAAAATTCAGAATTTTATGTTTGACATTTCGTATAATCTGACTTTTAAAGGTGAAATTGCGATACATTATATTTATATTCGATAAAAAAACAAAGGTAAACAATTTGTTGAATAAGTCAAATTAGTATTTCGTCGTTCTTTTCTGCAGAAACTCCGTTATCATCGTACATTTTCATAGGTTAGGTGTGAAAATCTGTCACAAGTGCGCGGATGGCGCAGGCGCAAAACTAAGAAATTATAAAATTAAACTAAAAGTTGAAAATAGTGAACTTCTTAATTTAGTTTCATTAGTTTAATTCTTCAGTTCAGTTGCATAAACGTTGTCATTGATAACAATGATTTCTACTTGTTTAGTTTAGTTTTACAATTTAATTTTTTAATTTAGTTGCTTGCATAAACCTAGCATTACTTTAATACGATATTTAATTATTAACCGACTCCGTGGCCGAGCGTGTAAAGACAGCACTCAAGCGACCTTCACCGCTCGGCTTTGGGGTCGTGGGTTCGATTCCCACCCGGGGCTTGGATGTTGTGTGTGTGTGTGTGTGTGTCCCAAAATACTTCCATTAAAATAGCTCCGGGCTAATGTATAAAAAAGTACGAGGCTGAACCCAATTAAAAAAAAATTATTATGCCTGTTATTTAATATCAAATAACATCATTAAAATACATATATCTTATTCAAAAAATTGTATTGCAAAGTCCCCTACATTGAACATAAATGTAATATTTTAATTTAAAATGTAATGTTTTAATTATTTTTAATAATATAACAATATGATTGGTTTTATATAGTTGGATAGCAAATTTCATGTACTTTTCAAATTTAGAAAAATATATGGGGTGTTCCATTTGGAAATTAAAAGTTGCTATCAATTACTCGAAAGCCGAAAGTAATAATATTGAACTATTTCCGAAATTTTATACAGGAGTTAACATACTATAATTTATGTTACATAGTTGAAATCGCTGAAAGTAATAATAAGCGAGATATTTGTTGATTAGTTTATAGTCGGACACTTTGTATTAAAAATCTTGCCATTTGTTAAC